>CM037875.1:13953432-15153432 GCA_021292105.1 Anadara kagoshimensis | reverse complement strand
AAATTTATGATACATCAACACAAAATGTTTACAAAGAGCAGTTCAATATGAAGATATTATAGAAACAACATATCAACTTGGCTTAATCAAACAATTAACAGTTAATCATTACAAAGTATGACACTTACATGGTTTAATATCAACACCTCCATTTTCTATTTTCAGCGTGTTAAAGTACACCCTGAGGAACCATGGGATAGTATCCATATAAATCAATGTCAAATTTTCGTCCAAGTCATTATAAATGTGACATGTGATGCCCCCTTTCTCTAATCCATACCCTACAAACAATAAAAAATATAATTTATGTCAGTGTTCCATCAAGTTTTAATTTAGTGGGGTCATTTTGGCCCAGGTAGTATAACAGGGTCATAATTTTTCTTAGAAATGGGATCAATATTATAACATGCTTTTGGTTTTATTTGGAAAATATCAGTGTTAATAGTTTGTATTTAATAAAACCATACATATATTTTTTACAGGATATATTAGTCACTTAACTTTTTCAGTTAAGTAAAAGTCAATGAGTCAGAAGTAGAACTGGTCGACTCAATACTTAACCAGGATTGAAAAGATATGCTAAAGCTGACACCTGGACAGTATATTAATGTTCCTGAAGTTATATTTAAGAGACAATGGCACAGGGGTCCCTTTTTGATTAAACACTATTAGAAAGTTATAATAGTATAAGCTGGTCCTTTGGTTCATCACTCTGTTGTGTGTCAATGTTCTATAAATATAATTCAGTACCAATTACTGGAAAAAGACTTTTTGTGATAGTTTTACTGTGACAATAAACTCTGTGCAAAAATAAAAAAAAAAAATCATAAAAATTTTCATATAGTAGTTAACAGTTGGTTTTGTGTTGTATTATACAAGACCCGTACAAGGTATCTACTGATGGAACCACTCTGTTTGTGACAGTGAAATTCAAATAAACTTTAATAAAAATTTATATTGTTTACTTACTTGTACCTAGTCCTTACCAAAAATCTGTATGTGCATCCGCAATTGTCATACAGTGTTTCTGTAGAAAGGAAAATGTTTGGGCCATGGGGATTTTACATGGCAAAAATGGTGATGTTTACACAGGAATAAATGTCCTTGGTGACGTTTTACGTCATATGCGAACAGGATCCACCATTTGCCTGGTTTTTCAACATGTTAAACCCCCATAGCCCAATGTTTTACCCTGTTCAGATATATTCTAGGCTAATTGCAGATACACAAAAAGATTTCCTATTATGACTAGGTACAAGTAAATGAAAAATATCAATCTTTATTCAAGTTTATTTAAATTTCTATGGAAATAAAGAGTATTTTGCTGTCACAAACAGAGTGGTTCCTACAGTAATATACCATATTAGTTAAGAACTGGTCCCTTGTATAAAGGAAATTATATATATTGTAAATTACTCATACAAGGGAACTTATATACAATGTAAATGACCTAGTGTACCTGAAATGTATCATGATCTAGGATATATTGGTGTAGTTTTGGTTATTTTCTGTATGTTGGCTTTGTGTCATATACTGTATATGTTATAAGATGGTTTGACAGAGAATTTTTATCAGTTACCTGTAATGTATCGTCTAGCATATACTGGGGGAGGTTCTGTCCTTCCGTATGCTGGTTTTGTGTTATATTTAGCTTCCAAGTTTAATATTCTGTTAGCATCCAGCTGTTCACCAAGATTATAAACTGCATAAACTCTTCTCTCGTGTCCACGTGTTAATTCTTCAACTCTGTCTGGTGGTGGATTCAACGTAAACCCAAAATCTACGGACTGAAATAAAGATATGTATGGATCATATGTTTCGTCAGAGAAGTGTGTTTTTGTTTCTAATTTTACATTATTATGTACATAAACACAAGAGTCCTATGGACAATATTATCCACCTGATGAACATGTATTTTACAAATAATCAAATTACTACATAAAATTTCTCATTATTTTTATGGTTCTTAGAAACATACAATTTTGTGGAGTTGTAAATTCATGGTTTGTGTTTTCATTTTGTTGCATGTTTGAAAACATATCATTTTGTTTATATGTGAATTAAAATTGGGACACAACAAATATGATTTTAGAAGCATGAAATCCAGAGTTCTAGGCTTTTCAGTTCATGACAAGAGACTGTCAAAGGTTTTAAACCTTGTTGTGTGGAACCCTATTACATGTGGGACGTTACTTTGGATCTCAAGTGCGGAACCCTATTATATGTGGGATGTTACTATGGCTCTCCAGTGCGGGACCATATTATATGTGGGATGTTACTATGGCTTTCCAGTGTGGGACCCTATCATATGTGGGACGTTACTATGGTTCTCCAGTGCGGGACTCTATTATATGTGGGACGTTACTATGGCTTTCCAGTGTGGGACCCTATCATATGTGGGACGTTACTATGGCTTTCCAGTGTGGGACCCTATCATATGTGGGACGTTACTATGGTTCTCCAGTGCGGGACCCTATTACATGTGGGATGTTACTATGGGTCTCCAGTGCGGTACCCTATTATATGTGGGATGTTACTATGGGTCTCCAGTGTGGGACCCTATTATATGTGGAACATTACTATGGGTCTCCAGTGTGGGACCCTATTATATGTGGGACGTTACTATGGGTCTCCAGTGTGGGACCCTATTATATGTGGGACGTTACTATGGGTCTCCAGTGTGGGACCCTATTATATGTGGGACGTTACTATGGCTTTTCAGTGTGGGACCCTATTATATGTGGGATGCTACTATGGCTCTCCATTGCTGGACCCTATTAAATGTGGGATGTTACTATGTGTCTCCAGTGTGGGACCCTATTATATATGGGACGTTACTATGGGTCTCCAGTGTGGGACCCTATTATATGTGGGACGTTAAAATGGGTCTCCAGTGCGGGACCCTATTATATGTGGGACATTACTATGGCTCTTCATTGTGGGACCCTATTATATGTGGGATGTTACTATGGGTCTCCAGTGTGGGACCCTATCATATGTGGGACGTTAAAATGGGTCTTCATTGTGGGACCCTATTATATGTGGGACATTACTATGGCTCTTCATTGTGGGACCCTATTATATGTGGGATGTTACTATGGCTCTCAAGTGTGGTACCCTATTATATGTGGGATGTTACTATGGCTCTTCAGTGTGGGACCCTATTATATGTGGGATGTTACTATGGCTCTCAAGTGTGGTACCCTATTATATAACAGTCATTCCAAAATAATTATAACACTTTCTTCCATAATATGTCACATTGGTTATTTTAGAGCAAAGATGACTTTTCTCACTGTATTTCATGTTTCTTTTTGATCTGTCGCAAATCAAATTTTAAAAAAGATAAACTTAGTTAAAGTTGTCAACAGATTTTCTCAATCGTGGAAACAGATGGTGGTAGAAAATGTGATGTTTGGGCAATAGCAAGATGTAAACCTCCAGAGTTTTCAATGGAATATTGTAACAAATTCTGTTATATTTATTTCTTAACTTCAGATAGGTTCTTGAACCCAAGTAACCATTCATAATGTTGAAAAAGTTATTTCCCAAGTGTCTGAAAAAAGTTGCCTAACCTCTGAACAAATATTTTGTTATGTGCGGAATGCATAACAAAAAAAAAAAAAAAAAAAAAAAAAAAAACCCAATACAGACATACAACTTATTTCAAATTACAGGGATGGCCTTAGAAAAAAGGGAAAAACTTTACATTAGATTGTAATTTTTGAGTTATGTCTTTAAATCCAATATCAACATGGAATTTTTTAATGTCGCATATAAGGACCTAATCTCCGTTATGACATTTTTGAAAAACTACATTTATATGATAAAGTTGTATTACATTTTAGAAAATCATTGGCATATGGCTTCTCAGTGTTTAATTGATGTAAAATTCTGGTCAGATTTTTTCATGTTAATAGCATACAATAGTCAATTTCTTATCTCCGTAACACCTACCCTCCGTAACATGGGTCAAGTACCATAATTTGAAATTGTATATAAGCACTTCCGCGGATATATTATCACTCTACCTGACAAGTTCTAACAAACAACATATACCTTCTCTTCAATTAATGCCAAAATCTTCAAAATAATAATGTCATTTGGATCAGTTAAAACCATTTTATGACTTAATTGTATTGCTTCAATATTGATAGATCTAAAGTCCAACCTGCCTGAAAGGCCACCTCTTTTACTGGTACCCTTGGGTGGCCTTTATAGACAGGTTTGACTGTATTTTGTTAGTGATGTCTCAAAAATAACAGAAAAATAATGAAAAAGAAAATTTAAAAAAATGTTTTATTGAACATAAACTTCAGAAAAAAATTCTTGTTCATTATTATTCTTTGTTAATGTTTGGTTCTTAACCTCCGTAACTGCTCAACATAATAGAGACTATAAAAACCATGAAATTATCATAATTTTTTTAAATTTCAAATCATGTGTGTGTAATAATTCATTTTTTGCATTCTGTATATATAAATCTTGGTTTTTAGACCCATAAAAAGTCTGATTTCAAAATTTCCATTTTGACTCTTAAGTGAAATTTAAGCGTTACGATTATTTTTGGTTATATAAATCTTGGTTTTTAGACCCATAAAAAGTCTGATTTCAAAATTTCCATTTTGACTCTTAAGTGAAATTTAAGCGTTACGATTATTTTTAAATGACTGATTTTGCACTTTGCATATTTAAAGTACCTATTTGGTGAAAAAATTAATTGTATTGATCAGTAAATTGGATGAAAAACATTAAAACGTAACCAGTTTGAATTAGACATTTCTGGGTAGTAGTACAATCAGCATGATAATAATATGATGCATCAACAACTGATAATGTGATGGTAAAGTTTGTTCTATGATGTCATCTTGAGGGTGGATATAATTCATACACAATCTGATGGCACATTAAACCAGTCCATTGTGCACTGTAGGTATGACAGGTGTACAAACATTTATAATGATATATTGTAATCAATGTGTCAGCTGGTCCCCTATTTACATCCAAAAACACAAACACTCTGCTGCCATCTAATTGAACACATCTTACAGGTAATTGCATGGGTTAAATCTGTTTATATCCAGTCAAGATTTTACTGTTGTATGTGATATCTAAACAGACAGCTCATGGATGTTGAAAGTGCCTTAAAAAAAGAGACCTTCAACAAGCCAACTGACAAACTGTCTAACAGTTAGATCTACATGAGTTAAATTTAAACCTAGGCAATAAGATGCACTGCTATTCATAAGTTAGCACTTAAGATCACTAATCCGCTGAACCCTAAATCAAGCCCTATTTAGGTTAAGTACTCTGATTAAAATAAGTGAATATTTATAAATGCATAATTACCTGTTGATCTGTTATATCCATAAACACTTTACTTTGACTTGCCAGTGGACATTGTGTAAACAACATTTTTCCAAATAATGACTTAAAACTCCAAGCTAAAATATACATATATAATCCTTAGTAACAGTACTGTAAACAAAACTAGGAATATACTGAAAGAACATCTACACTTAATCCTCATACCATTAATATTGTTGTGTAAATGTATCTGTATAAACCAAAGTCTGTTTCATCTGAAAACAAGAGCACTGCTGAGTGGGGTAATACACATATTAATATAAATCACACATGCAAAATTACAAAGCAAATAATAGAGAACTGTGGGAGTAGTTGCACCCACAAAAAAGTGAACAAAAGATATGAGAAACTGGATGCAAGGAACTATAACTACAATTTAGTGGCAGATTGAAAAGCCACACAAAAACCCACATTATATGTTAAACATTATTGCTTTTTGTGAAATCATATCAAATTTGAGAGGAATTAAATGAAAAATAAACAAGTTCCAGCAATTTTCTAAATTATGTCCTTTTTGCACTCAAAGGGCAATAACTCCTGCCACACAGCATTTTCATTTTACGATATGCACATCTTCATATGATCCTAATCATGCCAAATTTGAAAACAACTGGCGGAAAACTGTGGGAATAATTCAACCAACAAGCCTGACAGTCGACACCATACCATAATATAGTTTTGGAGGAAAAGATTAAAATGTAAAGTTTACGCTTCGGCTCAGGTGAGCTAAAAAATGTGATACTCTTCTGTGTTTGGATACGACAAAGAATATATGAATAAAATTCCTGACTATTATACTGTAAGTGCTAAGCATAAATCTGCTGGTTGTTAGGAGTTGTTCATCAGTCAAGATTACTTCACTCATTTCATGGCTGTTGGTTCTGGAGTTGTAGAGAAAACCAAATCTCATGGGGAAAAGACTCGCTAATCTCTGGGTACTTGAATACTGGATGTAAAACATTTTATCTGCTGAAGTATTGTTTGTCATACTTACACTGTGTTCCTGAATACTGAAGTGTAGGATCAAAGACCACTGTTAACGTCTGCTTCAACTCTAATGCTGTTGTATGGCATGATGGATCCTGAAGTGATAAAAGTAAAATGTATACTATCAATAACACTCTTACCCGGACCATGGAATAAACTAATATTTCATCTCTTGAAATTTGAATACTCTATTTCTAAAATGTTTCCATATAACAAGAGCACCACTGAGCAATGCAATATACACTCGTCAATGTTTATAATGTAAGCAAGAATAATAAGAGGAGGTGCATTGCAATTGGAAATGTCAATTATTGGTGATAGTCAAGATGATATATTTGAGTAATAAACATACAATTATAAGATGAGCTGTCAGAAGACTAGCAGAAAATGCCTACAACTTATAAAAAGTTGAATGAAAAATAGTAACCAAAAAAACTAACAATGGATGGTGACAATTACAACTGAATCATGACATAAGTCTGCATGTGTTTTGTATAAGAGGACTGAAAATACATTTTGTGTAAGCTTTCAGATGTATTTTTAACTGTTCAAGTCAGGATATTGTAAATCACTTTTTTTCGTGAGCAGTTTAATTTGCAATATTAACAATATACAAAAGGATCTCGAAAATAAAGTGCAATAATCATGTTATTGACACAAATCATGTACCGGTAATGTTGTTCATTTTATATGTTAAACATAATTGCTTCTTCTGTAACCATACCAAATTTGAAAGAAAATTAAACACAAGAAACCAGAAACTAGATACCTGTGACCTTGACCTTCAATACTTGGACCTAAATTTTATATGCGATACACCACCTTCCCATAATACATGTTTCATCTTGATATCCATATTGAGTTAAAAGATATGGACCGGACAAGAAAAATGTTAACGTCATACAGACGGACGGATAGATGGACATATCCATACCATAATACGTCCCATTACACAGGCGTATTAGTAACACAGGCCGACAGCCATTTTCTTAAATTTTCTCAAGTTTTGCAGTGTTTTAATTTGGAAAAAGGAATGTGTCCACTTTATTTGAAATGGACAAATGGTACAGAAGTGATTCAGGCAGAAATTTCAATGTTTAAGAAAATGGGTCTTAAATGGGTGTTTTAGTTCGTAGACAAATGACAACATTTGTAAATTTGCGTATTTTCTCTCTATATACAGAAATTAATGCAATGATTAAAAATTTTCTTGTATATTTCCTTGTTAGTATTTTTTTAAACATACATTTTTTGTTTATTTCATAAGAAAACCAAAGGATAATATAGAAATTTTAGTTAAGGGCTGTCTCTAAGTATTAAAGACAAACAATAGTAATAGTGCTGAAATATGCTCAGTGAACCATGAAATAATCAGGGACATGCCAACAATGTAACTAATAATGCTAAGGTACGGTCACAGAACAATGAGATAATCAGGGACATGCCAACAATGTAACTAATAATGCTGAGGTATGGTCACAGAACCATGAAATAATCATGGACAGGGTGTTAATAATAGTGCTAAGATCTTGCTCAGTGAACCATGAAATAATCAGGGACAGGGTGTAAGTAATAATGCTGAGATATTGCTCAGTGAACCATGAAATAATCAGGGACAGGGTGTTAGTAATAGTGCTGAGATATTGCTCAGTGAACCATGAAATAATCAGGGACAGGGTGTTAGTAATAGTGCTAAAATATGCTCAGTGAACTATGAAATAATCAGGGACAGGGTGTTAGTAATAGTGCTGAGATATTGCTCAGTGAACCATGAAATAATCAGGGACAGGGTGTTAGTAATAGTGCTAAAATATGCTCAGTGAACTATTAAATAATCAGGGACAGGGTGTTAGTAATAGTGCTGAGATATTGCTCAGTGAACCATGAAATAATCAGGGACTGGGTGTTAATAATAGTGCTGAGATATTGCTCAGTGAACCATGAAATAATCAGGGACAGGGTGTTAGTAATAGTGCTAAAATATGCTCAGTGAACCATGAAATAATCAGGGACAGGGTGTTAGTAATAGTGCTGAGATAATGCTCAGTAAACCATGAAATAATCAGACTGGGTGTTAGTATTAGTGCTGAGATATGCTGAGATATTGCTCAGTGAACCATGAAATGATCAGGGACAGGTGTTAGTAATAGTGCTGAGATATTGCTCAGTGAACCATGAAATAATCAGGGACAAGGTGTTAGTAATAGTGCTGAGATATTGCTCAGTGAACCAGGAAATAATCAGGGACAAAGTGTTAGTAATAGTGCTGAGATATGCTGAGATATTGCTCGGTGAACTATGAAATGATCAGGAACAGGGTGTTAGTAATAGTGCTTAGATATGCTCAGTGAACCATGAAATAATCAGGGACAAGGTGTAAGTAATAGTGCTGAGATATGCTCAGTGAACCATGAAATAGTCAGGGACAGGGTGTTAGTAATAGTGCTGAGATATGCTCAGTGAACCATGAAATAATTAGGGACAAGGTGTCAGTAATAGTGCTGGGATATGCTCAGTGAACCATGAAATAATCAGGGACAAGGTGTTAGTAATAGTGCTGAGATATTGCTCAGTGAACCATGAAATAATCAGGGACAGGGTGTTAGTAATAGTGCTGAGATATGCTGAGATATTGGTCAGTTAACCATAAAATGATCAGGGACAGGTGTTAGTAATAGTGCTGAGATATTGCTCAGTGAACCATGAAATAATCAGGGACAGGGTGTTAGTAATAGTGCTGAGATATGCTGAGATATTGCTCTGTGAACCATGAAATGTTTAGGGACAGGGTGTTAGTAATAGTGCTGAGATATGCTCAGTGAACCATGAAATAATCAGGGACAAGGTGTAAGTAATAGTGCTGAGATATGATCAGTGAACCATGAAATAATCAGGGACAAGGTGTAAGTAATAGTGCTGAGATATGATCAGTGAACCATGAAATAATCAGGGGCAGGGTCTTAGTAATAGTGCTGAGATATGCTGAGATATTGCTCTGTGAACCATGAAATGATCAGGGACAGGGTGTTAGTAATAGTGCTGGGATATGCTCGGTGAACAATGAAATAATCAGGGACAGGGTGCTGACAACTGTGTCTAAAAGATGATAGCTCTAACAGAGATAGCCTAGGTCTGACATTTTTGTATTGGGCTAGACACCCAATCACATAAAATGATGCATGTTACAGAAACAAATTGACTTACCCTGCATATTGGTCGAACGTGTACTCCCAAAGAATGGTAAAATGCATCATATAATTTTACAGCATTGAATAATGTGGATAATCCTATCTAAAAAAGATCAAATAAATGTATCATGTAATCTTCATTGGAACAAATATGTTTATATACAGGGGTCTTACTGAAGCAAATTTGGAGTCGAAATTAAGCCCCATTCCCAATGCAATAAAGTATGTTTTTTCCCCAATTGATAATGGTAATATTCCTGATTAATTTGTATGTTGTGCTTACATAAAATGGTATGTTTTCCAAATCAATTTCTAAACCTTCATCTCTCACAGACACAGCTAGAAAATCCTCTAAATAAATTCAGAGACATGAAAGATAGACAAATAGAATTCTAATTTGCATTTAATTATATTTTATGACCAGTAAAAGTCTGAATGTAATATTTTGTCTCTTGTTGAATTTTTCTCAAAATGGGTCAAAACGGCGCTGATTATTCCAATCCGAAAAAGAGGTTAGAGACCCCTGATATAAGATTTTTGATAATTATCTAGTTGTTGTAGGGTTTATAGTCTAGATAATTAGCAGTTCAACTTACATGTACATATTTAAACTGTCATGTACATGTATATGTCAGATTAAGGTGTCACCAGTAACAAGATTTTGTAGAATTTTCAATGCAATTTCCAGTGTTCGGTAAGTTTTTTATGGGGTCTAATGCTTTATCACAGATTTATAAGATCTCATCCACCAGTCATGTAATCTTTATCCGTAAACAATCAGTGCTTGGTCATATTTACAGCACTAAATAATATTTACATTTACCTTCAAGTAAGGAGTCCAGTCTTTGACAATATTTCAAGTTCTTTTAGTAAAAAATTTATAATAAAACATGAAACTATTTTGATTTTAGAACATTTATAAACACAGTGACTATCCATAACTAACATAATTACAAGTAAGACTTATTACTGCTGCTTTTAAGTGTTGCCACAACTTATTACTGTGCCACAACTTATTATTGTTGCCACAACTTATTACTGCCACCACAATTTATTACTGCTGCCACATGAACAGTGCTCAAATGTAAATCTACTTCAACAAAACATTTGTTTGACTATGACAGCAAATTGGATTTCAAAGGACAATGAAGGTAAAATATAAACTAAAACAAAGTAATATATGAGATGGTACACACCTTTGAATCACATGGTAACAGTTTTTTCCATGGTGTTAAATTCTCTGTACACACAACTTCATTGGGTAAAGCAGAATATCGTAGAAGTCCCGAGAATAAGGAGTAACCTTCTGATGCCAGACCTTGAGGTCGAAATGTCCATCTTGGCCTGATAGTTGACTTGCTGTCCATAAAGTTCAAAGATGAGCAAAACAGTCCAGATAATGCATTAACTAAATCTGCCCATACTTTGTCTACCCTGTAAAAAATCATTTTTTAAAGTATAGATACTCAAGTATCTTCAATCATCCTGGAACTAAAAACATCAATATCAGTGGAGGAATCTTGACTGGGTATAGCGGGTAATACCAAAAATTGTTAACTGAACAAATGGTGGTAATAAATCCCTACTGTTTTGATAAAAAGTTTCAAATTACAAATGGGAAGACATTAATACACTGTATTGACAAAACAGCAAAATTTGGAAGAGCATAAAAAACAAGAACTCTGTGGAATCAAATGTAATACTTAGCCCCTACAGTTATAATAATGTTTGGCCAAGTTTAAACTTTGTAAACACATTTTTTGTAAACACATTTTTGACCAGTGCATTTACAAAATCACCACTAACTACTACAACAACAACAACAAAGTTCAAGCATATTTGTTCTTTTGGGTATTTTGACATTCATTTAAGCTTCAAGATCAAGTTTTAAAAACAGTTATATTTTTTGTAATTAGCTTTGATCAAGAACTCAGCATCTGTCCATCAAATAACATGTATAAGAATTGTGGCAGAATAACTACTCAGTACTCTATTTATTGCCAAAATTTAACTCCATTGTGTATTATCACCTCTGAGGTTCCAATCATACTAAGGCAGATCCTAGTAAGAGAAATTTGGTCAGTTCCCGTGCCAAAGTCAGTGGTTTTTTCTCTGGGTATTCCAGTTCTCTACACCACCTAAGATCTGACCACATTGATATAATTGTACCCATCTTGACTGAGATGTAAAGCCATCACTCTACTTCACTATGTAGTGATATACCAGTAAACAACAGGGCTGTCATTGATAGATTGATATATCATCAATAAAAGTCATTGTTACTACATGTGTGTATATCGATACATTTTTTAAGTATCGATATCAACAAAAATGGCTGCCAGTTAAAGGGTTAGGTTAGAGTAGTCAGCGATACTTAGATTAAACTGGTTGTAAATGTATTATTACTACAACCTATCATTTTAATGTATCTTAAAACCAAATGACATACAAAACAGAGTGAATATATAATATTAGAAACATTTAAGACGACACTAGACATGCAAAATATTGTTGGAAAATAATGTCTATAAAAGATTCAACAAAAAATAAACTTTTTAATCACTTTTCTGATATTTCAATATATCAATTTATCAATATATTTTTCAGTTGATATATCGATATTTAAATTCCCATCAATGACAGCTCTAGTAAACAATATCATGTGGAACATACAAATTATGTTATTGTATACAAAATAAAAATGAAAAGATGAAATTATAATCAGCTGTTTTCTGTAGACAGGTTCCTTGTTTAAATCATTTTCATATGTACAGAATGCCTTTTACGTTATAAACAAATTAAGAAGCGTTAGTGACATGGACATTTTGTTTTACAATTATCTATAATAATTATCAATAAAGAAGTCATTTTAGTTTATTGACTTTGTATAGCGAATTATTTCAGACCAATATTATTTTGCTGCTTTAGATCAAGCTTGCAGTTTAATTCCATATACCGGTACAAACTGTGATGTCAAATAGGACAACTACAGATTTTCTCAACAAGATTGTCAACTAAACAACTAAATGATCCCTGACTGACTAGGCTTGCTGAGTTTGGAATTATTTTGTGAACACGAGTGTTTCTTACTCAAACAGGAGAGTAAAAATCTTTCTCTCACTGCAATTTAAATTAAAAAGTCCAGTAGATGACCATTTTAATTATGTTTCACTGTACAATAAAAGAGACTGCTCTATGTAAATGTTGTTATGCTTCACCACAAAATAATATCATGAGGCCATACCTTTACAAGATCAATTACATATATATAAGCATCTGTTTCACAGTGACAATGTACTTTTTGTTCATTGAAACAAGATAGTGTACAATAACATACATAAAACAAAGAAGATATGATATCCAGCATAAAACACCTACAAGACACCAAAAATATTGTACACATAAAAATTACACTAATAAAAAATATAAAATACCTGAAAAAATAACCCAGGTTTCATGAAAACAGTACCATTATCAATAACTCTACATACGGCAGTCTGATAAGAAATTATTTCCGTAAATGCCAATTAGGGGCTAGCAGCCCTAGTAAAAGAGTTTAGATGAATAAATGTTACTTATTTTGTTTAATTATAGATGGAATATCTTTTAACAAAAGGTGAGTATTTTAACTTACTTTTCAGTTTTAGGTAAAAACCAGACCCACAGTTCAGCACCTGGTGAAGCATCATTAGGAGGGTATCCCCATTTTTCATATCTCCATAATCCTTTAGTCTGTGTCAAATGTAGTTCTTGTACTTTGTATGTCATCAACACATCACCAAGTGATTTAGGAAACAGTCTATAGTGTGTGACTGGAAAAAAAAAAAAAAAAAAAAAAAACCATAAAAATTTGATATACAAACCAAACTTGTAAATGATAAAATATTTGAATTTCCTCTATTCCACATGATACAATTTAAAATGTGCAGTGTTTACACCTTCAGTTAATGAGTTATGTCTTTGTTAGTAAGGTACCACTAAGATCACTGTATCTACTGTATTTGCATATTTTAATTTTGCATCTCAAAATAAATACATGTACATGTTGATTTTTTAAGATGGCAGTAGGTAAAGTATTATAGGAAATTTTCTAGACCTGTGAAATGTACAAAGTACTGTAAGAACCTGAAAAGGGCAATCTGTGAATGCATTATGACAGAACTACCGGTACATGGTTTAATTTGATAAATTAAATTTAGTTTAGCATCATTAATCTGAACTGAGACCATGTGACAATACGTAATGTTTCTCAAACTTTTAATATTATAACAAGAGGTCCAATGTGCCTGATAAATAACAGCTAGCTGAAATATTCAAGAAAACAAAAAATGAAAATGCAATGTTAAAATCTACACATACAGTCAAGATTTAAAGCTTTTCCAGATAAATAACCATTTCAGTAACCTTTTGCATCTATGACCTTGACCTTTGAATCCATGACCTTCACAGTGCTCCAGATAATTTTTGAGGCATATATCTTCATAATTAAATGTAGTAATTTTTGTGTGGTGGAAAATGTTTTGCTAATTTCGCAAATGGGGTTCACCTCTGTACCATGTGGCCAATACCTCTTAAAGTTTGTGTGGAACATTGTGGAAAACGTCAATGTCACAAATTCCCAGAATAACCTCGTTTTTACGAGAAAACGTCATATTGTGTGATTCCATGTCCATTGGAAACAAGCGTTTTGCAGACACTTCTACTTCTACCAATTACGACCACCTTCAACAAATTGAAGTTTTTGTCGTTAGAGGATGTACATACAATACGGACAAGAGAGTGAACAAACAATTACATAGATATACATATATTATTTTTTTATAAGATAAAAATGATGAATTTATGAATGGGGTCAGTATTGCGATAGCATTGCAGGGAGGATTTAAATGAATCCAAGCTGTTACACTTTACAATGCTATCAGGTAGACTGTTCCAGTCACGAATGGTCTTAGGAAAAAAGGATTCCTTCCGATAAGTTGTTTTTAAGTTGGAAGAAGGAATCCTTCTGAATTATGATGTGTGTTTTCCTGTTAGCTGGACTAAGTAAGTCCTGCTTGCTGACAGCCACTAGCTGATGCCTAATTTTATAGAGCATACAAAGTCTAGCGTCAGTACGCCTGGTTTGAAGGGACTTCCAGCCAAGATGCTGTATCATATCACTGACACTAGATGTAGACCTATACAGTAAAACCTCGATTCATCGCCACCATTTGTTCAGCCAAATTTTGGCGTTATAAAGGGGTTTGGCGATAAATTAGGGGAGACGGATAAAGAAAAACATACACAAAATGGATTTTGGGACTTAAAAATGGTGTGGCGATAAGCGAGGTGGCAGAGTTATCGAGGGGCATTAAAACGAGGTTTTACTGTATTTATTTAATACATATCTTGCTGATCTTCTTTGGGTCATTTCTACTTTCATAATATCTTGTTTTAGATGAGGATCCCAGACAGAGCAGGCATATTCAACTTGTGGTCTTATTAAGGATTTATATGCCTGCTCTTTAATGGATGTTGAATTTATATTGAGATTCCTCTTGAGGAAATTTAAGGTGTTTGTAGCTTTGGTGGTAATATTAGCTATGTGATTTCCCCATTTTATCAGGTATCACGTGGTGTAGCGGCGAACCCCATTGGAAGAACATTCGCAAAAATTACACCCTCCTGAAAATTACGGAAAGTGCATAGCCAAGTATCCTTTTGCTACTTTTACATGGACAGGCTTAGCTACATTGTGTAAAATAAAACCATTTTTCTGTGTTGTGGTTTCCGTGTAATTTTAATGAAATTTAAAATTAGGCCAACGTTATTTACACTTAAGGCCGTATAACGCAGGTAGTAGGCTGGAGTTATTTACACTTATGCATGCGCAATACGATAACTAATATCAGCTGTATAAGGGCAAGGTTGTGTTCAATGAAGTATAGCGGCTACTATATCGAGAACACTTTGCCATGAATGGTTACATAAATTGAAAAATTATTTAATTATTCAAAACATGGTACTGTTGATAAATGATTAAAATTAATTTAATTATGTATATAATATGATGTATAATTACTGAACATGTTTCCAGATCCCACGACGAGGACGTGGTTCTCACAGGATCCATTTATTTGATTAGTTATCCATCACAATGATTTAGAATTAAAGAGAAAATAAGAATTTTAGAAGCTTTTTGTCATAGTATACAAATTAAAATGGATAACTAATATATGACAAAATTTATGGACAATTAATATCTCTGAAGTTACACAAAGAGAGTGGATCTCACAAACAAAGTTGCAACTGATCACCTCAGACCGCGACACTTGTTGCAATCAAACTTTTTTACATTTAAGGATCAATTTACCTCTAATGGTTTCATTTAGTTTGACAGTTTACTTTACGTAATCTCATGTATATTAGGCCGATATACTGGGTGCAAGATGTTTCGTCCAATAGGACTTTTCGTCCCATGCCATTTCGTACCATATTCAGGACTTTTCGTCCCAAACTTCTAAGACGTTTCGTACCATAGGACTTTTCGTCCCATGATATTTCGTAAACTTTCTGGGGACTTTTCGTTCCCCATTTTTTAAATGTACCATAACATTTAGTAATTTTTTCAGAACGTTTCATGTCATATTCGGACCCATGTAGTACTTTTCGTCCTGACATTATACATTTGTTATACTATATTCATTGAACATGTGCACCTCCACTAACGGTCTGAAACTAAATTTGCATGATGTTATTATTACATATTGGACATGTGCACATCCTATTTTTCTGCATCTTATTTTTTTCAGATTTTATGGATACTTTTTTAACATTGCAATTTTTCAACAATATATCACTCTTACATTTCTATAAGCGGGACATCACGATAAGTAAAAGTGATATAAGTCCCACGTACGCTTCCTCGTGTTTGTAGAACGTTTCCATCAACTGAACAATAAAAGCTTGTGGAAACATGTGTTTTGTTTTTATTGGTATTAAAAAAATTGAAATCCTGAGACTTTATGGCTTTAAAGTTTATTTAATGATAAAGCGAGAGAAAAAAAAAGAAAGTTTACTGGCATAAAATTGTGGTTAGTTAAATCCATATAAAAAATAAAAATGTATTAATCATCCCCCTTAAAAAGACAAGACGGGGAAATTAAATATATCTATGTAACTTAATTTTATTTATAACACAGTAAAACATAAATAAATAAATAAAGTAATTAATTAATTAATAAAATATCTTTAAAAAGTCATTAAAATGTTACGAAATGTCATGGGACGAAAAGTCCTAAATTTTATTTATATCACAGTAAAAAAACAAAAATAAATGAATAAATAAAGTAATTAATAAAATTTCTTTAAAAAGTCATTAAAATGTTATGAAATGTCATGGGACGAAAAGTCCTATGGTACGAAACGTCTTATAATTATGGGACGAAAAGTCCTGAACATGGTACAAAATGTCTCGAAAATGGTACGAAATGGCATGGGACGAAACGTCTGTAATTCGATATACTTCAGCGATCACAACTTAAGATCATGGGACCGTATAGCGAACACAACCTTGCCCATATACAGCTGATATTAGTTATCGTATTGCGTATGCGTAAGTGTAAATATTTACAATTGGAATTGACCTTCTTTAGATGAACCTATTTGTTTTTACTGGCATTCAATTGCTCTTGAATACAGTGTGGGGTCATGACCTCTGATTACGTAACGTTTAACTATTCGATTACGTCACAGAATGACATCTATTACGTCATGCATTTTTTGATTGGTCAGCATCCAAGTCTACCCCCGACGTAACTTTCCTTATTTGGAGCACGGCTGTTCCAACAATCCCGTATTTTGACGGAATCTTGAATGAAATTAATTATTGTAGCGATACTTTTATATTTCGGACATGCTAAAAATATCTTTTTATGATTGTAAATATAAGAAATAACATTTTATTTGAGTGTATTCATTCGGTATTATGAATGAGAGTCAGGAATAGCATATTTAACATGAACTGCTTCGCAGTTCATTGAATATGCTATTCCTGACTCTCATTCATAATACCGAATGAATACACTCAAATAAAATGTTATTTCTTAAATAACGCCAGCCTACTACCTCCGTTATATGGCCTTAAGTGTAAATAATCAGTCCGTTAAAATTATGTCCAAAAACTGAATGTCAGTTTCACAGGGACCAGTTTCATAATAAAATTTAAAAAATACCCATAAGTATATAAAAAAGAGTATTTTTTAAATTTTATTATGAAACTGGTCCCTGTGGTCAGTTTATAGAATAATTATTTGGGAACAAAATGACACCAAGATCACGAATTAAAAAAGTAATTTTGAATTTTGTAGGAGCACCTACAAGTGAAAAATCTGATTCGTTGTTCTCTTTTACTCTTTTTTATATACTTATGTGTTTTACAATTTTTTACAATAAAACAGGCCCCTGTGCACATGTGAGCTCACAAGCCTTCTTACAAGATGCCGGGTCTGTTATAGACACATTCCAAACTGTTGTAAACTGGAAATTAAACATAACATGTCCGCTTCGGAAAGGTTTTATAAAAAGGTCTTCATAAAACGCATCCTTTTGTGTGGAGCTCGCTAAATTTCCAACAAAAACCAGACAAAATACAACACGGAACATGCTTATGGTATCGACCGCCATTGATCAATATTTACATATTCAGCATAAAATAAAGACATTTTCATAAATATCCGTCTTAAAAATAAGACAGATAAATATTTTCAGGTTGATCACTAATCCAATTTTTTCTGTCTACCTAAAGACTAAATTTATCAAATTTTCTAAAAATGAAAAGGCTAGTGTCTGAAAATATTGACCAATCATAGCAAAGCGCGAACTATCTTCATAGATTGAAAGCGTGCTGTTCGTGCCGTTTGTTGACAAATAATGAACAAAGAAGACGTGGGCGTACCTAGATAAATAATTACGTGAGTTATGTGAGATTCTAAGTTTGTATGTTGTAAGTAAGTGTAGCTTCTTAAGAAAATGTATTTTTATTGACTGTAATACAAAATAATACAATTAATATATTTGACAAACAGACGATCGAGTCACTTATAAACAGCTCGCTAAATTCTTTTCACTACATCAAGATTTATTTTAGGCTAGACCAGTGATACATAAAAGGTTTTGAGAAAATTCTTTATGGACTATAACCAGATCCAAATAGGTTTGATTGGAGATGTTCTTCTAGTCTAATATATATTGCCTTAATTAACTTGAAGAATTTTTTTTAATTCGGAGTTACATAACATGTATAATTTTAAAATTATGCGTGTAAATTACCAAAACCCTTATGTTTAAGCAAACTTAAGCCCCATTCACATGCGCTGATTTACTCATGGAGTGTATATGCAAAATCTGCACCCAGATGTAAAAGTATATTTGCTAACCATTCACATGATAATGGAGTCAAATGACAGTATTTCTGGAAGTTTGATAAACATGACGGAGTATTTTTCGTTTGAGTAGACGTAGGATTGCTAGGGAAAGGTCAACAGACTGGTACAACAAATTTGACAATTCTCAATGGATCGAGAACTTTCTAATGAGAGACGCACGTTTGATATACTTTGCAATGGTTTGGACAATTACTTGGCACCCAAGGAAACAAGAGGCCCAAAAGGGCCTGTAATGCTCAACTGACAAAATTTGAACTCATTTGCATAATTTGTTGAAAATGGGTCAATGAAACATTTCTCAGAAAAACCTGTTATGTATGTTAAATGGCCAGGTGTATTTGGTGGAAAATTGAATGCACAATGACCATTTTAGTGATTTTGTATTCATAGTAGCGGCGACCATCTTTGATTTCGTACAGGGTCACCTTGTACAAACTTTGATCTACCCCACCTACAGACCTTCAATTGGCGCATTAGTTTCAGAAGAGAAGACTTCACCATGTCATAAGCTATAGCCAGTTGAGCTAAAATTGATTGCCAGCCACTAGGCGTTCAAAAGCAGGAGGCTATGACCTAATTGACAGTAATAAAGGTGTTTCTTCTTCTGGACATTTTATGTTAACTTTATGTTGCGCTTTTACTAAACTGAGCAATGTCGCAATAAATAGAGGATTGGCTTTATATTTGCATACGTATGTAAAATATGCTGCGCCTTCACATGACAAAAAATACACTAAGAGTAAATAAAGACATACGCAAAGTAAATTTGCATCTGGTCTGAGTAGGTGCAAATTTACACTGGTGTATATTTGCTCTTTTGCATATATGCAATTGTGTTCACATGCTCAAATTTACACCCGGTGCAGATTTTGCATATATGCATTATGCAAAATATGCATCCCATGACTAAATCAGCACATGTGAATGGGGCTTTAGCAGTTCAAAGCTCAAAATCAGATTTAGTTTAAATGTTAACATTTTTTTTTTCAAAGTTTGATAATGCCAGAATACCATCAGTTTAGTTTATTAAATCAATTTAGACCATCCAGGTTATGCCAAAATCAATCAAACTGCACCAATCTACATAAATTATCAACTCTTCCATCGTCACTATGTTACTTACAATACCCAAGTATTTTGCCAAATTTTTACCATTGTAAACATCTGCCCATATTGCATTTCATCACATAGAATGATATTTTAAGCAAGGGCTGAGGCAAAATCTGAATTTTCAGCAATGACTCTGCTTGTGTAAGTAAATGAACTATTTGTATGCATTCTAATCAAAATCTGTTAAATATTTCTCTGAAATTGGAACAGTAGTGTAAACACATCTAGAACCTATACTGGGTATATGACAATACAAACAGTATTTTATATATTGTTTTTAGAAATCAACAATTATCTTTATTTATGGTTATATATTTGTTTTTAGTAGAGATAGTGACATGTTATATTTTTGTTTTTAGTAGAGATAGTGACATGTTTTATTTTTGTTTTTACATGTAGTAGAGATAGTGACATGTTATATTTTTGTTTCTAGTAGAGATAGTGACATGATTTATTTTTGTTTTTAGTAGAGAAAGTGACATGTTTCATTTTTGTTTTTAGTAGAGATAGTGACATGTTATATTTTTGTTTTTAGTAGAGATAGTGACATGTTATATTTTTGTTTTTAGTAGAGATAGTGACATGTTTTATTTTTGTTTTTAGTAGAGATAGTGACATATTTTGTTTTTGTTTTTAGTAGAGATAGTGACATGTTATATTTTTGTTTTTAGTAGAGATAGTGACATGTTATATTTTTGTTTTTAGTAGAGATAGTGACATGTTGTATTTTTGTTTTTACATGTAGTAGAGATAGTGACATGTTATATTTTTGTTTCTAGTAGAGATAGTGACATGATTTATTTTTGTTTTTAGTAGAGAAAGTGACATGTTTCATTTTTGTTTTTAGTAGAGATAGTGACATGTTATATATTTGCTTTTAGTAGAGATAGTGACATGTTATATTTTTGTTTTTAGTAGAGATAGTGACATGTTTTATTTTTGTTTTTAGTAGAGATAGTGACATATTTTGTTTTTGTTTTTAGTAGAGATAGTGACATGTTATATTTTGTTTTAGTAGAGATAGTGACATGTTGTATTTTTGTTTTTACATGTAGTAGAGATAGTGACATGTTTTATTTTTTTTTTTGTTTTTTTGTTTTTAGAAGAGATAGTGACATGGTTGGGAAAAGACTACACTCAGTATCTCCGAGCACTTCAAAGAGATCTCCTGTGCTGAATGTTGAACCTGCTTTGGCAAACAGACCTAAAAGAAATATATCACCTAAAAATTTGGTAAGATTAAAACTTGTATCATTATTGTATGATTTAGATTGAGATCTTTTACTTATCATTTTGATATGTTGAAAGAAATAATGGGGTATTGATGTTATCAATCTGGACCTTCCATTAACTTTCTCTTCCTCAAAAACTGGTAGACATGTTTCAACAATATTTGGCATAAAGTTATAAAGCAGCAGTTTTGTTGTATAATCAGTAGTCCCATTATGTGTTATAAAGCAGCAGTTTTGTAGTATAATCAGTAGTCCCATTATGTGTTATAAAGCAGTAGTTATGTAGTATAATCAGTAGTCCCATTATGTGTTATAAAGCAGCAGTTTTGTAGTATAATCAGTAGTCCCATTATGTGTTATAAAGCCGTAGTTTTGTAGTATAATCAGTAGTCCCATTATGTGTTATAAAGCAGTAGTTATGTAGTATAATCAGTAGTCCCATTATGTGTTATAAAGTAGTAGTTATGTAGTATAATCAGTAGTCCCATTATGTGTTATAAAGTAGTAGTTATGTAGTATAATCAGTAGTCCCATTATGTGTTATAAAGCAACAGTTTTGTAGTGTAATCAGTAGTCCCATTATGTGTTATAAAGCAGCAGTTTTGTAGTATAATCAGTAGTCCCATTATGTGTTATAAAGCAGCAGTTATGTAGTATAATCAGTAGTCCCATTATGTGTTATAAAGCAGCAGTTATGTAGTATAATCAGTAGTCCCATTATGTGTTATAAAGCAACAGTTTTGTAGTATAATCAGTAGTCCCATTATGTGTTATAAAGCAACAGTTTTGTAGTATAATCAGTAGTCCCATTATGTGTTATAAAGCAACAGTTTTGTAGTATAATCAGTAGTCCCATTATGTGTTATAAAGCAGTAGTTTTGTAGTATAATCAGTGGTCCCATTATGTGTTATAAAGCAGCAGTTATGTAGTAAAATCAGTAGTCCCATTATGTGTTATAAAGCAGCAGTTATGTAGTATAATCAGTAGTCCCATTATGTGTTATAAAGCAGCAGTTATGTAGTATAATCAGTAGTCCCATTATGTGTTATAAAGCAGCAGTTTTGTAGTATAATCAGTAGTCCCATTATGTGTTTTAAAGCAGCAGTTTTGTAGTATAATCAGTAGTCCCATTATGTGTTATAAAGCAGCAGTTATGTAGTATAATCAGTAGTCCCATTATGTGTTATAAAGCAGCAGTTATGTAATATAATCAGTAGTCCCATTATGTGTTATAAAGCAGCAGTTTTGTAGTATAATCAGTAGTCCTATTATGTGTTATAAAGCAGCAGTTATGTAGTATAATCAGTAGTCCCATTATGTGTTATAAAGCAACAGTTTTGTTGTATAATCAGTAGTCCCATTATGTGTTATAAAGCAGCAGTTATGTAGTATAATCAGTAGTCCCATTATGTGTTATAAAGCAGCAGTTTTGTTGTATAATCAGTAGTCCTATTATGTGTTATAAAGCAGCAGTTATGTAGTATAATCAGTAGTCCCATTATGTGTTATAAAGCAGTAGTTTTGTAGTATAATCAGTAGTCCTATTATGTGTTATAAAGCAGTAGTTTTGTGGTATAATCAGTAGTCCCATTATGTGTTATAAAGCAGTAGTTTTGTTGTATAATCCGTAGTCCCATTATGTGTTATAAAGCAGCAGTTTTGTAGTATAATCAGTAGTCCCATTATGTGTTATAAAGCAGTAGTTTTGTTGTATAATCAGTAGTCCCATTATGTGTTATAAAGCAGCAGTTTTGTTGTATAATCAGTAGTCCCATTATGTGTTATAAAGCAGTAGTTTTGTTGTATAATCAGTAGTCCCATTATGTGTTATAAAGCAGCAGTTTTGTTGTATAATCAGTAGTCCCATTATGTGTTATAAAGCAGCAGTTTTGTAGTATAATCAGTAGTCCCATTATGTGTTTTAAAGCAGCAGTTTTGTAGTATAATCAGTAGTCCCATTATGTGTTATAAAGCAGCAGTTATGTAGTATAATCAGTAGTCCCATTATGTGTTATAAAGCAGCAGTTTTGTTGTATAATCAGTAGTCCCATTATGTGTTATAAAGCAACAGTTTTGTAGTATAAGCAGTAGTCCCATTATGTGTTATAAAGCAGCAGTTTTGTTGTATAAGCAGTAGTCCCATTATTTGTTATAAAGCAGCAGTTTTGTTGTATAATCAGTAGTCCCATTATGTGTTATAAAGCAACAGTTTTGTAGTATAAGCAGTAGTCCCATTATGTGTTATAAAGCAGTATTTGTCTTTTCACATTCTTTGTATTGTTTTGTTTGGTTTTATCATTGTCTTGTATTGTAATATATTCTTCTATGTGCTCGTTGTTGCCATGTTTTTCAATTGCCCATTTTCTTTTTGTATTATCAAGGACACAAAAGATTTGCGCTAGATCCTTGGCTAAAGGGGTGGGATGAACAGTCCAAAAGAGTTAAGAGTTCTTGATATTTTAAATACCACACATTTTTACTATTTCTGAGTGTCTTCTGTAGCAGCTATAGGTAATATTCTCTTACAGAAAAGGTATACCGAGTATATATTTTTTTTTAATTTTCTTGAGTTTGCACTTGAGATCAGGAATCTCAATATTGAGTTTTTAACCAAAAGACTACTCAGTGCACCTAATAATTATACACTACATTATATTATTGAATTATATTATGTGAGATTTATGAATAACATAGCTATCATGTAATAGTTTAAAAAGAATGTCTAGTCCTTAAATCCCGGGTATGAATATGTGTGGCTTCCTACACTACTAGTCTATGTATACAATACCAGTCTACCAGGGGTATGACAATAAAACAGCGTGGGGGATACAACAATAACTCTTCTGTATTTTGTACAGGCAAGCTAACAAAGGATCACTCATCTGACCTTAAAAGGGCTGTCCATAAAACTTAAACCTATTTTTACTTTTGTGTATGTTAATTGTAGGACTTAAATGCTGGACTCTCATGGCGAGAAGAACGAGAGTTGAAGAAAGCTTTGTATGCATCTCTTCAAGAAGTGAAACGACCATATCTAAAATCAGAAGAGGAGACCACATCAAATAGCGAAGCTTGTAGCAGCTCAGGTATCGCCAATCAATCTCCTGTGAATGAATCTGATGATGCTGTTAGTAGCAGAACAAGACGCCAATCTTCCAGACAATCAAGACCCTCAGGACACTCATCATCAACTGAAGTAACGCCTGTGAAATTGACTGTCAGAAGTACAAGTTTGGATGAGAGTAGTCAGGACTCCCTAAGGTCATCTCTTAGTAACTCTACACAGGATTCCCTAAAGAAAGATGATGAAAAGTAAGTAGCTATCTATTTTGATGATGGATTGGACTATATGAATGTTACTTTTCCAATACACATTACTTCATATTACAACTGTAATAATGGGAAATTGGTCAATGATTCAAATAAGAAAAAATTACTTAGTTAAAATTTTAAACAATTTTTAGTAAAAAAAAATGTTTTAGATAATGGAGAATATAGCTCATTTCTGATCCCAAATTATACAGGATTGACAGTGTTGGGATTTATTGGAATACAATAAAGGCTGTACTGTACCTGTATATCTTTATCATCTCTCTATGTATGATAAATTTGACAATCAAAGGATGGCAGTAAATTAAGGCTTTACTCTATATCTTCACTCCAGGATTGGCAATAACATATTTGTTCTTTAAGCTTATTATGGAAGGGAGAATGTTTAAACTCAAAATAATATTACCAGTATTGAGTACTGGTACATAGTGTTCTTAGTTGAGGGGAACAATGAAGCTGGAACTAATGTTGTTGAGAAGAGGAGACATTCCTCTATATTCCCTATCACCAAAGATTCTGTTTACATTATTACACAAAATAGTGTTAGTTTCTTGTTCCTTAACCTCTACACAGATCCATGTCTGCTCTGTTTATAAAGTTTGAGTTAAGTTACTGTCCCAGACAAAGATGACTTAAAGAATACAGTTTAAATTTAGATTTCTGGCTATGACAACCCAGGGGTATCTATGGAAAGTAGTTGTACTATGTGTCTGTGTTGAGTGGGAAGCATTATATATAGCTTTACATGTCAGTTATGACCTGTTTTTCAGACAATGTAAATTGTTCAACCAACCAGAGCTCAAGAAATTTATGTCAAGTTGTCTAAAGCTTTTTTCATAGCCTAAGTTCATATCACACTTCTAGATTCTGCCCAAGTTCATATTTCACTTCTAGATTCTGCCTAAGTTCATATCCCACTTCTAGATTCTGCCTAAGCAAATATTCCACTTCTAGATTCTGCCTAAGTTCATATCCCACTTCTAGATTCTGCCTAAGTTCATATCCCACTTCTAGATTCTGCCTAAGTTCATATCCCACTTCTGGATTCTGCCTAAGTTCATATCCCACTTCTAGATTCAGCCTAAGTTCATATTCCACTTCTAGATTCTGCCTAAGTTCATATCCCACTTCTAGATTCTGCCTAAGTTCATATCCCATTTCTAGATTCTGCCTAAGTTCATATCCCCTTTTTAGATTCTAGTTTAACAAAAATTGTCATTGTGCTTGCAAAAAGTTGTGATTTTCTTTGAGCTTCCTCCATCATTCAGGAACTGATCACCTTTATGGGTATATATATTTTTGTTTCAGGAAAAAGTATCGTGCACAGCGAAAATTTGCACAAATGCAAGGATACAGTCCATCATCAACACCCAATCACACACCAGTTAAACTTATCAGTAAAACAGTATCACCAATGAAATTATTTCCCAAGAGAGCAAAAACAGAGGACTTCTTAACATTTTTGTGTCTCAGAGGTAAAAAAAAATATACTTATGTATAAATGTATGTCTATCCAAGTGTTCAAGTAGCACGGTGGATAACACTCTTGCCTTTGAGCAGTGTGTCTCTATATGTTTGATTCTCAGCATCTATTGTGATAAAGTATGTGGTTACCTCTTGAACATGTTAGTTTTTTATCAGATTCTCTCGTTTTCCACCTATAGTAAGATCCCAAGTGCATTGGCAAACTATTTAGATTAATATAAGTAATAATTTTATAAAATTTACATAATAGATGCTGTTTTGTTACTAAATGAATGAATGGATATGTATGAATATATTATCTGATAGTATAGACGATTCTATTTTTCGATACAAGTGGAGTTATCTTTCTTTATAACTAGAGGGCGCTATTACGTCAGCCATTACAAGACTGTTTCAGTCATTGTTTACAGTAGCGACGTAATATATACATGTGTGTAAATCGAAACTTAATTGTAACTCTTAGCAAGTTAATTTCATTGTTAAAATGCCTTGCGTATCTGGAGGAGGAAAACGCTGTGTTATCGTAGGTTGTCACAACAACCAAAGAAGATCTACGAATGGAAAAAACGAATATGTGCCGAACTAGAGGAGGACTAAAAGTTGCTGTCAGCATGTTGCATGTTGATTTAAAATTTTTAAAAAATAATAATAATAAAGTAAATCAAGATCACATTTGTTGTAATTTTTAATGTCTTGAGTTCAGAAATGCTTGTTTACACACTTGTCAAGATTATTTTACTTTTTACTCATCATGTTACTTACAAATGTATATAAAAAATAGCTGCTGAAAAAAACATGTACCGGTATTTGACAAAAGAACCGGGAGCAAAATTTCTTTGACGACCGGGGTTCAACCCATGGACTGTCACTCTCAAGACGTTCAAGAAGTAATTGGCCTGATCGACTTCTCATATGCTAAGAATTTGAGATTCTTTATTCAAATTGAACAATAACATCATAAAGACTATCTAGAAGAGTATTTAGCATCTTCAATCAGATTATAATATAAAAAAGTTAAAAAACTAAATATATGATTATGTACAAAATTTCTTGTATTCATCACAGAGGATAAACCTTCCCGCCTGAAAATCATCCACTAAACGGACAAGCATATGTTTAAAGTAAAATGATCTTACTCTGGGTAGGAGTTGATTGATGAATTCCTCATCATAATTCACATCAATTGTGACATGTTTCATGGGATCAGAATTCCATACAAAAAACTTGCATTTTATTATATTGGTGCAGTGCATTTGCATCTGAACCTTGTAATAATAACCTTTTTCTCTTCTTTTGTTAATTTCATAACCCTGTTGTGTTTTTATTATGTCATAGTTCTTCGAATCGCTGGTCAATTCACTAATTGGTTTTAATGGACATTTTATCTCCAACAATGTTTCGTTTGAAACAATTCCATCTCGACTTGCAGATCGGAGAGAAATGTTTATGTACAACTGCATGTTCCAATGGTATTTACAGTGCAGTTGTGAACATTTTTATTTTGGTTCTGATAATTTTCAGTGTTCTGTGGCAGTGTTTCACTTGAATCGAGTGTACAAATGATTATTAACCAATTCTATTTTTTAATATCGAATGTAGCCCCGGAGCATGTTCTTATAAATTATATTCCCTACAGGCAGCGCCTGTGATGTACTGTGTATACTTTCAACACCTATCAAATGTTAACGGATATATTTTAATTAAATTTAATTATATAATTAATGCATTCCAATCATTGATTACCCTGTGCCGACTTACAATGTCCCGGAGGTCTACTTTCGGTTTTACTTTTCCAACAGTGTTAAACAAATCTGATAATAGGGATTAGTACTAAATATACATTGATGTTTATCAGTCATCATATCGAAATCTTTATTTCTAAATAAAATGCGACGAATGCTAATTAGAAAAAACAAACTGTATGAAAACACTATCGATGTTTAATAGGAATCAGTCTTGTAATGGCGGACGGTCACGTGGTTTCAAGATGGATGCGCCCATTGATTTGACGATAGAAACGTCTATATCTAAGTACTAAAATAACCAGTTGTTGGCTAAAAAAGAGCTTTTCACAAAATTAAGCATTTTCTAATTTCAATTTCAGTAAACTTTTGATTTGGAGTGGCAGGTTTAGAAACATCTCTAACTGCAACTGATTCATTGTCAGGCTCTGTGTTCCTCTGCCTGTATTTGATCATTTTGTGAAATTCAGTAATACAGTATATGTTTTCAGGGATTTTTCTGGGTATCCACAGGGTCCGGTTAAGGGACCCATTCCCAATGCAAAAAAAACATACATTTTTCCCAATTCTGTGGTAAAAAATTCCCAATTAGCTATGTTTATCAATTTTTTGAGAGAAAAAATTTCACAAGATAATCAACATCATATTTGGAAGATATCTCGTACTGATAACGATTTCAATCTATATTAACCCACATTTTGCTGGATGATTTATATAGAGACAACAGAGACAGCGCTATTTTGCTGTGAACACCGATATAATTTGCTCAATTACCAGTATTCTAGTGGTCTAGAATTTCTAATATGTTGTTGTGATTTTTCCCAAAATTACATTTTTGTTGAGAATTTCCCAATTTCATCCCAAGGTCCTTTTCCCAAAAAGGTCAGAAAAATCCCTGGTTTTGGTACCAGTATTCTATATCATCATTTAGGTTAAGAGGTACAACCCATCTTCAGGAATGGATCTACAAACATGGATTCTACTGGCCTTTAGATAATTTAATTTTAAGTCAAGTTCTGGAAAATGCATGATATAAAATACCACAATGAATTTGATTGCTGTTTTATGTTATAGATAAATAACATTTTTGTTTTTCTTGAAAATGGTGGAATGTAAGTAAGCATGTAAAAGCTAAATGGGATTTCCATTCATTTATTTTGAAATATATTTACAGGGACCAATGCCTTGCCTCCTCATTTAGACTTCTTCAACTACTCACGAGATGATGGTGATTCCAGTTACCCAGCAACCCCTTCTAATGGAAGACCAGGATCTGTCATGAGGGACAGTTCACCTTCTTCAAGTAGCACTGGATGTAGTAATATCCAAGAAGAGGGATTTGACCCACCAGTACTGCCAGTTGTAAGTTGTCATTTGATTAGATTTACCTATATCATGTGATGTATCATGTGATGTAATGCAAGGGCTGTCTATCCATTTCCGTGAATGGGGATAAGGCTTTTGTAATTGTGAAACTTAAGTGGTAAAATAGCCAAAATTGTTAGACTGAAAAATACTATTATTGTTACAAAACTTCAAAATGGTCAGATGAAAATATATTTAATGAGCTTTATTTACTAATACGTATTAGTTTTATTTGATTCCAGATTGATTTTTGCAGTGAGCTTATTTTTATTTTTGTACAGCCTTTCACGATAGTGAACGCGTACTTTGCTATCGCTTTCTTCCAAGATATCGAGCTTCTTTGCTATGAAATTATAAGATATGAGTACACATGGAAATAGTGCGCCTGGTAAATGAGCGTGAAAGAAATATATCTGTTTTATCGTGAGATATGTATTCTGAGACGGGTAATGCATTTGGTTACATATGCACATTTGGAATAAATTTTCGGAATACATTTCGGAATCTAGTAAAATATTGCAACGGGATAGATCTAATAATTTCTGCAATTTGGGGAACTGATCTCATGTTTACAATAAAAAGTAGTCCGAGAAGTTTGCGTCCTACGATGTAAAATCATAACTTTTTATGAAATGAACAGTACTTAAAGGCAGGTTGATTTAATTAATTCTTCGTGAAATCTACGGAAATTTAAATTTATTTTGAAGGTTATGATAACGTATTTTGATGTTGAGGCAATTTTCTGTTATATTCTGTCTTGCCACAACACCATTTTCCCAACTACGCTGTACAACAGCACGGCAGTGCTATGTTTATTTATTTTAAGGTATTTTACTCCATTTATTTTTTTTAATTGTGAAAATCAGCTTGGTATTTGTGAAAAAACCATAATATTTTCAATTGTGAATGGAGTAAATGTAAATAAATGATAAAATAATGGTCATTTCTGTTTTTTACCCAGAACTTTAAGTTTGCAGTCATAATAAGCAGACATCACTTGGGTTGCTCAGTCCCATCTTACAGTGAAAACCTAACACTTTATCACTTGCTTTGGGCATGTTGGGGTTACTAGACATGTAGAAGTAGATATTGGAAAATTGTGGTTAAAATTTTCAGTGGTAGAATTTCATTTTTGAGACAAAGAGTAAAATTATATTATTTTACAATTGTTGTAAATTTAATTTACAGTCAAACTTCGGTTATTCGAAGTGGATGGGTCTTCAATTTCAGGTTCAAATAATCAGGGGGTTTCGAATAATCAAAGTATGGAACTTCGAACTTGCTTATGTTATGTTAGGACACAATGGTAACATTACACAAACCAAGTGTTGTAGCGATGTCTGTTTATAATGCATAATATCGTTTATGTGTATCATTATGGAAAAAAATGACAAAAGACTGTCAGTTTAATATTTAATTCGAATAAAAACGTGACATTATACACGTGGTGATACATACAATTTCCTGTTATTTTTGGTTAAATGGCTGAAACCAGTAACGCTGATCAGCAAGATAAAATCCACTAAAAGGTAATACACCCTGACTTTATTGATAGAGATTGGATACGGCAGAAAAAAAAATACCACGGTATACACTACGGTATACCACACATCCATTAAGATTTGAAATACATGTAGTATATCTATTCCTGTCTAAAATAACAGCTAAGGAATTTGGGCATATTTTCAGAATATCAAGGATGCTAACACACAATAAATTTCACAGAATTGTCTGTATTTCAACCAAGTTGATTCAAAACTTGAAATCTAAATCTCATAATATTATTGTCAAACAAAGACTTTAACAAAATTCAAATGAACAAGCTGTTATTTCAACAATTATCAACATAATATTGTTTGTTAAAATACCGGTATTCAAAGACTTTATGGCTGTATTACCAGTACCTGGTCAGTACCACGGTAAACTGGTATCCCGGTAATACAGCACACCACTATTTATTGATTTGTAATACATGTTCTTATGATGAACAAAACGAAAACGGAAGGAGTTCACATAATTTCCAAAATGGAAACTTTGACAAAACGAAAGTCACTCTTTATTGCAAATAAAGTTTATTACTTTGAAATTTTGTGATTATCAAAATATTAAATCAATTATAAATTGTCATAATAATGGATAGATGGGAGATCATTGTTTAACCGTTTTTTTTAATTTGGGTTTCGCTGTACACATGTACTTCCTTCTAATTCAGTCTGTTGCACCTGAGATTATGACTACTGCTTGTATGGACCAATTGGAATTGATAAGGATTAATTTTTCCCGGACTACTTGATGAGGCTTGTTACCAACAATAGAACGGCGTCCACATTTCTACATTATAACTGACAGTTACGCTTGGGTAATGATTTAAGGTGAAGGTGAAGCCATACTCTCTAACATATAGGGGGGAGTTTACAAAATAAAAATGTCATCTTCGAATTTTTGCGTTTTATTTTTACTGAAAACTTTAACTAGGGACTCAAAATTAGGTTCGAATAATCGCCTGTATTTGAAATACGAAGTTCAAATAAAAGAAGTTTTTTACTAAGAATTATAGTGCAGGGCGATCAGGACCTGCAGAGAACTTCAAATAACCTAAGGTATTCAAAACATCAAAGTTCGAGGAACCAAAGTTCTACTGTATTTGTGAAAATATTTTTGAGGAAAAAACTGATGGAATGATTTATTGTGTTTATCACAATTGATTTTGTATACCTTTGAAATTTTCCATCTAGATTTTAATATTATATTTATTTATGCAGTGTTCAATTTAGGAGGGACCCTTGCACCATTGACCCCAAAACAAAAAATACAGGCCCCAAGCATACTGTTATTGAACCAACTTTGGCCAATGTTTTTAATATCAATTAAGTGTTGAGAAAATACTAATCTGCTACTCCCTTTTCAACAACAATTTTTATCATTTTCATAAATATATCATTGTATTTACCACAAACTACAATGTTGACCTCTTTTTGTAATATACATGTATGTCCCATATATTCTCAAGGCCTTGGCCAGAATGGCTCAACTAACATCAGTTTTAAATTGAACTCTGGTTGTTTTTATTTAAAGATTCCAAAATTGATGACACCAAATAGAAAAGCTGCACGTGCATGTGCAGGGACACCAGAAATTGCAAGAGGTTTTGCCAGTGTGAGTCCAAGAAAAAACACTTCAGCTAAAGCATCGCCATTGTCTGGTAGAAAGCACAGGGGGAAAAGTTCATTAGACATTACACCATCCAAACAAACTGCTAAACGATCCATTACTTCACCAAGAAAGTTATCTCCCTTGAGAAAATCTAGCATAAGGAGTCTTAGCAAAACTAAAACATCTGACAGAATAACAATGAAGAGACGAGCTGTGGCTACTCTTACTTCTGTGGCAAGGATATCACCTAAAAAGGCATTACGGAAAAAAGCCAGTATTTTTAATGAAGACAGCGAGGCATCATCTTCCCTGTTACCAGACACGGATAAGGTAAACCATGATGTAGTTAGTAGTAGTAGTCAAAGCATGAATGACTCTTGTAACCTAGCTTCTAATTCTGCTATGTCTAACAGCTCTGCTTCTTCTGCACAGTATATTGAGTGTACTCACAAAGGTGGTCTCATTGCTTCAAGTTTGCCTGACCAGCCTTGCTTAAATGCCTGTAGTAGTAGTAGTAGTAGTAATAGTGATGTTGTAGGTAAAAGTACTGATTTGACTCCAAGTACTGACTTGTCTGTAATTAGTGATAAGAATGGGAACAGTATCATCCGGAAAGAGACTGGCTTACCACAGGATAATGAAAATGTTTGCCTTCTGTCATTGATTTTACTGTTAATATAAATGAAGATGACAACATAGTTAGTCATTTTAGAAGTTCTGATGCATGTATAGATGAAAAAAATTCTGACTGTGATTTATCAAATAAGAATGATAATTATGATGATTCAGATGCTGAATTGTCTGGCTTTCTAATGTATGCAGATGATACAGCAAATACAGATATCAGAACACTAAGTGATGCAGTGTCTAGTTGTGGGTCTGACCTAAGTTTTAACTCATTAAGGGATACACCACCATTTTTAGTTTCAGACAGAGGTTATCGTCTTACTCCTGATTTGTTCGAGGCCAATAACAATAACTTGCATGTAACTTCAACTTTCATGAATTATCCAAGTTACCCACAACAAGACTATTCCGTTAATTTGCCAGAAGAGAATAAAAATAAACCCAATATAATTGGTCCGACAGTTACCAATAGCAACTCTGTCTCAGTTCTCTCTCAGTGTCCAAGTCGAGCCAGTGCTTCCATTTTACCCAAGCCAGCACCACCTTACTCTGCCATAAAATCCTTTCACAAAATTCTAGAACCCAAATGTAGCATTGGTGATCTTACTCTGTTGGAGGGATTTACACCTATATGTTCTAGTAGTACTGTGTATGACTGTAGTGCTGCAGGATATGCTAGTGAAGAGGTCCTGGATAACAGCAACTTTGGTTTATCTTGTCAAACAAGGTCAGAAAATGATGTAAACTCTAATGTCATGCCTTGTAAAGAAACAGCAAATCAGAATTCAGGAATACATGTTGACACTACATCATTACCAGTTGATTGTAGAAATCGTACAAAAGCTTTACAACCATCCCCACCAGCAATCATGTGTCTTAGACATTTCTATAATTAATATGGCTATTTTTTGTGGTGTATAGATGTGCTGTACTCACTGCTGTGCTTATTGTACATAGATAAATATTTTGTCCAAGACAGTTTTATTTTAATTAAGTTTTTGTGTTAAATTTTGAGTTTTGACTCCTTACAGACAGTAATGCCATTAAAAGTCATGATCAAAGGAATTAATACAATAAAGGTCTTATGATCAAGCTGAATAACTTATTTAAAGGTCACCGGTCACCAAATTTATCAATTTTGTATTTTGCATTCCATTGGGTAGAATAGTCAATACTGATGTGTCTGACGGTTTCCCACACCTTACATTTACCTGTAATACACTAAAACCTTACCTGAACGAACTGCTAATACTCGGTAGTTTCCGACACCGCTCGTAACTTTCCGGCGACCTAATTGATGACGTACATGGTGTTAAGCTGCTGAGGAAAGACACATTACCTATATATGTATCCATATATTACATGTGGGTTTGTGTGGCGTTTTAAAGGGTTTTAAAGTTTGATTTCAAGTCAAAATGATATATTTTGTGAAGTTGGAGATAATAAAATCACAATGACCCCATGAACATGTTTTTCCACAAATTTCAGAACAAATTTAAAACCAGATTTACACAAAGTCCTTCATGCAGCTTTCTAGTTGTTTTGAATGTATTCAGATTAAAATTACGAGATAAGTCAGGAAAATATGAGTGGTATAATCATTTAAGACAATTCTATTATGAATGAATCAGTCTAATAAATAGATTTTAAACAATTTTAATTTTCAAATTAATTTAATTCTGTAATTCAATCAGCTCACACATTCAACAAAGACGTGTATGTCTTGTTCAAATTAACCAACTAATTGACTATAATTTATTCGATTTTCAGAATCCATCAAAAATGACAAATAACATTTACCGGGTATATCATAAAGATAATCACACGTGTCAATTAATGTTGCATATTGTAAGGTAAACTCTGTTAAATACAGGTGGTAGATGTCTATTCTAAACAGGATGTTTCCCAGTGTACTGTAGCATATTGAAATCCTTATTACTGGGTATGTAGAAATCACACCTTGAACGATATAAATTTATTGTGAATAAAGAAAGAAAGTTTCACTCGAGTTTTGAGTCCTTAGTTAGTCGAGCATAATCCCACTGGTATCACATTTTGATGACACTTTTTTTCATCCATAAAATTAAGCGTAATAAAGTTATTATATGAATTATTTTTTTATTTTACCATGAAAACAATAATGATTATTATTATTATTATTATTATTATATTATTATTATTATTAAACTTACGCAAATAAGGAATAGGAAGCTATTGAATTGAAATAGTTTTCATATTTATGTAATACTGGGGTGAAATATTTTATTTGAGAGACAATAACAAATTATTTTAAACCGTTATTTTGATAATTTAGTTGTACAAAAAACTACAGGTCTTGGACCCAGTTCTACCCGAAAACGTTTTTTTTTTTTTATTCATTACATAGGTAAATAATAATAATAGTAAAATAATATAATAAGTCTTTGATTTTAATCTAAAAAGGAATTAAAAATTGGACAATTTCTAAAACAAATATGAATCAAAATTATTATTCCTTATGATAAATAGATAAAAATAAATAAATAAATAAATAAATAAATAAATAACGTAAATAATTAATTAATTATTTAATTAATTAATCAAAGATATGTCAAGATAATTTAAATGATATTACATATTAATAAAAATTAATGTGAACAATATTTTAAATAAAAAACGGAAATTTGTGTCTTTTATTATTTGTTGTGATAAATAGATATAAATAAAACTAAGTAATAAATAAATAAATAAATAAATAAATAAATAAATAAATAAGATAAAAATAAATAAATAACGTAATTAATTAATTAGTTAATTATTTAATAATTAATCAGAGGTAAGCAAAGATAATTAAAATGATATTAAATATTAATGAAAATTAATATGAACAATAGTTTAAATAAAAAAAACGGAAATTTGGGTTCTTTATTATTTGTTGTGATAAATAGAAATAAATAAATAAATAAATAAATAAATAAATAAATAAATAAATAACTAAATAAATAAATAAATTTCAAAAGAAATGTGTAAAATTATGTTTTGTAAAAATATTAGTAAATAGTATATCATACTTAGAACAAACACAAATATAGTTTTTTTCTTGATTTATTTCTTATTATTATGTTTATTTTTTATTATTTTTTTTCTGCTGAAGGAAACTGAATACCCAATGCTTAAAAATAAATATATATAAAAAACACTAGAAGTTCTTTCCGATTAATCTGGGTAAAATGCAGTCACTATACAAGCTTCATTTCCTAAATAGCTTGGATAACACCTTCTGCGTCACTTCCGGTTTTGTGGGCCTTTTACTACCAAAGGAGATTAATACAGATTTTCAACAGTTTCAGGCTTTAATAATTTTCGCTGTAGAAAAGGACAGAAATGATTGAAAAATGTTATTTGTGGCTGAATCGACTTTTTATGATGTAATCTTTCGGAAAATAGTACTAAAAAAAATTCGGTTTTTGGTGACCGGTGACCTTTAAATGAAAATAATGTCTCTATGTGTGTGCTACAAAGAAGGAAAGTTAAACTCCTGTACAGTATGTTAATATAGGAATGTTTCTAATACTTACTGCACTTATGTTAAATTATTGTTTAGCAGGGTTGTACAGAGTACAAATCTAAGTTATATAGTATGGCAAATATTGTTAAAATTTTCTTGTTTGAATTTTAAAAATTATTTTAGTTATTCCTTTTATTAACATGGAAACAAGATGACACACTCTTTTGAGCAAAATTTATATCAGTCCAACCTTTTGTATGTTTGTTATAGTAAACATTTTAATGTTGATATTTGTGCTTATTAGACATGATTTTAACTCTTCTAGATATAATAATTATGTTTCCTGATTGGCTGATGCTTTGTCATGTATTAATAAGTCATGCTGGGCTCTAGCTATTCAGTTTGCTTATGTATACATTTATAATTCAAATACAGAAAAACCTTAAAACATTGCCACCTTGTATATTAATTGAGGTTTTACTGTATTACATATTTTAGTTGTTCAAAACTTTGTTAGCTTAATCAGATGATTTGTGAAAATTTTAAATACATGTATTCTGAAAACTGATACATGTCACTGCATTGACTTAAATATTAATTCTACTGAAGATAGTAAATAGATATACAACAACGTAATTGTGTTTGCTATACAAAAGCTATTTATTTTCTTACTAATTAGTTGAGCTAAGGTAGCTTTGAACAACTAGATATATGTTTATACTTGGGCATGTTGGTGAATGTACTACTGGTAGTTTTGTTACTTGTAACATGTGTATCACAATCTAATATTATTAGGCATGTAAAAGTAGTGTAATGTTGTGTACTCACAAAATAGAATGGGCTTCATCAACATTCCATATAATATCTGTTATGATAATGTCATTGTGGAGACATCATTTCTATTTAATATGACATAACATTCAGACAGAAATATACAATATCAGTATTTGTTTCATCAAGATGAAAGTATAAATGTGAAGTCTTATAAAAAAAATCTGGATTATTATTTAACAAGAGTAACAAGAAACAAAAGTATCTAACAGTATTTACATATTTGTACAAATTCAAACAAATGAAAATGTAATCATGGAATTTGAGATTCTACCAGATGTACTGGTAAACACTATGAGTGAGAGTAGTGTCATTTATCTAGATACAGCACCATCTCAAAAGTATCACAAAAACAAAATGGTGGACATGTAAACAATGGCCATCTCAAAAATAATGTATTTCCAGGAATTACTATCTAGTCCATGTATTCACCCTCCAAGTTTGTTATCATGAGCATTGAAATGAATTTCTAGGTTTCTATAAATTTTAAATAATTAGTAGCCAAATTTCCCAAAATTGATGAAAATATAGTCCTTTTTAAGAGTATTTTTCCACAAATTTGCTAAAATAGGTTACTTTTTGAAAGAATTCCTCAGAAATTAGTAACCAATGGCGATTTTGGCTACCAGGAATGGAAACATAGGAATTTGATGTTTATGTGTTCAAAATATCTGTACCTAACCAATTTATTTTTTATTTTGTTTTAGAAACAATCCAACTTTGTTGTTAATAGAGGGTAAAAAATTCAGTTAGTTCAATTGTGCAGATATAAGTTTGTCATTTCATGTTGCTGTTGGTCAATGGTTTTCTCTGGGCATTCTGAGTTTTTCCACCGTCCTAGAACCTCCTGCCTCAATATAAGTGAATGAATCTTGACTGGGAATAGCACCATTATTCTACTCCTCTTTCATGGTCTTATACTAAAATACATTACAGAAAATGTTCATGTACTGGGAAAATTGTTGACCTTGTAATTAAATAAGCATAATTGTGTCTTTTTGTCCTGAGGTTATAATTGTACAGCATGTTTTCAAAGTGTATACTACATGTAATATAATAACTGTAGTGTAATATATCGGCTATATTATCAGTAAACTGGTACATTTCCTTCTTTGGACAGTTTTTAGTCTCTTGATTATGGATGATCCATTTTTGAATTAATGGTAGATATAAACTAAAATGTCTTTACAATTAATTTTGCTGGAGTTTCGTGAAAGTTTATTTGTGTAGTTGTTGTTCTATGTAAATTTATCATCATTGTACATTTTGTCAGAAAATTGTTAAGAGGAGATACGAAAGAAGAGTTGATAGTAAAAAAAGACAAAATATCAAACATATGAGAAGAAAAAAAAGAAGATAAAAACAAAGAAAGTTTTATTGCCACCCGTTTACCCAAACGAAATGCCAGCAAAAGAGCATTCAAACTTTATATGGAGTTGGACGATATTGACGATTCTTTAGACAGACAGAGAAAAGTGCGGAGATCAAGATTTGTCAGGACTAGAAACTTCAATCGACGTGAAATCTATACAGATGAGGTTGGAATTGTGGGTAGTACGGATGAAAGTATGGATGAGTTAGAAAAGTGGAATGATGAAAGAACTGTTAGGTTAAAAAGAAAGTCGGTAGATAGTTTAACTTTTGATAGTGAAGATAGTGAAATATCATTTCCTTTGAAGGATAAGAGGAAAAAAGGGGAGAATAAAACAGAAAAGAAGAGAACATTAAAAACTGACTTATTTAACAAAGACTCAAAAGTAGACAAATATAACAAACCTGTTTCTTCTGTTAATGACACTTCACCTAGAATGAATACAAGATCCTCATCAACTTTGAATAGCCAAAATTTACCACAATTCTCTCCAAAAAAAATATCATCAGCCAAAATATGTGCAAGCAAAAAACTTATTAGAATCAAGAGTTTAAAGAAGCAGTTGAAACATACAAAGAAAGAAAAAAGACTTATTGTTAAAAAGAAAAAAGGAAAACTGGACAAGCGTGAGAAAAATTCCAGTAAAAAGGCTGGTTTGTGGTTGTCAAAGAGGCAAAACAAAATAACAGGTAAGTATGATAAAACTATCATATGTTAATATTAGATAGAAACATCAGTTATAGAGTGCAAAAATTATACTCAACAACAGTCAACATGATATTATTAAAACTTTGGGGACAAACAATATTGTAAAATTTTGATCATATTGTCACATCAGAATCAGCTAACATCTTGATGATTTGATTATAAATCTGACACGTTTTCCTATAGCTATAATATGTTAATTTTTCAAAAACTTAGAGCATTATGCTATTTTTCTACACCTGAGGTGTGTCATAAATTGAGCATTATGCTATTTTTCTACACCTGAGGTGTGTCATAAATTGAGCATTATGCTATTTTTCTACACCTGAGGTGTGTCATAAATTGAGCATTATGCTATTTTTCTACACCTGAGGTGTGTCATAAATTGAGCATTATGCTATTTTTCTACACCTGAGGTGTGTCATAAATTGAGCATTATGCTATTTTTCTACACCTGAGGTATGTCATAAATTGAGCATTATGCTATTTTTCTACACCTGAGGTGTGTCATAAATTGAGCATTATGCTATTTTTCTACACCTGAGGTGTGTCATAAATTGAGCATTATGCTATTTTTCTACACCTGAGGTATGTCATAAATTGAGCATTATGCTATTTTTCTACACCTGAGGTATGTCATAAATTGAGGGAGTGCTTACATTGATTTAGTTAAATCTTAAGTCATATACGTTTGTTACTGTTTTACTGTATAACCTTCATATGAAACACTCTTTTGTATATGTTCAGATAAGGACAGAGTTAGATTAAAGAATTTGAAAATTGAACCATTTCCATCATCGGGAGATCCAGCACAGCTAGTAGAAATACCCGCATTTTACCCTTCAGAAGAGGAATTTCGAGATCCAATTAAATATATACAAAGTATTCATGACAAAGCAGAACCATTTGGGATGTGTAAAATTGTACCACCGCTGAGCTGGAAGGTAGTCACTTATACAACATATAACGGAATAAGGTGTAATAAGGAATGTCTGATTTCAGCTTAATTGAATATTATGTGTCATTTGAAGTCTCATTATCTCATTAAAACATATATTTCCATGAAATCTTTTTTTGCTATCAGTGACATTCAACAAATAATGAGTGAGACACTCTCTTGGATGGAACATCAGTGTATCACAAAGTTAAATCCCCAACATTTCTGCCATAAGCAAGCATCGATTTATCAGAACAACCTCAAATAAAATGTAGTTGGACTTTTGCTAGAACACACATCCTTTCAACTGTGAGTGAGCAGGCTAAACATCTCCACCACACATCTATAATTTAGAAATGCATGGGTACTTTTTTTCCAAAAATATTTTTCTTTTTCAGCCAGACAGTAAAGTTAATGAAGAAATGAGATTTACCACTCAAAAACAATATATACACAAAATGTACCACAGGTATGATAGTAACACTTAGTTATGTGATATAACCATCTACATTACATACTGTCTTAACTGAACCCTGATAAACATGAAAACCTTACTAAACTGAACTCATTGAAGATCCTTGATTTGATGCATATTAAAAATATGTTTTTTGGCATGGCAGTCCTGTAATCCAAGATGGCCACCATTACTACTGAAATGAAAAAAAAAAAGAAGGCAAACGTGTGGTTTGTTTCTAAGGAAAGTGCCATATTATCATAAACTAAAACTCTATTGTTTTCATTTGTATATTTTAAGAATGATAAGTGAAAATTGTTGATGAGTTTCATGCTGTGAATTGTTGAATTTTAAGTGCCTGGCACTATTAGACCTTTTGTTTTTCACTATGCTTATTGAGATCTTTAAAGATGTAAATGTGTGGATATATGTTTCAGATATGGACCCAATGTTCAGCAGTTTGAATCCATAAAGAAACATTTGGAGTCTCATGGTGTCTCTGAACCCATGCCAGTCGTAAGTAGACCAAAATAACTACAAAGGCATAGAAACCAAGTTTGTATAATAAAAGATGGAATTTATTAAACAGTGTGCCAACATGGACCTAAAGCACAGTAGATGTTTACTTTGGATAACTTGCGACAAATACTCCTAACATATTATAGTGAATTATGTGAAAGACTGGTTCATTCGATATAAAACCTACAGATTTTCAGAAGGGAACAGAATATTATAACATATATTTGGCACTTGATTCATTGTTCCTGGAAATTGTCAAGTGTCTTGCTGTATAAAGTATATTTTTGTTATGGTTGTGTAGAATTTGTGTGTCTCCTTTAAATGGTGCTATACAGTAAAACCTGTCTACTAAGGTCAATTGAAGAACTGGCTGTAAGTGGAACTTTGTTGACAATCATTTTTCTCCATGACCAGTAACTTCCCTTGATTTTCATTAACCAATGAATTGACCAACTAAAAGTCAATTGTTTTCATTTGTATATTTTAAGAATGATAAGTGAAAATTGTTGATGAATTTCATGCTGTGAATTCACACATTATGTTACCAATATCAATTTGATTTTTCTCAGTGTAAGCTCTACAGTCTGCTGAGGAATGTATATATAACTAGTTGTAAGTGGAGCATTAAAGACAGTTTTAGACATTTTGTTTCTATCATAGATCGGTGGTGCCGAAATTGATTTGTGTAAATTATCAGCAACTATTCATGAATTTGGTGGAATGCAAAATGTTATGGAAAAGAAAAATGGCTGAAAGTGGCAGATGCAATGAAAATTCCTAAAAGTGTAAGTTATCTGGCATTAATATGGTCAGGGCATATAGCGCTACCCATTTCCGTACATATGTCCTAGAATTCATTCTTTGTATCAAAAGAGGTATTAAAGTGATATTAACAAGATAAATACAGTATGGAAAGAGGATGTGTAATGTACCAAATTGGGGTCATCAAGCTCAAGGTCACAAGACTATAAAAACTTTGAAAATTGCACATTTTCATCCCTTTCTGCTCCTAACTTTTGTATAAAAATGTGATATTATCACTGTATATACAGTGTCGTAAGAAGATGTGTTCAAATTAGAGTCATCAAGGTCAGGGTCATAGGATCATAAAAACTTTATAAATTAAACAGTGTTAAAATTTTTGGATTTTGGATTTTTTTGTATTCAATTTTATTATCTTTTGTGTTTCTCATTAATGATTATCAGACAGTTTAATTACAGAGACAAAGTATGAAGTTTTAAGTTGCAGAGGCTAAGTTTCAAAAATTGAGAACATCTGTATACAACATTCTACTTTTTAACACAAAGCAAAGTGTTAAGGTTTCTAAGAATCCATTGTGTTTGAGGTTTACCTCTAGCTGATGACATCTTGATATAAGTGAAATAGTCTTGAGTGGAAAATTAAATCTCATTGAATCAATGTATCATTAATGAAGCAGGGACATTTGTGTCATATTGACACTTTATTCTTGTTAATCATTCAAGTCTTGATCAAATCTGTAATCAGTTTTACTGGTATCATACATGTATGTCTTCTTCTATAAAGATCAAACTTAAATAGATAAAATATGTAAGAGTCTCAGGAAAACTGTGTTTTATTAAAAAGTAATGGAGGGATTGGAATTTACTAAAAAAGCATGATGCCTCTTACAAGGTTAAACTGATTACAACCAGATCCTTATGTGAGAAAATTTGTTAACTGATGTCACTTACTCAAGGTGAGTGTTTAAGCCATCACAATTGTTATCTTATTTCAGGCCCAGGACAGAGGTACAAAATTATATGATGCTTACTGTAAGTTTTTGTTGTCATATGACACCATGTCACTGGAGGAAAAATCTAATGTAGAAGAACAAGTCAAAGTTGAAAGAGACAAAATTAAACTTGAGGGAAAAGAAGATGACTGCATTGTTAAGGTATACTTTTATGCAGTGCTTCAGATTGTTTTTACAGATAGTGGGCCACAAGGGCCCACCAGGTCCAATAACAAGGGGTCATTTTTTGTTATAGTGGGTCATGTTTTGCCACATAATTAAATGTTATGCCACGACCACGTGACTGAAAGTAAAAGTCGGCACTTGACATCTTCATATAATGCACCAAAAGCGATCTTGTCATCTGCTAATTTATATTTTGTTAACCTTTACGATATATTTTAAACTCTTTCACTTCTCTGCGCTTTGTGTTGTTTTAAAAAAAGTGAACAGAGTCGTCTGCATCTCATAGCCATGGTTGCTGCTAGCATATTAAATGAACGACAACGTCCGAGGTCATAACAAGTTTTATTACGAGTTCTCCCCCTTTGAATATTAATGTTAATAACCGACGCATAGAGCGAAGAGAAGGGGCTTGTCGGGAGTCCTGTCTACATGCTGATTATGAGATAAACAAAGATGCTAGAGATTTTCCGATAGAAAACGAAAACAGAAAGTCAAATTGGAAAACCGCATGGAATCTAATATGTAGTTTTGTGAAGAAATTATTAACGATCAATTTGGCTAAGAAAAACCATGCGCCACGTGGACCCATTAGAAGAAAATATTATGCGCCATTTTTTAAAATAATGCGGGATTGACGCGGGCGCACCGACAATCTGAAGCACTGTTTATGTCTTGTTTTTTATTCTTAGCTCATCTATCCACATGCTTAATATTTGTACATTGGAATCAAAATTTCTTAAATTAACTTATTTATTTTCTTGTGAATACTGTGTAGGCTTTGACTTCTGATTACATAATGTTTAACTATATGATTATGTCATGGAATATCTTGTTTGATTGGTCAGTATTCCAATCTTAAGCTGATGTTTCTGTCCTTATAAGTTATTGTAACAATAATTTTACATTTCTGTCATCCTAACAATATTTTTATGATCATTGTAAGTAAATATAAGAAATAACATTCTACTTGAGTATTTTGAATTAAAGTAGGGAATAGGATATTTAAAATTAACCGTTCATTCAATTTACTTTTTTTTTTGTCCTTTGGGTATCTTTTCAACATCTTGATAACAATTTTGGTTTCAAAATTTTGGTCCAAACACTACTGATTAGGAATTGTATTTCGAAACGGCCCTCAGGTGCTGTAAAATTAAAACTGGTATAAATGTAATTATATAAACTATTCCTCAGACTCCTTAAACCATGACCCAGTCATAATAGTGAATGAATACATCCAAGTAGAATGTTATTTGATTTAAGTGTTTATGTGTATACATGTATGTTTGCATGGCTAAATGTACCATGGACACCCATTTCAACTTCTCCTTCAAAACTGCTATCAAAACATTCAACTTGACAACCTTGCCAAATTTCAACCTATTGAAATAAAAATCCTTTCATGATGTTTTTAGCTCACCAGACCAGAAGGCTCGGATGAGCTATTACCATCTATTTTCGTTTGTCGTCCATCGTTTGTTGTGCCTTGTCTGTCGTATGTAAAATTTTCACATTTTAATCAACTCCTACAAAACTACTACTGATATTAGCAGCAATGATGTCTAGGTAAGGGGTTTCAGGTTTGCACAAAGGAAGGCATGGGTCATGGGTTTAAAGAACAAGGTTCCAGATGCAAAGAAATCCCAGGGATTTATCAAGGGCCTATTTAGGGCCAAAATTAGGCCCCATTCCCAATGGAAAAAACGTTGATTTTTTCCCCAAAATTGGCTGAGAAAATTTCCAATTAGAAAATAGTGTTGTTTTTAAAGGAAAACGAAAGTAAATTTTGTGAAAGCCCTCCTATCAGCTGGTTTTATTCATAAACGGGTTCCTTGCTATGATATTCAGGGTCATAAGTAAATGTAAGAGTGATTTATCAACTGGTACCAGTTTTTCAGTTAAACATCAGCATCAGCTATGTCTTTGTATCAAATGAATGACTATTCATTATCTGAAGCGCAGCAACAAACACTTAAGAGATCATGATTCAATAACTTCATGATGTCACATAATAGCAAGTATTACACAAAGCTCCTCAAGACCGAGGATGCAAAATCAAGTAAAAGATTCTAGATTATTTTAAAACAACATCTGCAAAGCAAGATAAAAATACCACTTCTACATCAAATGCTTTTGAGATCGTGAGTAAACCAACTTTCAACATTGAGATTGAAAGTAAACCAGCAAAATGCGATGATGACAAACTCGAACATCAAGTTAAAATAAACACTGATAAAAATGATGTCGAAGTTTTCCCAATATAACAAAAAGTTGGTAGTTTTCCCAATCTTTTTGGACTTTTTCTCAAAAGACCCTGATAAATCCCAGAGTCCTGAAATGTCCTAGTTTTTTACATTTGTACTTCTGATTTTACTATTTAAGCTGTTTATAAATAACATTTATTAAATATACTGCAGCTAGAGCTTAATTGTTTTAGATGTAGCATTCTTAGGACAAGTTATAATTAATTTGCAAAAATGCTTGCATATAATTGGCCCTAACTGCTGAAAATTTGGACATTAAATAATGTAATTGACCATTGAACCTCTGCATGTGACATGTACAAATACTCAGGTGAGCATTAAGGCCCATTGGTCTCTTGTATAGTAAGTTGTCTTGTATCATACCTGTATCAAGTGTCGTCATTATTGTAAATTTTAGTATTATTAAATAAATTCTAATCAATTTTAGTCTCTTACATAACTGTAAAATGGAAAAAAAAACACCATTGTTTTAAATTGTAATTCTTTTCAAACAGAATAAAGCCACTATTTGTTTGTGTTAGTCTGCTTACAACATAGTTATCTGGGGCCTCTTTACTTACACATGCAGTCTGCTCACATATACATTTTATAATTAAAAAATAAACAGTGATATTATTTATATGACATGGTTGTCATTGATTAAGTACATTTGTATGTGCTATTTTACAGGGTAAAAACATGACATTGTTGTCATTTAACAGAACAGCAAGGAATGCACTGTCAGTTTGGTTTAAAGATGACCCTCCCATTGCTGAACAAGTAGAGGTAAGAACAAGATTATTACATAAAAGCAAGGATATAAGATTACACTGGTCAGTGCTCCTGAACATCTTCAAAATTATGAACTGTATTGTAAAACTTCTAAGCTTTTTCCAAAAGATTATATTATTACAGTCAAACCTGTCTATTAAGGCCACCTAAGAGAACCAGCAAAAGTGGTCTCTATGGACAGGCGACCTTTATATACAGGTTAAAATAATATAAATAAAGAACAATTGGGATACAATTCTACTGGCCTTTATAAGCAGGTGACCCTTATATAATATAGAGTTGGCCTTTCAGGAAGGTTGGACTGTGTTCATTTACTTTAATTTTCTTAAGGGATTTAGGGCTTCGAGATTGCTGAGTTGTCAGTACACACGTATAGTTGACAGTTCCTCTCAATACCTAGGTTCAAATCCGAACTCTGACAAGACCTATAGAGAGAAAGTATTTAGTTAAATTGACAAAGCAGATCTGCCTTACTGTTTGTCAGTAAATTTTACTAACTTTTACTGATTATCCATTTTACAAGTTTATGGTTGACATTTTAATGTAACAAATTCTGAACTTTCTGCTTTGTATCCTTAGTTTTCAGCTCCATTTCATTTTCTTTTAAAATTTTAGTTTTCTGGTTCTATCATTGCTTAAGAACAAGATCTATTATAACTGTTATATCACCAAAGTGTCTGAAAGACAGTTATGTCAATGTCAACATGTAGCCCAAAAAAATTGAGTCAACGTAAAGGTCCAACAGATACAACTAATTGACTGTCTGTATTTAAAAAGGCTTTTGGTACCTTTTCACTCACTAAATTAATATAAAAGTAAAAAAAATTGTTTTGAAAATTACCAATTAAAAAAAAACCAGTATTACTGAAAAAATTGAAATTACTGATAATCTTTAAAAGGCATTGTCAGGTCAGCAAAGATTGTGTTTTTCTCTGGATACATTATTTTGTTTTTCTCCACCATCCCAGAATTAAATGTCTCGATACAGTGCTTACGGCAGTAGCGGATCATTAGTGCAATATTCACTGCTCTCCGAAAAAAACATCACTGCCGATTGTTATTTTTTGGTACTACATGTATCAATTGACATTTCTCCACTCTTTCAATTTATCATTAGATGATAAAAATCATCCGACTATAAGTATGGGCAATCCACGCGTTTTGTATCCCATGTATTTACGCCAGTAACGAATCAATTTGTGAGTAGCGGATCGCACCACCTAGTGTCAAGAAAACGATAGGCGATTAACTCAAACATGATTAGTTTGAGTTTCCATCATTCAATTGCAAAAAATACAAATCATGAAACAATATTAAAGAGCTTTAATCGTAATATCAACAAATGTCATGATTAAAATAAATAAAAAAACAAATCATCGCAATGTCCCTGATAAATTAAGTCAATCAACATTGTCTTGAATACTGAATTATAATGTTTATGTTTATGTTTATGTCGTGAAAGAAAACATGTTAACGAGTGTAAAGAGCTATTGTAATCATTTCAAATTACCTTTGAAAGTATTGAACACGTTGGTGTCAAATCGAAAGTTATGTTTTGGAAATCACATGCATGTCGCTTAGACGCTTGTGACATTCGCATTAAAAAGCCGAGAATTTAAAAAATAGGACGTTTATCAACACAAATGAAACGTAGAATTAAGTAAAAATACCAGCTTTACAGAAATACATCCGAGTTTTATTGGTCTCTCGTAATGATATGGAAAAAATTAACTTTATTCAAAAAAATGATCCGCTACTGACTGAGACCCGCTACTACTGTAAGCACTGTATAAATGAAAAAAATCTTGACTAGGTACAAATATATATTACAAGGATGTATCACACACCATGTTTAGACGTGTAGATCAAAGGTCAAGGTCATTTGAAGTGACTTTCATGTCTGCTCTGTATCTCTGGATTTTTAAGAACCTATGTACAAACATGAACCAGCATGCAAAGATATCATAATTTATGTTTAGTTAGGTAGGTCAGAGGTCAACTTCAGTCATCCATATTGTATTTTTACAACATGTTTTATGTACACTCAGTATTTCCGAGTTTTCTACATGGATTTTAATCAAACTTGGTACAAATGGAAATATGTCACGAATGGTCTTTAGTTATGTAGGTCAAAAGTCAAGATGCCATGAGTTCAGGTCTAAGAACTTTTATTTTGTGTCCCCTGTGTATCTCTTGCATTTCTACAGACTTGTTTACAAAATAACTTAGTAGAAATGTTAGATAGTATACTAGGATGTTCCGTGTGGTCAACTGTTAGTATTTGTCATGAATTTAAAGATGTAGAAGCAGGATGATATGGAAGGAGGGACATTTTAGCTCACAATATCTGTTGAAATGTAAGAAACATTAAAACACTGGTCAAATAAATATGTGATGTATAGGTGGTCACTATGACAGGTTTTCTCTATATTTTGTCATGATTTCTCTGTCCAATTTTAACATAAAAATTAAAATATTCTTAATGGGACTTTGGCATTTATACCCTAAAATAACCATGATAGTGAAAGGTAATTTATGCTTTAATTTTAGGCAGAATTTTGGAAAATTGTGAAGAACAGATCTGATCATGTAGTGGTACATGGAGGACATGTTGATTTACATACACATCAGTGTAGTCTGTTCCCATCCAAACGGGACAACCATTACTCCAGGTAAGACAGAGTCTGATCATGTGACCATATATAGAGGACATAGTCTCCATCTATTGTAATTGTCTTTTATCTGTCGCCAAAACCCTTTCCATGTTGTAAAATTGGTTGACCTTGACATTCATTCAAGGTAACAGTGACTTTCTTTAATAATACAATTGAATACCATATTCTCATGCATTGAGAGGTCTGAAAGCTTGAAACTTCATCTACAGCATCACCAAATTTGTGAACTTGGTTGACCTTGACTTCATTCGAGCAAAAAGCGTAAACACTAATTGCCATCAATCATCTTAAAGGTCTAGAAGCTATATAACATCTGTGCATATATCCTTACCAAGGTTTTGGAAACAGTCGTGTTTGCCGGACATGTCTGACAAAAATTTATTTTGATCGACGTGAAAAATCACCAGTCAGACATTTTTGGTTTTTGGACTTTTCAATTTTACAACAGGAATATTAAGTGGACAAATCAGTTTTAGGTCCGACAAAAGTACTACCGCTAGTTTTACTTTTAAAACAACTCTGTCAGACACACAATATCTGTCTGTCGGTCTTTAAAACTCTACTCTACCTGACTTCACTAAGTATATTGTCCTTACCATGTGTTCACCTGTCAACTATACTACTGTACAACAGTATTAAGATCTAATAATCAGGTGATTGTTTATTAATCAGTAAATACCTGTGGACTTAAGTAGTTGCGTGTCTATTTCATTTATTTCCCAGTCAGAATCATCAAAACTTTCTTTAAAAGTGTGTTTGTTAAAGAATAATTGCATGGCTGTAACTGTGCTGATTACGGAAGCCATAACGAGTGTCTGTCGAGGATGACAGTTTGTTATCAAAGAGGTTTCACGCGGTGTGTTGAAAATTACCTACTACACACTTCTTAACTGTTTCTTTATTAATAAATACATAAATGCAATCAAAGGTATAAGGAAATGACCCATAGGAAAATGTCATGTATGTCAAAATTCACATTAATAAAATTTTAGTTAAAATTACTTTTTATCTATAGAATAAAGTATTTTCCAAAGTATCATGTCATTAAAGATATCTCTGGTAACGGAAAAGTATTACAGTAATTATATGTACATGTACATGAAAACTGTAATTCAAAGCAAAAATAGCTATTTCTATACATTTGACTGCATATATATTGCGACTTCATAATGATGGCAGGCCTGCCCTTGAACAAAACCGACATAAAATGTAGGTATTTAATCTAGTTTTCACTGACTTAAAGATTATTCATGGGTATGTCTGCCATCATGGTAAAAAATTGAAAAACGCTTAAAAATTAAACCAGTAATTTGTCCGTCACTCATATATCATAGCCTATACTCAATGTTCGTAAGCTTCGGTAGCTCAGTGGTAGAGCATTGGACTGCTAAGATGTCATTAAATATTATTCTTTTTTATGTGTGGGTTCGAATCCCAAATATAGCACAGGATTTTGTTTTTAGATTTTTCCTTAATTTTGTATCTTCAAAAAATATTATCTAAATTATATTTAACTCAGTTGTAAATAAATAAGTAATAAGACCTTTTTTGTCAAAAGTGTTATATTAATGTCAGAGCAAGTTGAATAAGAATTGACATCGATATACTTTCGTTAGTACATGTATATAACAAGACAAAGCAAAGTGAAAGTTTCGTATTAAACATGCCGTCTCTGGTATACTTTAAGATGTAACAAAAGAGTGTCATGGTTGTAGGTTTCGGTTGTAATCTGTATAAACGAATTGAAAATGCTGCCGTAAAAACTGTAGACATCCTTTTATTTTAATAAAAGTTAGGCATTAATATCTTTAATTTCATATTAATATATTAGAACCTTGTCAAGCCGTTATATCGTAATTCGTGATGCCTGAATTCCTATGACGATGACCTTTTTTTTGCTTGTACAAAAAAATTTCCAACAGGCCAGACCAAACTTTCCGGAGCCCTGATCCTTACACACTTAGAGAGGTTGGCTAACCTTCAGTTACAGTCATTTAAAAAGTACACATTAAAATAGCTTCTTTTCACAAACACAAGGTCAAAGAGGTTGAAGTTTGATATTTAACATCACTCTATTGCATAGTATGTAAATGTTTTATAATCATATGCTTAATCCTGCCCACAGGTGACTGTTTTGGCCAGTTGTACCACCTGTCAATCTTGGGGCATGTGTTCAAATAAGTGGAATTTTGACAATTTGATAGAGTATCAGTCTGAGAATAAAATACAACTTTCACTTGTATTTGTGTTTAATGATAGCAAAACCCTACGAACTTCCCTAAAGTTACATAGTCAATCTTAAGATGAAGTTATGAATTATAATTATTAGATGAAATTATAACCCTATTGTAACATTTTATTATTAAGTTTAACTTCATGTACTTTGTTTTCAGACACCAGTGGAATCTCAACAATTTACCCTACAATTACTCGTCCATTTTAAAGTATTTAGGTCCAGTACCAGGTAAGATAAATTACTTCAGAGACATTATCCAGAGTTAAGTCTGCTGTCAACAGTTATATATAACTAAAACAGGTGCTTATCCCAGCTTCAGTCAGTAGCCTAAAGCAACTGGTTAGACTAGCACAATCTGAAGTTAAATGTCTTTTCCAAGGTCATTACACACATACAGGCTGGGGCTCAAATTCCTGAGTTTGAAGCTTTGTGTGAAGTCCAAAAGTAGGTATTGCCAGAGTCCTACTCGATATACAAACTTTTTGTATAGATATGTATATTAGAATATTGTAGGTATTGATACAGCAGTCTGTATGATTGACTGAAGATTTTGGGTTCAAAGGTCATTGTATTGAAATGGCCTACTTTTTCCTTTTGTACTTTTACTATTGTTTTGGTTGTTTATAAATACATGCATGTATGTACATGTACAGTGAATCAACACTGGATAATTTTGATAAAGTATTCCTAAGACAATTAATTTGCAAATATTTTGGCATTGGGTCATTTGTCATTATCTTCTTTGAGCCATAAGGTCCATTATCATCTTGTTTTATATTTTGCTTATCACTTTGTTTTGTCAATCATTTTGTGTTTTGTTTAATGTAGTATATATAATATATTCTCATACAAGAACTAGTGCAACATCTATGTAGTATGAGACAAAATTTGTATTCTTAGATGAAATACTAGTGGGAAGTAAATGAAATGTAAATGTCAAGTCAACTCTGGGACAATATTTTAGAAAAACAACATTCTATTTGAGTATATTCTTTGGGTATTATGAATGAGGGTCAGGAATAGCACATTGAACTGAAGCAGTTCATGTTGAATATGCTATTCCTGACTTAATTCATAATACCCAATGAATACACTCAAATAACATGTTTACTTATTACATGTACTTATATTTAAAATCATAAAAATTATTTTTAGCATGTCAGAAATGTAAAATTATCACTGAAATGCTGACCAATCAAACAATGCATGACATAGGATGATAGTCCATAATGTTATAGTTAAACATTACATAATCAGAGGTCATGACCCACACTGTATTCATGAGGGATTGAATGCCAGCAAAACATATAGGGTCATCTAAAAAGGCCAGTTCCAATAATAAATATTTTACATATCAGTTCAATAACCCTTATATATTATTGTGCATGGATTTATATGTATTAGTAATTCTTAATGTGATCATTTTCAGGAATATCTGTGCCTACTTTACATATAGGAATGTTATATACTGCTTCTTGCTGGTCAACTGATATCCACTATTTACCTTATGTGCAGTATTTACACACAGAATCTGATATTATATGGTAAGTCATTGGTCAGTCTAGGTAACCTCTTTGACCATTCTGCTCACGTGACATCCTTACTTACCTTATATAAAATATTTACAATTGAAATCTTATATAATAATTTTCTTAACTGAGTAACTATTGTTAGAACCACTCTGTTTGTGACAGTAAAATACTTGTTAAAGACATGATACTTTTGCCTTCCCAGTCTTTCCATTCTTACGAGGGGAAGTCAGAAAGTTCATAGAACAGCATATTCAGCCAAGCATAACACACATTGTCTTTACTTATTTAGACAACACAACATTCCACCATTTTAAACATATCAAGTTTATTTGTCACAACATATTTGAGTAATTCTCAAAAGCATTCAAAGCATCAAGCAATGATGGAAAATAAAAATGTTGAATTTAGGGCAGTATTAAAGTTCCTCACAGTAGAGGGATCAAATGCCAAAGAAATTCACTGGGAATGGCCAAGGTGTATGGTGACAGTGGTCCTGCCTATTCCACAGTGGCAAAATGGTCAGCTGAATTTAAACGTGGGCGCATCTCACTGAAGGATGACCAACGGTCAGGTTGGCCAGCTGATGCTATCACAAAGGAAATTGTCACGTCTGTGGAGACCCTCATCATGAATAATCGTCGAATTAGGATTAATGACAGTAGCTAGGGAGTGTGACATTTCACATTGAAGTGTATACACGGTTATCCACGAGCATCTTGGGATGTCATAAGTAGTCGCAATATGGGTTCCCAGAAACCTTAATGTGCAGGATCGCTTCCCGTCAAGTCGGGAGCTTCTTGGCATTTATAATGATAACCCAGAGCTTCCATTTATGTTTAGTAACTGGTGATGAAACATGGATTCATCATTGGGACCCAGAAACCAAAAAAGAGTCCATGCAATGGAAGCACCCTGGCTCACCCTCACCAAAGAAATTCAAAACCCAACCATCAGCTGGCAAAGTCATGGCCACTGTGTTTTGAGATTCTAAGGGTGTTCTGTTAATCAATTATAGACCTGCTGGAATCTCTATCACTGGGCTTACTATGCTGATCTAATGAAGCAGCTGAAAGCTGCTATTAAGTTAAAAAGGAGGGGAAAGTTGTGCCGAGGGGTATTGCTTCTTCACAACAATGCTCCTCTGCACAAGTCAAGGATTGCACAATCAGAAATTTGTGAATGCAAGTTTGAACAACTTAATCACCCACCCTACAGTCCCGATTTGGCACCCAGTGATTATTTCCTATTAAGAAACTTGAAATGCCATTTATGGAGAATCGGATTTCCTGATGATGATGGACTTAAGGCTGCCACAGAGGCATGGTTTTAAGACCAAACCGAAGACTTCTATTTCAAAGGTATAGACAGTCTGAAAGAAAAGTGGGCTAAGTGCATTGGGGTAAATGGGGACTATATTGAAAAATAATATTTAAATGTATGGTTTGTTGCGGCAATATATACCCCGTTCTATAAACTTTTTGACCTCCCCTCATACAGACATGATACTTTTGCCTTCCCAGTCTTTCCATTCTTACAGACATGATACTTTTGCCTGCCCCCCAGTCTTTCTATTCATAAAGACATGATACTTTTGCCTTCCCAGTCTTTCTATTCTTACATACATGATACTTTTGCCTTCCCAGTCTTTCCATTCTTACAGACATGATACTTTTGCCTTCCCATTCTTTCCATTCTTACAGACATGATACTTTTGCCTTCCCATTCTTTCCATTCTTACATACATGATACTTTTGCCTTCCCAGTCTTTCCATTATTACAGACATGACACTTTTGCCTTCCCTTTCTTTCCATTCTTACAGACATGATACTTTTGCCTTCCCATTCTTTCCATTATTACAGACATGATACTTTTGCCTTCCCATTCTTTCCATTCTTACAGACATGATACTTTTGCCTTCCCTTTCTTTCCATTCTTACAGACATGATACTTTTGCCTTCCCAGTCTTTCCATTCTTACAGACATGATACTTTTGTCTTCCCTTTCTTTCCATTCTTACAGACATGATACTTTTGCCTTCCCAGGCTTTCCATTTTTACAGACATGATACTTTTGCCTGCCCAGTCTTTCCATTTTTACAGACATGATACTTTTGCCTGCCCAGTCTTTCCATTCTTACAGACATAATACTTTTGCCTTCCCAGGCTTTCCATTCTTACAGACATGATACTTTTGCCTTCCCAGTCTTTCCATTCTTACAGATATGAGACTTTTGTCTTCCCTTTCTTTCCATTCTTACAGACATGATACTTTTGCCTTCCCAGTCTTTCCATTCTTACAGACATGAGACTTTTGTCTTCCCTTTCTTTCCATTCTTACAGACATGATACTTTTGCCTTCCCAGTCTTTCCATTCTTACAGACATGATACTTTTGCCTTCCCAGTCTTTCCATTCTTACAGACATGATACTTTTGCCTTCCCAGGCTTTCCATTCTTACAGACATGATACTTTTGCCTTTCCTTTCTTTCCATTCTTACAGACATGATACTTTTGCCTTCCCATTCTTTCCATTCTTACAGACATGATACTTTTGCCTTCCCAAATCTTTCCATTCTTACAGACATGAGACTTTTGCCTTCCCATCAATTTATGGTTTTTAACAGTTTGTATTGTATTATCTTCAGTCACCAGTCTTGTCTAAAATGTATCGGTTATTTACTGGATGCTATGTCAAACACTGATTGTAATCATTGCATTTTAAAAACATTTATTACATTGGCAGGTACTCAGTGCCTAAACAAGAAGAATCAAAATTTAAAGAAGCAATGAAAGAACTTGTACCAACGCTGATGAAGAAAGAAGAAAGATGGCTGAAAGAAGACACTGTGATTGTGAGTATTGTTACATTGTTTTACAGTTGTGTCTGGGATTTTTCTAACCACAGGTTTGTTTGCTGAAGGTAATTGTTATCTTTGAACACTCAAGTATCCTCAACCATCCAAGAACTCTTGCTTCTACCAAGTCTACCCGGTAACACCTCACATTTGGCTTGTTTAAGGACCAAAGACAGTTCTGATTCCCTTGTCACTGATATGATTGAATTCATACTTTAGACCTTAAATTACCACCATTACAATCACAACTAATTAAATTACTAGGTCAGAGGTCATATAATACCTTGTGTATCTGTCAGGTTTCTGTCCATTTAAAATGTTCAGTGAGTAAATAATAACAATAACTAATCTGGGGTTTTTCAATATCATCTTAAAAATTTAGTTTTCAATCTTAGCCAAATGTTTAGATTTCAAGCATACGACAATAATTTATATTGTGCTCTTTCATAAGAGTTTAGAAAGAACTTGTCAACATAAGGAAGTCATCCTAGTTCATGTAGTCAATGCACATCCACAGTAACCTTCATGTATTATCATTAAATTACATACAAAGTGAGATGAGTTTCTCACTCCAATCATAGTGCTAAGTGATTAGTGATAGAATTAATCTTGTCACTAAGTTTTCATTTAAGTATAGCTGATTAAACTACTTAATCAACACATGCCCTAATTAACATAGTATCAGCACATGCCCTAATTAACATAGTATCAGCACATGTCCTAATTAACATAGTATCAGCACATGCCCTAATTAACATAGTATCAGCACATGCCCTAATTAACATAGTATCAGCACATGTCCTAATTAACATAGTATCAACACATCCCCTAATTAACATAGTATCAGCACATGCCCTAATTAACATAGTATCAGCACATGCCCTAATTAGCATAGTACCAGCATTTGCCCTAATTAACATAGTGCCATTACATCCCCTATTTAACATAGTACCAGCACATACCCAAATTAACATAGTGCCATCACATCCCCTATTTAACATAGTGCCAGCACATCCCCTAATTAACATAGTGCCAGCACATCCCCTATTTAACATAGTGCCAACACATCCCCTAATTAACATAGTTCCAGCACATCCCCTATTTAACATAGTGCCAGCACATCCCCTAATTAACATAGTTCCAGCACATCCCCTATTTAACATAGTACCAGCACATCCCCTAATTAACATAGTGCCAGCACATGTCCTAATTAACATAGTATCAACACATCCCCTAATTAACATAGTATCAGCACATGCCCTAATTAACATAGTATCAGCACATGCCCTAATTAGCATAGTACCAGCATTTGCCCTAATTAACATAGTGCCAGCACATCCCCTATTTAACATAGTGCCAACACATCCCCTAATTAACATAGTTCCAGCACATCCCCTATTTAACATAGTGCCAGCACATCCCCTAATTTACATAGTTCCAGCACATCCCCTATTTAACATAGTACCAGCACATCCCCTAATTAACATAGTTCCAGCACATCCCCTATTTAACATAGTACCAGCACATCCCCTAATTAACATAGTGCCATCACATCCCCTAATTAACATAGTGCCAGCACATCCCCTATTTAACATAGTACCAGCACATCCCCTAATTAACATAGTTCCAGCACATCCCCTATTTAACATAGTACCAGCACATCCCCTAATTAACATAGTGCCAGCACATGTCCTAATTAACATAGTGCCATTACATCCCCTATTTAACATAGTGCCAACACATCCCCTAATTAACATAGTTCCAGCACATCCCCTATTTAACATAGTGCCAGCACATCCCCTAATTAACATAGTGCCAGCACATCCCCTATTTAACATAGTGCCAACACATCCCCTAATTAACATAGTTCCAGCACATCCCCTATTTAACATAGTGCCAGCACATCCCCTAATTAACATAGTGCCAGCACATCCCCTTTTTAACATAGTACCAGCACATCCCCTAATTAACATAGTGCCAGCACATCCCCTATTTAACATAGTGCCAACACATCCCCTAATTAACATAGTTCCAGCACATGTCCTATTTAACATAGTGCCAGCACATCCCCTAATTAACATAGTGCCAGCACATCCCCTATTTAACATAGTGCCAACACATCCCCTAATTAACATAGTTCCAGCACATCCCCTATTTAACATAGTGCCAGCACATCCCCTAATTAACATAGTGCCAGCACATCCCCTAATTAACATAGTGCCAGCACATCCCCTATTTAACATAGTACCAGCACATCCCCTAATTAACATAGTTCCAGCACATCCCCTATTTAACATAGTACCAGCACATCCCCTAATAAACATAGTACCAGCAAATAAGTGCAGAATAACATTATTGTTCTCTTATCAAATTGGCTTGAAAACAAATGAGCATGGTTTTGGCATGGCACCAAATATAACTGTTATATTATTTCTATCTGATGTAGGTTCCTCCAGAAGATTTGATTAAGAAGGGTGTGTCTATAGGTAGATGTGTCCAATCACCTCGTCAGTTTGTTGTTGTGTTTCCAAAGTGTTACACATCCACTGTAAGTTGTGGTTACACATTGGCAGAGTCTGTACATTATACAAAGTCAGATTGGATACCACAGGGAGTAATGGCTGCCAAGGTAAGTCTAGTCCTGCTGTGTATGTAGAAGGTCTAGGTATGATCCAAGTTAGTTGTGATTTGTGTATTTAAACATTGGCCATATCATCAAATATTTCCTCAAACTGGTTGTATCTTCAAACTGAATTGGTATTAGTGAGGTAAGGGTACAAATCCAGGCTTGGCTGAACAATGTGAAAGATGGTTGTAACTAACCAAATTTCTTTGCCCATAGAAATGAAAATCAAATGGTCCTTTGAACTGACTATTGACTTGGATGTAAACACCCATTTTATTTGCTTTATTTTGACTATTGACTTGGATGTAAACACCCATTTTATTTGCTCTATTTTGACTATTGACTTGGATGTAAACACCCATTTTAATTGCTCTATTCTGACTATTGACTTGGATGTAAACACCCATTTTAATTGCTCTATTCTGACTATTGACTTGGATGTAAACACCCATTTTAATTGCTCTATTCTGACTATTGACTTGGATGTAAACACCCATTTTAATTGCTCTATTCTGACTATTGACTTGGATGTAAACACCCATTTTAATTTCTCTATTCTGACTATTGACTTGGATGTAAACACCCATTTTAATTGCTCTATTCTGACCATGGACTTGGATGTAAACACCCATTTTAATTGCTCTATTCTGACTATTGACTTGGATGTAAACACCCATTTTAATTGCTCTATTTTGACTATTGACTTGGATGTAAACACCCATTTTAATTGCTCTATTCTGACTATTGACTTGGATGTAAACACCCATTTTAATTGCTCTATTCTGACTATTGACTTGGATGTAAACACCCATTTTAATTTCTCTATTCTGACTATTGACTTGGATGTAAACACCCATTTTAATTGCTCTATTCTGACCATTGACTTGGATGTAAACACCCATTTTAATTGCTCTATTTTGACCATTGACTTGGATGTAAACACCCATTTTAATTGCTCTATTCTGACTATTGACTTGGATGTAAACACTCATTTTAATTGCTCTATTTTGACTATTGACTCCCATTTTAATTGCTCTATTCTGACTATTGACTTGGATGTAAACACCCATTTTAATTGCTCTATTTTGACCATTGACTTGGATGTAAACACCCATTTTAATTGCTCTATTTTGACCATTGACTTGGATGTAAACACCCATTTTAATTGCTCTATTCTGACTATTGACTTGGATGTAAACACTCATTTTAATTGCTCTATTTTGACCATTGACTTGGATGTAAACACCCATTTTATTTGCTCTATTCTGACTATTGACTTGGATGTAAACACCCATTTTAATTGCTCTATTTTGACCATTGACCTAGATGTAAACAGCCATTTTAATTGCTCTATTCAATATTGTTTACTGTATAACGAGAAATATTCGCGATGTATTAATATTTGCAGTTTTCACGGTCAAGTCTCAACCGCGAAAATAAGTACACCGCTAAGTTATCTACATAAAATAAAAATAGGCCCACACAATCAACAGTAATTTTTACACACCACCACCCCTCATGGGTCTTAAGTAAATGGATTTTTATAGAACTTATCATTTACTGATCATGGGTCTTAAGTAAGGATTTTTATAGAACTTATCATTTACTGATCATGGGTCTTAAGTAAAAGGATTTTTATAGAACTTATCATTTACTGATCATGGGTGTTAAGTAAAAGGATTTTTATAGAACTTATCATTTACTGATCATGGATTTTAAGTGGTCTAAAGTGTCAGCTTATGGAGCATAATGGCTCTCATCAACTATATTAATTCCCATTAAAGTAGATCCTTATGTAATAAAATTTATTCGTTCAATTGCCAAAAAGATCATTGGTTTTACCCAGTATTATAGTTTCCTCCACAATTCTAGAACTGACTGGCTCAATATAAATGAATATTGAAATAATGACTGAAAAATGTAGAGTGTAAGACTCCTTTATAACCAACAAATCATACAGTAATGATCTGTTAGTCTGAAATAACAGCTTATCTAACATATGAACCAATTATCTCAGATTGTAATCAAGTTATTGATGTGTTACTCTTTCAGTTCACATGTAAATTGAATAAATTCCAAAGGTAAAAACCCAGTGTGTGAAGCCAACATTGATAGCTTATATATACAATCTCGTCTCTATTTTAATTAAATTTTGATAGAATATATGATTTTATTTTGAAAGACACTCGAAAAATTATGATTTATCATGTGAACTAGTGTTTGTTTACAAAAATTCAGTTTGTACCCATATTATACTTTTTGAGAGATCACTACTTTGTATTTTTTATGACATTAAGAAAAAAGGTAAAGTCTGGTGAGAACTAATTGATTTATTGTTTACCTATTCCCTAGATTAATAGTTTATTAAAGAAAATTTTGTTTTGATTGCAAACACTCTACAAAATCAAGTTAACATAAGCTTCTCTAAATTGTAATTTGGGACCACTACGGTAGCTCAGTTGGTAGAGGGCTAGCGGGTTCGAACCCCGACCGGGTCTGACCCAAGACTTAAAATTGGGTAGTGACTGTTCTGTCACCAAGCACTCGGCATTACGAAATGAAAGTCACAGTTCTTTTTGATGGGAACTTAAATTAAAGGAGGTCCCGTGTCACGGTAGGCTTGGCACAATAAAGAACCCTGCTGCTTAATGCCATAAGTGCAACGCACAGGCAAAATTTCTGCATCTTCGGCTATAGCTGGTGATGTCTCGATATAAGTGAAATATTCTTGACTAAGACATTAAACACCATTACTCAACTCAACTCTAAATTTTAATTTATAGTTGTTTCTTGTTACTTTTTTTCAATAACTTCAGAACTTTCTTTCAATACACAAATTTAGGACTCGATAATGTGATAATCTTGTGCTTGGCCTAAGCCTATTAAATGTCTGCTGTAGATTATCTTGACCATCTTTGGTTTAATATTTCACAATCCATACTCAAATAATTTGTATATTTTTGTATTTTTGTTTAGGAGCTTCACAGATGTAAAGAGCAGGAATTGTTTTCCATGGATGAACTGTTATGTAACATGGTACAGGATACAAATTTGTGTATATCTGACCTTGAACTTGCATTTCCTGCCTTCCAACACATGATGTAAGTTTTATTAGTAGTCAAGTTAATATTGTTACTTATTAAGCAAAACTATTTGATAGTATAGTTTATACTCAGTATTTTGGTAAGTCCACTTTTCAATTTTTTATGGTACTGTGTGTGATCATGAAATACATGTTGTCTGTCACTTATATTTCACTTTGGATAATTTCCTGCTCACCCTGCTTTATCTTATATAGATGGATTTGTGTTTATAAACTGAAAGCATAATGATTTCTCTTTTTTCTCATATCCTTCCCAGTATCTGTCCTGTAGGCCTCTGTGCTTACGGATCACAACTGTCTGGACTCTAGGTTCAAATCCCACTGTATCTGATCCTAATGTAAGAAAGTTTTAAGTTGGCTTGTCTAAACTCCAGTTTCTTTTACCATCCCATAATTGTGTGCCGCAATATAAGTGAAAGAATCTCACCTTGGTATAAAACACCATTATTCTACTTCACCACACTTTGGTGTCTTGTATGTTAATTTAAGATTCTCAGTACAGCAAAATCTATAAATAAAAGAATAATAGAATCTTACACTGGTTACAGCATAAGACAGAGATATCTGAAATGAGGATGAATATTGTCCTGTCCAGAATGACCTTTAGTGAGTTCTGGACATTGAAAATATTGATCTGAGTTTAAGATATCTCCGTCTTACACTGTAACTGGTGTAGAATTCTTTTTCTCACACATTTGCAACATAAAAACATGATGTATAAACAAATATTTGTTCAGTTTTCATGCCACCATCAATGACTTCTGAAAATGATGTCATCAGATTTTGTTGACGCTCTTGTGTAAAACGATTATGATTTAATCAATTTTGTGCTCATAAGTGATCATGTCTCATCCCAAATACCCTTTTTTCATTAAATCAGATTTAAAAGTCAAAGAAATCCAATGAACGTGGAAGATTGTTTGTGTGATCTGTCTCAACCAGGGTGAGACAGGGAAATCTAGCACTGTTGAAATTCCCTAGTCACATGTATGAGAAACTGTTGTGTGTACATGTATACAGGTTTTCTATTAGAGGAATCATCAACATAAATACAGAGAAGCTTATGACTTTCCTCCAGCGTTGTCTTCTGCATTTATTGTTCAATTGTGTGCTTATTAATGGATAAAATGGTGAAGATGTCGCTCCAAAGTTCCCAAATGATCTTGTCTGTCCATCCCATCCCATTGGTACAAGTTAAAAGCTTATTTTTCCTCAAGAATTATTAACAAATTGGTTGTTGGTAGTGCAGATCTGGTGTCTTATGGTTGTTGAGTGGTCTAAAGCAGTGACTTGATATTGATTTTTTTGTAGACACACAGATTTTCTGTAGACACACAGTGTTCTGAAGACACACAGATTTTCTGTAGACACACAGATTTTCTGTAGACACACAGATTTTCTGTAGACACACAGTGTTCTGTAGACACACAGATTTTCTGTAGACACACAGATTTTCTGTAGACACACAGATTTTAGACACAGTGTTCTGTAGACACACAGATTTTCTGTAGACACACAGTGTTCTGTAGACACACAGATTTTAGACACACAGTGTTCTGTAGACACAGTGTTCTGCAGACACACAGATTTTCTTTAGACACAGATTTTCTGTAGACAAACAGTGTTCTGTAGACACACAGATTTTCTGTAGACACACAGTGTTCTGTAGACACACAGATTTTAGACACACAGTGTTCTGTAGACACACAGATTTTCTGTAGACACACATATTTTAGACACACAGTGTTCTGTAGACACAGTGTTCTGCAGACACACAGATTTTCTTTAGACACAGATTTTCTGTAGACAAACAGTGTTCTGTAGACACACAGATTTTCTGTAGACACATAGATTTTCTGTAGACACACAGTGTTCTGTAGACACACAGATTTTCTGTAGACACACAGTGTTTTGTAGACACAGATTTTCTGTAGACACACAGTGTTCTGTAGACACACAGATTTTCTGTAGACACATAGATTTTCTGTAGACACACAGTGTTCTGTAGACACACAGATTTTCTGTAGACACAGATTTTCTGTAGACACACAGTGTTCTGTAGACACACAGATTTTCTGTAGACACACAGTGTTTTGTGACACACAGTGTTCTGTAGACACACAGATTTTCTGTAGACACACAGATTTTCTGTACTATCTAACAACTGCTCTCCAATCTTCTGACAACTTATTATGCTTTTCTTGATGCAGATTTGAAATCAATTTGGCTTTTATAAATATTAATCATTATGACAGACATTATGATAGGATTTGTTTCTGTCTTATTTCAGTGAAGAAGAACTTCATTTACGAAAGCAGTTACAAGAGGCAGGATTAAAGACATCAAAGAAAATGTGTACTCCAGAGTTACCAAGTCGCTGTAGTCCAAGTCACTCCAGCAGGAAAAGTAGCAGTGATGTGGAGGAAATTGTTACTGTCTGTGATATATCTAAACAAATCTGCTATCTCTCCTTGGTATGTTGTCACTAATAAAACAATACAAAAGTTTCATTCCACCTGTTCAACAAAGAAGCAAAAACATTGTACATAGGAATTGATTTTCTATGTTAGACATTTTGCTAAATTATCAAAGCGGAAAGGGTGTACATATGTTATTGTTTTAATCACTGAAGATTTAGATTTTGTCTCTGTAGCCTGGACTAGATTGATATCTGCTGTATATTTTTTACAACATTTTATGTTTAAAGTTATAAAACAATTTTCTGTTTTTATCTTACACTTATACAAGGGCTATGTGACATCAGGTAAACCATTTAATCTTAATATTACAGGTGTTAAATGAAGCAGATGATTTGGCATTTTCATTAGATGAAGGCCTTTCCCACATCCACAAGAAACGTAATATAAAGTCATGTAAGCTGATGTATAGACACACAGAGGTTAGTAACAAATAATCTTACTTAGCTCTCCTCGGATGTCAATAAAAACACCCTAGTGTTCTATCCTATCCCAGAATTGTATTTAGCTCTCCTAGGATGTCAATAAAAACACCCTAGTGTTCTATCCCATGCCAGAATTGTACCTAGCTCTCCTAGGATGTCAATAAAAACACCCTAGTGTTCTATCCCATCCCAGAATCTTACCTAGCTCTCCTAGGATGTCAATAAAAACACCCTAGTGTTCTATTCCATCCCAGAATCGTACCTAGCTCTCCTAGGATGTCAATAAAAACACCCTAGTGTTCTATCCCATCCCAGAATCTTACCTAGCTCTCCTAGGATGTCAATAAAAACACCCTAGTGTTCTATCCCATCCCAGAATCGTACCTAGCTCTCCTAGAATGTCAATAAAAACACCCTAGTGTTCTATCCCATCCCAGAATCTTACCTAGCTCTCCTAGGATGTCAATAAAAACACCCTAGTATTCTATCCCATCCCAGAATCGTACCTAGCTCTCCTAGGATGTCAATAAAAACACTCTAGTGTTCTATCCTATCCCAGAATCGTACTTAGCTCTCCTAGGATGTCAATAAAAACACCCTAGTGTTCTATCCCATCCCAGAATCGTACCTAGCTCTCCTAGGATGTCAATAAAAACACCCTAGTGTTCTATCCCATCCCAGAATCTTACCTAGCTCTCCTAGGATGTCAATAAAAACACCCTAGTGTTCTATCCCATCCCAGAATCTTACCTAGCTCTCCTAGGATGTCAATAAAAACACCCTAGTGTTCTATCTCATCCCAGAATCTTACCTAGCTCTCCTAGGATGTCAATAAAAACACCCTAGTGTTCTATCCCATCCCAGAATCTTACCTAGCTCTCCTAGGATGTCAATAAAAACACCCTAGTGTTCTATCCCATCCAAGAATCTTACCTAGCTCTCCTAGAATGTCAATAAAAACACCCTAGTGTTCTATCCCATCCAAGAATCTTACCTAGCTCTCCTAGGATGTCAATAAAAACACCCTAGTATTCTATCCTATCCCAGAATCGTACCTAGCTCTCCTAGGATGTCAATAAAAACACTGAAGTGTTCTATCTCATCCCAGAATCTTACCTAGCTCTCCTAGGATGTCAATAAAAACACCTGTGTTTAACAGGGTCTGCACATTAATACGATTGTAATGGCGATTTAAAGGTTTTTGCTAGTTATCTTGGATATGTGATAAGGCTGTTGAGCAATCCCATGTGTGTGTGTGTGTGCACATAAACTTCAAATATTCTCAGTTGCAACAATAAGGCAGATTTAAATCAAATATGGTGTGAAAGGTCCTTGGCAAATTGCACCTGGCATATCATTCCAATATGGCCATCATTATAATAAAACGCAAAAACAAAATAAATAGGTGTATTATGTACCAGATTAGTTCAAATTTGGTATTTAAAAAATGAAAATATATCCATTTAATATTTATAATGAGTTTTTAAAGAAACTTTCCATTGACCCAATCTTCAGTGATTTTGCAAATTAGGTGTTATTTTAAGTTGATTGAAAATCTGCTGCTCTTAAATTGCTAGTAACTTAAAATATTTTTGTAGGAGGAATTGAAAAAAATGTTAGCTGATGTTAAAGAAAGATTAAATACGGGTCACGGAGGCAGTGATAAAACAGGCCGGAGGAACACAAAGATAAAAGCAGAAGATTACAGTAAAAGCTGACAAAGATATGATAGTATATGTTCTGTACCACCGTAGATATCTGTTGAGTGTTAACATACTGGGTGTACATGTTCTGTACCACCGTAGATATTTGTTGAGTGTTAACATTCTGGATGTACATTTTCTGTACCACCGTAGATATCTGTATAGTGTTAACATACTGGGTGTACATGTTCTGTACCACCGTAGATATCTGTATAGTGTTAACATACTGGATGTACATGTTCTGTACCACCGTAGATATCTGTATAGTGTTAACATACTGGGTGTACATGTTCTGTACCACTGTAGATATCTGTATAGTGTTAACATACTGGATGTATACGTTCTGTACCACCGTAGATATCTGTATAGTGTTAACATACTGGATGTATATGTTCTGTACCACCGTAGATATCTGTATAGTGTTAACATACTGGGTGTACATGTTCTGTACCACCGTAGATATCTGTTGAGTGTTAACATTCTGGATGTACATGTTCTGTACAAACGAAGATATCTGTGGAGTGTTAACATACTGGATGTATATGTTCTGTACCACAATAGATATCTGTGGAGGGTTAACATACTGGATGTATATATTCTGTACCACCGTAGATATCTGTGGAGGGTTAACATACTGGATGTATATGTTCCGTATCACCATAGATACCTGTGGAGGGTTAACATACTGGATGTATATGTTCTGTATCACCATAGATATTTGTGGAGGGTTAGCATACTGGATGTATATGTTCTGTATCACCATAGATACCTGTGGAGGGTTAACATACTGGATGTATATGTTCTGTACCACCGTAGATATCTGTTGAGTGTTAACATACTGGATGTATATGTTCTGTAGTGTTAACATACTGAATGTATATGTTCTGTACCATTATAGATATTTGTGGAGGGTTAACATACTGGATGTATATGTTCTGTACCACCGTAGATATTTGTGGATGGTTAACATACTGGATGTATATGTTCTGTATCACCGTAGATATCTGTTGAGTGTTAACATACTGGATGTATATGTTCTGTATCACCGTAGATATCTGTTGAGTGTTAACATACTGGATGTATATGTTCTGTATCACCATAGATATTTGTGGAGGGTTAACATACTGGATGTATATGTTCTGTAGTGTTAACATACTGAATGTATATGTTCTGTACCACCATAGATATTTGTGGAGGGTTAACATACTGGATGTATATGTTCTGTACCACCGTAGATATTTGTGGAGGGTTAACATACTGGATGTATATGTTCTGTATCACCGTAGATATCTGTTGAGTGTTAACATACTGGATGTATATGTTCTGTATCACCATAGATATCTGTGGAGGGTTAGCATACTGGATGTATATGTTCTGTACCACCGTAGATATCTGTTGAGTGTTAACATACTGGATGTATATGTTCTGTATCACCATAGATATTTGTGGAGGGTTAACATACTGGATGTATATGTTCTGTACAACCATAGATACCTGTGGAGGGTTAACATACTGGGTGTACATGTTCTGTACCACCGTAGATATCTGTTGAGTGTTAACATACTGGATGTATATGTTATGTACCACAATAGATATCTGTTGAGTGTTAACATACTGGATGTATATGTTCTGTAGTGTTAACATACTGGATGTATATGTTCTGTATCACCATAGATATCTGTGAAGTGATAACATACTGGATGTGTATGTTCTGGAGTGTTAACATACTGGGTGTATATGTTCTAAATCACCATAGATATCTGTGGAGGGTTAACATACTGGATGTATATGTTCTGTATCACCATAGATATCCGTGGAGTGTTAACATACTGAATGTATATGTTCTGTATCACCATAGATACTTGTGGAGGGTTAACATACTGGATGTATATTCTGTACCACAATAGATATCTGTGGAGTGTTAACATACTGGATGTGTATGTTCTGGAGTGTTAACATACTGGGTGTATATGTTCTAAATCACCATAGATATCTGTGGAGGGTTAACATACTGGATGTATATGTTCTGTACCACCGTAGATATCCGTGGAGTGTTAACATACTGAATGTATATGTTTTGTACAACCGTAGATATCTGTGGAGGGTTAACATACTGGATGTATATGTTCTGTACCACCGTAGATATCCGTGGAGTGTTAACATACTGAATGTATATGTTCTGTACAACCGTAGATATCTGTGGAGGGTTAACATACTGGATGTATATGTTCTGTACCACCGTAGATATCCGTGGAGTGTTAACATACTGAATGTATATGTTCTGTACAACCATAGATACCTGTGGAGTGTTAACATACTGAATGTATATGTTCTGTACAACCGTAGATATCTGTGGAGGGTTAACATACTGAATGTATATGTTCTGTACCACCGTAGATATCTGTATAGTGTTAACATACTGAATGTTTATGTTCTGTACAACCGTAGATATCTGTGGAGGGTTAACATACTGGATGTATATGTTCTGTACAACCGTAGATATCTGTGGAGGGTTAACATACTGGATGTATATGTTCTGTACCACCGTAGATATCCGTGGAGTGTTAACATACTGAATGTATATGTTCTGTACAACCGTAGATATTTGTGGAGGGTTAACATACTGGATGTATATGTTCTGTACCACCGTAGATATTTGTGGAGGGTTAGCATACTGGATGTATACGTTCTGTACCACCGTAGATATCTGTATAGTGTTAACATACTGAATGTATATGTTCTGTACAACCGTAGATATCTGTGGAGGGTTAACATACTGAATGTATATGTTCTGTACAACCGTAGATATCTGTGGAGGGTTAACGTACTGGATGTATATGTTCTGTACCACCGTAGATATCCGTGGAGTGTTAACATACTGAATGTATATGTTCTGTACAACCGTAGATATCTGTGGAGGGTTAACATACTGGGTGTATATGTTCTGTACAACCGTAGATATCTGTGGAGGGTTAACATACTGGATGTATATGTTCTGTACCACCGTAGATATCCGTGGAGTGTTAACATACTGAATGTATATGTTCTGTACAACCGTAGATATCCGTGGAGTGTTAACATACTGAATGTATATGTTCTGTACAACCATAGATATCTGTATAGTGTTAACATACTGGATGTATATGTTCTGTACAACCGTAGATATCTGTATAGTGTTAACATACTGAATGTTTATGTTCTGTACAACCGTAGATATCCGTGGAGTGTTAACATACTGAATGTATATGTTCTGTACAACCGTAGATATCTGTGGAGGGTTAACATACTGAATGTATATGTTCTGTACAACCGTAGATATCTGTGGAGTGTTAACATACTGAATGTTTATGTTCTGTACAACCGTAGATATCTGTGGAGGGTTAACATACTGAATGTATATGTTCTGTATCACCATAGATATCCGTGGAGTGTTAACATACTGAATGTATATGTTCTGTACAACCGTAGATATCTGTGGAGTGTTAAGATACCGGTACTGGGTGTATTGTTTTAGTGTTTTTCATGCACATTAGTCTTGTAATTCTGATCAGTATATTGATATTTTCAAGGGAAATAACAATGTTAAAATCTTTAAATTTGGAATAGATCTTTATAAATGGGCGAATAAAATCCCTGGTGAATATACTGTTGTTATACTGTTTGTTATATGTTATTAGTCTACATTTTATAAGAAATTTTTAAAAACAAATAAATTGTTAAGTACACTTCAAGTTTGAATGATAAAAGACTACATGTGTTTATTTTGTTGGTATGTCTGTCTGTCTGTCTGTCCACAACATGTAACCTCAGCTACATCTTTTTATATTTATTTCACATTAGGCACTATTATTTCTGCTTCAAGATCTTTTTCTCTATTTAAAATTTTTGTCTCAATCACCTGGCTTGAATTAAATTCATATAAATGTCTAAATGAACCATGACCACAGTGTGGGAACAGAAGTTCAGTCAAACTGTATAGTCCCCAGTAGCTCTGTTTTCTTAATCGACTAATGAAAACAGTTGGGTCAAACCTATGTGGGATTATTTAAAATTATTGTTGTTATGAACTGTTCTGTGATTTTTCATATGGACATGGATCTAGTGTAGTTATGATTTATTCAATACGTTTATGAAAATATTAAGCCTAAGACATTTATTCGTTTGTTGAACACGGTAAATAAGAGCAGAATTTTCATGAATTCACTATATATTCTTTATATTCGTTAAGAATTGAATACCATAATGTGAACAGTTAGCGAGTTATGAATGTTGAAAAGGAATTGTGACTTGTTAGTGTTTATATAATTGGAGAAAAACTTTAAAAAAGGATTTATTAGGCTGCATGCTTTTCTGTTGTCTGTACATGTAGCTCATATTTTATTGTACAGGTAGCTCATATTTTACTGTCTAGGTAGCTCAACAACAGGCATTCTAGGCACGCTGCATGAATCGAGTATAAGGAACGCTTTCCTCTAATAGAATTTGAGTATAAGGAACGCTTTCCTCTAATAGAATGATTAAGAATTAAATCCTACTTTAAAGCAAGGTTTAATGTTACGAAATGTAATATCCAAGCCAAGAATATTTCATTTACATCGAGACAGTATTAAAGGACATTGCAATGGTTATTTGTTGATGCCTCATCAGTTTAGAGAAAACCAAGGACCATCGGCAAGCAAACTCACAAACTTTATCACACTAGGATATGTCATGAGTAAGGTCCCTCATTTAAAAGAAATTTAAAAATTTATTGCTTTACGTTTTGTTCAAATAGCTAAATAAAATAACTTTCCGGGAGACCCAATCACTCAGATTCGAGTTGTACACATACCTGGGCTACCGTATATGGAAATTCACGTAATTTTAGTCGAAACAAAGAATTTGATTGGCTTTCAAGGTGAAATGAGAGCAGCGCAAAATACGAAAAAATCCAACGATCGATATAAAGCATTCAGCATGGCTTATGCTTTAAAAATGGATAATTGGACAGAAGGTCCCACCGGTTTTACAAGAGTTATGTCTCTTGTCTATAGACCCCATCCTGTAAGTAATTAAAACTGCTTTCCTCTATCAAATTTTTTTAGATTTTTTCCGATAAAGATTTAATGTATTTAAGAGCATATTAGTAACAAAATATTTCCTGTTGCAACTAGTCAGAAATCAAACTGTAAATTGACTGGGCTATATTTGCTTTTCGTTAACATATGAAATTAAAAAATATGTAGTATTAAAATATTCAGCAACTAGGTGCAAAAATAACAATAAATAATGAAAGTAACATTTAATTATTTTGTTTTAATTTTGAGCTACCTGGACAGAGAAATTAGAGCTACCTGTACAGTAAACAACTTCCAAGAAGCAAAGAAAAAAATCTTATTTTTAGTGATAATCATTTACATGAGCATGGTGGCTTCCTTTATTTTTTGCAATGTGGCAAGAATTTTTATAGGCTTTTGTTGCTGAATTTAATATTCTTTTTACCACATATATTACAGGCAGCAACCAAATCTGAAAGAAATAGATCGGGTCATTTCAAATTTTGGGGTAAAAAGTAAAGAAATAGATCTATGTTATACATTAGGAGAAATTGATTATGTCAATTTTTGGGTTAATGGTCACGATATCTAGGAAAAAGGAAAATACATATGTATATACTAGATATGTGTATATTTCAAATATATTGTAAAATGTATAAACAAGATATATATTTATGTAAATACTACATTTGTTATAATAAACCCAGGTGGTCTATAAGATAACTATGTATGATGTTGACTTTTATTTCTGATGAATCATCAGACTGCAAGTTGAATGGAAAGTTGTATTATGGTAAAATCATAATTGTATAATTGGACAACTCAGCATGATGGACTGATTGAATGGTGTTTAACAATCCAGGCAAGACTATTTCACTTATATGAAGAAGTCACCAGCTATAGGTGAAGTGGCAGCAATTTATATCATTGCCATGTACTCAAGGTAACTGAACAGAGTTAACACTGATAAATCAAAGTTTATCCTGTTTATCACTTTCAGATTGGGTGTTTTACCAAATCAGCAACCATAAAAGAAGCAAAAAAAAATCACTAACACATGAGTCTTTATTTGTCATAAACCAGTGGAGTTTATCTGTATCATTGGAAACACAAACCTGTATGTAATAGTACATAAAGCTAGGTACTCTAGGTGTATGTATTAACTAGCTAGGTACTCTAGGTGTATGTATTAACTAGCTAGGTACTATAGGTGTATGTATTACCTAGCTAGGTACTATAGGTGTATGTATTAACTAGCTAGGTACTCTAGGTGTATGTATTAACTAGCTAGGTACTCTAGGCGTATGTATTAACTAGCTAGGTACTCTAGGTGTATGTATTAACTAGCTATCTACTATAGGTGTATATATTAACTAGCTAGGTACTCTAGGCGTATGTATTAACTAGCTAGGTACTCTAGGTGTATGTATTAACTAGCTAGGTACTCTAGGTGTATGTATTAACTAGCTAGGTACTCTAGGTGTATGTATTAACTAGCTAGGTACTATAGGTGTATGTATTAACTAGCTAGGTACTCTAGGTGTATGTATTAACTAGCTAGGTATTCTAGGTGTATGTATTAACTAGCTAGGTACTATAGGTGTATGTATTAACTAGCTAGGTACTCTAGGTGTATGTATTAACTAGATAGATACTATAGGTGTATGTATTACTAGCTAGGTACTATAGGTGTATGTATTAACTAGCTAGGTACTCTAGGTGTATGTATTAACTAGCTAAGTACTCTAGGTGTATGTATTAACTAGCTAGGTACTCTAGGTGTATGTATTAACTAGCTAGGTACTCTAGGTGTATGTATTAACTAGCTAGATACTATAGGTGTATATTAACTAGCTAGGTACTCTAGGCGTATGTATTAACTAGCTAGGTACTCTAGGTGTATGTATTAACTAGCTATCTACTATAGGTGTATGTATTAACTAGCTAGGTACTCTAGGTGTATGTATTAACTAGCTAGGTACTATAGGGTATGTATTACCTAGCTAGGTACTATAGGTGTATGTATTAACTAGCTAGGTACTCTAGGTGTATGTATTAACTAGCTAGGTACTCTAGGTGTATGTATTAACTAGCTAGGTATTCTAGGTGTATGTATTAACTAGCTAGGTACTCTAGGTGTATGTATTAACTAGCTAGGTACTATAGGTGTATGTATTAACTAGCTAGGTACTCTAGGTGTATGTATTAACTAGCTAGGTACTATAGGCGTATGTATTAACTAGCTAGGTACTCTAGGTGTATGTATTAACTAGCTAGGTACTCTAGGTGTATGTATTAACAAGCTAGGTACTCTAGGCGTATGTATTAACTAGCTAGGTACTATAGGCGTATGTATTAACTAGCTAGGTACTCTAGGTGTATGTATTAACTAGCTAGATACTATAGGTGTATGTATTACTAGCTAGGTACTATAGGTGTATGTATTAACTAGCTAGGTACTATAGGTGTATGTATTAACTAGCTAGGTACTATAGGTGTATGTATTAACTAGCTAGGTACTATAGGCGTATGTATTAACTAGCTAGGTACTATAGGTGTATGTATTAACTAGCTAGATACTATAGGTGTATGTATTAACTAGCTAGGTACTATAGGCGTATGTATTAACTAGCTAGGTACTATAGGTGTATGTATTAACTAGCTAGGTACTAGGTGTATGTATTAACTAGCTAGGTACTATAGGTGTATGTATTAACTAGCTAGGTACTATAGGTGTATGTATTAACTAGCTAGGTACTATAGGTGATGTATTAACTAGCTAGGTACTAGGTGTATGTATTAACTAGCTAGGTACTATAGGTGTATGTATTAACTAGCTAGGTACTCTAGGTGTATGTATTAACTAGCTAGGTACTCTAGGTGTATGTATTAACTAGCTAGGTACTCTAGGTGTATGTATTAACTAGCTAGGTACTCTAGGTGTATGTATTAACTAGCTAGGTACTCTAGGTGTATGTATTAACTAGCTAGGTACTATAGGTGTATGTATTACTAGCTAGGTACTATAGGTGTATGTATTAACTAGCTAGGTACTCTAGGTGTATGTATTAACTAGCTAGGTACTCTAGGCGTATGTATTAACTAGCTAGGTACTATAGGTGTATGTATTAACTAGCTAGGTACTATAGGTGTATGTATTAACTAGCTAGGTACTATAGGTGTATGTATTAACTAGCTAGGTACTATAGGTGTATGTATTAACTAGCTAGGTACTAGGTGTATGTATTAACTAGCTAGGTACTCTAGGTTTATGTATTAACTAGCTAGGTACTCTAGGTGTATGTATTAACTAGCTAGGTACTATAGGCGTATGTATTAACTAGCTAGGTACTATAGGTGTATGTATTAACTAGCTAGATACTATAGGTGTATGTATTAACTAGATAGGTACTCTAGGTGTATGTATTAACTAGCTAGGTACTCTAGGTGTATGTATTAACTAGCTAGGTACTCTAGGTGTATGTATTAACTAGCTAGGTACTCTAGGTGTATGTATTAACTAGCTAGGTACTATAGGCGTATGTATTAACTAGCTAGGTACTATAGGCGTATGTATTAACTAGCTAGTACTATAGGTGTATGTATTAACTAGCTAGGTACTATAGGTGTATGTATTAACTAGCTAGGTACTCTAGGTGTATGTATTAACTAGCTAGGTACTCTAGGTGTATGTATTAACTAGCTATCTACTATAGGTGTATGTATTAACTAGCTACTATAGGTGTATGTATTAACTAGCTAGGTACTCTAGGCGTATGTATTAACTAATAGGTACTCTATGTGTATGTATTAACTAGCTAGGTACTCTAGGCGTATGTTTAACTAGCTAGGTACTATAGGCGTATGTATTAACTAGCTAGGTACTATAGGGTGTATGTATTAACTAGCTAGGTACTCTAGGGTATGTATTAACTAGCTATCTACTATAGGTGTATGTATTAACTAGCTAGGTACTATAGGTGTATGTATTAACTAGCTAGGTACTCTAGGCGTATGTATTAACTAGCTAGGTACTCTAGGTGTATGTATTAACTAGCTAGGTACTCTAGGTGTATGTATTAACTAGCTAGGTACTATAGGTGTATGTATTAACTAGCTAGGTACTCTAGGTGTATGTATTAACTAGCTAGGTACTCTAGGTGTATGTATTAACTAGCTAGGTACTCTAGGTGTATGTATTAACTAGCTAGGTACTATAGGCGTATGTATTAACTAGCTAGGTACTATAGGTGTATGTATTAACTAGCTAGATACTATAGGTGTATGTATTAACTAGCTAGGTACTATAGGTGTATGTATTAACTAGCTAGGTACTCTAGGTGTATGTATTAACTAGCTAGGTACTCTAGGTGTATGTATTAACTAGCTATCTACTATAGGTGTATGTATTAACTAGCTAGGTACTATAGGTGTATGTATTAACTAGCTAGGTACTCTAGGCGTATGTATTAACTAGCTAGGTACTCTATGTGTATGTATTAACTAGCTAGGTACTCTAGGCGTATGTTTTAACTAGCTAGGTACTATAGGCGTATGTATTAACTAGCTAGGTACTATAGGTGTATAGGTACTATAGGTGTATGTATTAACTAGCTAGGTACTCTAGGTGTATGTATTAACTAGCTAGGTACTCTAGGTGTATGTATTAACTAGCTATCTACTATAGGTGTATGTATTAACTAGCTAGGTACTATAGGCGTATGTATTAACTAGCTAGGTACTCTATGTGTATGTATTAACTAGCTAGGTACTCTAGGCGTATGTTTTAACTAGCTAGGTACTATAGGCGTATGTATTAACTAGCTAGGTACTATAGGTGTATGTATTAACTAGCTAGGTACTCTAGGTGTATGTATTAACTAGCTATCTACTATAGGTGTATGTATTAACTAGCTAGGTACTATAGGTGTATGTATTAACTAGCTAGGTACTCTAGGCGTATGTATTAACTAGCTAGGTACTCTAGGTGTATGTATTAACTAGCTAGGTACTCTAGGTGTATGTATTAACTAGCTAGGTACTCTAGGCGTATGTGTTAACTAGCTAGGTACTATAGGTGTATGTATTAACTAGCTAGGTACTATAGGTGTATGTATTTACTAGCTAGGTACTATAGGCGTATGTATTAACTAGCTAGGTACTATAGGCGTATGTATTAACTAGCTAGGTACTATAGGCGTATGTATTAACTAGCTAGGTACTCTAGGTGTATGTATTAACTAGCTAGGTACTATAGGCGTATGTATTAACTAGCTAGGTACTATAGGTGTATGTATTAACTAGCTAGATACTATAGGTGTATGTATTAACTAGCTAGGTACTCTAGGTGTATGTATTAACTAGCTAGGTACTCTAGGTGTATGTATTAACTAGCTAGGTACTCTAGGTGTATGTATTAACTAGCTAGGTACTCTAGGTGTATGTATTAACTAGCTAGGTACTATAGGCGTATGTATTAACTAGCTAGGTACTATAGGCGTATGTATTAACTAGCTAGATACTATAGGTGTATGTATTAACTAGCTAGGTACTATAGGTGTATGTATTAACTAGCTAGGTACTCTAGGTGTATGTATTAACTAGCTAGGTACTCTAGGTGTATGTATTAACTAGCTATCTACTATAGGTGTATGTATTAACTAGCTAGGTACTATAGGTGTATGTATTAACTAGCTAGGTACTCTAGGCGTATGTATTAACTAACTAGGTACTCTATGTGTATGTATTAACTAGCTAGGTACTCTAGGCGTATGTTTTAACTAGCTAGGTACTATAGGCGTATGTATTAACTAGCTAGGTACTATAGGTGTATGTATTAACTAGCTAGGTACTCTAGGTGTATGTATTAACTAGCTATCTACTATAGGTGTATGTATTAACTAGCTAGGTACTATAGGTGTATGTATTAACTAGCTAGGTACTCTAGGCGTATGTATTAACTAGCTAGGTACTCTAGGTGTATGTATTAACTAGCTAGGTACTCTAGGTGTATGTATTAACTAGCTAGGTACTATAGGTGTATGTATTAACTAGCTAGGTACTCTAGGTGTATGTATTAACTAGCTAGGTACTCTAGGTGTATGTATTAACTAGCTAGGTACTCTAGGTGTATGTATTAACTAGCTAGGTACTATAGGCGTATGTATTAACTAGCTAGGTACTATAGTGTATGTATTAACTAGCTAGATACTATAGGTGTATGTATTAACTAGCTAGGTACTATAGGTGTATGTATTAACTAGCTAGGTACTCTAGGTGTATGTATTAACTAGCTAGGTACTCTAGGTGTATGTATTAACTAGCTATCTACTATAGGTGTATGTATTAACTAGCTAGGTACTATAGGTGTATGTATTAACTAGCTAGGTACTCTAGGCGTATGTATTAACTAGCTAGGTACTCTATGTGTATGTATTAACTAGCTAGGTACTCTAGGCGTATGTTTTAACTAGCTAGGTACTATAGGCGTATGTATTAACTAGCTAGGTACTATAGGTGTATAGGTACTATAGGTGTATGTATTAACTAGCTAGGTACTCTAGGTGTATGTATTAACTAGCTAGGTACTCTAGGTGTATGTATTAACTAGCTATCTACTATAGGTGTATGTATTAACTAGCTAGGTACTATAGGCGTATGTATTAACTAGCTAGGTACTCTATGTGTATGTATTAACTAGCTAGGTACTCTAGGCGTATGTTTTAACTAGCTAGGTACTATAGGCGTATGTATTAACTAGCTAGGTACTATAGGTGTATGTATTAACTAGCTAGGTACTCTAGGTGTATGTATTAACTAGCTATCTACTATAGGTGTATGTATTAACTAGCTAGGTACTATAGGTGTATGTATTAACTAGCTAGGTACTCTAGGCGTATGTATTAACTAGCTAGGTACTCTAGGTGTATGTATTAACTAGCTAGGTACTCTAGGTGTATGTATTAACTAGCTAGGTACTCTAGGCGTATGTGTTAACTAGCTAGGTACTATAGGTGTATGTATTAACTAGCTAGGTACTATAGGTGTATGTATTTACTAGCTAGGTACTATAGGCGTATGTATTAACTAGCTAGGTACTATAGGCGTATGTATTAACTAGCTAGGTACTCTAGGTGTATGTATTAACTAGCTAGGTACTATAGGTGTATGTATTTACTAGATATCTACTATAGGTGTATGTATTAACTAGATATCTACTATATGTGTATGTATTAACTAGATATCTACTATATGGGTATGTATTAACTAGATATCTACTATAGGTGTATGTATTAACTAGATATCTACTATAGGTGTATGTATTAACTCAAATCATGACACCAACTATTGGGTGTACCCACTTATATGTCTATTTAATAATGAAAGGTCAATCAAAAACAAACGTACCAATCCATGTCCAAATGATGTATACCTATACATTAGACATCTCCAACCTACCAATCCATGTCCAAATGATGTATACCTATACATTAGACATCTCCAACCTACCAATCCATGTCCAAATGATGTATACCTATACATTAGACATCTCCAACCTACCAATCCATGTCCAAATGATGTATACCTATACATTAGACATCTCCAACCTACCTGTATATGCTGACTATGACCGTGAATTGAACTAAATAAGGGGTTATATCAAAGCTTGTTTATTTAATTATAAAACACAATCAATTCAAAAAAGCTCCGTCTTTTCTTATATTACCTTTGTAATTCAAGATCCTGGACAAACTTTTAGAGACCCATATTTCCCCTTAAAAAGGGAGTTTAAACAAGAGGCCCATGGGCCTTATACGCTCACCTGATAACTAATGGCTAGCTGATAGATTTAAAGTAAACGTAAATACTAAACCCCAGTGACTTTTTTCTTTACATCAAAATGATCATTGTATCAATACCTACAACATTCTAATATACATGCCTATACAAAACGTTTATAGATTTCAAGATAATTAACCATTTCAGTATTGTTTTACATCTGTGACCTTGACCTTTAAACCCATGACCTTTTTCTATACATCGAAATGATTGTTTTATCGATACCTACAACATTCTTATATACATGCCTATACAAAAAGTTCATAGTTTTCGAGATAATTAACCATTTCGGTATTATTTTCGCATCTGTGACCTTGACCTTTGAACCCATGACCTTTTTCTATACATCAAAATGATCGTTGTATCAATACCTACAACATTCTAATATACATGCCTATACAAAAAGTTTATAGTTTTCGAGATAATTAACCATTTCGGTGTTGTTTCACATCTGTGACCTTGACCTTTGAACCCATGACCTTTTTCTATACATCAAAATGATCGTTGTATTAATACCTACAACATTCTAATATACATGCCTATACAAAAAGTTTATAGTTTTCAAGAATTAACCATTTCAGTATTGATTCGCATCTGTGACCTGACCTTTGAACCCATGACCTTTTCTATACATCAAAATGATCGTCGTATCAATACCTACAACATTCTAATATACATGACTATACAAAAGTTTATAGTTTTCGAGATAATTAACCATTTCAGTGTTGTTTCACATCTGTGACCTTGACCTTTGAACCCATGACCTTTTTCTATACATCAAAATGATCGTTGTATCAATACCTACAACATTCTAATATACATGCCTATACAAAAAGTTCATAGTTTTCGAGATAATTAACCATTTCGGTGTTGTTTCACATCTGTGACCTTGACCTTTGAACCCATGACCTTTTTCTATACATCAAAATGATCGTTGTATCAATACCTACAACATTCTAATATACATGCCTATACAAAAAGTTTATAGTTTTTAAGATAATTAACCATTTCGGTGTTGTTTTGCATCTGTGACCTTGACCTTTGAACCCATGACCTTTTTCTATACATCAAAATGATTGTTGTATCAATACCTACAACATTCTAATATAAATGCCTATACAAAAAGTTTATAGTTTTCAAGATAATTAACCATTTCGGTATTGTTTCGCATCTGTGACCTTGACCTTTGAACCCATGACCTTTTTCTATACATCAAAATGATTGTTGTATTAATACCTACAACATTCTAATATACATGCCTATACAAAAAGTATATAGTTTTCGAGATAATTAACTATTTCAGTATTGATTCGCATCTGTGACCTTGACCTTTGAACCCATGACCTTTTTCTATACATCAAAATGATCGTCGTATCAATACCTACAACATTCTAATATACATGACTATACAAAAAGTTTATAGTTTTCAAGATAATTAACCATTTCATTGTTGTTTCGCATCTGTGACCTTGACCTTTGAACCCATGACCTTTTTCTATACATCAAAATGATCGTTGTATCAATACCTACAACATTCTAATATATATGCCTATACAAAAAGTTTATAGTTTTCCGAGATAATTAACCATTTCAGTATTGATTCGCATCTGTGACCTTGACCTTTGAACCCATGACCTTTTTCTATACATCAAAATGATTGTTGTATCAATACCTACAACATTCTAATATACATGCCTATACAAAAAGTTTATAGTTTTCGAGATAATTAACCATTTTGGTGTTGTTTTGCATCTGTGGCCTTGACCTTTGACCCCATGACCTTTTTCTATACATCAAAATGATTGTTGTATCAATACCTACAACATTCTAATATACATGCCTATACAAAAAGTATATAGTTTTCGAGATAATTAACCATTTCGGTATTGTTTTGCATCTGTGATCTTGACCTTTGAACCCATGACCTTTTTCTATACATCAAAATGATCGTTGTATCAATACCTACAACATTCTAATATACATGAATATACAAAAAGTTTATAGTTTTCGAGATAATAATTATAATCAGAGGTAAAAAAAATTAGGTCATGACATTCACAATTGACCTTGACCTCATTTTGAAGATACTAACAAGAAGATGTCAAAACTGAAAACCCCATGTCATTATCTGGTCAAGTAGTCAAGTTATAACAATTTGAAGCTATTTTACAATTTTTTCAAAATTAAACGCAAAAACGCGTAACCCATTTTTCGACCGAATTTCACGAAATAAACAAACTACAGACTTAAGACCCTAGAGAAGCCAAATATCACATCAGATTTTTTCTCCAATCAATACTTTCGGAGAAGAAGATTTTTTAAGATTTTTGCACCCCTAGGTCACCTTGACCTAGTTATGGTAGCCATGGCAATGCCACGAACAAATCTGAATTGCACCGACCCAGACATGCTTCTGACCAAGTCTCGTTGAATTCTGCCAAGTACTTTCAGAGGAGAAGTCGAAAATGTGTGTTAACAACGCACGCACGCACGCACACACGCACGCACACATGCACACACACACGCACACACGCACGCACCCACGCACATACACACGCTGCACCATACCATAAGCTCACATGACCTTTGGTCAGGTGAGCTAAAAATAATGTTACAAGAATGCTATTCATTTACAAACGAAAGATGCCCTTACACTGGGCAGAAAGTGCTGAAAATGTCAACAACAGGCAAAATTTTACGTCTCCGCAATCTCAAAATGTTCCAACAGTCGTGTATATTTTTATTTCTCGGATTGCATGTTCAACTTGCACTCAATATTATTTCTAACTTAGTTAAACATTTCATATTTATGTCTTACATTTTCTATTTATTTCACATTTATGTCCTATATTTTAAGTTTTTCTATTTATTTGATGCCTTTTGTAAAGGGTTACTAAAGAATACATACTCTTTGAAAAATCTAAGCTGCTAGAATCAAACATTTGGCAGGAAATTGAAGTTCCAAATTACGTTCTATATTAGGTAAACTATAACGAAAACTTTGGGCGCCATTCTCAAGGCCACGTAAATTCCTTCTACATGTAGCAAAACACAAAATTATATAGTAAGTGTGTCTCTTTCAACTGTAATATAATTGTGATTTTAAAAGGCACTAGAAGTTCCATTTTTTACAGCAACAGCAACATTTAATTTTTCCCAGTTTTCTCTCATGACTCTCTACTGTTTCATAATATTACTAATACTATAGGCAAACAACTTTGACCTGTCCGCTTGACTTTTCATTTAAATATTTATTATGGACCAAATACATCTGTGAATAAGGAACACAGATCGTGAGATTTTCTAACCTCATAGAGCACACCTGTGCACCTTGTATGTATTGACTTGGATCTTAACACTACCCATTATTGGGTGGACTTTCCTGTATGAATATTCCTAATGAACGGTCAAACGGACAGGTCAATGTTGTTTAGCTATACTACTAACAATAATGAACAACTCCTGGAATGGTAAACAACATTGACCTGTTCAATTGAACTTTAACTTAAATATTATCATGGATCAGTTCGTTTACGTAGGAACGTAGGAGTTCATATAGTCTATTACATCACGAGTGATATTCATAAACATGTATTGTCTTGAATTTTAACACTACCAATTTATTTGGTGGATTTTCTTATATGAATGTTCCTAATAAAAAGTCAAGCGAACAGATCACTGTTGTTTATAGGTCATCCGTGATCTGATGGAATCAATTTCAATATAAGGGTAATTGTGACGAATAAAGCGTGTGTCGGCGTGATTAAACTCATACCATAATACTCTATTTACACCTGTATGTGTTATTAAAACCGTCCGTGTTTATAACCACGGGCTATAATATATGCATGAACGTGTAGACAATTTACTAGTATTATGCAAAGTTAAATTTTGAAAGTGCCCCCGTGTTTATTTCACATTCATGGTCATAGTCAGCATATACAGGTAGGTTGGAGATGTCTAATACCATGCCTTCTCATATTTTTGTAAAAACAATCCAGGTATGCACACAATGGCAGTAGATAATGTACCGCCTGTAACACAGTCTTGAAACATGAGTGCCTATAAAGTAAACTACACCACCAGTACACCCACTGTAACAACTCTACACACAAGGAATAAAGTAAACCAACCACAATTTATGGACCATTTCTAAGGTTAATGGCTGAATCTACTGATTTGATTCCAGATATGAAGTGCTGTTGGAAAGAAGGAGTTGCATACGACTCAAACAAATCCCACTGCCACCAAAACTAAAGCCAGCCACTTTCCACCCTATGTGTCAGGTGATATTTGGCCCGAGTATGACATAATCACTCTACATGCATAACAAACTAAGTCCTGCTGCATAACCAAGCAGATCTTCCGAGTACATTTTGATGTTATCATAGTATTAATTATTGAAGTAGAGCTGCTACACATAATGTGAGTTCCCACACGTGTGAGTTTATAAAATCAGTATAGTTATGTTGTAGCTAAGTTGGTGTGTTAAATCCAATGTCAAGCTTCAGTTATCATAGTGACCACTCTACATCAATAGAAATCCTGTTTAAAATTTAAAATGAAGTTTTATACAGATAGCAATGTAGAAAGTAATCAGAGTACTGAAAGTGCTGATAGAAATTTGGTATTTGTCCTTTAAAAATTGAAAATATATATTATGTTTGAACAATTCACAACATATATGTTCTTTTTACGAGAATTACTTTGGGATGGAATGTTTTTCATGTCTACAATATTTTTTTAAAGTTAAGTATGACAAACATTTTTTGGTAAATTACAGTAATAGAAACCGTGACAACTTGAAACTTGAACAAACCTTTTGACTGATACATTTACATCTGTATGTCATACAAAAATATTGTGTCAATATGGAAAAATACTGCTGGAAATTATAGGATTTTATTATACAATACAACGTGTGTATAAAGACCACCCAAGGGACTGAGCAAAAGTGGACTTAATAGACAGGTAGACTTTATATAGAGGGTCACCTCTTATGAACAAGTAAACATGTATTGTTGATACCGGTATACTAATGGGTGCAAAATATGTAGTACTTTCTTGTTAAATTGGTTATACATGTACATGTAATTATTATTATTATTTTTTTTAAATCAGAATTAATTTTAGAAAATATTTAAGTTAATAATCTTGATGGACTGTACATGGTAACAGTTTATCTATCGTATACACCTGACTTATGGTTTTTGTTTTCTTAAGAAGCAAGGTGTCACTAAATAATATAATAGGTATAGGAAACATACTGCCTGTACCTGTAAATAACAAAGACTATTTATACCTTCAAGTATAATGGCTTCAGCAACTGACATGAGAAAAATTACTTTATATATTTTTCTCCTTAAATTTTTACTTATTATCACTTAAAACTTATAATGCTCTTTACAGCAGAAAGTTGTAAAACTTTGTATGTTACTCAATACACTGACCAAATATTTATAATTATAATAATTATACAATGTATTTATATTGCTAATCTTCATGCATTAGGATTACATGTACAAGACTTACTTGATTACAAAATTTTTTCCATGAACTGTTAGAAATTATAAAATTCCAAAAACTAAAAAAAGTTTATTGAAATAGTGGACTTTACAGACAGGCTGAGGAGTCATTTGGGACTAAAAAGGGTGGGCTCTATTCACATTAGACAGGTGGACAAGGTCATTATATAGTAAAATCCATTGGGTATACTTCAGATTGGTTGCTATAGACAGATGGACTTTATACAGAGATGGATTTTATAGCAGGTTATACTGTACTGATTTAATGAACAATACACCCAAAGATCTGTAAACAAATACACCTATGTAGCATGGACTTAATTTTCTCAAATTTTTATATCCAAGAATACCAAATGTTTTTTAAACATAATACAAAGTTAGTAATGAATTATTGAAAGGAAAACATAACAGGAAAGTAAACATTTTTGACATTTTAAATAGAAACAAGAGAACATAAATATTTCAGCAGTTAGATCCAAAATGCAAAGATATTTGCAAATTAATCATAACTTGTCCTTAGAATGTACAAAGGTAAAAAAAACTAGCCCATTTCATTATTCTTATGCAGCATAATGCCTCTGCAACCTTGACATTTGAACCTATAACCTTCACCTATATATCAAAATGATTGTTATGCTAATACACACAATGTTCTCATATACATGCATATACAAAAAGTTTATAATTTTCCAGATAATTAGCCTTTTAATTTGGTATTTTTACGCCTCTGTAACTTTAACCTTTGAACTTCTGACCAAATGAATACAATTATCTATTATATAAAATGCTCTTTTAAATGACATAATTGTTAAAATTCCAACAAAATAAAGCTGATACAGTTGTATATTTTTGCTAAAGTTTTAAACAAAGTGACAGTTTGTTACTTTTTTGCTCCATTTGCAACAAAATATAACCTTGACGGTTTGTTAAGTTATTCAAAGTAAGTAAAAAAAACAAAAAAACAAAACATTTATCTATCCATATCAGGACAAAATCATGTCTTTTGACTAAAATATTTACTTCAGGAGTTAAATGTGTAAATGCTAATTGCTGATTTCAGATGAACAGTTATTGTTTGCCTATATGAGTTGAGTATTTTACAAATACAAATGAATTACAATTTAAAAAATGTAGATCCTCATTCTTACAAGGCAAAGTGGAGACATAGAAACAGAAGTACTGTATTTAACAAAATCTTTGGACCATGAAATTAAATCCCCACAGTAGAAGTTTAAGATTCTGATTGACCATTTAATTGATGGGTTGGACAACCAAATATTTACTTTTCTAATTAATGACATAACACTCAGTAGGTGAACTTTCAGTGATTTACAGATAAGTGATTATCTGTAAGACTGCAATGAAAGATCAAGCAAACAGGTCAATGTTGTTTGACTGTATAATAACTGTGTTTAAAGATCCTTCATGATCTGATGGCAGAGTTTGTAAACATAGGTAAATCTAAACAACATGTATGTAAAGGTAATAAAAGCATGTAACCGTGTATATATATATTCAAAACTTCTTGTGCTTTAATTGTTGAGCACCCTTAAATAAAAATACACTGGTTGTAAGCATAAGCAAGATACGATATATTTTTTAAGACTCGAGATACTTTTTAGACTCGTCTATATTTGTCATCTGATGACCTTTATTACCACTGTTCACTTCTATAATGACATCTTAAAGAGAACAATTTTAGATATATTATTGATATCATTGTGGTTTTGTAAAATTTTTTATTAAGTATTGTCTTTTGACTGCACATATTCTTTAACTTGGTGTATGAACCCTAATGGTGATTCAGCATCATTTGATGACCAAATAAGGGTGTACAGAGCTCTAATGAGAACATATTCTTTAATCTGGGGATGATTCAAAACAATTTCAGTTTAATGATAAAAGATACTTATTTATTTGAAATGTCAATAGTACAAATATATATAATTGTAAATAAAAAACAACTCTTAAGGTGGAATAAAGTAGGCATCGGTGGAAAAATAAAGTCGGTGTTAGGTTTAAAATATGAAACTGGTTCTGAACGTTAATGCCACTAGATTTGTTGTTTCACGACAGATAACTTTGAAATTTTGATTGACATATTCAAGAACCTGCTGCATACAGTTTTTGCTGTTAAAAGAGAACAAATATATTAAAATAATTTCACGAATCAACAAGTGAACAGTGTATCATTACAAACATGTATAACAAAATTTAATATTCTTTGGTGTTGAATATGGCAACACTTTAATTCTAATAATGTTTGAACAGTTCAGTGGAATATCATCTTCTGTCTGATGTATTTCATATTGTAATATTTTTAATCAAATTGTCTGATTTAATCTAATCCATTGTACTGGAATAATATCCTCTAGAATTTAAATTTATGGAATATTATTTCATTACAGCTACATCCCGATCCAGTTTGGTGGAATGTAATCTTCTCTCACGTAGAGAGAATAAAGTTTGGACCCTTTTTTTGGATAATCTTCATAAAAAACTGTGACACCATTTATCATCCAACCCACCCACCACCCGTAACTCCCAACAGTTAATAAACTGTGGTTGCATTTGGTAAGTACTGCCATATCAATGGCTGCACTGTTTCCAGATTTTACAAATTTTACATCTTCAGAATTAAAATGCTTTTTGCACCATGAAAGATCATCAGACGCCATTATAAATATCACATTTTGAAATTTTGATTTAAAAAACTGCATTCCTCTAGTTACATAATCCACATCTGCTGCTATATAACCATAATCCATAAACACTTTATTTTTTACCATATCCCCTCTCCTTATGTGAACGGCCACATATGTAATATTTCCTTTTGATGAGATGCCTATCTTTGAAGTAAGAGCTGCAAACTGTTCTGAGGCAATTTTGTCAACACTAGCTTTAAATTTGAACTCTTTTCTTATTTTTTCTTCAATACTTTTAAAATATTTCCAGCTTTGGTAGTATCCCCATAATTTGTAATTTTCATTTTCATCTAACTTCATAGCACCTGGTTCAAATGCACAACCTTTCTTTTCTCTATATGTCTTTGTAAAAAGATGAGATTTTCTATTTTTGGACATAGTTAATTGGAAATACCTGTATAATTCTAATGAAGGTGAAGTAACTGGTGCAAGATTATTTTTGTCAGCAATTCCATACAAGGAAGCAGTTTGAAATAATAGATTTCCTAATCTACCCTGGAAGTCCAGAGTAATAAAATGAGATGGTGGGTGTCTGGTTGCTAAGGTGACATGTTTCTTTACATTTGAGATGGTTGTAGTCCTTGAGCTTGAAATTGTACCAACAGAAGAGTGTTCCACTTTATTTTTCAAAGGAGTTAGTGTTGTTTTCAATACTGATGCAGTTGTACTTTTTTCCATGATGTTACCTTTAACTGTGAATGTAGAATATTTGATTGTCTGTAAAGTGTGCCATTTAAACTGGTACTGGGTCAGAATTCTCTCTGGTTGTATGAAGTCAGACTCCCAGATCAATAAGAAAAAACAAATGACTGCTGCAAATAATATCACCACACACATAGATCTTTGAAAGAGGCCACAATTACCTGTAAATAAATACAATAAAAATATTTTAAATGATAAAGGGCGCACCAGCTCACAATGTGATACATATGTCAAATTGTTCATGTGAAACACAATGGAATCACAATTTTAGACTTTTTACATTATCAAAATCATTTGCAACATAAATATGTGTTCCAAATCCATTTAAAATATGTGAAACAGAATCACAGGTATGTTATTAGAGCATTACATGATATGTTATAGGGTATTATAGGGTATAACATGTAATAGTGTATCACATATAATAGAATATCACATGGTATAGTATAGAGTTTCACATAGTATGTTAAAGGGTATCACATGGCACATGTATATCAAAGGGCATCAAATGTATGTAAAAGTGTATCACATGTATGCCATAGTACATCACATGTTATAGTGCATCAGATGGTATGTTATAGGGCATCACATGTATTTTATAGTGCATCACATGGTATGTTATAGTGTATCCATATTATAGGGCATAACATCTTATAGGGCATCACATGTATGTTATAGTGCATTACATGTTATAGGGCATAACATGTTATAGTGCATCACATGTATGTTATAGTGCATCACATGGTATGACATAGTGTATCACATGTTAAAGTGTATCACATATATCAAATGGCGTCACATGGTACATGTATATTAAAGGGCATCACATGGTACATGTATATTAAAGGGCACACTCTAACATATGGTATGTTACAAGGTATCACATGGTATGTTTAGGGCATCACATGTTAAAGTTTATCACATGGCATGTTTTAGGCATCACATGGAATGTTATAGTGTATCACATGGTATGTCATAGTGTATCACATGATATGGCATAGTGTATCACAAGATATGTCGAAGTGTATCACAAGATATGTCAAAGTGTATCACAAGATATGTCAAAGTGTATCACATGGTATTTCATAGTGTATCACATGATATGTCATAGTGTATCACATGGTATGTCAAAGTGTATCACATGGTATGTTAGTAAACCCAATCGAAATGGAAAAGAAGCATTTGAGACACTAAACTGAAACTGTGTGTTGGTGTATTCTATATAGGAGGATGTCCATACACACTAGATCATATCTAAACACCTTCTGGACTGAAGATTTAGTACAGTTTTGACAGGATTATGATTTACCTTATATAGATTAATTCAACAAACAATATATTAATAATGTATAGTAACAAGTAAGTCCAGTTTAGACAAGGCTCAAGTTTACTCAGAATTTATTTTTCAGTTTGTTTGTTTTCATATTCATCATATGATCCTAAAAATATGTTCTCTATAGTGTAATCCCCATAACTTAAGTGATTTTATGCTCAACTGAGAACAAAGTGCTAAAGTGAGCAATTGTGGTTAGTCTTGGAATGTCACATAAGTCACTGTCAATGTCTAATCATTATCACTCTAGAGGCTGGACTTTTGGTCTAAACTTAAATATTGCTGCTCAAATTTACCATCTAAACAATAGCACACACACACACACACACACACACACACACACACACACACACACACACACGTGTAATAAAAATGTGTTTTCAAGCAGTACAAACTAGGGGTTTTTCTTTCTTAGACAAATACATTGTATACCTTACTTGGGTAAAAAGAGAAGATAATTACAATACCGTACATGTATATATGTATAAGAACTCACCTTGATTTGAGGAACACCCTGAAAGGTATGAAGACCTGAAATGCAAAAAACAAGTTATAATCTTCAAATATTTATTAGTACACTTGGTGATTAAAGTTTCAGAATAGTGATTTAAGGGTCATTGGTTGACCAGCCAGATTGCATGGGTTTGTACTCAAGCAAAGAAATCAAGATTGATACTGACTATCTAGCTGATAAACTAGTCTGAGGGAGGTATATGGGAATTACTATGTCTGTCTGACCATCTCCCTCCGTCTGTGTAAAACTGTCCGGGCCATATCTCATAGCTGCTTTGGACGCCTGTCATGAAACTTCACATGAATAATCTTCATGGTCCAAAGGGGTGTCATGACCTTCAATCAAGCTCATTTTGGAAAGGCCATTGTTGTGGGAAAACATTAAACCCTTGTAGATGTTGGGGGGGGGGGGGGGGTATTTGGCTCTCAAGAGACAGTTCTAGTTTTCTATACAATGTATTTTACAAGTCCACATATATTTTATGAAAATGATAGTAGGATTGATTGATTACATCCTTGTTTATAAACACTAACAGTAAATTATCATGACTAGACCGTAATATTGTCTCTGGTAGAACTTATTACTGGTACATGTATATCCTTCCTTATATTATTATGATATATATATATATATATATTATATATATATATATATATATATATATATATATATATATATATATATATAGAGAGAGAGAGAGAGAGAGAGAGAGAGAGAGAGGGGTTGTATTTTGTATTTATTGGGACTTTTAACAAAAACAAAAAAAATGCCTTGCCAATATTCAATAATTTTATAATCAGAGAAGGCACATGATTAAATGAATGTTTTAAATACATGTATGAGAAATATCATACTGAAGTCCAATCAGATAAAAATAATAATCCATAATTGTAGAGACACATTCCAATAATTAATTGATTAGTTATTGGTAATAAATTTTTAGATTACTGCTCCAACATTTACTGATAATTACGACATCAATAAGATATTGTTGATGATTTTTTTCATGCCAGTTTAATCACATACATGTACATTATATAAACAAGTGACCACTTTCAGCTGATATCAACACTTAAATACTGAGGTGTTCAGAAGTGGTTTAAATTACCCATGATGCAGTCTTCAGGTCAGAAAAATTAGTTGAGTTATTCACAATTGGAGGGTGATAACTAGAAACCCTATAAATCACATCATTTGATAAGACTTCTTCTCCCTGTCCCCAATCCATTTAATTCTATGTAAATGTTTACAAATCATATTTCAGAAATGTTCAAGATGGTTCGATTTTTTTTATTTTAGGCTTTTTCATTCAAAATTAAAAATTTAATGGAGGGTACAAATGGAAATTGTCAGAAATCATAATGAAGTATATGTTTATAATCACAAACAAAATAATAAATTAATACACCAACCCATTTCAAAAGCAAAGTAAAAACTTTGAAGCTGGCAAATTAGGTTAAACATGTGAACTTTCACCAGTGAAATGAGACCGAGTTCTCCTGAAGGGTAAGCACCTCCTGTTTAGCTAGATACACCCGCCACAAGTATAAGCAAAATTGACACAAAAAGAAGTGTCCCATATTACCAGGTGTTATCAAATGACTGGTATATAAAAACATGTCAATCAAGTAGATTTAGTGTATGGGTCTCAATCACAGGAATGTGTTCAAATAAACTGTCTTTTTATCAAGGTGGATTAGTGATAATCTTTTAAATTAATAGTGTCAATCAGATGTAAATTCCACTTCATCAAATAAATTTATTGTCAAATAATAAAACATTAACTGGTCCAGTACTTTAGTATGTAGTTATTTAATATTCTATTGGGTTTGTTAATGTATATGTTCTGACGTCACAGCAGAGTCCCCAAAACTAGCCTTTTCATTCTCGTACCTCGGACAGAAAAATCTCGCGCGCACACCAGTGCTAGCTTCTTCTGTCTTGTCCAGTTTGTTTGGTACTGCCTCACACGACAATTGACGCATCAGGATGACATATCCAATCATTGTGAATGACATCATCGGTATCAGGTCAATTCGCCCCCGGTAAATTGCCCCACTGTCACAATTCGCCCCATGTCAAGATTGCCCCTGTTCAAAATCGCTCCCACTTTTTGCAATTCACCCCACCACTGTCAAAATCGCCCTCAATATTTGAAATCGTCTTCTTTTGTTGAGATTTTAAAGTAACATGAAATGAGTTTTTTAAATGCCTTATTAACTGCAAACAAATTATTTGTAAATATGTATTGTTTAGTGCAATGTTTTTTGTTGTGCATTCATAATGTAAAATGCATTGACTGAATTTGCACCTCGGACATGACATGAAATGATGATTATCAAAAGTCATTTGTAAGATTATGATATAATCATAACAGTCGGTAAGGTAAATAGAAAATACTAAATGCTTATTAACAATAACATTACAGTATTGATAGATTACATCTTTGAGAGAAATCATTAAAAAACATTTCAACATACTCCTTATGAAACAATTTCTCTGTTCCTGGTAACATCAAATGCATTGTTCACTTGAACGCTTCTACTACGTCAGTATTTTATAAATAAAAAATATTTTGTCAAAAGCAACATTGGCAAAGTTTAATAATACAATTAAATATAAAGTGAATATCATATGAAGTTAAATCCATTATTAAATAATTAAATTTTAATACTATCCAGTGTTGTAAATTTTTTATATCTATGATCCCATAGACAGAATTGTTTGACGTCATATTAGCTGACGTCATATTGTGCAAAAAATGTTCATGCAAGGCTAGCTACCAGCGGTTGCCATTGGCAAACAGCTGTGTTCCGCTTTTAGATAGATGCGCCATTTCTTGTTTTAATGCGCTGGTTTTTTGTTTCATGTGTATAATTTAAAGATTACATGAATGTTATGAATTTTGAACTTATTTTTGAATTTAATTATAAGGAATGATTATAATTTTTTTCTATCTGTGGGGTCATAGATAAAATTATTTGGTGCTCATGTATGCATAAACCACTTTGCAGTTTAATGCCGCATGCACCAAATAATTTTATTAATGACCCCATAGATAGAAAAAAATTACAATCATTCCTTAAATGGATGCATTAATATGTTTCATTTCTAAAGTAGCATTTGATTTTTTTATAAAAATTTTTAAAAATAAATTATTTGTTATATGGTTACTGGGAAAAAATGGGGTGATTTTGACAGCGGGGCGAATTTGCAAAAAGTAGGGGCGATTTGAAAGGGGGTGATTTTGACATGGGGGCAAATTTGAAGGGGGCAAATTTATGGTGGGGCGAATTGACTTGAATTCACATCATCAAAACAAAGGATTTCTTTATTTATTTTTCAAAATATGTTTTATTTTTTTTTTTCAAAATATTTTATTGTCATAGTTGTTTCATATTTGCATTGAATAAAAATCATTGCTATGATATCTTAACATTTTGAAGTGTTGTCGATTGAATTATTTTCAAATTGCAGATTTTTGTACAATGTATAAAGTGTCCAAAGGAATGCAAGAGGCCCCCATGAGGGTACATGTTTTATTTTGTATTTAACCCAGTTACAAACATTTTAATGGTATGAGAAATAGAATGTGTGACCTGTTTGTGACCAATACCAGTTGATCTCAGTCTCGGGTGAGTCTCGGCAGAGCCACGATTGGGATATATGTTACATCACATCATCCTCGACTGACGGTATGGGTCACAAACAGGCGACAGATTCCATTAATCTGGATTTACTGGAGGTGTATTGGAAAAGTACCCATATCTTCCAAACAGAAAATCGTTAGTGTATTCTCTAATGCGCTTTTGATAGTTCTAAATGGTCATGATACAAAATGACTATAAACATATAAAAGTGGAATTACAGACGTTTCGTCCCATAGGACTTTTCGTCCCATGCCATTTTGTACCATATTCAGGACTTTTCGTCCCATATTTGTAAAACGTTTCGTACCATAGGACTTTTCGTCCCATGACATTTCGTAACATTGTTATATTTATTCAAAAGAGATAAATAGATATTTTTTATTTATTTATTTATTTTTTAGTTTTTTTTAGACTATGTCTACTAATATCAACTAAAATTTTATTTACCAACTCCGTAATTTTTCCATTTTCTGATGCGTTTATGTTAAAGTTCCAAGCACGTGCTGGCTCAGAAGAAAGTCTCTGCATTCATCTTCTGGTCTTCACCCTTCCTACAGTCATGCTAATGTTTACACTAGGGCGCGGCCATATTCATTACTTTGTTTTGTCTGTATCTTCTTCTTTGATTTGGAGAACCACGGTATGTTTCAAACATGGATTGCTGCACGTTGATTTGCCCGACCGTCTGACTGGAAAAATGTTCGTTATTATTTAGAATTATAATATCACAGAGAAATAAATTAACTGTTTTTACTATTCTACACTGATGTAGGGAAATTGGCACCAGCGACATTTAATGCATTAATACGTCCGCGGCTATTGGCACCGTGAGTGTCATCAACACGAGGTAGATCTTTTAACGGTCGCACCTGCACTATTTTTACGTTGTTTACAATATTTTTTCTCGCATAAAATTTAGTGCCAGGGAAAAATCGTTTAGCTCTATGGCTTTATTTGAGGTGGTTGTGCACTCGAGCTGAAATGATTCGAGTGATCCTGATGTCAGGTGGCAGTCTGTGCATTCACTTGCTGTCCCGACAAAGAATTAGCTTTTGTTGTGTTGTGTGCTGGTAATGTGTGTTGGTGGACATGTCTAAGACACCCTTGTCATTGGTTTCGTGAAGCGGCTGTTTTGTGTCTATGGCAACATGGCCCATGCAGGCCATGATTTAATATAGCATGGTCAGTCGGGTTACTTGGCGTCTCTTTTCCAGGCTCTGAACCAAGTTCTTCAGTGAATAATTGCAGTTTCACTTGTTCTCTGTCTGTATTGTCCGGTGACAAAGCGAGCCACTCTACGTTGAACCATCTCTAATTTGTCACTATAATGACCTTGTTGGTAAGGGTCCCATACAGTTGCAGCGTATTCGACCCGCGTGGTCTTGTTAGACTTTTCTGCTTTTGTAGGTGCACTCTTTTATTTTCTTTCCCGATTTATTTAGATTTCCTTGTAGGAGTCTGATTCCTCTATTTGCTTTCGTAGTGATGTTTGAGATGTGTTTTCCCCAGTTTAGGTCTCATCGGATGTTTTGGTTACCCCTAAATATCTTGACGATTCTTCATGTTCGAGGATGTGCCCATGTAGTTCATACCGGTGTTTTATTTGGAGTTTTCTTTCTACTAACAGTCAGTACTGTGCACTTATTGGGGTGAAACTCCATCTTCCATTCCCTTTCCCAGTCTGCCAGTTTATCAAAACTTGAAATTTTGTAAATTCGAGCAGTTGCTATCGGAGAAAACGGTGACGGGTGGACACTACTGTTCCGTTGATTTTTTCTGGCATGTCGTTTATATATAACAGAAACTAGTAGAGCTGTTCCTAGTGCAGCCAGGACAGGAATGATCGAATCCACATTATTGTGCCCGAAATGCCATAGTGCTGGAGTTAGTGCAGCCAGGACAGGAACGATCGAATCCACCTATTTATTGTGCCCGAAATGCCATAGTGCTGGAGTTAGTGCAGCCAGGACAGGAATGATCGAATCCACATATTTATTGTGCCCGAAATGCCATAGTGCTGGAGTTAGTGCAGCCAGGACAGGAATGATCGAATCCACATATTTATTGTGCCCGAAATGCCATAGTGCTGGAGTTAGTGCGGCCAGGACAGGAATGATCGAATCCACCTATTTATTGTGCCCGAAATGCCATAGTGCTGGAGTTAGTGCAGCCAGGACAGGAACGATCGAATCCACCTATTTATTGTGCCCGAAATGCCATATTGCTGGAGTTAGTGCAGCCAGGACAGGAACGATCGAATACATCTATTTATTGTGCCCGAAATGCCATAGTGCTGGAGTTAGTGGATAAGTAGATTTTCACTAACTTTGACAAATGCCTATAAAAAGTCTAGTATGAGCATATTAGTCCGTGGGCTAGGTGGACCCACCGTGCACCCACCGTGCACCCACCGGATCCTCTGGACACCACTTTTTTCTGGTACCTTAGGGTGTCTAGTAATGGAATCAGGATATTCTCCAGAAAAAAATTGGGATGCTCTCGTAAAACTTCAATATTTAAGAGTACCTGAAAGTTTTCAGCACATTTCTCTATTAGGGATAGGGGAACGTTTTTATCTTTGTTTTCAATAATATGATGCAGATATAGATCATATTTGGTATCATTGTAAAGGGAACATGTTCAGTTTTTATAACATTCAAAGTTGGTTGATGTTGTCACCATGACGTCATAAACACAAGTTTTGAGGAAAAACGATATAAAATCGTGTCAATTTATCCTTTATATAATTATTTCTGTACAGCATAATAAAACACATTAAGACAAAGTATGTTTTTATTTACTTAATGAATTCTAGTTATAAATCATCATATTTTTTCATCTCCAAGAAAAGACACCACTCTATTAGAAAAAATATATTAAAGATACCCATTTTTTTTAAAAAAATGACCGAAACGGGGTAGGCGAACGTTTTTATCTTTGTTGTCGATGGTATTATGTAGATATAAATCATATTTGGTATCATTGTAAAGGGAACAGCTTCAGCTTTAATAAAATACAAACTTGATTGGTGTAGCTATTTCTGTTACGTTTCCATGACTGACATCATCAACTCAAATTTTGAAGAAAAACGCCATAGAATCATTTAAAATTATACTATATGAAATTATTTCTGTACAACCTAATAAAACACATTGAGACACTGTATGCTTTATATTTACTTCATAAATTGTTGTTATAAATGATCATAATTCTCATTTTAAAGAAAAGACGTTACTCTGTTAGGAAAAATATATTAATTTAAAGATGCCCTTTTATTTAAAATTGATCGAATTTTAAGATTAATAGTTCTCACGATAAAGTGACCCAGTATGTTTCTTTGTATCATCATCATCATTAATTTTTCATACATTTATGACAATACAAATTTACAAAAATGCCCAACATCATCACCCATTATTCTATAGCTAACAAAAAGCTTAATTAATAGTCTTAGTCTGAGAATGACTTTTAGTTCAAAGTATTACCAATGGTGATTTAGCAGGTGTTTTAATGGTAGTCATATGCCACAGGGTTGTTATATGCATCTAGAGCAGTGGAAACCTAACATGCGATTTCTGTCGTTGACTAGTTGTAGCGAATAGGAAACATCAAGAATAATCTCTTTTACTTCATTAACAACTGTACATCCTACTAACCCAGGGTGAATTTGTGCTAGATTTCTGAGCAGTTACAGTCCCAGAGATGCAGTTCCATCATTTTTGAAACAGTTATGAGCAAAATCATAGAAATTTTCTAAAGATATTATTTATTATCTTTATGCTTTATCACTACAATGAGGCCCAGTATTTCCACACAAAGATTGCCATAAAGTAACATCGTATCGCCAGAAAAAACATTGACTGTATAACCATGAAAAATGTAGGAGGAGTCTATACAATTTCAGGGCAATGCATGGAGCAGATGTCAACTCGAACCACCAATTTATCATGACAAAGATAAAAATAAAAGCAGTTGAAAAAGAAAGAAGAATTAAGAATGATTGAATAAACTTTTACCAACTAAATATCTAATATAACGGTACATATTAGTAGAGTCGATGTTACTTTTCACTGTTATTTGTACTGAATCACCAGTCAAACCATTGACTAATACCAAGTCTACTTTTTGCACCACGCCATCCCTAATAAATCGGAGGCGTATACTGCATTACGATGTCGGAAGAAAAGTATATTTTATATTATATTCCAGGTTCCTATTATTCACAGAAGGTAAGTCTCTAAAGAGGACTTAGTATTAAGGTAACTGATGTATGGGTGTTTGTTGGTACATAAGCTGGAACCACTAAACTGCAGTCTAGCTGCAGATACCAGATGAAGGTCACGAAATCCTGTAACAGTGTCAGTGGGCAACGTGTAAAACGCAGAGATTTGTGTACAAGTGGTAAATACAACGGAGTGGTCCTCTGCTATCCGAGTTTCTAGTTCGGAATTTTATTCTGTTAGCGCTCGCGCACAAAAGTTACGCTGTTAACATTAGTCCGATTTTGGACCATCAGATAGAGCAATAGGATGAGAAAGTCGATCACCTGTTTATGTTTGTATTCCGGCATTTTATTTGCAAATACAACTTTACCGGTTAAGCAATGACATGTATATACATTTTATAGAGATAAACTGACAGTATTTTGTTTTCGGATGGTTGACTTTAAATTCAATTTGAATATATTGGAATATAATTAATGTAAAATCAAAATTTTTGGTTATATATTTTATTATTTTAATTTAAACTCATCTTAAGGGATTTATTTCATTTCTAATTTGGTAATTTCATTCACGTTTATCCAACATTTGAAAAATCACTATTCAAACTTATCCAACATTGGATTTCCGCCCCATTGATTTAGGATATTGTTTACCTGTAGTGTGATCAGTTAGTTTCCCCTACCAGAATAAAAGTTCCTTTAATTAAAAAGTATGAAATAATATGTCAAATTTTTACTGAAAGTTTAAAATAACCAAAACTATAAAATAGATTTGTTAAATTTTAGAAATTAAAAAGTTTGACTTCTACCTTGATTAATTTCAATAAAGTTATATTTAAAGAATAATAATATTTATTCTTAAATAAGAATTTAAAATAACCATGAATAAGAAATAAATATGTCAATTTTAATAATAAAAAATGGGATAACATTATATTTTGACAAATAAAGATGAATTTCTCTCAAATCAATTCATTAATTAATTCTTTCATGTATTGTCCATCATGGGGTGATTACAGGTTTGATTGATTAAGAAATTGATTTGAATGTCATATGTATATATTTGTTTCAAAAAGTAATTTGAATGATGTTTTTGTTAACAACGTGGCGCTTGTTTGATGCTTTAACTAAATGGAAAAAATAAAATTACCAAAATCATTAATGTACCTATCAAATTTGACAGATTAAGTAAAGTAAGGATAAAATCTTAGTTAAAGAATTGTTGTGAAACTGGAGCCAGGTATATTCAATCTTAAAAAGGTATGAATTACCATGTTCACAGTACCCAAGCCAACCTATGGTTTCCATTTTCCTTTGATGTCATTTATCCAACATAAAATTTACCTTTCCCTATATCAAAATATCAAATGTTGGATAAATGTGAAGACATCTTGGTCATCACGAATAATTACGTGACTGGTGCCAATTGAAGTTAATTAGTAACGGCGGCACACAAATCAAACAAAATTATGTGAAGCCATCCATTAGAGGACAGGTAGATTAAGGAACCTGTTGTTTTATTTTGTATTACAAATTGTTTACTTTGACCAACTGTTAGGCACGTTGGAGTCGGACATTTAAACCGACAACATCCAACGTTACGTCTAAATAAATTGTTGAAACTGGCTTGCATCTTATTGCATATTTAGCAGTAATTAAGTTTAAAAAATAGCAAATATAAAAAAATGCGAGCTATGGTTAAAGAGAACCTTAGTAAAAATATGTGCCCAGATGGTGATTAAACTACTCGACAAATGAAAACCAATAGGAGACTATGTGTCTCAAATTTAATTTAGTGTACGTCCGTCTCGACAATTTTGGGGATGGGGGGGGGGTTATAAGAGCATGAATATAATAATTTCAATAAGATCTCTTGTATTCTTATTCACTAGTATTTGGCAATTAATGAAGAGATTATTTTATCTTGCAAGTAAGAGACACATGCTCTATATTTCCTCTTATAATGTTTCTTTTTCAAGACCGTGAAATTTGACAAGCATAGTGTAGACTCGGGATGATTAAAAGTATAGATTTGATTGATTCTTTGTTCATATACGTGCCAGATGTTTATATTTATATTTGATTAAAAAGGACAGTTGAAAGATAATGTTATCTAATTTGAAGTTTTTTGTATTTTAAGGCCATTAAGAGCACCAAAAATTAGTAAAGTTTTCATGCAGTTTCTTTATTTTTAAAACATGTATATACGCTAATAAGTTGCTTTAATGACTTCCATTGGTGGCTTTATAGACGTAGATGACTTATTTCAGGCTGTCCTCTGCTGTTATGAAAAAGATGTACCTTCCAGAGGTGCTATGTGGATATTGAAAGCGGGTACCATTTTGAGCCTTGGTACATGAGATTAAACCCAACGGTAATGTACCTACCCTCCAGCATGGTGACAAAGTACTGATAGAGTCTGATGATATCCTACACTATATCGACGAGAGAATTAAAACAGGTATGTAAAAAATGAAAATAAAAAATTTTTGACGAAAATGTTTGATGTTCCATATTGACTGAATCCGTTAACTACATGTATATAAAAAAATGTTTGATGGGTCAGATTGACTGAATCCGTAAATTATCTGAAAAAAATGTTTGATGGGTCAAATTGATTGAATCCGTTAACTAATATGAAAAAAAATGTTTGATGGATCAAATTGACTGAATCCGTTAACGATTTGGAAAACAACTTTTTGTATAAGCAATTAAGCATGAGAGGTATGGATATAATGATCATTTTGATGTGATAATTATTTCATGAGTTCAAAGTCAAGTATACGAACGTATCAAATATTGAATTGATTTTCTGGAATAATTTTGAGATTTTAATATTTGATGAAACTTGAGAGAGACCGAAACATAAAAACTTTTTGTTGAAACCTAAGCTATCTTTTTTTTTGTGATATTTGACTTCCTTAATACTCCCAGCCTTTAGTTTGACCGTTTTGTGAAATGTGGTCGAAAAATAGATTATTTATACAATTTTGTGTTAAAATATTTACAATATGACTGTACCTGTCCTCGGTGAAACATACAGAAGCAATTGTATTGCATTTCACGTGAAAGAAATTGGGGTCATGCCTTGATGTGTATCATTTTTCCCGCAATATTACGTCATGTCCTACACAGAGGGGGATGTACTTGAAACCGCTGAAGCTACATAGATCACAGAAATACAAAAATGATACATTGTCATTTGTAATTTTGATTATTTTATTTCATACCACATGCCAATAGATAATAACAGACAAAAACTGCATAATCATCAAAAAAAAACATACTAAATCATGTCCAACGCATAACTCCAAAGCAAATTCGCCTTCAAATGTTGAAACTGACAAATTAGGTTAACCACGTGAACTTCCACCAGGGAAGTGAGACCGGGTGCCTCAGAAGGGTAATCTCCTGTTTAACTAGCTACACCCGTCACATGTGTAATCAAAATTGAGAATGAAAGGAACATAGAACCATGGAACGGCAAATAAATACATGGTAATCTTGGGCATAGCGACATCAAACTAATCAACAATATTGTGATGATATAGCCATAACACTTTTTGAGGGCCCTGATAAGTTTAGGCATGCAATATACAATTAATATGCAAGAAGCTTGCTCCGTGGTATAAAGTGGGAACAAACTTTACCATAGCGTATTAATTGTAAAACAAATAAACGCCATAAGCAGGAGAAGCATGTTATTGTTGCATAAAAAAGAAAAGTTGACAATAAAAAAAATTGAACTCATCACGTTTGTGATATAGTGTCAAATGTAGCTTTTCTAGGGCGTCACAATTAAGGTATAAAGCTATTGAAATATGCATGACGTGCTAGGGGTGCGATGGAACTAACATCTTCAATCAAAAAAGTAGTTTTTAAAGGTTTCGATATAGTTTTTGTCACGTTCCGCTAAGCTTATTTTTCTTTTTCTCTATTTGTTTAAATATATACAAAGTGTTACTGCAAAAAATCGAATAATTCTTATCAAAAAATTATGTGCAAACACAGGATTATTGGCTTATATACACGCTACGCCACTGATGGTCATGTGAGACATGGTTTAAAATCCCACATGAGCAGGTATGGAAGAAATAGCGCCAAGGGATAAAACAAATCAAAATATTTATTTATAAAAAGAATTGTAAATATAAGAAATGGCATTTCTGCTCATGGTATTCCAATGGGTAATGCAAGATAGTGTGGCACGTGCCAAATTCAAAATGAAGGACGAAGCCTTTCATCGAAATCAGAATGTCATTTCTTAATTAAAAAAAAGTAAAATGCCTTCAAATTGCTATACATGTGTATCTTAATTATATGAACAGATAATGAAATTGATTTTTCAGTTTTGAAATTTTCTTTAATGTATCAAGGTCACAGGTTAAGGTCATTAGTAATGTTTTTGCCTTTGTGTTTTTGCTATTTTTTGGCAATTTTACTGACATTTCAATGCAGATTTAAATTTTTCAAATTAGCATCACTCTTTCTGCGTGAAACCAAAGCAAAGGTCAAGGTTATAAACCCATTTTAGAAAATAGCTTTATATCTTGATATTTTGACTATATGTCAAGATTTTAACGTGGGATTTTCATTTTTGATGTGTTCTTTAATATTGTCTGTCACTAATGAATTGTATTTTGAAGTCTTATTGAAAAACTTAACTGACAAAACTATTCAAATCTCAACAATTAGTGACGTCCCTCTCTACGGTGCTTTTATTATTATTATTATTATTATTATTATTGCTACAGGACCAAAGTTATTCCCCAATATTGAAAGTCCGGTTGGGAAAGAAGTTGACTACTGGTTTAAAAAACTTTCCGCAATCAAGATTGAAAATATTTCGTTTGGAGTTTTAAGACATGTGGAACTGTCAGCAACTGGTCCAAAAATTCCTCGATTGATTAGAAGATTCGTCGGCACTACTGGTGGTATGTATAAAAACAAACATACTAATCCATGTCCTAATCACAATTCAGAAGCAAAGTAAAAAACTTTGGAACTGACAAATCAGGTTAGACACGTGAACTTCCACCAGGGAAGTGAGACCGGGTGCTCCGGAATGGTAAGTACCTCCTGTTTAGCTAGCTACACCCGCCATGTGTGTAATCAAAATTGTGTGAAAGGAACATGGGACTATGGGATGTCAAGTATATCAAGGACAATCATGGACACAGAGACATCAAACTTATCAACAATACTATGATGACGGCCATAAAACTTTTTGAGGGCCCTGATAAGCCTAGGTTTGCAATATCCCCGAGTCAACAATTTATTTGCAACCAGCCTACTTCGTTGTACAAAGTCCCCGTAGAGGGAACAAGCTCTACCATAGCGTATTAATTGGGAAACAGATACGCCATAAGCAGGAGAAGAAGATATATTGTATCGAAAAGGAAAGTTGACAATAGAAAAATGAAGTCATCACGATTATCATAAAGTTTCAAATGTAGCCTTTCGTGGGCGTCATAATTCAGGTAAATATGAAAGCAGAACTTGAGGAATCGGTCGTATCTTTTATTTCTAGCTCACTAGGATAGATAACATTCACATACTCTCCAAATTTAGGATTGTTAAATACAGTATATTTCTGTTTAGGGCGTTAAATGATTTGGCAACAGTCTTTTCTCTATATTTAACAAGATTCTGCATAAAATCTGCTTCATAAGAATAAAGAAACAAATCAACGAGCAATGGTGCACAGTTTGTACCCATTGGAAAACCGATTGTTTGCTGGAAAATTATATAGAACACAATTGAAGTAATAGCAAGATCATTGGATAAAAAAGAACAAACAGATATGCTAGTTCTAGACTTTTCCAAGGCATTTGACACCGTGCCACACCACCGACTCCTGTATAAAATGTCTCATTATGGAATTCGAGGAAATACGCATAGATGGGTAGACTCATGGCTCACGCAGCGACAGCAAAGAGTATGTGTAGATGGAGAATCAAGTCCCAACAAACGAGTCAGATCGGGAGTGCCTCAAGGAACTGTTCTGGGCCCTCTGTGCTTCCTGATATACATCAATGATATGGGCAGCGACATTACTTCTTCACTACGCCTATTTGCAGATGATTCCTTACTATTCAGAACAATATCTGATGAACAAGATGCTGAAACCCTTCAGAAAGATCTCGACGACCTTGTTGACTGGGCACAGAAGTGGCAAATGACATTCCATCCTGCCAAATGCTACATACTGCGGGTCACCAAGAAAAGAAACCCCATCAAATATAAATACCACATGATGGGACAGATTCTGGATACAGTCCACCATTATCCATATCTTGGCGTGGAAATCTCTGAAGACCTAGGATGGGAACCACACATCAGCAAAATTACATCAAAGGCAAATAGAGTCCTAGGTTTTCTCCGCAGGAACATCTACAAATGCCCCAAAGACGTCAAAGAACAGGCATACAAAGCACTGGTACGGCCACATCTCGAGTATGCGTCGTCGGCTTGGGATCCATACAGAAAGAAACACATCCATGGAATTGAAATGGTACAGCGCAGAGCCGCCCGGTTTGTTACATCCAGCTACTCCCGGGAACCAGGAACTGTGATCAACATCTTACAGACTCTTGGTTGGCAAAACCTCGAAACACGCAGAAGAATAGCCCGGCTCGTTCTCCTGTTTAAGACCTTAAATGGAGAGGCAGCAGTAAACATTCCAGCATATGTACCAAGACTAACCATACAAACTCGCCAATTCCATCAACAACGGTTCCTACGACTCGGCACCTCCACTGATGCCTACCATAACAGCTTCATACCAAGAACCATAGCTGACTGGAACAGACTCCCGCCAGATGTGCTGCAAGCAACATCAGCAGACAGTTTCCTGGAGGCAGTGAGAGCAACATACAACATGTAAAGGAAATCCAGATTTTATCCAGTTTTTAATCAGCACTGAATTTGCCATTTTACCCTCTCTGTTATTCAACTTTTTAACCTGCACTCATGTTAACGTTTGCAGTATCTGCGATATGGGATTCCCTTTGCAGATCAATAGTATAGAAGTAGAAAACACAACAAATGTGCAATCTAATCTCATTTTGAATAACCAAAAAATAATTTATAATTCAAATTGAATCTGTGTTCTTATAATTGTTTAAATTAGTAACATTTTATATAGTTTTGTGCTCGTGCTCTCTCTCTCTCTCTCTCTCTCTCGCGCGCGCGCGCGCGTCCCAGTCATTATTATTCCCCACCTCGACACGATAGGAGAGCCATGAATATAGACATATATTGATATTAAAGGTAGCCGCGCATGCGTGTGTGTGTGCAACAAGCCTTGTACAACTTCTACAATATTTTACGGATTTGGTTAAACATGTCTGTGCTTGTTTCTTACATTATATTATGAGTTTTGTCGCCTTTGGACTTAGAATACATAATAACTGACTTTGTACAAGAAAACCTTCTACAGTATTAGACTGGTTAACAGGTTGTTAATTATTATGTAGAAAACCACTTTCGCACCTACGCTGCGTTAATTTTCCACGGAAATTTTGCTATATTGACGTATCATGGCTTATGCAAGCGACTCAATATATATATATTGGTGGTTTGTGGTCTGACAGCTTCCATTATTTCTGGCGAAAACAGCAGAAACGAAAACACGCGGCGATAACTTCAAGTATTTCCTTACCTCGCTCTTGCTGACAACACGGAACACTTCCTAAAACATTATTCTACCGATCCATGCTTAACTTTTAATTAAAATCCATCGATATCAGTAGAAATACAAGATTTTCTGATGTCTCTACAGCTCTCTGTCACTTTCGCATCGTGAAGACATTGACCAATCAGATTGTGCGTTGCATTTCACCATCACCAGCAGTTCTATCTTTAGAAAGCACATGGCGATGTTTATTTATATTAATCACGTGACTATAACGTTGATCACGCTTCCAGTTGAAAACGCTCGCTTCGACGGTAAGTTGACCTTAGTTTTGTATGATAGCGCATAAATTTGAAAATAAAATGATGTGTATATATATATTATATATATATATTATGTGTATTAAGTTTCCTTGCCAAATGACAACATTCAAATCCCCGTAGTTTCTGCAAACACTTCGACAATGTTTTGATCAAGTTAGATATACGGGTTGATCAAACTTTCACTTTTATGCTGTCGCTAATTTAAATTCATTAATCAACACAATTAACACATTTTACACACGTATCCACTAGGTATTTATTACAACAGAAAAATTATTTCCCTATGTTCATGTCAATATACGCCGTTATTTGTCTATACTTGTCAAATTACAAAAATGATTACACTTTCACGAAGTTTTTGGGTTGATCACGCTTACACGAATCAAAACATATAATGGATCAGAAAGCGTGTTCTTGGAATTTTAGGAGAATCGCAAACAGATTCCCCTGGTTAAAGTGGTTAAGTAATACAGTAGAGACAATTCTGCCCACATGCGGTACATACAAAATTCTAGAAACTTGGTTGGAGGTTATTTGGAAGGAAGCTTTTTGCAGTTTATGATTGGGTATAAGAACATGGGTGAAATGATTATATTTGTAAAAAAAATTAATCGGTTTTCTACATAATTAACTATTTCAGTATTCTTTAACAACTGTGACCTTAATCTTTGAGTCCATAACCCTTATTTATATGTAAAAATGATTGTTACATCAATACAAACAATATTATGCATGCCTCTAAAAAGAGCTCTGATAATTATTAAAATAATTAATAAAAGCTCAGAGGTAAAAAAGAAAAAATAGGCCATGACCTTGAGTTTTAACCTTCACCCAATTTCGAAGGTACCTACACGAATATATCAAAACTGAAACCCCCATGTCATTATCTTTTCAAATAGTCAGGTTATAACAATTTGAAACCATTTTTCAAAATTAAACGCAAGAACGCGTTATCCGTTTTTGTTTGAATTTCCTGAAATGAACAAGCTATAGGCTTAAGACTCTAGAGAAGCCAAATATCACATCACATTTTTTCTCAAATAATCAGTTTCTGAGAAAGTTGTTTAATATATTTGCACCCTAGGCCACCTTGCTCTAGTTTTGATGGCAATAGCAACGCCACAAACAAATCTGAATTGCATCGGCCCATTGATATTCCTGATCAAGTTTGTTTGAAATCTGTCCAATACTTTCAGAAGAGAAGTTGAAATTACACGTGAACGACGCACACACTCACACGCACATACACACGCTGCATTACGCCATAAGCTCATATTGACCATTAGTGAGCTAAAAACTATAATGTATAGTTGCAAAAATAGGAAAGGGTGCACAAGAAATCAAAGATTTGAAGTCAAAATATCAATATGCTGCTCGAACAACATATATTGCGTGGATCCCGACTGGAGAAATAGCTAATCTGTTTACGCCATTAGTGTATTAGGAACATATCTGTATGGTATGGATGAATTTGTTTCTCGAAACTCATGCTAAAATTCTTGGCAAACTCTATATATTTATATTGCATACTTATAGGTCAGAAGATTAGTTCACCAATGCGTTTAGTATTGTTCTTAATAAACATGCGAATAAGAAAAAATGACAAAGCTGATCAATGAAGAAACAAACAACGTTAAGAAGAGGCATGGAATTTGTCATAAGTCAAAGTCAGGTAGACTTTTTACCAAACACTTGATGGTATTGTCATATACTAGTCCCACTTTTTAATTTAATTATAAAATACTTTTAAAAAGTGGTATCTGACAGTATGAAACAATAATTACATTTTGATCAAGTAATTAGCGGTATTTTGGATGCTTAATTTACCTGACATCCAAGCGCGACAAGAATTCAAGCATTACCTGTTTCTATACGGATCTAGTGTATAAAGAAGTGGAGTGTTACCCTATTTATGACATGATAACATCTCATGGTTGTGTTATCGGACTGCATAGTTTCATTTCGAGAAAATCCAAATCGATGTGTATTCGGTGTTGAATTCAAACACCCTACAGAAAACTACTAGACTATACATGCATCCAATTTGTAGTGCCTCTCTGAGACTGCGGAGTTGATCAACTAATATACAATATTATATGTTGGCGACCTGATTTCACTTCAGTGTTCGAAGTGCATTATAACGAAGATTCGTATATATACTAACCGTAGATCTATAAAGACACTGTCAAAATGCGGCTGAAAGTTCTAAAACTGGTTATTCGAAAAGAACACGTGTAAGCGTGATCAACCCACACACTTCTTGAAAGTGTGATCATTTTTGTAATTTGACAAAAAAGACAAATTACAGTATCTAATGACATGAACATAGACGAACACAGTTTCTGTTGTAATAAATATCTAGTGGGTACAGATAACTCGGGTGTAAAATGCGTTTATTTGGCTAATTAATGAAATTAAATCGGCGATAGCATAAAAGTGAACGTGTGATCAACCCGAATATCTAACTTGATCAAAACATTGTCAAAGTGTTTGCAGACATAACAAGGATTTGAATGTTGTCATTTGGCAAGGAAACTTAATGCACATATACATCTTCCGTAGGCTACAATATATTTTCAAATTCACAACTTACCGTCGAAGCGAGCGTATATCTTCATAACAAAAGTATACAGGGCCACAAGCCCAAAAGTACAATTCAAAATATTTGCATACATTTTATTGCGCAATAACATTCAGAGGTAGACAAATTTATAGTATCATTTCAATACAATTTGAGGAGGGTTCATAACCCCAGATTTCAGCACCATATCTGCTAATTGGGCACACCATACAGTCAAACAGATCAAATGCATCTTTCAGGTTTACATTGTACATAGTTACAAATTTCTGCAAAGTAAATACAGCCTTTTCTGCTGCTTGAGATAATTTTTTTTTACACATTTCACAGTAGTAAGGTACATTCCTAGTAGATATTTATATTACCGGTATGATACTATCTCAATGTGACTACCTACACTCCAGTAAAGTTTGTCCTGCCTTACACCAAGGAACCAATGTGTTTCCTGTCGGTACCAACTGGTTAAAATATTTAAATATGCAAAAGTATTTGCTATCCGAGATAATCACGGGCATACACAGCTCTCTTCGCCAGATGTTGCTTCAACTTTCCCTCGCTCATGGATTTCAACAACAGAAACCGATAACGATAAAAAAAATATACAATAACTGTCTGACCTTAACAAATCAACAAAAATAACAAGATTTTCTACTAAATTTTTTCACCAGATCTTTGTGCGCCCTGCTGCCTGCGCATGCGCCTTTATCTATTATTATATTCAACTGATTGATTTTAATCTTTTTTTGTGGCGAGATAAAAGAAGGACCTCGTGTCTAGTACAATTTCTATTCTGTTCAAGGAATAAATGCGCCAATTCATTTCCAGACCTATGAATTTTTATCAAATCATCCTCTCGGTTTTCCAATGATCGAAAATCATGGCAGAAATTTTCTGAAAGTTTTTTACTCGAAAATCTGGTAAATTTTGATGTTTTGCATTAAAATTATACCTTTAGTAAATTTAAGTCTAATTTTGTTGTCACAGCTTGCTGATTTTTTCCTTCATTCATTACAAGCAAAATTCAATTGAGAGATTATGTAAATGCGATCTATCCCAGTGAGCTTGAAATGAATGATACGACTGATTTTTCCAGTTCTGCTTCATATTAAGATCTATATCTCAATTATGACACCCACGAAAGGCTACATTTACCAGAAGCTATATAATATAACGGACGCCACGGATTCATTTTGTGTATTGTATGGCGTTATTTCAGAACAAATAATGGATACACGGTGTCCTTGATTTGACGTTTTGTAGTGGTTCTCATGCGACGCAGTACACGGTGTCCTTGATTTGACGTTTATAGTGGCTCCCCTAATGCGACGCAGTACACGGTGTTCTTGGTTTGACGTTTCTAGCGGTTCCGCTAATGCGACGCAATACACGATGTCATTGATTTGACGTTTTGTAGTGGTTCTCCTAATGCGACGCAGCGCACGATAATCTTGGTTTGACGTTTTGTAGTGGTTCCCCTAATGCGACGCAGTGCACGGTGTTCTTGATTTGACGTTTCTAGTGGTTCCCCTAATGCGACGCAGTACACGGTGACCTTGATTTGACGTTTATAGTGGCTCCCCTAATGCGACGCAGTACACGGTGTTCGTGGTTTGACGTTTTGTAGTGGTTCCCCTAATGCGACGCAGTACACGGTGTTGTTTGACGTTTTAGTGGTTCCCTAATGCGACGCAGTACACGGTGTTCGTGATTTACGTTTTGTAGTGGTTCCCCTAATGCGACGCAGTACACGGTGTTCGTGGTTTGACGTTTTGTAGTGGTTTCCCTAATGCGACGCAGTACACGGTGTTCGTGGTTTGACGTTTTGTAGTGGTTCCCCTAATGCGACGCAGTACACGGTGTTCGTGGTTTGACATTTTGTAGTGGTTCCCTAATGCGACGCAGTACACGGTGTTCGTGGTTTGACGTTTTGTAGTGGTTCCCTAATGCGACGCAGTACACGGTGTCCTTGATTTGATGTTCATAGTGGTTCCCCTAATGCGACGCAGTACACGGTGTTCGTGATTTGACGTTTTGTAGTGGTTTCCCTAATGCGACGCAGTACACGTGTTCGTGGTTTGACGTTTTGTAGTGGTTCCCCTAATGCTACGCAGTGCACGGTGTTCTGATTTGACGTTTCTAGTGGTTCCCTAATGCGACGCAGTGCACGTGTTCTGATTTGACGTTTCTAATGGTTCCCTAATGCGACGCAGTGCACGTGTTCTTGATTTGACGTTTATAGTGGTTCCCCTAATGCGACGCAGTACAGGTGTTCGTGGTTTGACGTTTAGTGGTTCCGCTAATGCGACGCAGTGCACGGTGTCCTTGATTTGACGTTTTAGTGGTTCCCTAATGCGACGCAGTACACGGTGTCGTGATTTGACGTTTATAGTGGCTCCCTAATGCGACGCAGTACACGGTGTTCGTGGTTTGACGTTTTGTAGTGGTTCCCTAATGCGACGCAGTACACGGTGACCTTGATTTGACGTTTATAGTGGTCCCCTAATGCGACGCAGTACACGGTGTTCGTGATTTACGTTTTGTAGTGGTTCCCTAATGCGACGCAGTACACGGTGTTCGTGGTTTGACGTTTTGTAGTGGTTTCCCTAATGCGACGCAGTACACGGTGTTCGTGGTTTGACGTTTTAGTGGTTCCCTAATGCGACGCAGTACACGGTGTTCGTGGTTTGACATTTTGTAGTGGTTTCCCTAATGCGACGCAGTACACGGTGTTCGTGGTTTGACGTTTTGTAGTGGTTCCCCTAATGCGACGCAGTACACGGTGTCCTTGATTTGATGTTCATAGTGGTTCCCCTAATGCGACGCAGTACACGGTGTTCGTGGTTTGACGTTTTGTAGTGGTTTCCCTAATGCGACGCAGTACACAGTGTTCGTGGTTTGACGTTTTGTAGTGGTTCCCCTAATGCTACGCAGTGCACGGTGTTCTTGATTTGACGTTTCTAGTGGTTCCGCTAATGCGACGCAGTGCACAGTGTTCTTGATTTGACGTTTCTAATGGTTCCGCTAATGCGACGCAGTGCACAGTGTTCTTGATTTGACGTTTATAGTGGTTCCCCTAATGCGACGCAGTACACGGTGTTCGTGGTTTGACGTTTCTAGTGGTTCCGCTAATGCGACGCAGTGCACGGTGTCCTTGATTTGATGTTTATAATGGCTCCCCTAATGTGACGCAGTACACGGTGTTCGTGGTTTGACGTTTTGTAGTGGTTTCCCTAATGCGACGCAGTACACGGTGTTCGTGGTTTGACTTTTTGTAGTGGTTCCCTAATGCGACGCAGTACACGGTGTTCGTGGTTTGACGTTTTGTAGTGTTTCCCCTAATGCGACGCAGTGCACGGTGTTTTTGATTTGACGTTTCTAGTGGTTCCGCTAATGCGACGCAGTGCTCGGTGTCCTTGATTTGATGTTTATAGTGGCTCCCCTAATGCGACGCAGTACACGGTGTTCTTGATTTGACGTTTTGTAGTGTTTCCCCATATGCGACGCATTGCACGGTGTTCTTGGTTTGACGTTTTGTTTTGTTTCCCCTAATGCGACACAGTACACGGTGTCCTTGATTTGACGTTTATTAGTTCCATGTTCTTATTATCAATTTTAATTTCACGCTTGACTTTTTGTAATTAGCTAGACAGGACGTGCTTACCCAGATTACCCGGCCTCACATCCCCGATGGAAGTTCAGGTTTTTCTTTTAATTTGACGGTTTTCAAAGGTTTTTACTTTACTTTTCGGATTTTGAGTTGAGCATGGACCGGTATGTTTGTGTTTGTCAGTGTGTCTAGGTGTAATTACCCAAGTCAACAAACTTTAAATCAAAATTTTAACCACAGGCTCAGACGACCTTTTGCCATCTATCTTCTTCCGCCGTGCGTCGCCCGTCGTGCGTCAAGTGTAAATTTTTCACATTTTAACCAATTCCTCCGAAACTACTTGGCCAAAATGGATGATATTTGGCGGTGAGGGGCTCTCAGATTTGCACAAATGAAAGGATTATGTTCCTTGGGGCCCCATAAAGGGAAAAATTGTGATAATCTTTAAAAATCATATCCTCTGAACTTACAAGAGATATAGCTTAGATATCTCATGTAATACATACTTAGGGCATCTAGTTTCAGATTTGTACAAATCGTAGCTGTAGGAACTATTTAAAATGGGGAAATAGCAAGGTACAAGGGAAATTGCTAAAAAATAATGTATTTGTCAATATATCTCGAAAACTAAAAACTTTTTGTATAGGCATGTATATTAGAATATTGTAGGCATTTGCACAATGATCCTTTTGATATATGAATGAAGGTTCAAAGGTCAAGATCACAGATGCAAACGAATACTCAAATGGTTAATTATCTCAAAAACTAAACTTTTGTATAGGCATGTACATATTGGAATATTGTAGGTATTGGCCTAACGAACAATTTGATATATAATTTTTTCGCTGTGTATAAATAATATATTGTAGCTAGACTTTAGTTATGTTATATGTAGCATTCTTAGGACAAGTTATAATTAATTTGTAAAAATCCTTGCATATAATTATAATTGCCTCTTACTGCTGATAATTTGGACATTCTCTTTGATTAATGCTATTGACCATTAAACCTCTGCATGAGTTGAGTTGAGTAATGGTGTTTAACGTCCCAGTCAAGAATATTTCACTTATATCGAGACGTCGCCAGCTATAGGCGAAAGTGCAGAAATTTTGCCTGTGCGTTGCGCTGATGGCATTATACAGCAGGGTTCTTTAGCGTGCCAAGCCCACCGTGACACGGGACCTCGTTTATTTTAAGTTCCCATCCGAAAGAACCGTGACTTTCATTTCGTAATGCCGAGTGCTTGGCGAAAGAACAGTCACTACCCACTTTCAAGTCTTGGGTCAGACCCGGCCGGGGATCGAACCCACGACCTCCCACTTACGGAGCGAGCACTCTACCAACTGAACTACCGCAGTGGTAAACCTCTGCATGAGATACATGTATGTACTCAGCCTGAGGTGAGCGTTAAGGCCCATGGGTCTCTTGTTTATTTTACTATTTAAGTAATAAATGACCAAATGTTTAGGAATGTTGATCTTACGTCACCTGAGCTGAAAGCTTAAATGGTTCACCGCCCGTCGTATGTCGTGCATCTTGCATTTCATTTTAATCACTTCCTCAAAATATGATAAAACATGGTGCTTATCATTCCAGATGAAGGGATTTCAGAAAAAATTATGTCTCCCTTAGAAGAAGGTTGGAATATATTGAAAATCGTAAATAATCCAGTGTTATGAACATACAAGAGATACACCTTAGATATTTTATGTATAGCATTCTTAACATTCTTAAATATACTAGTAGACAAGGTTCAAAGGTCAAGGCCACAGAAGCATAAAATTACCAAAATGGTTAAAAACCTACAAAAACTTTTAAATGAATATTGTAGGTGTTGATATAATGATTATTTTGATATATAAAAATGTAATTTAAGGTTATGGGTTTGAAGATCAGCGGTAATCTGTATCTTGACCATGAAAAGATTTTGTCACGCGATCCTCAAGTTTTCGTGTTAAAATGAAGTGAAATGAGATCAAAGGTCAAGGTCATCAGTTAGTTTTGACCTTTGTATTTTGTTGCATTTTAGCTATTATTGTAAATATTTCAATCCAAACATTGTTTATGTTTTGAAGCATTTTTTTATACATGAAACCAAGGTCAGGGCAATGACAATACTGATGAAATAAGCTTTAAATTATTGTATCTTGTATGGGAGTTATCGATTTTGTGCTTTTATGAAATTATCTCCAAAACGAGTCAACGTTCAAGTTTATAGTCTTGTTTCTGGATTTTTCTATTTATGCCCCGCCATGAATATGGCCAGGGTATGTCCGTACGTCCAAGAGTCCGATTCCGCTCTATAGCTTTTGTATAAAACAGGTATGATATCTAAGTTATATTAACAAGAGGTATACAGTATGGAAAGAGGGTGTGTCGCGCGTACCAAATTAAGGTCATCAAGGTCAAGGTCAAGGTCACAGAACCATAAAAACTTTGGAAAAATTGCACTTTGTCTCTGTTTCCGCTCTAAATTTTTGTTTGAAAAGAGGTATCAATTGAAGGTGATATTAACAAGAGATATACGGTATGGCATGAAGATGTGTCGCGTACCAAATTGAGGTCAACGTCAATGTCACAAAACCATAAAACATTGAAAAATTATGTGGGAGGAGACCCCATTCAATAAATCTATCATAAATGAAGCGGAGGCATGTGTCATATTGACTATTTACTCTTGTTTGTTTTTTATTGTGGAAATATTTCACTGCATGTTTTAATTTTTAAAATGCTGTTTTCTTACATCAGCCTAAGGTGATTAAGGTCATGACCTCATTTGCAATTTAAGCATTAATTCGTTATATCTAAACATGGGGTTGTCAGTTCATAATTGCTTCATGACCGTTCTTTTGCATAACTTAAGTAATGATCAAGTCCAAGTCAGTACTTTAATTTTTATTAAGGCATAAATAAGAGATTCGAGAAAGCAACGGATACCCTATTGAAATATGCAGAAAAATATCCTGAATTAAGAGAGGTATATCTGAATAAACTCAGTAATAGAGAAGACTTCTATACCGGAAACAGTTGTACCCTCGAGAAAACTAGCAAGATATTGGATGATCTGGAAATGTTATTTGATGAAATTGATGCGCAGCTAAAGAAAACAAAGCAAGGTAAATACCATTACTAAATATATACTGTATAAGAAGAAATATTTGCGGTAGGAAACTTTCACAGTTTTGGCCTTCTAAACTATTTCACGGTAAGAAACTTTCACAGTTTTGGCCTTCTAAACTATTTCACGGTAAGAAATTTTCACAGTTTTGGCCTTCTAAACTATTTCACGGTAAGAAATTTTCACGGTTTCAAGTGTAGGAAAAGTGAACCAAAGGAAATAAATCATTTTTGCTGAGAAGATAAAGTTACAAGTGTCACCGTGAAAATCGCGAATATTTATTCCTCACGAATGTTTCTTCTTATACAGTAATATATATAAAATTCATCTTAATTAAACCAAACATAAAATACATTATATTTAATTTGCTTTGAAACGTGCTACACATCATTGCCATAACGTAACCTTTAACTATCTTGTTTGACAAACACTCACTACCTTTGTACATTGTTACATGTGCATTGTTTTGTTACAAATAATGAAAAAGAAGATCCAGAACCATAGCCCATATGCATGTAATAGAACCAGAATATTTCACTTGTTTCATTGGAGATGTTCATCTATTCAGCAATCCATAACAACCCACTAGACGCTGTAACTTTGCATGTTAATCAGTGTGTAATGGGTTTTGAAGATTTTCTGAACATAGTGTGTAATAAATTGTAAGCAAGACGCAAACCCTTAAAAAGAAGCAGTAAACTCACGATGTTTGTATAGGACCAGGTGAAATTTACATCCTCATGTAAAATAAATGACAAGGCCTATGTATTACACTCACAATGTTTGTATAGGACCAGGTGAAATTTACATCCTCATGTAAAATAAATGACAAGGCCTATGTATTACACTCACAATGTTTGTATGGGACCAGGTGAAATTTACATCCTCATGTAAAATGAATGACAAGGCCTATGTATTACACTCACAATGTTTGTATAGGACCAGGTGAAATTTACATCCTCATGTAAATGAATGACAAGGCCTATGTAGTACACTCACAATGTTTGTATAGGACCAGGTGAAATTTACATACTCATGTAAAATGAATGACAAGGCCTATGTATTACACTCACAATGTTTGTATAGGACCAGGTGAAATTTACATCCTCATGTAAATGAATGACAAGGCCTATGTATTACACTCACAATGTTTGTATAGGACCAGGTGAAATTTACATCCTCATGTAAATGAATGACAAGGCCTATGTAGTACACTCACAATGTTTGTATAGGACCAGGTGAAATTTACATCCTCATGTAAAATAAATGACAAGGCCTATGTATTACACTCACAATGTTTGTATAGGACCAGGTGAAATTTACATCCTCATGTAAATGAATGACAAGGCCTATGTAGTACACTCACAATGTTTGTATAGGACCAGGTGAAATTTACATACTCATGTAAAATGAATGACAAGGCCTATGTATTACACTCACAATGTTTGTATAGGACCAGGTGAAATTTACATCCTCATGTAAATGAATGACAAGGCCTATGTAGTACACTCACAATGTTTGTATAGGACCAGGTGAAATTTACATCCTCATGTAAATGAATGACAAGGCCTATGTAGTACACTCACAATGTTTGTATAGGACCAGGTGAAATTTACATCCTCATGTAAAATAAATGACAAGGCCTATGTATTACACTCACAATGTTTGTATAGGACCAGGTGAAATTTACATCCACATGTAAATGAATGACAAGGCCTATGTAGTACACTCACAATGTTTGTATAGGACCAGGTGAAATTTACATCCTCATGTAAATGAATGACAAGGCCTATGTATTACACTCACAATGTTTGTATAGGACCAGGTGAAATTTACATCCTCATGTAAAATAAATGACAAGGCCTATGTATTACACTCACAATTTGTTATAGGACCGGTGAAATTTACATCCTCATGTAAAATAAATGACAAGGCCTATGTATTACACTCACAATGTTTGTATAGGACCAGGTGAAATTTACATCCACATGTAAATGAATGACAAGGCCTATGTAGTACACTCACAATGTTTGTATAGGACCAGGTGAAATTTACATCCTCATGTAAAATAAATGACAAGGCCTATGTATTACACTCACAATGTTTGTATGGGACCAGGAAAAAATTTACATTCTCATTTAAATGAATGACAAGGCTGTGTGTTATTATGCTAACCTACAAAAGTTGTGTTGCATGTGATCAGGTATCCCATAAAGGTTGTGTTGTATGTGATCAGGTAGCCAACAAAGGTTGTGTTGCATTATGATATTACAAAATTTGTGATGCGTGTGATCAGGTAGCCAACAAAAGTTGTGTTACATGTGATCAGGTAGCCCACAAATGTCGTGTTGCATGTGATCAGGTAGCCCACAAAGGTTATGTTGCATGTGTTCAGTTAGCCCACAAAAGTTATGTTGCATGTGATTAGGTAGCCCACAAAGGTTATGTTGCATGTGATCAGGTAGCCCACAAAGGTTGTGTTGTATGTGATCAGTTAGCCCACAAAGGTTGTGTTGTATGTGATCAGTTAGCCCATAAAGGTTGTGTTGTATGTGATCAGGAAGCCCACAAAGGTTATGTTACATGTGATCAGTTAGCCCATAAAGGTTGTGTTGTATGTGATCAGTTAGCCCATAAAGGTTGTGTTGCATGTGATCAGTTAGCCCATAAAGGTTGTGTTGTATGTGATCAGTTAGCCCATAAAGGTTGTGTTGCATGTGATCAGTTAGCCCATAAATGTTGTGTTGTATGTGATCAGTTAGCCCATAAATGTTGTGTTGCATGTGATCAGGTAGCCCACAACGGTTGTGTTGTATGTGATCAGTTAGCCCACAAAGGTTGTGTTGCATGTGATCAGTTAGCCCATAAAGGTTGTGTTGCATGTGATCAGTTAGCCCATAAATGTTGTGTTGTATGTGATCAGTTAGCCCACAAAGGTTATGTTACATGTGATCAGTTAGCCCATAAAGGTTGTGTTGTATGTGATCAGTTAGCCCACAAAGGTTGTGTTGCATGTGATCAGTTAGCCCATAAAGGTTGTGTTACATGTGATCAGTTAGCCCACAAAGGTTGTGTTACATGTGATCAGTTAGCCCATAAAAGTTGTGTTACATGTGATCAGTTAGCCCACAAAGGTTGTGTTGCATGTGATCAGTTAGCCCATAAAGGTTGTGTTGTATGTGATCAGTTAGCCCATAAAGGTTGTGTTGCATGTGATCAGTTAGCCCATAAATGTTGTGTTGTATGTGATCAGTTAGCCATAAATGTTGTGTTGCATGTGATCAGGTAGCCCACAACGGTTGTGTTGTATGTGATCAGTTAGCCCACAAAGGTTGTGTTGCATGTGATCAGTTAGCCCATAAAGGTTGTGTTGCATGTGATCAGTTAGCCCATAAATGTTGTGTTGTATGTGATCAGTTAGCCCACAAAGGTTATGTTACATGTGATCAGTTAGCCCACAAATGTTGTGTTGTATGTGATCAGTTAGCCCACAAAGGTTATGTTACATGTGATCAGTTAGCCCACAACGGTTGTGTTGCATGTGATCAGTTAGCCCATAAAGGTTATGTTACATGTGATCAGTTAGCCCACAAATGTTGTGTTGTATGTGATCAGTTAGCCCACAAAGGTTGTGTTGTATGTGATCAGTTAGCCCACAAAGGTTATGTTACATGTGATCAGTTAGCCCATAAAGGTTGTGTTGTATGTGATCAGTTAGCCCACAAAGGTTGTGTTGCATGTGATCAGTTAGCCCATAAATGTTGTGTTGTATGTGATCAGTTAGCCCACAAAGGTTATGTTACATGTGATCAGTTAGCCCACAAATGTTGTGTTGTATGTGATCAGTTAGCCCACAAAGGTTGTGTTGTATGTGATCAGTTAGCCCACAACGGTTATGTTACATGTGATCAGTTAGCCCATAAAGGTTGTGTTGTATGTGATCAGTTAGCCCACAAAGGTTGTGTTGCATGTGATCAGTTAGCCCATAAATGTTGTGTTGTATGTGATCAGTTAGCCCATAAATGTTGTGTTGCATGTGATCAGGTAGCCCACAACGGTTGTGTTGTATGTGATCAGTTAGCCCACAAAGGTTGTGTTGCATGTGATCAGTTAGCCCATAAAGGTTGTGTTGCATGTGATCAGTTAGCCCATAAATGTTGTGTTGTATGTGATCAGTTAGCCCACAAAGGTTATGTTACATGTGATCAGTTAGCCCACAAAGGTTGTGTTACATGTGATCAGTTAGCCCACAAAGGTTGTGTTGCATGTGATCAGTTAGCCCATAAAGGTTGTGTTGTATGTGATCAGTTAGCCCACAACGGTTATGTTACATGTGATCAGTTAGCCCACAAAGGTTGTGTTGTATGTGATCAGTTAGCCCACAAAGGTTATGTTGCATGTGATCAGTTAGCCCATAAAAGTTGTGTTGCATGTGATCAGTTAGCCCACAAAGGTTGTGTTGTATGTGATCAGGAAGCCCACAAAGGTTGTGTTACATGTGATCAGGTAGCCCACAACGGTTGTGTTGTATGTGATCAGGTAGCCCACAAAGGTTGTGTTGTATGTGATCAGTTAGCCCACAAAGGTTGTGTTACATGTGATCAGGTAGCCCACAACGGTTGTGTTGTATGTAATCAGGTAGCCCACAAAGGTTGTGTTGCTTGTGATCAGTTAGCCAACAAAGGTTGTGTTGCATGTGATCAGGCAACCCATAAAGGTTATGTTGCATGTGATCAGGCAACCCATAAAGGTTATGTTGCATGTGATCAGGTAGCCCACAAAGGTTGTGTTGCATGTGATCAGTTAGCCCACAAAGGTTGTGTTGTATGTGATCAGGTAGCCCACAAAGGTTGTGTTGTATGTGATCAGTTAGCCCACAAAGGTTATGTTACATGTGATCAGTTAGCCCACAAAGGTTATGTTGCATGTGATCAGTTAGCCCACAAAGGTTGTGTTGCATGTGATCAGGTAGCCCACAACGGTTGTGTTGTATGTGATCAGTTAGCCCACAAAGGTTATGTTGCATGTGATTAGGTAGCCCACAAAGGTTGTGTTGTATGTGATTAGTTAGCCCACAAAGGATGTGTTACATGTGATCAGGTAGCCCACAAAGGTTATGTTGCATGTGATCAGGTAGCCCACAAAGGTTGTGTTGCATGTGATCAGGTAGCCCACAAAGGTTGTGTTGCATGTGATCAGTTAGCCCACAAATGTTGTGTTGTATGTGATCAGGTAGCCCACAAAGGTTGTGTTGCATGTGATCAGTTAGCCCACAAATGTTGTGTTACATGTGATCAGTTAGCCCACAAAGGTTGTGTTACATGTGATCAGTTAGCCCACAAAGGTTGTGTTGTATGTGATCAGGTAGCCCACAAAGGTTGTGTTGCATGTGATCAGGTAGCCCACAAAGGTTATGTTACATGTGATCAGTTAGCCCACAAATGTTGTGTTGTATGTGATCAGTTAGCCCACAAAGGTTGTGTTGCATGTGATCAGTTAGCCCACAAATGTTGTGTTGTATGTGATCAGTTAGCCCACAAAGGTTATGTTACATGTGATCAGGTAGCCCATAAATGTTGTGTTGTATGTGATCAGTTAGCCCACAAATGTTGTGTTGTATGTGATCAGTTAGCCCACAAAGGTTGTGTTGTATGTGATCAGTTAGCCCACAAAGGTTGTGTTGTATGTGATCAGTTAGCCCACAAAGGTTGTGTTGTATGTGATCAGTTAGCCCATAAAGGTTGTGTTGTATGTGATCAGTTAGCCCATAAAGGTTGTGTTGTATGTGATCAGGTAGCCCACAAAGGTTATGTTACATGTGATCAGTTAGCCCATAAAGGTTGTGTGTATGTGATCAGTTAGCCCACAAATGTTGTGTTGTATGTGATCAGTTAGCCCACAAAGGTTATGTTACATGTGATCAGTTAGCCCATAAAGGTTGTGTTGTATGTGATCAGTTAGCCCATAAAGGTTGTGTTGTATGTGATCAGTTAGCCCACAAAGGTTGTGTTGTATGTGATCAGTTAGCCCATAAAGGTTGTGTTGTATGTGATCAGTTAGCCCACAAATGTTGTGTTGTATGTGATCAGTTAGCCCACAAAGGTTATGTTACATGTGATCAGTTAGCCCATAAAGGTTGTGTTGTATGTGATCAGTTAGCCCATAAAGGTTGTGTTGTATGTGATCAGTTAGCCCATAAAGGTTGTGTTGTATGTGATCAGTTAGCCCACAAAGGTTGTGTTGCATGTGATCAGTTAGCCCATAAAGGTTGTGTTGTATGTGATCAGTTAGCCCACAAAGGTTGTGTTGTATGTGATCAGTTAGCCCATAAAGGTTGTGTTGTATGTGATCAGTTAGCCCATAAAGGTTGTGTTGTATGTGATCAGGTAGCCCACAAAGGTTATGTTACATGTGATCAGTTAGCCCATAAAGGTTGTGTTGTATGTGATCAGGTAGCCCACAAAGGTTATGTTACATGTGATCAGTTAGCCCATAAAGGTTATGTTACATGTGATCAGTTAGCCCATAAAGGTTGTGTTGTATGTGATCAGTTAGCCCATAAAGGTTGTGTTGTATGTGATCAGTTAGCCCACAAATGTTGTGTTGTATGTGATCAGTTAGCCCATAAAGGTTGTGTTGTATGTGATCAGTTAGCCCACAAAGGTTATGTTACATGTGATCAGTTAGCCCATAAAGGTTGTGTTGTATGTGATCAGTTAGCCCATAAAGGTTGTGTTGTATGTGATCAGTTAGCCCATAAAGGTTATGTTGTATGTGATCAGTTAGCCCACAAAGGTTATGTTACATGTGATCAGTTAGCCCATAAAGGTTGTGTTGTATGTGATCAGTTAGCCCATAAAGGTTGTGTTGTATGTGATCAGTTAGCCCACAAATGTTGTGTTGTATGTGATCAGTTAGCCCACAAAGGTTATGTTACATGTGATCAGTTAGCCCACAAATGTTGTGTTGTATGTGATCAGTTAGCCCACAAAGGTTGTGTTGCATGTGATCAGGTAGCCCACAAAGGTTATGTTGCATGTGATCAGTTAGCCTACAAATGTTGTGTTGTATGTGATCAGGTAGCCCACAAAGGTTGTGTTGTATTATGAAATTCCATAGAGGTCGTGTTGCATTGTTATATTCTCCTTTGTATCATATGGAATCAGAAAAGCTGTTTTCCTGTAAACACTTAAATATTGTTTCACAAACTTGATTGACATTAATGATTCTGGACCACCAGATACTTTTCAGAATCTAGCTCTATAATATTATAACACTGACACTAATTTATTCATCTATTTGTATTTTTCAGCCCAGAATGCTGACGATTTTTGGTTGTTGGGTACAGAATTCACAGCGCCGGATATAGTCATGGTCATCTTTTTAGATCGTCTGAATATGCTTGGTCTAACAGAAAGATATTTTGATGCCACCAAAAGAGTGTTAGTGAACCAGTATTATCAGAGATTAGGGTCTAGAAAATCAGTTCAAAAGTTAAGAGCTCATGTATTAGATACAGTAAAGGTCATCCTAGGTTCAAAATTGAAACAAGCTTTGCCAAGTATTTTAGGATTTGGATCTGTAATTTTGGCGGCTTCAGCGGTATATTATTTCTGGAAGCGTAAATAGTCCATTCTGTTTGATATCTTGTTAGAAATTTTTGATATGAACGTTTTTTCGATAATTTGACATCAGAAAAATAAGCGTGAATAACCGTTAGTCACCAATCACATATAAATGTGAACCAGGACTTCTCGAACCTTAATCGTTAGTCATCAATAACTTATAAATGTAAACCAGGACGTGTCGAACCTTAACCGTTAGTCATCAATAACATATAAATGTGAACCAGGACTTGTCGAACCTTAACCGTTAGCCATCAACATATAAATGTGAACCAGGACTTGTCGAACCTTAACCGTTAGTCATCATAACATATAAATGTGAACCAGGACGTGTCGATCCTTAACCGTTAGTCATCAATAACATATAAATGTGAACCAGGACTTGACGAACCTTAACCGTCAGTCATCAATAACATATTTAAATGTGAACCAGGACTTGTCAAAAGTTAATCGTTACTTATCAATAACATATTTAGTTTATGGGTTAATCAGTACTGGTTAATTGACACATTTCTCCCATTTCAGTGGACAACATGTTATTTTAACGTTAATTATATTTAACAGCAGGATATGATTGACGTCTGTTTTCATTTAATTCTTTACCAAAAACACTTATCAATGGTTTAATTTGGAAAAGTATACAATGGTGATTATGATTTTCTATCTTTATATCACATTATTGTAATGGTTGATTATACTTAGTTTGGAAATTCTAAGTTATCGTGGTCACCCGTCCTGTTCGTATCGACAACCTAGTCCTTGTTACTGAAACGATCAAAGCAACAAAAACACAGCAAACGAGGGCAAAATAAAACACGACACTACAAACGTGTAAAAAGTAAAACACGACACAACAAACGTGTGTTAAATACAACACGACAACAAACGAGTAAAAAATAAAACACGACACAACAATGAGTGGAAAATAAAACACGACACAACAAACGAGTGCAAAATAAACACGACACAACAAAGGAGTGAAAAATAACGACACAACAAACGAGTGGGAAAAAACACGACACAGCAAACGAGTGAAAAATAAAACACGACACAACAAACGAGTGAAAAATAAAACACGACACAACAAACGAGTGAGAAAAAAAACACGACACAAACGAGTGAAAAATAAAACACGACACAACAAAGGAGTGCAAAATAAAACACGACACAACAAAGGAGTGAAAAATAACGACACAAAAACGAGTGAAAAATAAAACACGACACAACAAACGAGTGAGAAAAAAAAAACACGACACAAACGAGTGAAAATAAAACACGACACAACAAACGAGTGAAAAATAAAACACGACACAACAAAGGAGTGAAAAATAAAACACGACACAACAAACAAGTGAAAAATAAAACACGACACAACAAACGAGTGTAAAATAAAACACGACACAACAAACGAGTGAAAATAAAACACGACACAACAAACGAGTGGAAAAACAACACGACACAACAAACGAGTGCAAAATAAAACACGACACAACAAACGAGTGAAAAATAAAACAGAACACAAAAAACGAGTGGAAATAACACGACACAACATACGAGTGAAAAATAAAACACGACACAACAAATGAGTGAAAAATAAAACACGACACAACAAACGAGTGACAAAAAACACAAACACAACAAACGAGTGAAAAATAAAACACGACACAACAAACGAGTGAAAAATAAAACACGACACAACAAACGAGTAAAAATAAAACACGACACAACAAACGAGTGAAAATAAAACACGACACAACAAACGAGTGGAAAAAACACGACACAACAAACGAGTGAAAAATAAAACACGACACAACAAACGAGTGGAAAAAAACATGACACAACAAACGAGTGCAAAATAAAACACGACACAACAAACGAGTGAAAATAAAACAGAACACAACAAACGAGTGGAAATAACACGACACAACAAACGAGTGAAAAAAAAACACGACACAACAAATGAGTGAAAAATAAAACACGACGCAACAAACGAGTGAAAAAAAACAACACGACACAACAAACGAGTGAAAAATAAAACACGACACAACAAACGAGTGGAAATAACACGAAACAACAAAGGAGTGAAAAATAAAACATGACACAACAAACGAGTGAAAAATAAAACAGACACAGCAAACGAGTGAAAAAAGCCAACACGACACAACAAACGAGTGAAAAATAAAAAACAACACAACAAACGAGTGAAAATAACACGACACAACAAACGAGTGAAAAATAAAACACGACACAAAACGAGTGAAAAAACAACACGACACAACAAACGAGTGAAAAAAACACAACACAACGAACGAGTCGAAAATAAAACACGACACAACAAACGAGTGCACGACACAACAAACGAGTGGGAAAAAACACGACATAACAAACGAGTGAAAAATACAACACGACACAACAAACGAGTGAAAAAAATAAAACACGACAAACAATGAGTGAAAAATAAAACACGACACAACAAACGAGTGGGAAAAAACCAACACGACACAACAAATGAGTGCAAAATAAAACACGACACAACAAACGAGTGAAAATAAAACACGGCACAACAAACGAGTGAAAAATAAAACACGACACAACAAACGAGTGAAAAAAACAACACGACACAACAAACGAGTGGAAAAAAACACGACACAACAAACGAGTGCAAAATAAAACACGACACAACAAACGAGTGAAAAATAAAACAGAACACAACAAAAGAGTGGAAATAACACGACACAACAAACGAGTGAAAAATAAAACACGACACAACAAATGAGTGAAAAATAAAACACGACGCAACAAACGAGTGAAAAAAAACCAACACGACACAACAAACGAGTGAAAAATAAAACACGACACAACAAATGAGTGAAAAATAAAACACGACACAACAAACGAGTGGGAAAAAACCAACACGACACAACAAATGAGTGCAAAATAAAACACGACACAACGAACGAGTTGAAAATAAAACACGGCACAACAAACGAGTGAAAAATAAAACACGACACAACAAACGAGTGAAAAAAACAACACGACACAATAAACGAGTGAAAAATAAAAAACGACACAACAAACGAGTGGAAAAAAACACGACACAACAAAGGAGTGAAAAATAAAACACGACACATCAAACGAGTGAAAAAAAAAACACGACACAACAAACGAGTAAAAAAAACACGACACAACGAACGAGTCGAAAATAAAACACGACACAACAAACGAGTGCACGACACAAACGAGTGGGAGAAAAAACACGACACAACAAACGAGTGAAAAATACAACACGACACAACAAACGAGTAAAAAATACAACACAACACAACAAACGAGTGGAAAAAAAACACGACACAACAAACGATTGAAAAATAAAACACGACACAACAAACGAGTGAAAAATAAAACACGACACAACAAACGAGTGGAAAAAACCACGACACAACAAACGAGTGAAAAATAAAACACGACACAACAAACGAGTGAAAAAAACAACACGACACAACAAACGAGTGCAAAATAAAACACGACACAACAAACGAGTGAAAAATAAAACACGACACAACAAACGAGTGCAAAATAAAACACGACACAACAAACGAGTGAGAGAAAAAACACGACACAAACGAGTGAAAAATAACACGACACAACAAACGAGTGAAAAAAACAACACGACACAACAAAGGAGTGAAAAATAAAACACGACACAACAAACAAGTGAAAAATAAAACACGACACAACAAACGAGTGTAAAATAAAACACGACACAACAAACGAGTGAAAAAAAACACGACACAACAAACGAGTGAAAAATAAAACACGACACAACAAACGAGTGGAAAAAAACGCGACACAACAAACGAGTAAAAAATAAAACACGACACAACAAACGAGTGAAAAAAAACACGACACAACAAACGAGTGCAAAATAAAACACGACACAACAAACGAGTGAAAAATAAAACAGAACACAACAAACGAGTGCAAATAACACGACACAACAAACGAGTGAAAAATAAAACACAACACAACAAATGAGTGAAAAATAAAACACGACGCAACAAACGAGTGAAAAAACCAACACGACACAACAAACGAGTGAAAAATAAAACACGACACAACAAACGAGTGGAAATAACACGAAACAACAAACGAGTGAAAAATAAAACATGACACAACAAACGAGTGAAAAATAAAACACGACACAACAAACAAGTGGAAATAACACGAAACAACAAACGAATGAAAAATAAAACATGACACAACAAACGAGTGAAAAATAAAACACGACACAACAAACGAGTGAAAAAAGACGACACGACACAACAAACGAGTGAAAAATAAAAAAACAACACAACAAACGAGTGAAAATAACACGACACAACAAACGAGTGAAAAATAAAACACGACACAACAAACGAGTGAAAAAAACAACACGACACAACAAACGAGTGAAAAAAACACGACAACGAACGAGTCGAAAATAAAACACGACACAACAAACGAGTGCACGACACAACAAACGAGTGGAAAAAAACACGACACAACAAACGGGTGAAAAATACAACACGACACAACAAACGAGTGAAAAAATAAAACAGAACACAACAAACGAGTGGAAATAACACGACACAACATACGAGTGAAAAATAAAACACGACACAACAAATGAGTGAAAAATAAAACACGACACAACAAACGAGTGAAAAAGCCAACACAACACAACAAACGAGTGAAAAATAAAACACGACAAACAAACGAGTGAAAAATAAAACACGACACAACAAACGAGTAAAAAATAAAACACGACACAACAAACGAGTGAAAAATAAAAACACGACACAACAAACGAGTGGAAAAAACACGACACAACAAACGAGTGAAAAATAAAACACGACACAACAAACGAGTGGAAAAAAACATGACACAACAACGAGTGCAAAATAAAACATGACACAACAAAACGAGTGCAAAATAAAACACGACACAACAAACGAGTGAAAATACAACGACACAACAAACGAGTAAAAAATACAACACAACACAACAAACGAGTGGAAAAAAAAACACGACACAACAAACGATTGAAAAATAAAACACGACACAACAAACGAGTGAAAAATAAAACACGACACAACAAACGAGTGGAAAAAACCACGACACAACAAACGAGTGAAAAAAAACACGACACAACAAAACGAGTGAAAAAAACAACACGACACAACAAACGAGTGCAAAATAAAACACGACACAACAAACGAGTGAAAAATAAAACACGACACAACAAACGAGTGCAAAATAAAACACGACACAACAAACGAGTGAGAGAAAAAACACGACACAAACGAGTGAAAAATAAAACACGACACAACAAACGAGTGAAAAAAACAACACGACACAACAAAGGAGTGAAAAATAAAACACGACACAACAAACAAGTGAAAAATAAAACACGACACAACAAACGAGTGTAAAATAAAACGACACAACAAACGAGTGAAAAATAAAACACGACACAACAAACGAGTGAAAAATAAAACACGACACAACAAACGAGTGGAAAAAAACGCGACACAACAAACGAGTAAAAAATAAAACACGACACAACAAACGAGTGAAAAAAAACACGACACAACAACGAGTGCAAAATAAAACACGACACAACAAACGAGTGAAAAATAAAACAGAACACAACAAACGAGTGCAAATAACACGACACAACAAACGAGTGAAAAATAAACACAACACAACAAATGAGTGAAAAATAAAACACGACGCAACAAACGAGTGAAAAAAACCAACACGACACAACAAACGAGTGAAAAATAAAACACGACACAACAAACGAGTGGAAATAACACGAACAACAAACGAGTGAAAAATAAAACATGACACAACAAACGAGTGAAAAATAAAACACGACACAACAAACAAGTGGAAATAACACGAAACAACAAACGAATGAAAAATAAAAACATGACACAACAAACGAGTGAAAAATAAAACACGACACAACAAACGAGTGAAAAAAAGACGACACGACACAACAAACGAGTGAAAATAAAAAAACAACACAACAAACGAGTGAAAATAAACACGACACAACAAACGAGTGAAAAATAAACACGACACAACAAACGAGTGAAAAAAAACAAACACGACACAACAAACGAGTGAAAAAACACGACAACGAACGAGTCGAAAATAATAAACACGACACAACAAACGAGTGCACGACACACACAAAACGAGTGGAAAAAAAACACGACACAACAAACGGGTGAAAAATACAACACGACACAACAAACGAGTGAAAAAATAAAACAGAACACAACAAACGAGTGGAAATAACACGACACAACATACGAGTGAAAAATAAAACACGACACAACAAATGAGTGAAAAATAAAACACGACACAACAAACGAGTGACAAAAAGCCAACACAACACAACAAACGAGTGAAAAATAAAACACGACACAACAAACGAGTGAAAAATAAAACACGACACAACAAACGAGTAAAAAATAAAACACGACACAACAAACGAGTGAAAAATAAAACACGACACAACAAACGAGTGGAAAAAACACGACACAACAAACGAGTGAAAAATAAAACACGACACAACAAACGAGTGGAAAAAAAACATGACACAACAAACGAGTGCAAAATAAAACACGACACAACAAACGAGTGAAAAATAAAACAGAACACAACAAACGAGTGGAAATAACACGACACAACAAACGAGTGAAAAATAAAACACGACACAACAAATGAGTGAAAAATAAAACACGACGCAACAAACGAGTGAAAAAAAACCAACACGACACAACAAACGAGTGAAAAATAAAACACGACACAACAAACGAGTGGAAATAACACGAAACAACAAAGGAGTGAAAAATAAAACATGACACAACAAACGAGTGAAAAATAAAACACGACACAGCAAACGAGTGAAAAAAGCCAACACGACACAACAAACGAGTGAAAAATAAAAAACAACACAACAAACGAGTGAAAATAACACGACACAACAAACGAGTGAAAAATAAAACACGACACAACAAACGAGTGAAAAAAACAACACGACACAACAAACGAGTGAAAAAAACACAACACAACGAACGAGTCGAAAATAAAACACGACACAACAAACGAGTGCACGACACAACAAACGAGTGGGAAAAAACACGACATAACAAACGAGTGAAAAATACAACACGACACAACAAACGAGTGAAAAAATAAAACACGACACAACAAATGAGTGAAAAATAAAACACGACACAACAAACGAGTGGGAAAAAACCAACACGACACAACAAATGAGTGCAAAATAAAACACGACACAACAAACGAGTGAAAATAAAACACGGCACAACAAACGAGTGAAAAATAAAACACGACACAACAAACGAGTGAAAAAAACAACACGACACAACAAACGAGTGGAAAAAAACACGACACAACAAACGAGTGCAAAATAAAACACGACACAACAAACGAGTGAAAAATAAACAGAACACAACAAAAGAGTGGAAATAACACGACACAACAAACGAGTGAAAAATAAAACACGACACAACAAATGAGTGAAAAATAAAACACGAACGCAACAAACGAGTGAAAAAAAACCAACACGACACAACAAACGAGTGAAAAATAAAACACGACACAACAAATGAGTGAAAAATAAAACACGACACAACAAACGAGTGGAAAAAACCAACACGACACAACAAATGAGTGCAAAATAAAACACGACACAACGAACGAGTGAAAATAAACACGGCACAACAAACGAGTGAAAAATAAAACACGACACAACAAACGAGTGAAAAAAACAACGACACAATAAACGAGTGAAAAATAAAAACGACACAACAAACGAGTGGAAAAAAACACGACACAACAAAGGAGTGAAAAATAAACACGACACATCAAACGAGTGAAAAAAAAACACGACACAACAAACGAGTAAAAAAAACACGACACAACGAACGAGTCGAAAATAAAACACGACACAACAAACGAGTGCACGACACAAACGAGTGGGAGAAAAAACACGACACAACAAACGAGTGAAAAATACAACACGACACAACAAACGAGTAAAAAATACAACACAACACAACAAACGAGTGGAAAAAAAACACGACGACACACAAACGATTGAAAAATAAAACACGACACAACAAACGAGTGAAAAAATAAACACGACACAACAAACGAGTGGAAAAAACCACGACACAACAAACGAGTGAAAAATAAAACACGACACAACAAACGAGTGAAAAAAAACAACCGACACAACAAACGAGTGCAAAATAAAACACGACACAACAAACGAGTGAAAAATAAAACACGACACAACAAACGAGTGCAAAATAAAACACGACACAACAAACGAGTAGAGAAAAAACACGACACAAACGAGTGAAAAATAAACACGACACAACAAACGAGTGAAAAAAACACGACACAACAAAGGAGTGAAAAATAAAACACGACACAACAAACAAGTGAAAAATAAAACACGACACAACAAACGAGTGTAAAATAAAACACGACACAACAAACGAGTGAAAAATAAAACACGACACAACAAACGAGTGAAAATAAAACACGACACAACAAACGAGTGGAAAAAAACGCGACACAACAAACGAGTAAAAAATAAAACACGACACAACAAACGAGTGAAAAAAAACACGACACAACAAACGAGTGCAAAATAAAACACGACACAACAAACGAGTGAAAAATAAAACAGAACACAACAAACGAGTGCAAATAACATGACACAATAAACGAGTGAAAAATAAAACACAACACAACAAATGAGTGAAAAATAAACACGACAACAACGAAACGAGTGAAAAAACCAACACGACACAACAAACGAGTGAAAAATAAAACACGACACAACAAACGAGTGGAAATAACACGAAACAACAAACGAGTGAAAAATAAAACATGACACAACAAACGAGTGAAAAATAAAACACGACAACAAACAAGTGGAAATAACACGAAACAACAAACGAATGAAAAATAAAACATGACACAACAAACGAGTGAAAAATAAAACACGACACAACAAACGAGTGAAAAAGACGACACGACACAACAAACGAGTGAAAAATAAAAAAACAACACAACAAACGAGTGAAAATAACACGACACAACAAACGAGTGAAAAATAAAACACGACACAACAAACGAGTGAAAAAAACAACACGACACAACAAACGAGTGAAAAAACACGACAACGAACGAGTCGAAAATAAAACACGACACAACAAACGAGTGCACGACACAACAAACGAGTGGAAAAAAACACGACACAACAAACGGGTGAAAAATACAACACGACACAACAAACGAGTGAAAAAATAAAACACGACACAACAAATGAGTGAAAAATAAAACACGACACAACAAACGAGTGACAAAAAGACAACACGACACAACAAATGAGTGCAAAATAAAACACGACACAACGAACGAGTCGAAAATAAAACACGACACAACAAACGAGTGAAAAATAAAACACGACACAACAAACGAGTGAAAAAAACAACACGACACAACAAACGAGTGAAAAATAAAAAACGACACAACAAACGAGTGGAAAAAAACACGACACAACAAAGGAGTGAAAAATAAAACACGACACATCAAACGAGTGAGAAAAAAAACACGACACAACAAACGAGTGAAAAAAAAACGACACAACCAACGAGTCGAAAATAAAACACGACACAACAAACGAGTGGGAAAAAAACATGACACAACAAACGAGTGAAAAATACAACACGACACAACAAACGAGTGAAAAAATAAAACACGACAGAACAAACAAATGGAGAAAAACACGACACAACAAACGAGTGGGAAAAAAACACGACGCAACAAACGAGTAAAAAATACAACACGACACAACAAACGAGTGGAAAAAAAACACGACGCAACAAATGAGTGAAAAATAAAACACGACACAACAAACGAGTGAAAAATAAAACACGACACAACAAACGAGTGGAAAAAACCACGACACAACAAACGAGTGAAAAATAAAACACGACACAACAAACGAGTGAAAAAACAACACGACACAACAAACGAGTGCAAAATAAAACACGACACAACAAACGAGTGAAAAATAAAACACGACACAACAAACGAGTGAAAAATAAAACACGACACAACAAACGAGTAAAAAATACAACACGACACAACAAACGAGTGGAAAAAAAACACGACACAACAAATGAGTGAAAAATACAACACGACACAACAAACGAGTGTAAAATAAAACATTACACAACAAACGAGTGTTAAAACATCACGACACAACAAACGAGCGCAAAACAAGTTTAAAATTTCTCAACAGTTTTTCTATTGTATGTAGAATACTTAAGTAATCACTGATCCATGTCTAAAAGCTCTCAAGCTAAATCCTTTTATAAGCAACACTAATGGTCAGTTATCCCTGGGGCATGATTTATTATTCAATTCGATAGAGTAGCTGCATTTAGTCATCAATATGACATTATATGGGTAATTTAAAATCAACACATCATTAGCTCAATAAAACAATGGTTTGTGAAATTGGGTATAGGTGATGTCAATCAACTTTGCCTATTGTTTGAATTTCAACCAATTGGATTCATGTACTACTTCTCTATATAAAATTAAATCTTAAAATGAAAAGAATATTACAAGTTTAAAATTTCTCAACAGTTTTTCTATTGTATGTAGAACTTATTTAAAGGTTTAAAATTTTCAGTCGTTGCCATGGAAATGGAAAAAAGCAACAAAAGTACAAGTCCTAATATCACGGGGGTAATCCTGATACACCGTACGGTATTTCATTTACGTCGGAGTATTCTGTCGGTTTTAATTTACGTCCAAGTAAAATGATACATTTTTGGTCGTTACGCTTTACGTTAAAGAGAACAGATGGCTATTTTTGATATAACTGCATTAAAACGAAACTTTAACGGAAGGCAAAAAGTTAGTCACATTATATTTGATGGTATTTAACTGCCTCATATAAAAACTTGCAAGAAATATTCATATTTTTCACGTACCTTTAACATTTCCATTTTTGGCAGGTGCTTTTGTTTAGCAGCTGATTTTAATCAAACGGTTTTCGATTCAAATGAAGTTTCTACTCACAATTCTCAAGAAATGTCTTTACTTTTTATAAACTCGCGAAAACAGAACCCTTACTCGGCTTTTAAGTGAAATTTTATGTTTCGTTTAAGCAGAGTGGTATAAATGTTACGCTTTCCGTTCAGCTGTGTTATGCTTTACGTGACGATATGTTACGCTTTCCGTTTAATATGATTCGCAATTGACAGAGCTCAATCTTCATTATAACTTTAGATCGAATGTCTTTCTCGATTAAATATTAACAAGTTGTTTCATAAGTGATTCAGAAAGCATTGCAGGATGGGATTTAATATTTAAAAGAGAACAGAACCATACACAGTTCGTAACTTGATCCAATAAAGAATAAAAACAACATACTGTCATACATGCTTATAAAGCAACCAATTACTTCCAAAAGTAAATACTTACGAAAGACTAGACCGGCTTATAGATAGTTATACTAATTGCACAAAATAAACTACATGTACAGTCAAACTTGCTGATAAAAGCCACTCAAGGGAACTAGTAAAAGTGGCCTTTATTGGCAAGTGGTCCTTATAATTGAGGTGGTCTTTAAGACAGGTTCGACTGTACGTGTTAAATACCATTTTGAAAAGGATCAAATATAGTTCATATATAGGATTTTCAACTCACCTGAGCTAACGGCTTAGTTCATTTTAATCATCTTCTCCAAAACTTCTTGGGCAAATTTGATGAAACTTGATGATTATCGGGCCTGGGTAACAGGCTTTCAGAATTGTGTTCGGGGTTTGGCCACGCCTAACATGAAGGCTGCCGTTACTTAAATATCAAAAACGGCAAAAAATATTTTTCTCTGAAACCAAAACGTGCAAAATTTCGATTGGATACCGTATTTGAATTCGGGATACCAGGGGACATAAAAATTGGACGAAAAATTGGTTGCGCGTGTTTTACGTAAAATTCGTAATTTGTAATACGAGACATTTATTGTTATAACTCAACAAAGATTGAAATAAATGTATGAAGTATTAACTATTGATCTTGTCTCGCTACTTTCCTCGAATTGATGTAAAGATCAAAGCTCAAGGTCATGTCCCAGTTTTTGAACTTTTATAAAAATTGCAAATTTTTCAGGCGATAATGGCATGGGATTGTCAGTTTATTGTAGGTATTGACATGACGATCATTTTGATACAAAAATCAAGGTAATGGGTTCAAAAGTCAAGGTCATAGATACACAAGTACACCAAAATAGCTTATTATTTGCAAAATTATTACCTTATTAAATATGCACTTATATACGAATAATGTAGGTATTGACATCATGATCATTTTTATACATAGATCAAGCCATGGGTTCGAAAGTCAAGGTTACAGTTGCACAAGTAAACCAAATATAATTATCTGCAAGACTATTAACCTTTTGTATAGGCATGCAAGTTAGAATGTTGTAGGTATTGACATGGCGGCCATATAGATCAAGGCCATGGGTTCCAAGTCAAGGTTACATATATCACAGTGTATGAACGGAACTGTACGCAAAAAGGTAGCTACTGTTCGGCGAAGCGAGAGACAACGAGGTCAACGAGGAAATTGTTTCTTATTTTCTTGTTGCGTAAATAGCAACTCGAAATCAAATACGGTAAATAAGCAGTTGTTCTCTATCTTCTTCTTGGGCGTATTTGTATGTTTTAGAATCTCAAAATAAATTAAATATTCCATTAAGAATAGTCATAAACACGTATTTGAGCAACGCTGGACCTATCTAAAATGTAGATTTATGCTCATTTAATCGAAAATATCCGAGAATTTTAAATTACATGATGAAAACAAACCTTTTTTTAATCGGTCTATATAGTTACAAAATCTACTTTGGCACAGAAACATTCAAAATATTGATTCAAACGACATGACTGACAAGATGTTACTGTACCGGTAGTTTATATTTTGTCTGTACCGGTAGTGAGTTTCTAGTAACAGAAACACTTCACCGGTAGTTTTTATTGTGAACTTTAACTTCAGTCTCTCTGGGATACTGATTTTAGTACTTTTATGCTTATTATGCTACCATATGATTTTATCTAATTAGTTGTATAAGTATTATGGTAATACACCACCACTTCCTTTTAAACATAACCCCTGTGGTAGTTTAGTTGGTAGAGTGCTCGCTCCGTAAGTGGGAGGTCGTTGCTTCGAACCCCGACCAGGTCTGACCCAAAACTTGGAGGTGGTAAGTGACTGTTTTTTCGCCAAGCACTCGGCATTATAAAATGAAAGTCACGGTTCTTTCGGATCGGAACTTAAAATAAACGAGGTCCCGTGTCATGGTAGGCTTGGCGCGACAAAGAACCCTGCTGTAAGTTGCCATCAGTGCAACACACAGACAAAATTTATGCACCTTCACCTATAGCTGGCGATTTCTTGATAAGTGAAATATTCATGACTGGGGCGTAGTACACATTTACTCAACTCAACTCCTCTTAAACTTGTGATATTGCTTTGGCCAAAAAAGATTGTCGTAAAATAAAATACTTTCATTTACACAGATGGTTTCTTACCATTGTTGTTACTGCAAATAGTCTTCATACATTTTTATTTTTTACGACATTGAGCTTGAACTTAAGTTTAAAACTACTCGCACCTTAAAGTCGCCCTGAGTATGAGCTAGTACAATGAAAACCATAAACTTAATGTTCTCTGCGCCAGAAGGCGCATAAGGCCTCAACGCTATCCTTCCATTTTTGTCTGTCCTTCGTTGTTGCTTTGGCCATCTACTCCATCCAACAGCGTTTCTTTCCTATTTCGTTGTTCTCCTCCATGTGGACTTTTTTTCCTCTGGCTGCCACCCTAGTGTTGTCTTTCAGTCATTTGTTCCCTCTTTCCTTACTATGTGTCCGAATCAGTTCCACTTTCTTGTCCTGATCTCATAGCTTATGTTGTTAAGTCTAGTTGTTTTCAATATTTTTTTCATTAGGTATTTTCTGTTGCCATCTTATTTTTAGTATCCTTCTGAGGCAATATGTTTGGAAGCCGTTTGTAAGAGGTGTTCATCTTTCTTCGTTCTTTTCCACGTTTTACTTTCATAAAACAATACTGGTCCTTCTAAGGTCATAAATAGGTGCATCTTTGTATTTTTTCCAATTTCGTTGGTGTTCCAAATTCTTCTAAGTCTATTTCTTTGAATTTAATTTAAGCCCTATCCTTGATGCCTCTTCAGTCATTTTCCTAGTCTTATCATTTAGGTCTTAGAATTTGGAGGATGAAACTGCTATATCTTCCGCAAACCCAAGACCTAACAATAATGTTGTACAGTCACTTCTTATTTCTCTTCTCACTTCATTTGTTGTTTTCTTTATCATCCAATCTAGAACTAGTAAAAAGAAACCCTGACATTACACATCTCTGTTTTAAACCACATTTAATAGCGAACCACTTTGATGTTTCATTTTCTTCAATGACAGAACATACATCCCTCTTATAGCATTAGTGATTGTGGTTGGAATCCCATAGCTCTTCGTTATCGTCCAAAGGCTCTTCCTGTGCACCCAGTCGAATGCCTTTTCAAAGTCCACAAAGTGTGTGTATATTGGAGTTCTGAATTAATTTGCTTGTTACAGTATTTTTCTCAGGATGCTCTGTTGTTACTCTCCCTGGTCTAGATCCTGCATGTTCCTTCCTGAGTCTCTTTTCCACTCCTGTCTTAATCCTTGCAATGACCATACAGCTAAATTCTTGCTAATGACTGATAGTAAACACACTAGCAAATCTCACACACATAGATTAATTCTCAGATGGTAATAATCTTGTTCTCGTCGCGAATAGTAGCTTACGTTTTATAATATTTCTATATAATAGCTATCACCTCTTCAGTTCTTGCAATATGGAAATTTGAGTAATAAATTGCCAAAAACACTATAGTATACGATATATTTTAATGCAATTGCAAAATGTACTATAATTAATATATATAAGGAGCTATTGGTCTTTAATATTGTCCATAGCATATTTTGCTTCAATAGAAAAGAATGATTTATAATTTATAATTGAATTACAAAAATGTTTCGTATCAAACTGAAAATTCCATCTAACTCGCATGGATGGCGTGGAAGAGAAAAGTAGCTACCGGTACAGAAACAATACAGATGTTGAAAACTACCGGTACAGTTCTAACTTTCGACCACGGAAAAAAACTTGCTTTTTCAGTGTAAATACGAGTTTTGTAACATTCTGTAACATTCTGTACATGAGTTAGGGAATCTAAGAATATTTTTCCACATATATGTACTGATAATTGAACATACAATGTGAAATAATACGCATTTTACATCATTTAACTAGAAATGAGAAGCCCACGGCTCGACGATTGATGATGTTCATCATCATATTTATTATATAAGTTGGCACTTTTCTGAGAGCATATGGCTACCACTAAAGCTTTATATAGTGAAGATGGATTAAATAAAAGGGATAAACTAAATTCATTAACATTGAGCTAGAAAGATAGATAATCAATAATTAACAGTAGCTACCTTTTTGCGTACAGTTCCGTTCATACACTGTGTATATAGAAAGAATACTAAAATATATACAATTGTTATTTAACTTGACTATATAAACAGATAATGACATTTTATCTCACCAAACGTGTTATTGTGTTTGGACAACACATACTAAGGTGAGCCCATCAACTTTTTCTGTTACATTTTAACTTTTTAATCTAAGAATATACTAGTAGTTGAGTAATGGTGTTTTACGCCCCAGACAAGTGTAAGGTTGTTTACGCCGTAATCAAGATCCTTCCACATATATCGAAGCGGTCGATTAATAGATGAATGAAACCAGTGTACCCAGAAAAGCCGCCGACTTTCGCTAAGTGGGACTCGTTCCAAGGCGATGAGAGGCACCTTAATCCATAAGCCCGTCCTTTAGACCACTCAGCCACAGATGGCCTCTTTTCACTTATGAAACTAAGTAGTAAAATACAACCATGTATTAAAATTTCAGTCATGAATTCATAATGTCTGAAACATCAAGGGCCACGTACAGATGCCAATACTGGTCTAAAATAAACGATGTCCACCAAATGAATCATTGGACATTTATTTGAGGCACAGGAAGATTATGTTATATTACAACGAAGAAACAGGGCTATAAGGTTACATAAAAAACTTACGAATTGCTTGTTGCTTATGATCTGGAAAAAAAAACGTGAAAAGGGGTGGTAATAATAGTGAGACTTTAGCTGTAAGCGACCACAGTCAAAATACGCCACATAACAAGAAGATGATGAATGCTGAATATCCTGGTATGTCACAAGCATGGTCTACCGCAGAAAGTGACAGCATCCGAAGAGTGATAAACGTGGCCGGAGCCGTTGTCAGTTCGCTGCCAAAGATGACGAATTCTCTTGAGTTCACTGATTTCATTCACTATCTATGAATTCACCGCCTCGATATTTATTGGGGCGTGAAACACTATTACCCAACTCAACTACATTCTTAGAACAAAAGGGTAAAAAATATTATCTACATTTGATCCTTTTTAAAATGGTATTTCACACGTGTTTAATTTATTTGCCCAATTGGTATAACAATCAATAAGTCGGTTTAATCTATCGTAAGTGTTTACTTTTGAAGTAATGTATTACTATATAAGCATGTATGACATTATGTTGTTTTTGTTTTTTATTGTTTCAAGTTACGAACTGTGTATGGTTCTGTTCTCTTTCAAAAATTGAATCCTATCCTGCAATGCTTTCTAAATCACTTCTAAAACAACTTGTGAATATTTAATCGAGAAAGACATTCGATCTAAAGTTATAATGAAGATTGGGCTCTGTCAATTGCGAATCATATTAAACGGAAAGCGTAACATATTTTCACGTAAAGCATAACACAGCTGAACGGAAAGCGTAGCATTTATACCACTCCGCTTAAACGAAACATAAAATTTCACTTAAAAGCCGAGTAAGGGTTCTGTTTTCGCGAGTTTATAAAAAGTAAAGACATTTCTTGAGAATTGTGAGTAGAAACTTCATTTGAATCGAAAACCGTTTGATTAAAATCAGCTGCTAAACAAAAGCACCTGCCAAAAATGGAAATGTTAAAGGTACGTGAAAAATATGAATATTTCTTGCAAGTTTTTATATGAGGCATTTAAATACCATCAAATATAATGTGACTAACTTTTTGCCTTCCGTTAAAGTTTCGTTTTTATGCAGTTATATCAAAAATAGCCATCTGCTCTCTTTAACGTAAAGCGTAACGACCAAAAATGTATCATTTTACTTGGACGTAAATTAAAACCGACGGAATACTCCGACGTAAATGAAATACGGTGTATCAGGATTACCCCCGTGAATATGTGTTCTGAATACAGGGTTTGATTTTTATTCGTTTGGGCGCCTTATTTGTAATGATGCATCCATCATTACATTAGTACTCGTTATTTTTATTAAGGCGCCCAAACAAAGTTTGGCGACTTATTGTTTTTGCACCGTTTCTTCTTCTTCTTCTTCTTCTTCTTCTTCTTATTATTATTATTATTATTATTATTATTATTATTATTATTATCATTATTATTATTATTATTCCTCTTCTTCCTCTTCTCCTTCCAACCAATTTCTCAAAGACCGTTGGTCCAATCTTAACCAAACTTCACATGAAGGTTGATACCTATCTCCTTTTCCAGAGACCGAGCCAAAATGCCCATGGGGTCATTAGGGGCAGGGCAGAAGGGCGGGGTCTTAAAAACAATAATGATCAATTTTGCCATTTATACTTTATTTTGTACTATAAAACCATATATATTCATGATCAGTGTCTCGAGATGTACAAGTCTGTATCACACGATTTTCCCGGGGGTATCAGGGAGTTGTAAGTGTGGGCGGGACAGTGTGCTAACTTTTAAACGGTTTAGATCCCCACCCATAAACTATATATTTTCTGGTTCTACATGAAAAGTTGAATAGAGTGATTCTAAAGAAAATCCCATGGGGTCATTCCTGATGGAGGTGTGGGGACGGGCGGGGCTTGGTACTAACTTTTAAATGGTTGATATCCCCAACCTGAAACTATATATTTTGCAGTTCTGTTTTAAAAGTTGAATAGAGTAATACTGCAGAAATACCAATGACGTTATTCCAGAGGAGGGTAGGGACAGGCGGGGTTGGGTACTAACTTTTGAACAGTTGAGATCCTCACCCCTAACATATATATTTTCTTGTTCTTTATGAAAAGTTGAATAGACTGATACTAAAGTAAACCCATATTGTCATTCCAATGGGAGGGTGGGGACTGGTAGGTCTAGGTACTAACTTTGCGATCCCCATCCTCAAACTATAGTTTTCTTCATGGGATGGTTGCTATCATTTCGTTTAAGAATTAAAACAATAAGCAGGAATTTTCATTGTCAAGGATACTTAAGTAATCACTGATCCATGTCCAAAAGCTCTCAAGCTAATTTTTTTTATAAGCAACACTAATGGTCAGTTATCCCTGGGGCATGATTTATTATTCAATTCGATAGAGTAACTGCATTTAGTTATCAATATGACATTACATGCTTGGATTAATTTAAAATCAACACATCATTAGCTCATCAAAACAACAGGTTGGGATATTGGGTATAGGTGATGTCAATCAACTTTGCCTATTGTTTGAATTTCAGGCTATCATCTATCACTGAAGTAATTTGCTCCACTTTCATAGTCTTAACCACATTTGAATATTTGTCATTGACCAATGAATATACATATATAAAATTATTGTAAAATTATAAAAGTTTTAAATTTCTAATAAATGCATGCAGGGATTAAAATATGTAGTTTGGAAACCTGGTATTTGATTAAAAAGGGTTAGCAAAATACATGTTTACAATAATGTAATACCATGTAAATGAATAAGTGATGCATTTTGTAAATTATTTTAAAAATTCATTGGTTTTCTATGCAGTTTTTCTATTGTTTGTAGATCTTATTTAAAGGTTTAAAATTTTCAAAATGGCGGTCGTTGTCATGGTCATAGAAAAAGCAACAAAAGTCCTCCTAACATGAGTTCTGAATACAGGGTTTGACTTTTATTCGTTTGGGCGCCTTATTTGTAATGATGCATCCATCATTACATTAGTACTCGTTATTATTATTTTTATTATTTTCCTCTTCTTCTTCTTCTTCCGACCATGAACTTGTCCAACCAATTTCTCGAAGACCGTTGGTCCAATCTTAACCAAACTTCACAGAAAGGTTGATCCCCATCTCCTTCCCAGAGGCCGAGGTAAAATGCCCATGGGGTCATTAGGGGAGGGCAGGAGGGCGGGGTCTTAAAAACAATAATGCTCAATTTTGCTATTTATACTATATTTTGTACTATAAAACCATATATATTCATGATTAGTGTCTCGAGATGTACAAGTCTGTATCGCAAAATTTTCCCGCGGGTATCAGGGAGGGTAGGGATGGGCGGGGCAGTGTGCTAACTTTTAAACGGTTAAGATCCCCACCCAAAACTATATATTTTCTGGTTCTACATGAAAAGTTGAATAGAGTGATACTAAAGAAAGTCCCATGGGGTCATTCCTGATGGAGGGTGGGGACGGGCGGGGCTTGGTACTAACTTTTAAATGGTTGATATCCCCACCTGAAACTATATATTTTCCGGTTCGGCTTTTAAAGTTGAATAGAATGATACTGCAGAAATACAAATGACGTTATTCCAGAGGAGGGTGGGGACAGGCGGGGCTGAGTACTAACTTTTGAACAGTTGAGATCCCCACCCCTAACATATATATTTTCTTATTCTTTATGAAAAGTTGAATAGACTGATACTAAAGTAAACTCATGTTGTCATTCTAATAGAAGGGTGGGGACAGGTAGGTCTAGGTACTAACTTTGCGATCCCTATCCTCAAACTATAGTTTTCTTCATGGGATGGTTGCTATTAAGAATTAAAACAATAAATATGAATTTTCATTGTCAAGGATACTTAAGTAATCCCTGATCCATGTCCAAAAGCTCTCAAGCTAATTTTTTTTATAAGCAACACTAATGGTCAGTTATCCCTGGGGCATGATTTATTATTCAATTCGATAGAGTAGCTGCATTTAGTTAGCAATATGACATTACATAGGTAAATGCTTGGATTAATTTAAAGTCAACACATCATTAGCTCATCAAAACAACAGGTTGTGAAATTGGATATAGGCGATGTCAATCAACTTTGCCTATTGTTTGAATTTCAACTAATTGGATTCATGTAATACTTCTATATATAAAATTAAATCTTAAAATGAAATTAATATTACAAGTTTAAATGCATACTGGGATTGAAATAAGTGTTACTATTTGATTAACATATTTTTAAGTTTTGAAACCTGGTATTTGATAGAAAAAAGGGTTAACGAAGTACATGTTTACAATAATGTAATACTATGTAAATGAATAAATGATACATTTTGTAAATTATGCTAAGTGATCATATTTTTGTTGTCATTTTTACAATGGCAAAAGTAATTGGATCTGAAGATTTTCTATTGTATGTAGAACTTATTTAAAGGTTTAAAATTTTCAAAATGGCAGCCGTTGCCATGGACATGGAAAAAAGCGACAGAAGTACAAGTTATCCTAATATGAGTTCTGAATACAGGGTTTGATTTTTATTTGTTTGGGCGCCTTATTTGTAATGATGCATCCATCATTACATAAATACTCGTTATTATTAAACTTACTGCAAATAAGGAATAGGAAGCTATTGAATTGAAATTGCTTTCATATTCAAGTAATTCTGGGATGAAATATTTCATTTGATAGACAATAAGAAGCTATTTTTTAAACTTCTATTTTGATATTTTTTGTACAAAAAACTACAGGTCTTGGATCTAGATTCTACCCGAAGTTAGACGTGTTCTTTTGATTAATTACCTTGCCATTTACCCATTTTGGTCCCTATAGCTACAGATCTGATTTGTTCAAATCTAAAACTTGGTGTCCTTGTATCTTGTACATGAAATATCCTTGTATGTTCAGATGACATGGTTTTTAAAGATTTTCACAATTTTCCCTTTGTGGGGCCCCAAGGGAACATAATCAATATGAAAATCATTTACCTAGACATCATTATTGCCAAATATGATCATATTTGGGCTAGTAGTTTTAGAGGAGTTGATTAAAATGTGAAAACTTTATACACGACGGACTACCGGCAGAAGAGGGACGAAGATAGATGACAATAGCTCGTCTGAGCCTTTGGTGGAAACACTCATTTAAACTCAAAACTGAACATTGTATTATTATTAATGTGGTTGGGCTTTCATTACATCAAACAATAAACTGACTCCTTCATTTTAAGACTTATAAACGAAAATATTTAATCTTGCAACCGTTTATTTGTGAATAGCATCTTAAACAATACATGTAATGTATACCTCATAATTATTGAAATTTTTTCAAAATGATATTTTTGCCATTATTCAATAATTCAATAATTAAAATGTGCCTACTAAAATTTTGGACCATTTTTCTATAATGAGAGTTACTTCCCTTTGTTTTAGCGCTCCCGGTCGTCTTCTAGCTAGAAAAGATGTCTACAGTTTTTGCGAGCAATCGACCCACAGGCGTCAGTTCTGTCTTTAGATGTCCCTCCATTGTGTAGGAACACCCTGTTTTTACCAGGTAAAAAAATCTGAGGCTTTATTTTACAATCACCATTTAAAAATTGTAACATCTTTAAGACTGGGTAAATCACCTGCTGTCATTTTTACCTTATGAGGCCACTTTTTTTTCACTTAGTCTGTGATAATATTTCAGTTAAAATCCGAAAGTAAGTGATTGTATAAAGAGTAAATACTCATATATATGCTTTAAATGGAAAGTGGATGTTTTTTGGTGATTTACCGATGTCCCAGTAATATTTTCAATTTCGATGTTTCAACCCTACATCATTTTTTTACGAAACCCTTCAGTCACATATACAACAACAAGCACGTTGTTACGACGACATGTTTTATACAAGATTTACACTTTGCTTTGCCTTGTGATACATAAATATCGATACAGATTCTACCTATATATATATAATAAAACATTTGATGAAAATTAGGTAATACCTTGTTCAATTACACTCGAGTTAAATATAATTAAAATAATGTTTGAAAGATTCGAAAAAATATTAAAAAGCTAAAAATAAAACCACGTGCAAAAAGCTTTAGAGTTCGAACCCTCACATAAAAATTACAGCAAATCTTCATAGTCCACATGCTATCGAAGTCTTTGAACGTTTTGTATACGCTAGAATATATAAGTGACGGATATTGGTAATAGTTTAATTTTTAAGCGTTTTTTAAAATTTTTACATGATGGCAGAATGCCCGTGGATAATCTTTAGTTCCTTGAAAACTCAATAACAAACTAACATTTTAATGTCCGTTTCTTTCACGGGCAGACCTGTCATCAATATAAAATCGCAATATATATACGGCCAAATATATAAAAATAGCAACTTCTGCATTTATTCACCATTTTCATGTACATATAGAAATACTTCCTCGATAACAGAGATATCTTATTGACATGGCTTTTTAAAACGAGCCTTATTCCATGTTCATATGCCTTCATTAATGTAAATTTTGACTCCCAAGAAATTTTCCTATGGGTCATTTCCTTATATTTTCTGTAGACATTCTGTAGTGGTTTCAGTCAAACCAATCCCACTTAGTATGTCATAACTAAACAACCTAATATATCTCTTTCAACTTTATTCTTGGTTGCACGGAATATTGAGAAAATGATTGAAATTCAATACCACAAAAGATAGAGCTCTGAAATTAGGAGACAAGTAAAATTGAAACCGGATGTAGAAAAATCGAATCTTGAGAAAACCAAGATGTACATAGAGTTGATTTGTGATAAAAACTTAAAGTTCCTAGATTTTTTAGACAGCTGTTATGGGGGGGGGGGGGGGCAAAATGTGGGTTTTAGGACCTTTGGAGTTATATAGTCCGAAACTAAACCCGATTAAGAATTTCTAAGACTGTTAATGGATAAGAGTACTAATTTCAGGTATAGAATAACGGTATAATTTTGGGACTGTATACGTGCATCTAAAAACAAATTAACACAATGACCGCTCACAGATTGAGACACTTGTTTATAAAACTGAGAGACTGGAAAAGTATAAATTATTTGATATTTCATTAATTTAAATAACCCTCTGGATAATGGATTATAATTCTTATGAAAATTTCAAATCCTTTAATGGGTTTTTGTATTAAATTCTCAATAATTGTGAGGTAAACTGTATATTAAAATGCCCCCTAAATCAGATAAATACCTGTTTCAGAAGTGTTCCATCCATTCTAAAAAATTAATATATTTTAGATAAAAATTTCTTGGTGCTAAAAATTTAAATAATAATGTGCAGTCTGGTCGTTAACAGCGAAATATAAATTAAATGTCCCTTTACATTAGAAAAGAAAAAATTCTGCTTTGCAAAATCATTATTCTTTTTTAATTAGAAGAGAGTTTGTGGGTTCGTGTTTATTAACATGACAAACGATTCCCTTTGTCTTCGATGACAACATACGTGCATTTCGATCCATAAGGATTCTGGTGGAATCTGAATTGCAGTAGATCTTGGCTTTTGTTGAGGGACTGCTGTTTAGTATTGTTGTCTGCGTTCTATCTTCACGTTTTGGTTTACAAAACTTTTCTCGGGTAAAATATCCAAACAGTGCTTCGCGGAACTGACGACTCATTAAAATATAGATCCAAAAGTTAAAAAAATATCCTGTCAATGATATCACCATTCCCACAGCACTCCATGTAACCTCCTGGTTAACTGTAAGAATCTTGCCTACTGAATCCGTGGCATACTCATAGGCCAATATAGCAAAACCAAAAGCGTCTTGACTCTCTGCAATCAAAAATATTACCATCACAATCAAAACCAATTTTGTTATGCGACGGAAACTTTCAGCAGACGACGTTTTGTTTACGCTTTGTCCAATTTCCCGCTTCCTGTTTTTTAGTTTATAAACCAACAAACAAGTTGTTACTGAAAGAATTACACAAGGCAGCAAACGCGAAAGTAATCCACTGAACACGTAATAAAACATCAATGATTTAGATACATCACCAACTGTCTCTTTGTACCACGTGCTAATTCCTCGCGTACAACCGTCTGGATACGATTCATTGTCAGCTGCTGTGATTGCTAATGGTTGGATAACAACAGCAATTGCCGATGTGATATGAATGCAGATGGAAGTAATAACAGCGGCAGTGACAGCCATGAGGGCCGATTTTACCGTGCAGATACTTTTGGCTTTAAATGGATAACAAACAATAATAAAGCGTTGAGTTCCGAGAGCTACCGTTATCCAATTTGATGCTGTTCGGGACATCCGCTGTATCACATACAAGATGTATTCTGTAGAACACCATTCGTAATGAAGATACGATTTGTAACGTTCTCCAATGAAAAAGTAGAACGATGCAGGCAAGATTGACAAACAGACGATAGTATCGGTCATTGCCAAAGCTATTAACAAAACCGACGTTGGAGTTCGCATTTTCTTTTTCGCAAAAACAAGAATCACAAGTATATTGAAGATTACAGTTGGTAAAGCTATTGCTGGAAAAACATATCCTATCAATGAAAGTTCAATGTTCAAAATATGTTTAGTATACGGCTCGGGTTCACTGTAATAGTAATAATATTCATAATAACCCAAAGCTGAACCATTGCTTGTCGTTATGTTAGTGTTATCGATGTCGAAACGTGATTTAGATACATTATTTACTGCCATATCTGTGCACAAACTCCGTCTGACAATACACTGGTATTTTCTGTTACTGTTGTGTTCCAAAGTACATGTATATAATAATGTTTTGCTGAATCTTATATCAATTAATCAAAAGTTAATGATTGATGAAACAGATGTACTATAGTTTTTAAGATTCAGAGGCCACGTCCTATTGTAAGTTGACTATGCATGCAATTCTTCCTATTTACAAACATATCAACATATGCGTTAGTTTATAACTGTCAATTAAAGTGTTAAAAGCTACTATAGGATATAACATATTACAATGTCCTTTTAGTAGCCATCAGTGTTTCATCAGTATCAGTACTTGGATTCCATCTAGCCAAGTTTTTATGGGACCTCTTGTTGATATCAATTTATTAATAAAAAGTTCATAACCCATCAACAGATGTTCGTTTCATTTAAATGTATTTGCTTTCACATTTAATCAGAATTTATTAATGTGATCGCCATTAACTGATTGTCAGTTTCAAGTAGATGTACCTAATTGTCAGCTCAGCAACTCCTAGATAAAATTGATATGGATTAGGATGAGATTTTTTTCACACCTTCTCGATCATAGGCGGATCCAAGAATTTGAAAACGGTAGGATCATGTACAAACCTCGGTTGAAATTAGCCAATTTTTGTAACATATTTAGTGTTATGCACTAATATTCCAATAACTTTACAGTTATAACATGAATATTAATACATTACAATTCAGAATAATTAAAACAATATTTCTATACTGTATTTATAACCCAAATACAACTTCTCTCAATTTTGGAAAACATTTTATTTTCATGGCAACCACACAAAAATGGCAAAATATTACCGAAAAGTAGGCCATTTTTATATAATCAAATGGTCAACAAACATCTAACCACATAAAATGACACAAATTTTTAAATACTTTTCTTTGTCGAAGAAAATCAGGGTTTTTTAGGATTTATATTTTGAGAAATTTGGAAAATATGTCGCCCATGCCAAAAGCACGTGACACTATTTACATTCAAAATTCAAAATGTGGTCTTGCTTTTTGGAAGTGCATTAAGTGGCCCAAGTCCTTACGCCGGAATTAAAGTGCAATAGTCGATGTATTCAGGTTATATTTTATTTATTTATTTATTTATTTGTTTATTTATTTTGCAAACCAAAGAACAACCAAGTTTGGCAATATTGCAAAGTATTCCCTACACGAATTTAAATGAGCAAGGTTTTTCTATGCACTATTTTTGTCCCACACACATCCGGCCTTATCAGAACTGAGGTCTCCTACCTAGAGTCCAGTCTAAGATGGAAAATTTCTACATTGCGCTGAAATCCCAATCGGCGCGCCCATACTAGAAAGTCTGTGACATCCCCCGCGAAAAAAAACTGAAGTCCTATGTTAACTACATAATAGATCACACAAGTCCTATGTTAACTACATAATAGATCACACAAGTCCTATGTTAACTACATAATAGATCACACAAGTCCTATGTTACCTACATAATAAAGTACACAAGTCCTATGTTAACTACATAATAAAATACACAAGTCCTATGTTAACTACATAATAAATCACACAAGTCCTATGTTAATAATAATAGATCACAAAAGTCATATGTTAACTACATAATAAATCACACAAGTCCTATGTTAACTACATAATAGATCACACAAGTCCTATGTTAACTACATAATAGATCACACAAGTCCTATGTTAACTACATAATAGATCACACAAGTCCTATGTTAACTACATAATAAAATACACAAGTCCTATGTTAACTACATAATAAAATACACAAGTCCTATGTTAACTACATAATAAATCACACAAGTCCTATGTTAACTACATAATAGATCACACAAGTCCTATGTTAACTACATAATAAAATACACAAGTCCTAGGTTAACTACATAATAAATCACACAAGTCATATGTTAACTACATAATAAAGTACACAAGTCCTAGGTTAACTACATAATAGATCACACAAGTCCTATGTTAACTACATAATAAAATACACAAGTCCTATGTTAACTACATAATAAATCACACAAGTCCCATGTTAACTACATAATAAATCACACAAGTCATATGTTAACTACATAATAAAGCACACAAGTCCTAGGTTAACTACATAATAGATCACACAAGTCCTATGTTAACTACATAATAGATCACACAAGTCCTATGTTACCTACATAATAAAGTACACAAGTTCTATGTTAACTACATAATAAATCACACAAGTCATATGTTAACTACATAATAAAGCACACAAGTCCTATGTTAACTACATAATAGATCACACAAGTCCTATGTTAACTACATAATAGATCACACAAGTCCTATGTTACTACATAATAAATACACAAGTCCTATGTTAACTACATAATAAATACACAAGTCCTATGTTAACTACATAATAAATCACACAAGTCTATGTTAACTACATAATAAAATACACAAGTCCTATGTTAACTACATAATAAAGCACACAAGTCCTATGTTAACTACTAATAAAGACACACAAGTCCTATGTTAACTACATAATAGATCACACAAGTCCTATGTTAACTACATAAAGATCACACAAGTCCTATGTTAACTACATAATAGACACACAAGTCCTATGTTAACTACATAATAGATCACACAAGTCCTATGTTAACTACATAATAGATCACACAAGTCCTATGTTACCTACATAATAAAGTACACAAGTCCTATGTTAACTACATAATAAAATTCACAAGTCCTATGTTAACTACATAATAAATCACACAAGTCCTATGTTAACTACATAATAGATCACACAAGTCCTATGTTAACTACATAATAAAGTACACAAGTCCTATGTTAACTACATAATAGATCACACAAGTCCTATGTTAACTACATAATAAAGCACACAAGTCCTAGGTTAACTACATAATAGATCACACAAGTCCTATGTTAACTACATAATAAAGTACACAAGTCCTATGTTAACTACATAATAAATCACACAAGTCCTATGTTAACTACATAATAAAATACACAAGTCCTATGTTAACTACATAATAAATCGCACAAGTCCTATGTTAACTACATAATAAAGTACACAAGTCCTAGGTTAACTACATAATAAAGTACACAAGTCCTAGGTTAACTACATAATAGATCACACAAGTCCTATGTTAACTACATAATAGATCACAAAAGTCCTAGGTTAACTACATAATAAAGTACACAAGTCCTATGTTAACTACATAATAAAGCACAAAAGTCCTAGGTTAACTACATAATAAAGTACACAAGTCCTATGTTAACTACATAATAGATTACACAAGTCCTATGTTAACTACATAATAGATCACACAAGTCCTATGTTAACTACATAATAAAATACACAAGTCCTAGGTTAACTACATAATAAATCACACAAGTCCTATGTTAACTACATAATAGATCACACAAGTCCTATGTTAACTACATAATAAAGTACACAAGTCCTATGTTAACTACATAATAAAATACACAAGTCCTATGTTAACTACATAATAAAGCACACAAGTCCTATGTTAACTACATAATAAAGTACACAAGTCCTATGTTAACTACATAATAAAGCACACAAGTCCTATGTTAACTACATAATAAAGCACACAAGTCTTAGGTTAACTACATAATAAAGCACACAAGTCCTATGTTAACTACATAATTGATCACAAAAGTCCTATGTTAACTACATAATAAAGTACACAAGTCCTATGTTAACTACATAATATATCACACAAGTCCTATGTTAACTACATAATATATCACAAAAGTCCTATGTTAACTACATGATAAATCACACAAGTCCTATGTTAACTACATAATAAAGCACACACGTCCTATGTTAACTACATAATAGATCACACAAGTCCTATGTTAACTACATAATAAAGCACTCAAGTCCTATGTTAACTACATAATAGATCAAACAAGTCCTAGGTTAACTACATAATAAAATACACAAGTCCTAGATTAACTACATAATAAAGTACACAAGTCCTATGTTAACTACATAATAAAGCACACAAGTCCTATGTTAACTACATAATAGATCACACAAGTCCTATGTTAACTACATAATAGATCACACAAGTCTTATGTTAACTACATAATAGATCACACAAGTCCTAGGTTAACTACACAATAAAATACACAAGTCCTATGTTAACTACACAATAAAGTACACAAGTCATATGTTAACTACATAATAAAGCACACAAGTCCTAGGTTAACTACATAATAAAGCACACAAGTCCTATGTTAACTACATAATAAAGTACACAAGTCCTATGTTAACTACATAATAAATCACACAAGTCATATGTTAACTACATAATAAAGCACACAAGTCCTAGGTTAACTACATAATAAAGTACACAAGTCCTATGTTAACTACATAATAGATCACACAAGTCCTATGTTAACTACATAATAAAGCACACAAGTCCTATGTTAACTACATAATAGATCACACAAGTCCTAGGTTAACTACACAATAAAATACACAAGTCCTATGTTAACTACACAATAAAGTACACAAGTCATATGTTAACTACATAATAAAGTACACAAGTCCTAGGTTAACTACATAATAAAGCACACAAGTCCTATGTTAACTACATAATAGATCACACAAGTCCTAGGTTAACTACACAATAAAGTACACAAGTCCTATGTTAACTACACAATAAAGTACACAAGTCATATGTTAACTACATAATAAAGTACACAAGTCCTATGTTAACTACATAATAGATCACACAAGTCCTATGTTAACTACATAATAGATCACACAAGTCTTATGTTAACTACATAATAGATCACACAAGTCCTATGTTAACTACATAATAAATCACACAAGTCCTAGGTTAACTACATAATAAAGTACACAAGTCCTAGGTTAACTACATAATAAAGTACACAAGTCCTAGGTTAACTACATAATAAATACACAAGTCCTAGGTTAACTACATAATAAAATACACAAGTCATATGTTAACTACATAATAAAGCACACAAGTCCTAGGTTAACTACATAATAAAGTACACAAGTCCTAGGTTAACTACATAATAAAGTACACAAGTCCTAGGTTAACTACATAATAAAGTACACAAGTCCTAGGTTAACTACATAATAAAATACACAAGTCATATGTTAACTACATAATAAAGCACACAAGTCCTAGGTTAACTACATAATAAAGCACACAAGTCCTATGTTAACTACATAATAAAGCACACAAGTCCTATGTTAACTACATAATAGATCACACAAGTCCTATGTTAACTACATAATAAAGCACACAAGTCCTAGGTTAACTACATAATAGATCACACAAGTCCTATGTTAACTACATAATAAAGTACACAAGTCCTATGTTAACTACATAATAAAGTACACAAGTCCTAGGTTAACTGCATAATAAAGCACACAAGTCATATGTTAACTACATAATAAAGCACACAAGTCATATGTTAACTACTTAATAAAGCACACAAGTCCTATGTTAACTACATAATAAAGCACACAAGTCCTATGTTAACTACATAATAAAGTACACAAGTCCTATGTTAACTACATAATAAAATACACAAGTCCTAGGTTAACTACATAATAAAGCACACAAGTCCTATGTTAACTACATAATAGATCACACAAGTCCTATGTTAACTACATAATAGATCACAAAAGTCCTAGGTTAACTACATAATAAAGCACACAAGTCATATGTTAACTACACAATAAAGCGCACAAGTCCTATGTTAACTACATAATAAAGTACACAAGTCCTATGTTAACTACATAATAAAGTACACAAGTCCTATGTTAACTGCATAATAAAGCACACAAGTCATATGTTAACTACATAATAAATCACACAAGTCCTAGGTTAACTACATAATAGATCACACAAGTCCTAGGTTAACTACATAATAAATCACACAAGTCATATGTTAACTACATAATAAAGTACACAAGTCCTATGTTAACTACATAATAAAGTACACAAGTCCTAGGTTAACTACATAATAGATCACACAAGTCTTATGTTAACTACATAATAGATCACACAAGTCTTATGTTAACTACATAATAGATCACACAAGTCCTATGTTAACTACATAATAAATCACACAAGTCCTAGGTTAACTACATAATAAATCACACAAGTCCTAGGTTAACTACATAATAGATCACACACGTCTTATGTTAACTACATAATAGATCACACAAGTCTTATGTTAACTACATAATAGATCACACAAGTCCTATGTTAACTACATAATAAAGCACACAAGTCCTATGTTAACTACATAATAAATCACACAAGTCCTATGTTAACTACATAATAAAATACACAAGTCCTATGTTAACTACATAATAGATCACAAAAGTCCTAGGTTAACTACATAATAAAGCACACAAGTCCTATGTTAACTACATAATAAAGTACACAAGTCCTAGGTTAACTACATAATAAAGCACACAAGTCCTATGTTAACTACATAACAGATCACACAAGTCCTAGGTTAACTGCATAATAGATCACACAAGTCTTATGTTAACTACATAATAAATCACACAAGTCCTAGGTTAACTACATAATAAAGTACACAAGTCCTAGGTTAACTACATAATAAAGTACACAAGTCCTAGGTTAACTACATAATAAAATACACAAGTCCTAGGTTAACTACATAATAAAATACACAAGTCATATGTTAACTACATAATAAAGCACACAAGTCCTAGGTTAACTACATAATAAAGTACACAAGTCCTAGGTTAACTACATAATAAAGTACACAAGTCCTAGGTTAACTACATAATAAAGTACACAAGTCCTAGGTTAACTACATAATAAAATACACAAGTCATATGTTAACTACATAATAAAGCACACAAGTCCTAGGTTAACTACATAATAAAGCACACAAGTCCTATGTTAACTACATAATAAAGTACACAAGTCCTATGTTAACTACATAATAAAGTACACAAGTCCTAGGTTAACTGCATAATAAAGCACACAAGTCCTATGTTAACTACATAATAGATCACACAAGTCTTATGTTAACTACATAATAGATCACACAAGTCCTATGTTAACTACATAATAAATCACACAAGTCCTAGGTTAACTACATAATAAAGTACACAAGTCCTAGGTTAACTACATAATAAAGTACACAAGTCCTAGGTTAACTACATAATAAAATACACAAGTCCTAGGTTAACTACATAATAAAATACACAAGTCATATTAACTACATAATAAAGCACACAAGTCCTAGGTTAACTACATAATAAAGTACACAAGTCCTAGGTTAACTACATAATAAAGTACACAAGCCTAGGTTAACTACATAATAAAGTACACAAGTCCTAGGTTACTACATAATAAAATACACAAGTCATATGTTAACTACATAATAAAGCACACAAGTCCTAGGTTAACTACATAATAAAGCACACAAGTCCTATGTTAACTACATAATAAAGCACACAAGTCCTATGTTAACTACATAATAGATCACACAAGTCCTATGTTAACTACATAATAAAGCACACAAGTCCTAGGTTAACTACATAATAGATCACACAAGTCCTATGTTAACTACATAATAAAGTACACAAGTCCTATGTTAACTACATAATAAAGTACACAAGTCCTAGGTTAACTGCATAATAAAGCACACAAGTCATATGTTAACTACATAATAAAGCACACAAGTCATATGTTAACTACTTATAAAGCACACAAGTCCTATGTTAACTACATAATAAAGCACACAAGTCCTATGTAACTACATAATAAAGTACACAAGTCCTATGTTAACTACATAATAAAATACACAAGTCCTAGGTCAACTACATAATAAAGCACACAAGTCCTATGTTAACTACATAATAGATCACACAAGTCCTATGTTAACTACATAATAGATCACAAAAGTCCTAGGTTAACTACATAATAAAGCACACAAGTCATATGTTAACTACACAATAAAGCGCACAAGTCCTATGTTAACTACATAATAAAGTACACAAGTCCTATGTTAACTACATAATAAAGTACACAAGTCCTATGTTAACTGCATAATAAAATACACAAGTCCTATGTTAACTACATAATAAAGCACACAAGTCATATGTTAACTACATAATAAATCACACAAGTCCTAGGTTAACTACATAATAGATCACACAAGTCCTAGGTTAACTACATAATAAATCACACAAGTCATATGTTAACTACATAATAAAGTACACAAGTCCTATGTTAACTACATAATAAAGTACACAAGTCCTAGGTTAACTACATAATAGATCACACAAGTCTTATGTTAACTACATAATAGATCACACAAGTCTTATGTTAACTACATAATAGATCACACAAGTCCTATGTTAACTACATAATAAATCACACAAGTCCTAGGTTAACTACATAATAAATCACACAAGTCCTAGGTTAACTACATAATAGATCACACAAGTCTTATGTTAACTACATAAAGATACACAAGTCTTATGTTAACTACATAATAGATCACACAAGTCCTATGTTAACTACATAATAAAGCACACAAGTCCTATGTTAACTACATAATAAATCACACAAGCCTATGTTAACTACATAATAAAATACACAAGTATGTTACTACAAATAAATCACACAAGTCCTAGGTTAACTACATAATAAAGTACACAAGTCCTAGGTTAACTACATAATAAAGTACACAAGTCCTGGTTAACTACATAATAAAATCCACAAGTCCTAGGTTAACTACATAATAAAATACACAGTCATATGTTAACTACATAATAAAGCACACAAGTCCTAGTTAACTACATAATAAAGTACACAAGTCCTAGGTTAACTACTAATAAAGTACACAAGTCCTAGGTTAACTACATAATAAAGTACACAAGTCCTAGGTTAACTACATAATAAAATACAACAAGTCATATGTTAACTACATAATAAAGCACACAATCCTAGGTTAACTACATAATAAAGCACACAAGTCCTATGTTACTACATAATAAAGTACACAAGTCCTATGTTAACTACATAATAAAGTACACAGTCCTAGGTTAACTGCATAATAAGCACACAAGTCATATGTTAACTACATAATAAAGCACACAATCATATGTTAACTACTTAATAAAGCACACAAGTCCTATGTTAACTACATAATAAGCACACAAGTCCTATGTTAACTACATAATAAAGTACACAAGTCCTATGTTAACTATATAATAAAATACACAAGTCCTAGGTTAAACTACATAATAAAGACACAAGTCCTATGTTAACTACATAATAGATCACACAAGTCCTATGTTAACTACATAATAGATCACAAAAGTCCTAGGTTAACTACATAAAAAGCACACAAGTCATATGTTAACTACACAATAAAGCGCACAAGTCCTATGTTAACTACATAATAAAGTACACAAGTCCTATGTTAACTACATAATAAGTACACAAGTCCTATGTTAACTGCATAATAAAGCACACAAGTCATATGTTAACTACATAATAAATCACACAAGTCCTAGGTTAACTAACATAATAGATCACACAAGTCCTAGGTTAACTACATAATAAATCACACAAGTCATATGTTAACTACATAATAAAGTACACAAGTCCTATGTTAACTACATAATAAAGTACACAAGTCCTAGGTTAACTACATAATAAAGTACACAAGTCCTATGTTAACTACATAATAAAGTACACAAGTCCTATGTTAACTACATAATAGATCACACAAGTCCTATGTTAACTACATAATAAAGCACACAAGTCCTAGGTTAACATAATAAAGTACACAAGTCCTATGTTAACTACATAATAAAGTACACAAGTCCTATGTTAACTACATAATAAATTACACAAGTCCTATGTTAACTACATAATAAAGCACACAAGTCCTATGTTAACTACATAATAAAGTACACAAGTCCTATGTTAACTACATAATAAAATACACAAGTCCTAGGTTAACTACATAATAAAGTACACAAGTCCTATGTTAACTACATAATAAAGCACACAAGTCCTATGTTAACTACATAATAAAGCACACAAGTCCTATGTTAACTACATAATAAAATACACAAGTCATATGTTAACTACATAATAAAGCACACAAGTCTTAGGTTAACTACATAATAAAGCACACAAGTCCTATGTTAACTACATAATATATCACACAAGTCCTAGGTTAACTACATAATAAAGTACACAAGTCCTCTGTTAACTACATAATAAAGTACACAAGTCCTAGGTTAACTACATAATAAAGTACACAAGTCCTATGTTAACTACATAATATATCACACAAGTCCTAGGTTAACTACATAATAAAGTACACAAGTCCTATGTTAACTACATAATAAAGTACACAAGTCCTATGTTAACTACATAATAGATCACACAAGTCCTATGTTAACTACATAATAGATCACAAAAGTCCTAGGTTAACTACATAATAAAGCGCACAAGTCCTATGTTAACTACATAATAAAGTACACAAGTCGTATGTTAACTACATAATAAAGTACACAAGTCCTATGTTAACTACATAATAAAGCACACAAGTCCTATGTTAACTACATAATAAAGTACACAAGTCCTATGTTAACTACATAATAAAATACACAAGTCCTAGGTTAACTACATAATAAAGCACACAAGTCATATGTTAACTACATAATAAAGCACACAAATCCTAGGTTAACTACATAATAAAGTACACAAGTCCTAGGTTAACTACATAATAAAGTACACAAGTCCTATGTTAACTACATACTAAAGTACACAAGTCCTAGGTTAACTACATAATAAAGCACACAAGTCATATGTTAACTACATAATTGATCACAAAAGTCCTATGTTAACTACATAATAAAGCACACAAGTCCTAGGTTAACTACATAATAAATCACACAAGTCCTATGTTAACTACATAACAGATCACACAAGTCCTAGGTTAACTACATAATAAAGCACACAAGTCCTATGTTAACTACATAATAAATCACACAAGTCCAAGGTTAACTACATAATAAATCACACAAGTCCTATGTTAACTACATAATAAAGCACACAAGTCCTATGTTAACTACATAATAAAGCACACAAGTCCTAGGTTAACTACATAATAAAGCGCACAAGTCCTAGGTTAACTACATAATAAAATACACAAGTCATATGTTAACTACATAATAAAGCACATAAGTCCTAGGATAACTACAAAATAAAGCACACAAGTCCTATGTTAACTACACAATAAAGCGCACACGTCCTAGGTTAACTACATAATAAAGTACACAAGTCCTATGTTAACTACATAATAAAGTACACAAGTCCTATGTTAACTACATAATAAAGTACACAAGTCCTATGTTAACTACATAATAAAGTACACAAGTCCTATGTTAACTACATAATAAAGTACACAAGTCCTAGGTTAACTACATAATAAAGCACACAAGTCCTATGTTAACTACATAATAAAGCACACAAATCCTAGGTTAACTACATAATAAAGTACACAAGTCCTATGTTAACTACATAATTGATCACAAAGTCCTAGGTTAACTACATAATAAAGCACACAAGTCATATGTTAACTACATAATAAAGCACACAAATCCTAGGTTAACTACATAATAAAGTACACAAGTCCTATGTTAACTACATAATAAAATACACAAGTCCTAGGTTAACTACATGATAAATCACACAAGTCCTATGTTAACTACATAATAAAGCACACAAGTCCTATGTAACTACATAATAAAGCACACAAGTCCTAGGTTAACTACATAATAAAGCGCACAAGTCCTAGGTTAACTACATAATAAAATACACAAGTCATATGTTAACTACATAATAAAGCACATAAGTCCTAGGATAACTACAAAATAAAGCACACAAGTCCTATGTTAACTACACAATAAAGCGCACACGTCTAGGTTAACTACATAATAAATACACAAGTCATATGTTAACTACATAATAAAGCACACAAGTCCTATGTTAACTACATAATAAAGCACACAAGTCCTAGGTTAACTACATATAAATCACACAAGTCCTATGTTAACTACATAATAAAGCACACAAGTCCTAGGTTAACTACATGATAAATCACACAAGTCCTAGGTAACTACATAATAGATCACACAAGTCCTATGTTAACTACATAATAAAGCACACAAGTCCTAGTTAACTACATGATAAATCACACAAGTCCTATGTTAACTACATAATAGATCACACAAGTCCTATGTTAACTACATAATAAAGCACACAAGTCCTATGTTAACTAATAAGATCACACAAGTCCTATGTTAACTACATAATAAAGCGCACAAGTCCTATGTTAACTACATAATAAAGCGCACAAGTCCTATGTTAACTACATAATAGATCACACAAGTCCTAGGTGAACTACATGATAAATTACACAAGTCCTATGTTAACTACATAATAGATCACACAAGTCCTAGGTGAACTACATGATAAATCACACAAGTCCTATGTTAACTACATAATAGATCAAACAAGTCCTATGTTAACTACATAATAAAGCACACAAGTCCTATGTTAACTACATAATAGATCACACAAGTCCTATGTTAACTACATAATAAAGCGCACAAGTCCTAGGTTAACTACATAATAAAATACACAAGTCCTAGGTGAACTACATGATAAATTACACAAGTCCTATGTTAACTACATAATAAAGCGCACAAGTCCTATGTTAACTACATAATAAAGCACACAAGTCCTATGTTAACTACATAATAAAGTACACAAGTCATATGTTAACTACATAATAAAGCACACAAGTTCTATGTTAACTACATAATAGATCACACAAGTCCTATGTTAACTACATAATAAAGCGCACAAGTCCTATGTTAACTACATAATAAAGCACACAAGTCTTAGGTTAACTACATAATAAAGCACACAAGTCATATGTTAACTACATAATAAAGCACACAAGTCTTAGGTTAACTACATAATAAAGCACACAAGTCCTATGTTAACTACATAATAAAGTACACAAGTCATATGTTAACTACATAATAAAGCACACAAGTTCTATGTTAACTACATAATAGATCACACAAGTCCTATGTTAACTACATAATAAAATACACAAGTCCTAGGTTAACTACATAATAAAGCGCACAAGTCCTAGGTTAACTACATAATAAAATACAGAAGTCCTAGGTGAACTACATGATAAATTACACAAGTCCTATGTTAACTACATAATAAAGCGCACAAGTCCTATGTTAACTACATAATAAAGTACACAAGTCATATGTTAACTACATAATAAAGCACACAAGTTCTATGTTAACTACATAATAGATCACACAAGTCCTATGTTAACTACATAATAAAATACACAAGTCCTAGGTGAACTACATGATAAATTACACAAGTCCTATGTTAACTACATAATAAAGCGCACAAGTCCTATGTTAACTACATAATAAAGTACACAAGTCATATGTTAACTACATAATAAAGCACACAAGTTCTATGTTAACTACATAATAAAGCACACAAGTCCTATGTTAACTACATAATAAAATACACAAGTCCTAGGTTAACTACATAATAAAGTACACAAGTCCTATGTTAACTACATAATAAAGCACACAAGTCCTATGTTAACTACATAATAAAGCACACAAGTCCTAGGTTAACTACATAATAAAGCACACAAGTCCTAGGTTAACTACATAATAAAGCACACAAGTCCTATGTTAACTACATAATAAATCACACAAGTCCTAGGTTAACTACATAATAAAGCACACAAGTCCTATGTTAACTACATAATAAAGCACACAAGTCCTATGTTAACTACATAATAAAGCACACAAGTCCTAGGTTAACTACATAATAAATCACACAAGTCCTATGTTAACTACATAATAAAATACACAAGTCCTAGGTTAACTACATAATAAAGCACACAAGTCATATGTTAACTACATAATAAAGCACACAAGTCTTAGGTTAACTACATAATAAAGCACACAAGTCCTATGATAACTACATAATATATCACACAAGTCCTAGGTTAACTACATAATAAAGTACACAAGTCCTATGTTAACTACATAATAAAGTACACAAGTCCTATGTTAACTACATAATAAAGTACACAAGTCCTAGGTTAACTACATAATAGATCACACAAGTCCTATGTTAACTACATAATAGATCACAAAAGTCCTAGGTTTACTACATAATAAAGCACACAAGTCATATGTTAACTACACAATAAAGCGCACAAGTCCTATGTTAACTACATAATAAAGTACACAAGTCCTATGTTAACTACATAATAAAATACACAAGTCCTATGTTAACTACATAATAAAATACACAAGTCCTAGGTTAACTACATAATAAAGCACACAAGTCATATGTTAACTACACAATAAAGCGCACAAGTCCTATGTTAACTACATAATAAAGTACACAAGTCCTATGTTAACTACATAATAAAATACACAAGTCCTATGTTAACTACATAATAGATCACAAAAGTCCTAGGTTTACTACATAATAAAGCACACAAGTCATATGTTAACTACACAATAAAGCGCACAAGTCCTATGTTAACTACATAATAAAGTACACAAGTCCTATGTTAACTACATAATAAAATACACAAGTCCTATGTTAACTACATAATAAAGCACACAAGTCCTATGTTAACTACATAATAAAGTACACAAGTCCTATGTTAACTACATAATAAAGTACACAAGTCCTATGTTAACTACATAATAAAATACACAAGTCCTATGTTAACTACATAATAAAGTACACAAGTCCTATGTTAACTACATAATAAAGCACCACAAGTCCTATGTTAACTACATAATAAAGTACACAAGTCCTATGTTAACTACATAATAAATACACAAGTCCTAGGTTAACTACTAATAAAGCACACAAGTCATATGTAAACTACATAATAAGCACACAAGTCTTAGGTTAAACTACATAATAAAGCACACAACTCATATGTTAACTACAAATATATCACACAAGTCTTAGGTTAACTACATAATAAAGTACCACAAGTCCTATGTTAACTACATAATAAAGTACACAAGTCCTATGTTAACTACATAATAAAGTACACAAGTCCTATGTTAACTACATAATAGATCACACAAGTCCTATGTTAACTACATAATAAAGTACACAAGTCCTATGTTAACTACATAATAAAGTACACAAGTCCTATGTTAACTACATAATAAAGCACACAAGTCCTATGTTAACTACATAATATATCACACAAGTCCTAGGTTAACTACATAATAAAGTACACAAGTCCTATGTTAACTACATAATAAAGTACACAAGTCCTATGTTAACTACATAATAAAGTACACAAGTCCTAGGTTAACTACATAATAAAGCACACAAGTCATATGTTAACTACATAATAAAGCACACAAGTTAGGTTAACTACATAATAAAGACACAAGTCATATGTTAACTACATAATAAAGCACACAAGTCATATGTTAACTACATAATAAAGCCCACAAGTCATATGTTAACTAATAAAAGTACAAAGTCCAGGTTAACTACATAATAAAGCACACAAGTCATATGTTAACTACATAATGATCACAAAAGTCCTATGTTAACTACATAATAAAGTGACACAAGTCCTATGTTAACTACATAATAAAATACACAAGTCCTAGGTTAACTACATGATAAATCACACAAGTCCTATGTTAACTAACATAATAAAGCACACAAGTCCTATGTTAACTACATAATAAAGCACAAGTCCTAGGTTAACTACATAATAAAGCGCACAAGTCCTATGTTTACTACATAATAAAGCACACAAGTCCTAGGTTAACTACATAATAAAATACACAAGTCATATGTTAACTACATAATAAAGCACACAAGTCCTAGGTTAACTACATAATAAAGCACACAAGTCCTATGTTAACTACACAATAAAGCGCACAGTCCTAGGTTAACTACTAATAAAATACACAAGTCATATGTTAACTACATAATAAGCACACAAGTCCTATGTTAACTACATAATAAAGCACACAAGTCCTAGGTTAACTACATTATAAATCACACAAGTCCTAGGTTAACTTCATAATAGATCACACAAGTCCTATGTTAACTACATAATAAGCCACAAGTCCTAGGTTAAACTACATAATATAAAAACACAAGTCCTAGGTTAACTACATTATAAATCACACAAGTCCTATGTTTACACTAATAGATCACACAAGTCCTATGTTAACTACATAATAAAGCACACAAGTCCTATGTTAATACATAATAGATCACACAAGTCCTATGTTAACTACATAATAAAGCGCACAAGTCCTATGTTAACTACATAATAAAATACACAAGTCCTATGTTAACTACATAACAGATCACACAAGTCCTAGGTTACTGCAATAGATCACACAAGTCCTATGTTAACTACATAATAAAGCGCACAAGTCCTAGGTTAACTACATAATAAAATACACAAGTCCTATGTTAACTACATAATAAAGCACACAAGTCCTATGTTAACTACATAATAAAGCACACAAGTCCTAGGTTAACTACATAATAAAGCAAACAAGTCCTATGTTAACTAACATAATAAATCACAACAAGTCCTATGTTAACTACATAATAAAGCACACAAGTCTAGTTAACTACATAATAAATCACACAAGTCCTATGTTAACTACATAACAGATCACACAAGTCCTAGGTTAACTGCATAATAGATCACACAAGTCCTATGTTAACTACATAATAAAGCACACAAGTCCTAGGTTAACTACATAATAAATCACACAAGTCCTATGTTAACTACATAACAGATCACACAAGTTCTATGTTAACTACATAATAGATCACACAAGTCCTAGGTTAACTACATAATAAAGCACACAAGTCCTAGGTAACTACATAATAAGCACACAAGTCCTAGGTTAACTACATAATAAAGCACACAAGTCTATGTTAACTACATAATAAATCACACAATTCCTATGTTAACTACATAATAAAGCACACAAGTCCTAGGTTAACTACATAATAAAGCACACAAGTCCTATGTTAACTACATACAATCACACAAGTCCTAGGTTAACTGCATAATAGATCACACAAGTCCTATGTTAACTACATAAAAAGCACACAAGTCCTAGGTTAACTACTAATAAAGCACACAAGTCCTAGGTTAACTACATGATAAACAAGTGGCTATATGGGACTGTGCTTTGTAACAAGTAGACATATGGGACCGCGCTTTGTAACAAGTGGACATATGGGACCGAGCTTTGCAACAAGTAGAGATATGGGACTGCGCTTTGTAACAAGTGGGCATATGGGACTGTGCTTTGTAACAAGTGGGCATATGGGACTGTGGTTTGTAACAAGTGGGCATATGGGACTGTGCTTTGTAACAAGTGGGCATATGGGACTGAGCTTTGCAACAAGTAGAGATATGGGACTGCGCTTTGTAACAAGTGGGCATATGGGACTGTGCTTTGTAACAAGTGGACATATGGGACCGCGCTTTGTAACAAGTGGACATATGGGACCGCGCTTTGTGACATGTGAACATATGGGACCACCCTTTGTAACAAGTGGACATATGGGACCGCGCTTTGTAACACGTGGACATTTGGGACTGCGCTTTGTAACAAGTGGGCATATGGGACCGTGCTTTGTAGCAAGTGAACATATAGGACCGCGCTTTGTAACAAGTGGACATGTTGGACCGCGCTTTGTAACAAGTGAACATATAGGACCGCGCTTTGTAACAAGTGAACATATGCGACTGCGCTTTGCAACAAGTAGACATATGGGACTGCGCTTTGTAACAAGTGGGCATATGGGACCGCGCTTTGTAACAAGTTGACATATAGGATCGCGCTTTGTAACAAGTTGACATATAGTACCGCGCTTTGTAACAAGTGGGCATATGGGACTGCGCTTTGTAACAAGTGGACATATGGGACTGTGCTTTGTAACAAGTGGACATATAGGACCGCGCTTTGTAACAAGTTGACATATAGGACCGCGCTTTGTAACAAGTGGACATTTGGGACTGCGCTTTGTAACAAGTGGACATATGGGATCGCGCTTTGTAACAAGTGGACATATGGGACTGCGCTTTGTAACAAGTGGACATATGGGATCGCGCTTTGTAAGAAGTTGACATATAGGACCGCGCTTTGTAACAAGTGGACATATGGGACTGCGCTTTGTAACAAGTGGACATATGGGATCGCGCTTTGTAACAAGTGGACATATGGGATCGCCCTTGACATATAGGACTGCGCTTTGTAACAAGTGGACATTTGGGACTGCGCTTTGTAACAAGTGGACATATGGGATCGCCCTTGACATATAGGACTGCGCTTTGTAACATAGTAAAACAATGAAAAGCTTCAGATAAAACTATTGATATAATATACAGACTTTAATTTAGTTTGACAAATGACATATCGATTGAACTTAATTACGTAACAAGCTTCATATAAGCCCGCTATTGATAAGCGGTTTTCAGATTTATATAAATATAGAGCTCAATAGACAATATTTTTATAATAGTTTAGTCAATCTACATCAAACTAATTACAGAATATATCTTGTTACTAACACGCATGCTCGTATATATAAACAATTATGGTAAAAATATTCGGAGAGTAAAGCAGTTTTTGAGTTTTAATTACGGGGGTGGGTGGGTCTATAGACAAGGGATATCACTTCTAAAACATGTGGGTTTTAGTCCCATTATCATCTGGGGTTTTTCAATCTCAATTAATTTCATATACCTTTAACATTTCTGAGCTCATTTAAAATGATCAGCCCATTTAATTCAGTTGCATTTTATTTTTAGTCTGTCAAAATCTAATATTTCTGTAATAAGCAATTAATGACAGAATGTCCAGAGTAATACAATAGAACGTTTAGAAGAATTATGTTTTTTAACATTTTATAATTGTTTTATCATTTTTGTACATATCAAAATATAAGTTAATTATTTTTTTTTTTACTTTCATCATGTTACTTTTCACTTATTACCATTTTGCATAGTCAGATAGTCCTGCTACAAAATACATATTTTTACATTCAATATACATACTACATTCATTTTAAGCCTATGTATTCATTTGATGTCTAGGCTTTTCTTCATATAGAATTAAAGAATACTTTTTTCAAATTTCTGTGTAAAATTTAGACTCACAGAACTGTATCTGCCTTTTTTAAAAAAAGTACTGAAAATACTTAAACCCCAAAATCCGGTTTTAATAGAATGGTTCAACACGTACTACCATTTGGAGTCAGGAGACATAAAGTTATTGGGTTAATCTGTTTACTTTTGCTCTCGTCCCCATTTTCATCCTGACCATCATGAAAGCACATCCTTTCCTTTCCTTTCTTTGTCACATTTTATACATATATTGTGTATTAAAAGAAAGGAATAAAATTTTCTCAATTCATCCAGACTGCATCGGTTGTTCAGTGGTAGAGCATCCGTCTCAAGAGTTGGAGGTCATGTGTTCGAACCCCTGTCATGTATGTCATACTTTAAAATTTGAGCATGTACCAACTTTCATGAAGATATCTATAAAGACAAAATACTTATGCTCAAAACACCGAATTAACATAATTATCATCATAATTTCAACCGTTATTTTAGCTTGACCTTGAAACCCAAGGTCACAGTGACCTCATTATAGTACGCACGTGCCTCCTTTAGGTACAAAGTTTCATTAAGGTATCTTTAACGATAAATGAATTATGTTCCGAAAATTGAACGTCCAACATAAATTGATTAGATATTTAACCTCAACCTTGACATCAAAGATCACAGTGACCTAATTATAGTGTGTAATACACAGTCATTGTAGTGACAATGTAAATAATAGTGACTCTCTTAGTGGAAGAACAGATCTACCTAAAAACAGTAAGTGTAAATTACTTTCATTAAACGTGTGTGGAATTCTTAGACGCTTAAATTATCCTGAATTTAAAAACTTAATAACTCAGTATGATATTTTGTGTTTTACTGAAACAAAAACTGACAATTGTGACACTATCGAACTTGATGGTTACGAGTTTAAATCCAAGAACAGGAGAAAATTATCAACCACCCGTTCAGGTGGTATAATCTTGGGTTTTAAAGATTATTTAGCAGACTATATTACTCCAATAGAAACTAATTGCGATTATGTGTATTGGTTTATCTTGAAGGGTTGTTTATTTAATTTTGAAAATGACTTATTCACTTATACGCCAGGCCCCAAAAATGTCACCCAAGTCAGGTTCTAAGCTATTTAAATAAGGCGGTCCAAAAGAAACTGAAATTCAATAGATTTAAATTGATAGTTGACCACATCCTGGTTTATGGACAGTAAATTGATTTAAAGCCTTTAGGGCAGTTTTAAGAACTGACTCGGGTACTTCAAATTCTAAATTCTCATTTTTACACTGACACACAGAATCAAAGTACTGATGGCGTAGATTTCTACTTAACTGATTGCCTTTTTGGAGGTGCATGTTTATTCCATGATTCATTTTACTTGAAACACAATATTGGAGTTAAAATATGACATAACACAGAAGTTAGAGAATTAGGTCAGATATGAAGTGTAAGTTTCCATATGCATAAAATGTATGTACTCCCCAATATAAGATGCTACACAAATCAATATGTATATCTTGATTGCACGGTGGGTCAATGATGTTAAAAAATTAGATTTAAAACAAATATAGACATTTTAAGGGCTTTTGAACTTCCAATTTTTTATATGTGCACCTTTATTTCCTTTGACAAAAAATGATTATCGCATAAAATAGTAATATACATGTAGGATTGACTTCATATGTAGATGCCTACATGTCAAAGATTCCACTAACAATTACATGTGTATTTGACTTGCGTGTTTTCCAGCATCCTTTTGATATATTAACACACACACGCACATGCACACACACACACCGTCTATAAATAACCTCGTTGGACTATAAGCTATTGACAATAGACATATCCAGACATTCTGCACAGTTTTCCCCGGATATCTGATAACTGACTGTCCCATTAAAAACTATGACATTAAACATTATTATTCCACTCAAATCGCCGCGGTAGCTCAGTTGTTAGAGTGCTCTCTCCATAAGTGGGAGGTATTGGATTCCAAACCCAAGACTTGAAGGTGGGTAATGGGTGCTCTTTCGCCAAGCACTCAGCATTTACGAAATAAAAGTCATGTTTATTTGTGATAGGAACTTAGGCCCTATGTCACAGTAGACGTGGCATCAGGGGCGTAGCCAGAAAAGAATGAATGTGCAAGTCTGATGGCAAAGATGCCTTCACTCTAGGTGGAAGGGATCGGAGAAATTTTTGAAAATATGGAGCCAATATCTGAATTCTTATCAGCTTTATAGGGCCTCGATTTAATTCATCTTTAGAAGCTAGAAACTGAAATTGTTACCAAAAGCTGAGGATGACATTAACAGTTTTCAGTTAAGGCTTCCATCCCTCATATCTGCAGTAGTAATTTCACCTGGGTCTGGGTATTTGGGTTCACATGCATTTGAGGAAAATGTTCACCTATGAACTGATTGGCTTATCACTACTAGACTAAGAGTGAGACGAAATTTGTGGCTATGTTTTTGATTTGAAAAATATCTTTGTGAATAATTAATTCTTTAAATGATTGAAAGAAAAAAATAATAATCCACTGTTTGTTACTTTCGCAATATAATTATTTTGTTTGTCATTTGTACCAAATGACTGATTGGATTAATGTTTTTAAAACATATTTTTAAAAACTCATGTGCAAGCACAGGATTATTTGCTAATATGCACGCTACGCCACTGGACATGATAAAGAACCCTGCGTAATAATGCCATCAGTGCAACATACAGACAAGATTTATACACCTTTGTCTACAGCTGCCGATGTCTAGATATAAGTGGCAATTATAATTGTAAAAACAATAAAATGTTGCTAATGTGACCATTTGTTTACAGACCACCTGTCTTTTAAGACCACTGTTTTATGGGCAATTGCTTTATATTTCAACCAAAAAGAACATCTGTATATAAGCCAATTGTCTAAAAAAGTCCCAGAGGTCGTTTTTATATGTAGGTTTGAATGTTTGTTAGCTTTACATTTGTTTTAAAAGTTGTGTTACATATTGAATAAATACCATTTCTAAAAAAAATTAAATCTGAAATTCACTTTAAAGTGTTACCTGTGTAACAGTAAAATATATCAATGGTCAACTTTAAATGTTTATTTAAATCCTAGTTAGGAGAGATGTATTGTCATCAAATGACCACTGAAGGTAAAGGGTTAAATGTAGCATGAAATTGATTTTTACACGCCCCTTTTTCAGAGTTGGGGCCTGTCGTATAAGTGTATTATATGGGATTGTGTATATACCACCAGAAGGCTCAGACTATAGTTCACCTGATGCTTTCAGTGAAATTGAATCTGAATACATTGATTTATCTAGTAAATATAAACATGTATGTTTAACTGGTGATTTTAATAGTAGAGTGTCTAATCATTATGATTTTATACAAGATGTGGAATTGTCAGATATTGAAATTGATATTTTTGGTGAAATTAATGAAATTTCTATGGTAGATCAGCTTAACTTGCTAAATCTGTCTTTAGAAAGAGTAAACAAAGATACTAAAAAGAATAGTTACGGCAATTACCTATTAAATTTTTGTAAATATAATAATTTAGTTATATTTAATGGTGAAGATAAATTTAATGGTGATTTTACTACTAATAGATCAAGTGTTGTTGATTATTTTATTGGTTCTATAGATTTTCTTAATATTGTACAAAATTTTCATATTTTGGAATTCAGTAAACTTTTTTCTGATATTCATTGCCCATTGGTATGTGAACTTATTTTTAATAATTATGTTAGACATGATAATGTTACTGATTTTGTATCAGATCCTATTATTAAGCCATGGGATATTGAAAAGTCAAATGATTTTTGTAAAAGTTTTGATTTTGTTAAAATTGCTAATACTATTGATATTTTAAATAGAAATTGTAATAATGTAGATGCTAATTTTATCAATGAACAGTTTACGAATGTAGCTGATGTTATTATTGATGCAGCTAAAAAGACATTTAGTACTTTTTTACCCAAAAATTCAGATTGTGATTCAAATGTTAGTAATTGTAAAGAGTGGTTTAACCATGATTGTTATAAAGCCAGGAAAAAATATAGAAAGTCACAGAGGTTGTATAAAAAATATAGATCTAGTATTTTTAAACAGGAAATGTGTAATGAAGAAAAATATTATAAAGAAGTGTTAGATAAAAGTTATAGAAATCATAGAATATTATTACAAAGAAAACTTAAGAAACTGAGATCTTCAAATCCAAAAGTGTATTGGAAATTGTTGAATAAATCTAATAAGTCTAAATTTGATGGTGTTAATATTCAAGAATTTTATCATTATTTTAAAGATATTAATGTTGATAGTAAAGAAACTGTTGTAACAGATAATAATGTATATGTACATAATGACATTAATACTGGTAAATTAAATGATGTTATTACAAATGAGGAAATTTTGTCATGTGTAAAATCATTGAAAAATAATAAATCTCCAGGTATTGACAATGCTTTAAATGAGTATATAATATATTCAATTGATTTTATGTTACCTATTTATAACAAATTGTTTAATTTGATTTTTGATACAGGTATTGTACCTGATGCTTGGACAATTGGCAATATTATTCCTATTTATAAAAATAAAGGTAGCAAAAATGATGTCAAAAATTATAGACCAATTACTTTACTTAGTTGTATCGGTAAACTATTTACCTCTATATTATGTAAAAGATTAAATACATTTGCTGATGAGTTTTCTATAATGAGTGAAAATCAGTCTGGTTTTAGACATACATATTCTACTCTTGATAATATATTTGTACTTTATAATTTAATTGATATACTTTTTATGAAACGCAAGAAGTTATTTTGTGCATTTATTGATTTTCAATCAGCCTTTGATAAAGTATGGAGAAATGGTTTATGGCAAAAGTTGTTTAAATATAATATTACTGGTAAATGTTTGAGATATATTGTCAATATGTATAATACTACTAAGTCTAGAATTAAATTAAATGGTGGTTATTCAGATTTTTTTGTATGTAACACTGGTGTTAGACAAGGGGAGAATTTATCTCCTTTTTTATTTGCTATTTATTTAAATGACTTGGAAGAATTTTTTATTGAAAATAACATCAATGGTCTTACAACTGTTACTGATGAATTAGAAAGTATTTTTGATGTTTATCTTAGATTGTTTTTATTACTTTACGCTGATGACACTGTTTTAATGGCTGAAGCTAAAGAAGATCTACAATGTCAGTTGGACTGTTTTTCAAATTATTGTAAATTGTGGAAGTTGACTGTAAATGTTCCTAAATAAAAATTGTTATTTTTTTAAAAGGTCGACTTCCACAGAATTTGAATTTTACAATAAATGGTTCAGTTTTAGAAATTGTTAAAGATTTTAAATATTTGGGTATATTTTTCAGTAAGTCTGGTTCTTTTATTTATACAAAGAAGTATTTAGCAGAAAGGGCTACTCAAGCAATGTACTGTGTTATTAAGAAAGCACGTTTGTTTAATTTATCAATTGACTGCCAACTTGATTTGTTTTATAAAACAGTTATGCCTATTTTATTATATGGATGTGAGGTATGGGGATTTGAAAAATGTGATGTGTTAGAAAAAGTACATTTGAAATTTTGTAAAATTATTCTACATCTTAAAAAATCAACTCCAAATTTTATAGTGTATGGTGAATTGGCAAGATACCCCCTTATTATAAATATCAAAGCAAGAATTGTGAATTTTTGGACAAATATTATAACGGGCAAAGAAACTAAATATGCTTTTCTTGTTTATGGACTTTTATATTCATATTATTCTCAAGGTATAAATTCAAAATGGTTATGTAATTTAAAATCTATTTTTGAAGAATGTGGTTTATGCAATATATGGTTATCTCAGACTTTTTATAGTAAAACATGGTTAGTGAAATGTGTTAAACAAAGATTATTTGATCAATTTTTACAAAAATGGAATAGATATTAATAATTCTTCTAAAGGTATATCTTATAGATTGTTTATTAATAATTTTGATATTCAATATTATTTGTTATCTACAATTTCTACAAAAAACAAAATTTTATTGAGTAAATTTAGGACCAGTAATCAGAGATTACCCATTGAAACAGGTAGATGGTACAATATTACAAAATCAGAAAGAATATGTAATTTGTGTCTTGAAGAACTTGGGGATGAATTTGTGTCTTGAAGAACTTGGGGATGAATTCCATTACATAATGATTTGTAAAAATTTTGCTGAAGAAAGAAAGAAATATTTACCTCTGTTTTATAGAAAAAATCCAAATGTGTTAAAATACAATTCATTATTTTCTGCAAAAAAATTGTCATTGTTAAATAACCTATGCAAATTTATATGTGTCATTTTTGAGAGAGTCAATCCTCAAGGTTAGCATTTATATATGTATAATGTATATGTATGTGACTCGCGCATGCAACATGTTTATTTATAATTATGTTAACATGTTCTCCGTATTGTTATTTGACAATTGTGAGAAATAAAGAAATTTTGAAATTTTGAAATTTTAGTACCCGACACACCGCCTTTGGCTAATGCATGCGTGTACCAAGTTTCATTACGATATCTTTAATGATAAAAAAGTTATGATTTACATGTGTGTTCTCATTGAAGAAGCGGAATAGTCGGGGCAGTTATCAAAAAGTAGCCTCTTTGTTGACCATCCCCCTAACTTTTTGTTAAAAGCAGGAAACATGATGCATCGTATTGCCCTATATGTACTTAGTCAAGCTAGGTATGTTTCCACGTTAACTTTTTCCGTTTAATAAAAATATATCTGCCAAATCCAAGATGGCCGCCAAAAAAGATAATTTTAAAATTAAAGTTCAATAATAAATCAACCGCTCAACCTTTTGAGTTGAAATTTTGTATTTGATCAATTAAATATTTATACTGATTTTTCATGAACAAACTGCGTTGTAAAGTCGATATGGCCGCCATTTTCAAGATGGTCGACTTATAACCATCGTTCTGTATTATTTTAATACAATAAACCAATATATTGAATTTGTTAATATATATATTAGTTATCTCGCTCCTTCAAAAGGTGTTTACACCAGAATGATTCAAATACACAAACAACTGTACATAGAATGTATTTTTCACACTAATTCAACTGCAAAAACATCACAATTCCACATTCATAAATATTTGAGGTCAATTTTCCAACCAGTAACAAGAGTTAATGGTAGTTTTTGCTGAGGAAAAAACACAGATTTAAAACCATTTGCTGATAACTAGTGTGTTTAATGTGCATGACCGAAACGTCTCTTGTTGTTGATAACATATCAGGATTAGACTGGCAACGAAGGAACATATGACAGTTAAGTTGATGAAGGTTAACATTACAATAGGTAGATAACAATCAAAGGAATCTACACTTGATAACATTATTGCCGAATTTATCGTAAATTCACAAATTTTAAGTTATGAGTGTTCAAGCTTTATGTTTTGTTTGAACACTTATCATGTTGGAAGCTCAAACACTGTCTGTTTCTTCTGATATTTCTTATTGACTCCTGGAAAGTTTGGTTTCTTATTTGTACTCACTTAAACCTTACTGTTTAGTTGTGAAACAAAACCAAGACAATACAAATATTCTATCAATTTCTATGGGCATAAGTCTTGAGTCTGTCTGTTTATGGTTTGCACAAAATTATCTCGCCCTGTACACAAGAATGTAGTATTTGGATCCACAACCCTCCATTAATCACTGACTCCTTGCCTACTACTTCCTTGCTCAAATCATTTAATATAAAACTAGTCAGATAAGCCTTATTCTCTCCCGTATTTATAAAATTGTTCTAATTCTCAGGCAACATGGAAAACCATCTCTCTTCTGCATTCTTTAAATGTGTTTATACAACGATGCAAACTGCTAACAAATGAATTGCTGATGCAGGGATAGCGTAAGCCTTGGCCTATCAAGGCCCTCATAAAATTTATGGCTGCCATCACAATATAGTATGACGAGTCTGTATCATGGATATATGGCGCCCCAAAGTTCTCTGTTCAATCTCAATTTCTCAAAAGTGTGGGATGCTCAATTACCCTTCCAGATCACTTGTTCTCACGCCACTGGTAGATGTTCGTGTGTTAAACTTCATTTGAAAGTTTCAAGATTTTACTTTGCTTTATAATTGTTGGTTGGTTGGTTGAATGTTGCTTAACGTCGCATCAGCAATTTTTCAGCTATTCGCGACGAGAACTATTTAATTAATCTCTATGGATTAATCTATGAACAATTTCGTGTATGCATGTGAAGTGTGAGTGTGTTGTATGGTCTGCCTTGTACTAGTGCTTTATAATTGTGATTTTGACATGGATTGGTATGTTTGTTTTAAATTTCTTCTTTTTTGTCTGGTTCCAGCCTTTATAGAAGCAAACAATTTACTCTAATACTGTTTTCTAAAACAATAATTTGTGGTTGTTGCAAAACAATCTTCAAAGTGCATATTGTGATTTCCCAATGTTGTTAACCAACGCCATGTCATATATTATAATACAAGTCTTTTTCGGGAGCATTATGGAGTTTCAAACAGCAAAACAATAATAGCTTAATAATATCATTGTGCCAATAGAAGCAGGAAGAGGCATTGATGATAGTGATGTACTGGACAAAAAAAAGTACCTGTATTCTAAGTAGCATCATCAGGTAGTTTACGACCAATCAACAAACCTCTCTGATGAGGTCATCCAGATATGTTCAGAAAATAGTATAAAGATTTGTACCATAATAGAGAGTATGGAATTGGTTAACAGCATTGGGAAAGCACCAATGCATAACCCTTTGGCAATTTTGTCGATTTGCAGATAGCACAAAGTGTCATTTCAGGAACAATGATAGAGCAGATGTTTTGTGGTGTTTTGTTTCATTGATAATTTGAGAATTCTATAAAGTCTGAAACCAGACAAGAAAAAAATAATCAAAAACAAACACACCAATCCATCCACAAATCACAATCATAGAACAGTAAAAACAATGAGAACTGGTAAGAATAATTCGATTTAAAGAATAATACATGTACTGCCTAACAGAGATGGAAAGTTAAAAATTGGAATAACTATATACATATGAACGAGAATAAAGAATGAATCTATTTTGTTTTTTAGTTTTAAATCAAATGAGAAAAACAAGAAAACAAACAGGGAGTATGGCAAGCAGTTTGTGTTAAGTTAGTGGGTTTTGGATGCGAATACTACAGTCTCGAGTACAGGGCGAGATGCATCAGGTCTTTGAGTAAACCATAAAGAGGCAGACTCAAGAATTGTTTTTTGTGCTAAAGGAGCCAAAGAAAAAGATAATGGTCAGACGCTTATTCTTATAGCTTATCATCTATACAGATGTTTTTGTTATGGTCTTTGTTTTTGTTTTACAATTTATGTTTGGGAAGTAAAAGATCGTCAATCTTATATTTATAGCTGTTGAATAGTTGTAGCGGGGGAAATGTGTTATATTCTGATCATACGTATATAATAAGTACATATGTATACAGGATACACGTATAGGACATATTGCTGCAAGGTGCTTGTGGATGTTATTCATATTGCTGTAGGACCTCATTGAATGTTTGAATGAGCGAGATGAACTTTTTTATTGCAGACGTCAAAAGTCATAGCTATTCATGATTCAAAAGATCTTTATTGAAAACTTAAAAAAATCTCTCGGCTTAGTTTGTTAAATAACATAAAATAACAGACTAAAGAGCTCTACTGAATATTTTCACATAATATAACACACACACACACACACACACACACACACACACACACACACACTCTTAAAAAGTAATTTCACCCCTAAATTTCCAACCTTGTGTAGAATTTAAAATCATTCGTTTCATTATTTTATCAGAGTAGGTGTTAAATATGATATTTATTAGCGCCGTTATCACAGTATTGTTTATAAGTTTGATGTCCCTGTGTCCATGATTGTCCTGGATATATTTGACGTCCCATAGTTTCATGTTCCTTTCACACAATTTTGATTACACACGTGGCGGGTGTAGCTAGCTAAACAGGAGGTGCTTACCCTTCCGGAGCACCCGGCCTCACTTCACGTGTCTAACTTGACTTGTCAGTTCCAAAGTTTTTACTTTGCTTCTGGATTGTGATTCGGACATGGATTAGTATGTTTGTTTTTTATTATAATCATTTTTAATGCCTTTAACAATTATTACATTGTCAATCCCTTCACTTCTCTCGTGATATCTATTTGAAAATAAATCCAGAACATTTAGGAAGCTGACTGACAAATGTGCCTTTAATTTGTTAGGAAAGTAAAACGTTTTAGTGTTCATAGTGGTAATATTGTTCAGCCATTTTTTGTACAGCGTGAAAACGCGTACATTGTTGTCACATTCTTCCAAGATATCGAGCTTCTTTGCTATGAAATTATAAGATATAAGTACACCTGGAAATAGTGCGCCTGGTAAATGAGCGTGAAAGAAGTATATCTGTTTTATCGTGAGATATGTATTTTGAGACGGGTAATGCATTTGGTTACATATGCACATTTGGAATAAATTTTCGGAATACATTTCGGAATCTAGTAAAATATTGCGACGGGATGCACCTAATAATTTCTGCAATTTGGCGAACTGATCTCATGTTTACAATAAAAAGTAGTTCGAGAAGTTTGCGTCCTACGATGTAAAATCATAACTTTTTATGAAATGAAGAGAAACGGCAGGTTGTTTAATTAATTCTTCGCGAAACTTCGGAAATTTAAATTTATTTTGAGGGTTATGATAACGTATTTTGATGTTGAGGCAATCGTGTCATATTTTAAAATGTTTATCGATTAGATTTTACTTCGTGAAAGGGAGATAATTCGTACAGTGTTGTGTACAGCAGTCGTTTTACCAGTTCCGAACAGGGTTTCATATAAGCGCTGCTGCAGACGTCGTCCACAAGCAGAGGAAATAAAATTTATGTTGTGTAATAATACAAATGTTAACTGATTCCAAAATATCGACACCTGTCCTCAAAAACACGTGGTAGTATGTTTTCTTGAAAAAAGCATTTCCGTGATCACGATTTGTTTACATCGTTAAACTAGGTCACCAACAATCTGTCGACCTTTTAGGAAGCGGTTGAAGTTTAATATTATTTAAACAATTAATGCCCATACATTCAAGTAGAAGCAAATTTAGAAAGTTATTTTGCGATTCCTTTAATTGAACGGGATTGAATTTTAGATTATTCGGTAGTAAAAATTCGGAACTAGTAAAACAACTGTACTTCACCATTAACATGAAACGGGAATATTGTTAGTGATAATCAGCAGTTAATTAAAACCCAGATTAACAGCAAATGATCCAGTTATGCATACAACCGATAGAATGTACCCCTCATAGCGACGGTAGGATCTGCAAAACTCTTTCTCTCTATCCGAAATGACAAAACGATCGGGTACAACTTTTTTAAATTTTAATTACCGATTGTCTTTTTCATATATTTATTGTTTCTTTTTCAAAAAAAAAAAAAAAACATCCGTCGGACTATGCATTGATCGACCCCCCCCCCGAATTTTCGGTTATATTCTGTCTTGCCACAACACAATTTTCCCAACTACTGTACGCTGTACAACAGCACGACAGTGCTATGTTTTTACCGTTTTTGCACTCACAGGGAAGCCTGCACTAAAATGTCACCACTGATTTAACCCCACATTATTGCACTTTGCACGGTAAACTGCCACTGATTATTAACCCAACATTGCCGTATTTCATTTGTACGGGGATGTTACCACTAATAAAACATTAAAACTCGGCTACCATCTTGTAGCCATGCATTTAATGACTCTCCTTCAATGGTCCCTATTTTATAATGTGTTTACAACGAAAGAAGCAAATTTGACATTTCATTTGTAAAAGACATAAAACCTTTCAATTTGTTAGAGTGGGAAAATAAAACAATATATATATATTGCATGTATTAGCATAAAAATCAGCTCAAAACTAAAGGTCGTTCGTCACATTTTTTTCCAAAATCAAACAAGAATATTAAGGGAATGTGACCGAAACAACCGATTTATTTATAACTTAAAATGGAAGTCATTTCCCGACGCCCTAAAATTATACAAAAATACTGAACTAATCGGGATTTAATACTGAAACTCCAAAACCTGGTTTTAAAAGGATGTTTCAACAAGTTTTACTTTTACCACACAGGAGACACCACATTTTTTAGTTTATCTGTTGACTTTTGCGATCGTCCCCATTTTCATGCTGATCATCACGAATACCCATCCTTTTTGCAATACTTTTATCCACAACCGTGTATATATTCAAATGTCAAGTGACAACCAACAGAACTTGCTCAAACAAAGCCAAAGCATTAAATTGTATGATTCAAATTATCTGTATATATCACTTCTTTTGAAACTTATATCAAAAGAAACATTATTTTCTCCATTTCTCCAGACTGTCTCGGTTGTTAAGTGGTAGAGCATCCACCTCTAGAGTGGGAGGATAGTCTCATGTCGCATGCAGAGGTGCAATGGTCAACTACATTAATTAAAGGTAACATATATAATTTTTTCAACCGTTAGGGCCAATCTGAATGGATAATTTCTCCTAAGAATGCTACATCTGAAATATCTAAGGTGTAGTTGCAGTATATTTATAAACAGCTAAAATAGTAAAAAGAAAAAAGTACAAAAGGTAAAAAAGATGCCCATTGGGCCTGATACGCTCACCTGATAAATAATGGATAGCTGATACTTTACAAAAAAAAATATAAAATATTGAAACCCCAATGTCAAAATCTTTCCAAGTAGCTTTTCAGATAATTAACCAATTTGGTATTGTTTTGCATCTGTGACCTTGACCTGTAAAACCATGACCACTTTTCTTAAATCAAAATGACCGTTGTATCAATACCTACAACATTATAATATACATGCCTATACATTATAGTTTTCAAGATAATTTATCATTTCAATATTCTTTCCCGTCTGTGATCTTGACCTTTAAACCCATGACCTAAATCTATATATCAAAATGATTGTTACATCAATGCCAACAATATTCTAAATTTCTAATATATATATGTATATGCCTATACAAAACGTTAATAGTTTTGAAGATTATTAACCATTTGGGTATTATTTTGCATCTGTGACCTTGACCTTTGAACCCATGATCTTTTTATACACCACAATGATCATTGTATTAATGCCTTAAACATTCTTATCTACATGCCTTAACAAATAGTTAATAATTTTAAAGATAATTTACCATTTCAGTATTCTTTCGTATCTGTGAACTTAACCTTTGAACCCATTACCTAAATCTATATATCAAATCAAAAACAAACATACTAATCCATGTCCGAATCACAATCCAGAAGCAAAGTAAAAACTTTGGAACTGACTAGTTAGGTTAGACACGTGAACTTCCACCAGGGAATTGAGGCCGGGTGCTCTGGAAGGGTAAGCACCTCGTGTTTAGCTAGTTACACCCGCCAGGCGTGTGTAATCAAAATTGTGTGAAAGGAACATGGAACTATGAGACGTTAAATATATCCAGGGCAATCCTGGACACAGAGGCATCAAACTTATCAACAATACTGTGATGACGGCCATAAAATTTTTTGAGGGCCTTGATAAGCCTAGGCTAGCAATATTCCTGAGTCAACAATTTATTTTCAAGCAGCCTACTTCGTTGTACAAAGTCCCCGCAGTGGGAACAAGCTCTACCATAGCGTATTAATTAGGAAACAAATACACCATAAGCAGGAGAAGCAGGTATATTGCTGCATAAAAAAAGGGAAGTTGACAATAGAAAAATATGTCATCACGTTTGTCATAAAGTTTCAAATGTAGCCTTTCGTGTGCGTCATAATTCAGGGATAAGTCTAAATATGAAGCAGAACTTGAGGAATCAGTCGTGTCTTTTATTTCAAGCTCACTAGGATAGATGACATTTACATAGTCTCCAAATTTAGGATTGTTAAGAGACAGAACGTCATCTATATATCTGTATGTTGAGTTGAATGATTTGGCGACAGTCTTCTCTCCAGATTTAACAAGGTTCAACATGATTGTTATATCAATACCAACAATATTCTAAATTTCTAATGTACATACCTATACAAATAGTTAATAGTTTTCATGATAATTAACTATATCAGAATTCTTTGGCATCTGTGACCTTGGCCTTTGAACCCATGACCTTAATATATATATTAGAATGATCATTACAACAATACCAACAATATTCTAATATACATGCCTATACAATAAGCTTATAGTTTTCCAAATAATACATAAAATCAGAAAGGTTTAAAAATTAGGTCATGTTCTTCACAATTGACCTTCGCTCCATTTTGAAAGTTATACAAGAATATGTCACGACTGAAAAACCCCATGTCATTATCTGATCAAATAGTCAAGTTATAACAATTTAAAGTTATTTTACTTTTTTCAAAATAAAACGCAAAAACGTCTAACCTATTTTTTGTCTGAATTTCACTAAATGAATAAACTATAGGCTAAAGACTCTAGAGAAGCCAAATATCACATTCGATTTTTTTCTCCAATCGTCGGTTTTGGAGAAAAAGATTTTTTTAAAGATTTTTGCATCCTCCGATCACCTTGACTTAGTTATAGAAGCCATGTCCATAATCAAATGTGGTTTGCACCAGCACATATATGCTTCTGACCAAGTTTAATTTTAATCTGTCAAAATAGGCTTCAACGACGCTCATATGCACGCACATACACATGCTACGCTATGCCATAAAACCATCTGTGACTTTGACCTTTGCACCCATGGCCATCATTCATATATCACAATGACCTACAATATTCAAATATACATGCCTATACAAAAAGTTAATAGTTTTGAGATAATTAGCTATATATTAGCTGATTTAGGTATTAGTTTGTATCTTTGACCTTGACATTTGAACCCATAACTTTCATTTATACATCACAATTATTATTGTACCAATACCTACAATATTCTAATAAACATGCCTATACAAAAAGCTAATAGTTTTCCAAATATATTGATAAATACTCTTATTTTTTTCAATTTCTCCCTTAAAAACCTAGCCATGTCCCCATTTTGGCCCCTACTAAACATCATTGCGTGGTAACTAAACATCATTTCGTTCGAACGCATTATTATTGCTTGTAAGCGAAATACTATTGCGTGCGAACAAAGTATCATTGCATGCGAATGCATATACTTTTGCGTGGGAGCGAAACACTATTGTGTGGCAACGCAAACATATATTTATTTCAATTTCCCTTCGCTGGCTCCTTAATATCATCTGTTGAGGGTGAACTAATTGTTATTTGTTTGTATTATTTTTTAAAGTTTTGATATAACCCCTCATTTAGTTCACATTCACGGTCATAGTCAGCGTATACATGTATGTTGGAGATGTCTATAAAAGGCCAGTAGACTTGTATCCCAATTGCTCTTTTATCATATTGTAAAGGCCATCTGCCCATAAAGGTAACTCTTACAGAAATCGGTAAGCTTGAAGCTCTCAACTAATGAAACCTGCAACGCAGGTCATGACCTGCATAGAGACCTTCGTCGGACTTTTTTAAAGCTAAAAATCATAATTATATTTTATCATTAAGTGCATGTAAGGGGTACTATCCACATTGCCATTTTTAATTTTTTTTTTTTAATTACGAGGGGAAGTCAGAAAGTTCATAGAACAGCGTATTTAGCCAAGCGTAACACACATTATTTAGACAACACAACATTCCGCCATTTTAAACATATCAAGTTAATTTGTCACAACATATTTGTGTAATTCTCAAAAGCATTCAAAGTTGGTGACCATCAAGCAATGATGGAAAATCAAAATGTAGAGTTTAGGGCAGTAATAAAGTTCCTCACAGTAGAGGGATCAAATGCCAAAGAAATTCACAGGCGAATGGCCGAGGTGTAAGGTGACAGTGGCCCTGCCTATTCCACAGTGGCAAATGGTCAGCTGAATTTAAACGTGGGTGCACCTCACTGAAGGATGACCTATGGTCAGGTCAGCCGGCTGATGCCATCACAAAGGAAATTGTCACGTCTGTGGAGACCCTAATATGAATGATCGTCGAATTAGGATTGATGACATAGCTAGGGAATGTGACATTTCACATGGAAGTGTATACACGGTTATCCACGAGCATCTTAGGATGTCAAAAGTATCCGCAAGATGGGTCCCCAGTAACCTTAATGTGCAGGATCGCTTCTAAAGACTCCAGTCAAGTCGGGAGCTTCTTGGTATTTATAATGATAACCCGGAGAGCTTCCATTTACGTTTAGTAGCTGGTGATGTAGCATGGATTCACCATAGGGACCCAGAAACCAAAAAAAAAGAGTCCATGAAATGGAAGCAACCTGTCTCACCCCAACCAAAGGAATTCAAAACCCAACCATCAGCTGGCAAAGTCATGGCCACTGTGTTTTGGGATTCTAAGGTTGTTCTGTTAATCAATTATAAACCTGCTGGAATCTCTATCACTGGGGCTTACTATGCTGATCTAATGAAACAGCTGATCGAAAGCTGCTATGAAATTAAAAAGGAGGGGAAAGTCGAGCCGAGGGTATTGCTTCTTCACGACAATGCTCTTGTCCACAAGTCAAGGATTGCACAAGCAGCGATTCGTGAATGCAAGTTCGAACAACTCAATGACCCACCCTACAGTCCTGTTTGGCACCCAGTGATCATTTCCTATTTAGAAACTTGAAATCCCATTTACGGGGAATCAGATTTCTTGATGATGATGGACTTAAGGCTGCCACAGAGGCATGGTTTCAGGACCTAACCGAAGACTTCTATTTCAAGGGTATAGACAGTCTTAAAGAAAAGTGGGCTAAGTGCATTGGGGTAAATGGGGACTACATGTATATTGAATAATAATAATAAAATGTATGGTTTGTTGTGGCAATATATACCCCGCTCTATAAACTTTTTGACCTCCCCTCGTAGTAAAATCTCACTTATGATTTTTTGCAGCATTTATTTCTTATAATAAGCTATATGATTTAGAAAAAAATACAATCAGGTGCTGAAGTATAAAGTTAACAAAGTTTTAAAATGAAAGGAATTGTGTTATCAATGTTGTTTCTTCAAATAGTTTATATCGGGGTGCTTTAATTGTATCCGAGAAAAACAAGTTATTTTGATTGTTATTTTTTAATTTTCTGTTTTCTTTTTTTAAATTATGAATGATGTATAAAATATGAAAATACTTATAACAATGGTATTAATTTCCTCACAAATTATGCTTGTCAACAGGAAGCACATACGTGTTACCGGCGGCAGCCTTTTTGTGTTTGTTTTGAAAATTGATCAAGTACCCAGAACGGGTGAAGATCTTCAGTCTACACCTTGGATTTACTGCTCTGATATAGATTTATCTGGCAAATTAACGATGTTTTGTTGAAAAACATATCCAGATGATTTTTTAAAGAATTCTTTGTGATAAATTGGTACTTCAACACCTGTAAATTCATCATACAGTTTCCGGAAAATGAATTTTTCCGTTTTCGTCTTGTTGTTTATTTATAATTATGATCGTTCTTCCTATTTATCACAAATTTTGGTCCCTCCACTTTTAAATTTGCTGGTACGGGCCTGGTCGCTAAAAATGTTTAATATATGACTGAATTTTAAAGCATTTATCGTTTCATGTATTAACATTTTTATGCAAGTCTTCTAAATTCGTTGTCATCTGTTAAAAAATGTAAAATCACCGGTTTGTAAACACAAAATTCTGGGACCCGTGCGGATGAAAATTATTTTACAGGTCATTAGTGGAATTTCCGGGTGTGACCCGCGCATTCCGGGTCACTTGAGAGCCCTAAGCTTCTGAGTTACAGGTTTATCGTAGCACGTGTGGGTTGAAACTGTAACTTTTTCGCCATTGTTAGGTCTTATGATTTCTTAAATTAATTTGTTCCTGAGGATGGCATTTAGTGACCGTTTCAAAAACCTCATAATGACTTCAATATTAATGGCTTGGTTGGTTGAATGTTGCTTAACGTCGTATCAGCAATTTTTCAGCTATTTGCGACGAGAGCTATTTTATTAATCTCTATGGATTAATCTATGAACAATTTCATGTTTGCATGTGAGTTGCGAGTGTGTTGTATGGTCTGCCTTGTACTAGCGCGCACTCAGGACAGCTTTTAAGGTGCTAGCGCGCCGAGTACGTCGCAGACAAGCGTACCATTCCCCCAGTCCATAAACTGATACCAGGTTAACCAATAATGACCAACAGCAAAGAAAACTTACTTTCCCACATGTGGTCTAAGCGGGACTCGAACTCAGAGCGGTGAGAGACCCTGGATTTGTAGACTGACGTCCTATCCATTAGGCCACCGCGGCCTCTTAATCAATATTAATTGAAAAAATTGTGAATTACATAATTAATTATGCAGATGAGAACGAGGTGCCATTTCCTTCCCCATTTAGAGGTCGAGATGATATTCCACCCTAATGAAAGTAGAAGGTCAATTCATGAATTATATCAGAAAACGTGTTTTGCTAAAGGATAAATGGCCATTTGCCTATGTTATTCATAGTTGTTGTTTAAATTTTCAATATTCAATTATAAACTATTTGTTTTAAATACCACATGTATGTACTTTGTATCGGCGGAAAAAAACTTGGTCACTTGCGGCATGCTATGAACATTTTGAACATTCCTTGACCAAAAACCCAAAACGCCCACATCTGTATGTTTTGTTTTTAATTTTGGATATGACGGGAAAAACAGTAGGAGTACAGATTTTCTAAAAAAGAATTTCCGTTTCTTTTTTTCCCTCATTCTTGTAAAAAAAGAAAATGTGTTCTTAAGACCTGTTTTACAAAGACACAAGAAGAACTATCCAAAATCTCAATACCAAGTCTACCAGTTGCACCTTTGTACCAAAAAAAATGTTTCTTTTGACTTCGCACAGAATGTATGTATACAACGGATGCTTAGTTGGTAGAGTGCACGCTTCTTATGTGAGGTCATGGGTTCGATGTCAGACAGGGTTTGACAAAAACCATGCATTCGGCATTTAGAAATAAAAGTAACGGAGTTCTTCGGAAGAGACCTTAAACACCGATGCCCCGTGTCATCGCAGGCGTCATTAAAATCCTCCCTGTACATTGCACTTGGCAATTCAATTCAAACTTTTTTCAATCTAAACCACTGGAGATGGTACAAGGGGTATATTCGTCATATAATATTCACACTACAAAGGTAAAATAAAATTGTACTACTTTACTTATAGCTGAGACGTCCTCAATATACATGATATAAGAGTAATATTCTTGACTAGGACGTAGATCGCCTTTCAATCAATCAATTAATTAATCAATCGATCAATAAACCATATTTTGATAAACAGATGAGTGCACTTTATTTTCTGACACCCTGTAAAATCTAGGTTTTTTGTACGACTATGTTTTCAATTGCATCTGAATCACTTAATGGACGAGAACCAGGCACTGGTTGAAAATGGCAAACAGTACCGAACTCGTCTGTATTTTTAATAAATGTATTAATTCTGATGTCTTACATTAATAAGGGCGAATTCTAAATATACAGCAGTTTGTGTTTGCTATTACAGAAATTTAGAATATTTTACAAGACAGAACAAAAATATGTATACAATGACTTATTTCGAATGGTGCATTTTGGCAGGACTAAACACTGCAGTCACTTTTTTAATAAATGCAGATTGCAGGACATGCACAATGCTTCATAGACAGGAGTTCTATAGGATTTGCGCAATTAAAGCGCCAATGCTGTCTGATCAATGTTGGCACTTTTGGATACTAGTACTGCTACAAAACCGGCATATAACAATAAAAACATTGCATACAATGTTTATGGGCCCAGCAACTGGGAATTGAAAGATTGGAAAACATTTTAATCAGCTCATTTCTGATCAGTCCTGTATCATTTTGGATCATTTTATCAGCATATTTATAAGATATAAAATTTAACTGAGATAAAATAGGTCAAAGTATCAAATCGATAGAATGTTTATTGAAATGCACAAGCACAAGAGCATTCAAGAAGTTTATTTATTTATTTATTTATTTTTAAATTAGAATTATAATGCACTCGCTTCATTTAAATGACCACTTAAGTCAAGAATTATAAAATACAATGGGTTTCAAAAATTGTAAACAAAATGTTTTTATTAATTGAAACTACTTTTCTTGTAAAATGACCAATCATAACTAAACTTTATGGTGGGTGTCGGCATGATATTGAGTTTGTAGGGAGATTTAGAAATGTAATAACATTTATCAGTAATAAATATTCAGAATTTTTATACACAAACATCCAATATTTAAGATTTTCAAGTACAGAACCCGGTAAAATTTTTGTGAAGATCAGGGACCGTAATATCGATGATTCTGAGACTACCTTTACACTTGTAAAGAGATCTGTTAGTCATGTACCTTTATGGACCGACCAGATCAAGTCGCACCAAGTCTATACAGCAGAGACCGACAAGTAAACTCAGTTACACCATATCAGGTTAATGTATCTAGATATCACATGTCCAGCACCGTCGGAAGAGTGACAATCATTTTGTTAAACGATGTTCGAGTATTGAAAATTGAATGCAAAGTTGAAAGCACTCATGAACACTTGACCAATAAATTGTGACGTCATCCAAGTTTTTATGACGTCATTTTTACATTTTAGGATTTGTGTTTTACTTTAAAAATTTGTTTACATGTATAAAACATTATGGACTTTCATTATATGTAAAAATCTCAATTTTGAAAGTTTTGACCAAGTTGTAGGTTTTCGCATGCACTGGCTCATTTGTTTTACGCAATGACGGGGTTCTTTATGTGACGTTGTCATGACGAAAGAGTTGACTATTTACGTAGGTTAGTGCAGCTTAAGAACGGATTGATTTTTGCGTAACTAGGATGACCAAAATTAATTTAATAAAGTGATAAAGTGAACTACTTTTCTGCATCATCAAACTTTTGGAGAAAAAATGACGTAAATTCAAACTTTTAAACTCAACCCGACCATTGAGCTACCCTTCATTGTACCCCTTGCGAACCTACGTAATAAATTCTTCCGTCATCATTACGTCACACGAAAGACAACGCCATTTTGTCAAACATTTTACCATTGTAAACACCCATCTAAAATACGTTTTGGTGTATTAAAGGAGTTACAATGCATGGATAAGACCATAATTAGGATTTTAGCAACGACTCGGCTCATGTAATTAAATGATTAATTGATTTTTAATTGTGTCATTAAAATCTTTTAAATATTAGCGTTGTTCCTTTCTCTCCAGCAGATTAAACAAACTGGTAGTTCCTTCACACAATTTTGATTACACACTAGGCGGGTGTAGCTAGCAAAACAGGAGGTGCTTACCCTTCCGGAGCATCCGACCTCATTTCCCTGGTGGAGGTTTACGTGTCTGACCTAACTTGTCAGTTCCAGAGTTTTTACTTTGCAGTCGCAGGTGTTTCTAGGCCACAGCCTGCCATTAGCAATAAGGAACTATTTGAATGGGGTTCGCCGCTGTACCACGTGATACCCTCTAAAGTTTGTGCGGAACACTTATTTCCAATGGATATGGAATCGCATGAGATGACGTTTTCCCGCGAAAACGACGTCATTTCGGGAATCTGTGGCGTTGACGTTTTCTAAAACGTTCCGCACAAACGTTAAGAGGTATTGACCACGTGGTACGGCGGCGAACCCCATTTTTTTTTAGTGAATTTGAACAAAAGAAATAAGTATAACATACAATCAAACATAAATTCAGTGGAGTCAATCAAATTATTTTAAATGCCTTATTTTATTTATACATCATTTGTCATCAAATATATGGACTTCCTGTTTGAATGTTTACATCTGAAACGTGTATCAAGAGAAAAAATGTAGAAATGATCTACTCATGTAACCCGCTAAACTTCAACTTTATTTTTACTTAAAAAAAGTGTGTAAATTTCATGAGTTTTTACGATGCTTTATTCTTAAAAACATTTTTGAGAGATTACAAATAAAGATATCTGCATATGTCCCATAATTTCTCGAGTGTATTCCTTATATGGAAGAAATCGGAAGTAGACTGACACTACCGAGTATTACCGATGGGCGAGTTCAAAGTTCGATTTATGTCGATTGGTGGGCGAGTATAGCCGATGTATAATGATTAAGGGAGATAACATAACTGCCTGGCATAACTTCCATTTACAAACGATCCCTATAGCGCCAAAACATTGAAAATGTCAGCGGCCAAGTTTGGAGTTGAAAACTGTACACCTGGGGTGGGCAACTCGAAGCAATCTTAAATCTGATTCGTAAGTAGATGATACGACAATCGTAAGTATATACTGCGACAGATTTACACGGGTAACTGGAAACGTACTTAACGCGTACAAGAGTTTATGATCACGGTTTACGTGGAGTTAAGAATTCGTTTCGTTATTATATTCTGCAATATACAACGTTTTTCTTTACTTCTTCGTAGTTTCTTCTAATGTTCGATTACCTCCTAATTACTTTAGACCTTGTAGAACTTATAAAATAATTTAATGACAATCAAAAGAAATACGGCAAATTTAAGTCACTATCTAAATAGCACTGCTTCGAACAGGGTAATTTAATAATACTGGATTACGAAGTTGGTCTGTTGAACTTTGAAAACGTTAACCGCATAAAGTTCAATATACCAGAGACATATAAAACGAACATAAATTAATTATGTAATGTAACGATTTTTGATTTTTACATATGTTATTCTCCATACTGAAATATGACTTAATGCGAAAATTTTATAAAAATCCATGCCGAAATAAGGCAGATATCGGTGAGTTTGTAATACACCTTCCGTTAATCCAAATCAAAAAGCCCGGGTTTGGGGAACCCCGTGCAGTGACGTCATTTAAGTAAGCAGACCCCACAGAATACTATTTATCTACATTACTTATATAATGAACCAGCTAAAAATTCTTTTTATATTTCACGATAAATTCATTTGATGAAGTGGAATTTACATCCGACTAACACCTACCAATAATTAAGCAAATTATTAATAGTCCACCTTGATAAAAAGTTTGTTTATTAGACATTCCTTAGATTGAGACCCGTACCTTTAATCAACAGGATGTGTTCTTACAATTAACAAAATTGATTGACAGGTGTTCGTATAGAGTAATTTTATGACACCTGTAAATACACCACCTGAACCGTTTGATATTGTCTTGAAATTTAGAATTTCACTTAGGTAAACTGATTGTGAAAAGATAATTATGTATAAAAAACTAGAGTTACGGGAGTATTCATGGATAGACTGATCACTGACAATATTATCTAATTTTGAAAAATAACATTTTAAATAACATTTTACCACTGCTCATTTAATTTTTAATGTTTAATAAATAAATAAATAATTTTTAAATTTTTGATAAATAAATAAATAAATAATGGTTCATCATAAGCCGATTCAGGATCGTAGAAACTTTATAAGTTTTGATGTTTGATTAGTATTATTTGAACGCGGGCGACCAGACAGGTATTTTTAAATGTATGTATGAATTTAATTACAGCATTTACTTTTATCAAGTTTCTAATTTTCGTTTTCTTCATGATCGGGAAAATTTGGCCTTTGAAATACATTGTTTGGAAATCTGGGGTCTTTTCGAACTTAAAATTGTCAAGATCACATTTATATATTAGCATTATATACTGAACTTTTGTCAATAAATTAACTTAGTAAAAAATATTTAATTGCGTGAACGACTGCCTGTGTTGTATTTGAAGCCGATTCCACGTTTCACTGATGTTTGGTTGAAAATTTTGCAGGATGTGCTGTCTGTAGCAGGTTCTGTATGATTTAATATTAAAATTAAATCTATTTTAAAATTTTAACAAGTGACAATTAATTTTTTTTAAATTGTCAACATCACATTTATTTATTTATTTATTTACTTATTTATTTATTAACATTAGATTCTGAACATTTGTAAATAAGTTAACTTAGTAAAAATCTTTAATAGTGTGAACAACTGCGGTGCCACGTTTCGATGTTGGGCTGAAAATTTTCAGGATGTCTGTTGCAGGTTCAATATTATTTAATATTAAAATTAATTTTAAAATTTCAACAAGTAACACTTAATTTTTGTGCTGTATATTTGATAAATAATACTTGACGCATATATTTGGTTATGTCTAGGCTAACATTCAGAAATTCTGGGTCTCCACTCAGTATAGAACATCGTATCATCATCTGTTTCAGGATCGAATAAATACAGCTAAACGCCAATTTCATCAATTTTAAGGTTGTCTATTCTTCCCAAAATAACGAGGAATCATATGACATATACAGATAAACGTCAGAGTCGTTAATTTTTTGTCCATTCATCATGTAATACGTCGCTACATTAGCATTACTAGTACTGTCCGCCATGTTAGTTACTACAGCGGTTACTTAAATGACGTCACAAACGGATCAGCCTCGATATGGGTCGTTTCACTTACAGGTACCCAGAGGAGGGCCAAATTCAAGGCCTTCAAACCGCTATAACTTTCTTATTTGGTCATCAATTTTGATGCGGTTTTCGATATTGTGATATTTAAATGGTATTTAACAAATATATGAAATAAAAATTTTCGTTACAAGTACTCTTTAAATAGGAGAATTTTGGGGATGAAATTGAATTATAGTCCCCATCAGGTCACATACTTTACGAAAAAATCCTGCACTTGTCTATGTTTTAACATTTTAGCATTTAGTTTCACCGAGACTTCCAATGCAAATCTCTCTCTCTCTCTCTCTCTCTCTCTCTCTCTCTCTCTCTCTCTCTCTCTCTCAATATCGGGATCTAAAAGAACGACTGCAAAAATATTGTATAATGATCAGGCGGAATAACTCTTCAAGGTAAATTTCACAAACCTCGTTACCAAGAGCTATCGATAACTGACCACTGGGTAACTGACAACGTGACATGGTCATTGTGAGATTAAAATGGACTGATGACGGTAAAAATGATTCTAAGAGATATTCCAAGCAAAACAGTATATTAATTTAAAATTATGTTAACATGAAGAGGGAAATATACAAGTCGAGAGAAAGAAAAAGTAGGTGGTTATTTAGAAGTAGAAGATATACTGTTTGTTAGGCAAAAAACAATGGGATATATATTAAACGTTTATCCTTATTATTTACACAAAATCAGTAACTTGATCCAGTCATGAATCAAATTGCATAAAAATACTATATGTGTGCGCAATACAAATATAAGTAAAAATGCTAATACACATTTTAATAAGTGTGATTATTCATGATGCACTGCACCCATCCATCCCAATGCTAATGTTTAACTATCTTATCAAATTCATTAAACAAATATTTAATTGGTAAATGCAAAATAAATAAATAAATAAATAAATAAATAAAAATAAATAAATAAATAAATAAAATAAATAAAATTTTGAATAATATTTTGACCCATTATTAGAAAAAAAAGTATTATTTATATCAATAGAATACATTTTTGCATCAGAAAATTTCTCATATTGCAATAAAAAACAAATAATATGTATAAAAGCACTTTTACAAAGTTCACATAATCCATGATGTCTTGGTTTTCTGGTATAATCTTCCCACGACAAACTTCAATAGGTAGTTTCTGATTACTATAAATTCACAATAAATTAATATTGCTTAAAGTGGATCTCACATACCAGTAATTAAAAGATTATCAATAAACATCCTGTTTATTAGTAGACCTTTATCACCTGTAATCAAAAGAACTTAGCGTCCAATTTGCAAAAAATGATTGACACGTGTGTGTATAAATTATTAGATATGAAGTCTCTATGATACCCGGTAAATGTTATTTCTGTAATTTTGAAAAGATATATTTGACCAAATTAATAAGATAAATCCAACAAATTAGGAAAATTAATTTGGATGGATATACTACTGATGGACCGACTTACTGACCAAATGAAATTAATTTTGAAATTTTAAAATTATTAAAATATATACTTTTTTCTTATTTGAATAAATTAATAATTTATAATTATTTTTATTGTCTTAAGAGATTATTTCACTTTCATTCTTCTCACTTTTCTCGTTATATTTATTTGAAAAAAAATCCAGAACATTTGAAGCTGACTGACAAATCTGTCTTTAATTTTTAATTTTTTAAAACTTTTAATAGTATATTCAAAGGTCGAGAAGTATATTACCTTTTGTTTGGTTATTATTATTATTACTATTATTATTATTATTATTATTATAATTTTTTTACCGTTTTTTATTTACGGGGAAGTCGGTGTTACTTGTACCGGAATATCGGTGGGGAAAATAAAACTTTTATACATGTACTTGGTGCGGTGTCGGCCATATTGGATATTTCTTTACTAGATATTGACAAATTCCCCTATTTTTAAATAAAATTGGAAGTAATTTGCCGTCAAAACCAACATTTGATTTTTATGTTTTTACCTTTATCAAAGTGTGCTCTAAAACTTTAGATGTGGTCATTTTTGAAAAAAATCAAATTAGCGTGAAAAAACTGCCTATAACTAAAGGTCTTTCACCACATTTTTCAAAATTTAAACAAGAATATTAAGAGATAGTGCCGAAATAACTGCTATATTTTTAACTTAAAATGGTAGTAATTTCCCGACGTCCTAAAATTTTACAAAAAATACTGAAATAACCGGAATTTAATAAGGAACTCAAATAGATGTGGTCATTTTTTGTATCGTTTTTGGTTTCTTTTTAACGAAACAAAAACTGTACACCTGTTCTATATTTCTATGTACCGATCTTAAGACACTGGACTGTAGGTCGTTACACAGGTGAAGTACGACAATGTACATAATAGTTGCCTATGATATTGAAATGGGGATGGAAGTTAGGTTGGTTCATTTTCGAATAGGAAAAGTATGGTACATATATATAGAATACATGTATATACGTTCGCTTAATGCCATTGTTACTTTTAATTCCATTGTGACATTCCCTTGTTTTCTTTATCCTATTATGATTGAATAATCATTCTAAATAACAAAATACGTGTGATATAACAACAGCAAGTTTCTAAATGGAAAATCCTTGAAGCAAATTCGTCGAAAATTATTTTTTAATGTTAAATAAACTTACAGTTTCCGCAGTTTTCAAGAGAGCATGCTTCGCGCAGATCTGTAGTTTACATGAATTCTATTGAAACTTAAAATCCATAAATGATTCAGTGTCACACACAAGCTACTTTGTTAAATATTATTGAAAGAAAATGAACATGATATAGGATAATTTTGACTTAAGACACTAAAATAGCAGTATTCAACATGAAATGGTTAAATTCTGCTGTGAAAAAATATCTATAGAGAAGGAATTACTAACAAACAATTTTGATGAAGTATGAAATGCTACACATGTAGATTTTATGTCATTTATAAATATTAATTTTATTTTCCATAAAGATTACCACCCAACACACACACACACACACACACACACACACACACACACACACACACACATAAAATTAAATAATTCAAGGTAAAACAAATGCTTACGGATTTAAGCATAAGTTGAGAACTATTCCGATTAAATTTTATTTAATAATTCTTAACACAATATCATTAATGATCATAATTTTGAAACAAACCATTGTTGTTTTAAAAACACAGTCACTTTAATTTTTTTAAAGTATTTATCAACATGATAAAAAACTTTGATTGATGTTGTCAAAATGAAATAATAACTAGAACACATGCAAATAATGTGTAAATCTCTTTTTTGAATGTGCAATGTTATGTATGGTGCAAAATTGACAGACTTTCTTTGGACTTTTTTTCATCATTTGACTTTCAAATATAAATTAAAACATTAATAAATAATTATAGAATAAAAATCAAATTTAATATTTTAAACGGGAAGTGATTCTTAAATATTAATTTATCGTTTAGACGACAATATTAAAATGTGTGAATTTATTAATCTGATATAAGGACACTAATATTTTAGTGACTGTGACACCTTGAGTCAGACGGATTATAGTAAGCCATCCATTAGCGGACACGGTGGATAAAGAAACGCGAAAATGAGTTATTGACACTTCCGTCTCAACTTAAAGAAATGTTGTTTCACCTATTATGTTAATTATTGTTATTTAATGTACATGTATTTTGTATTGCATGCTGTTTATACTGACCAACTGTTGGGCAGTTGGAGTCGGACGTTTAAACCGACAACACCCAACTTATTTACATCTGAATAAATTGTTGAAACTGGTTTGCATCTTATTGCGTATTTAGTAGTAATTAAGTTTAAAAAATAGCAAATATAGAAAAGTGCGAGCTAAGGTTAAAGAGAACCTTTGTATAAAATATATGCCCAGATAGTGGCATAATAGATGGTGGCAGAAACCGGGTATATCCACTTTTTAGCTGGGTATACTTTCCTGAGAGTACCTCATACCAGAAGCGAGTTATTCCCCAAATGACTCAAAATGATGCAGCCAGGACAGCAATATTTTCGTCCCCGTTGGAGCTTGAATCAATGGATTATACCAAGATATCAGCGAGAACCATGCGGGAGATGTGGCAATTCTCACGTGCAGCAATGTTATGCATATAAAAGGATCTGTTTTAAATGCAAAAAATTTGGACACTATGCTCGAATGTGTAGATATGATATAGAACAAAACGTGAGTAGCATTAGAACAGAAACGGAAAATAATAAACGAGGACAAAAATCAGAAAAGAAAAAGAAAAGAGACAGAGAAAGGATTAAAAGGTATTATGACAAAAAAAGATATCTTTCGATGCTACCGTTTTCTAATTTAAGAATCACAGCCTTTAAGAATGTAACTGACACTGCATATAGTGTAAAACAGGAACTGTTAACCACAAAATTTCAACTGGAAAATATTAAAAAGGAACACTCTGAAACTGTGACAAAACTTACAAACGAGTTGGAACATTACAAAATTAAATTTCAGGAACTTTCGGAACTAAGTGCAAAGTCTATAAAGGAAAAGGAATCGATAGAAAACGGAAGTTTAGTAACAAAAGACTTCCATGAACAACAAATTCAATTAGAACGTGACGGACATAAAAAGGTTATCAAAATACTTTCTCATACACATCATCAACAGGGCAGAGAACTTGAAGAATGTCAGCAAAACTTAAGTGTAGCGAATTCGGAAATTATAAAATTAGAAATGGAAAAACAACAATTATTAGGAAATATTCAAAATCTCAGCGATGAACTACGAGTGCTAACGGATCAAAGGAAAAATAGCCGACAACATTCAAATTCAAATTTTTATCATGGAAATTCTAGACATAGGAGATACAATAGGCGATAATTCCAAAACATGAGGACATGTTTTTATTGGAGCAGAGGGATTTGTTATGGTGCAAAATTGACAGACTTTCTTTTGGACTTTTTTTCATCATTTGACTTTCAAATATAAATTAAAACATTAATAAATAATTATAGAATAAAAATCAAATTTAATATTTTAAACGGGAAGTGATTCTTAAATATTAATTTATCGTTTAGACGACAATATTAAAATGTGTGAATTTATTAATCTGATATAAGGACACTAATATTTTAGTGACTGTGACACCTTGAGTCAGACGGATTATAGTAAGCCATCCATTAGCGGACACGGTGGATAAAGAAACGCGAAAATGAGTTATTGACACTTCCGTCTCAACTTAAAGAAATGTTGTTTCACCTATTATGTTAATTATTGTTATTTAATGTACATGTATTTTGTATTGCATGCTGTTTATACTGACCAACTGTTGGGCAGTTGGAGTCGGACGTTTAAACCGACAACACCCAACTTATTTACATCTGAATAAATTGTTGAAACTGGTTTGCATCTTATTGCGTATTTAGTAGTAATTAAGTTTAAAAAATAGCAAATATAGAAAAGTGCGAGCTAAGGTTAAAGAGAACCTTTGTATAAAATATATGCCCAGATAGTGGCATAATAGTTACACTAAGTATGGTCTAAGGGAGGTATTCCGCTGTCGTAAAGTTAAGTACACGTTACGATCACTACCTTACTTACGATTGATTCGAGTTATTCGATTTTATTCTACGAGTTTCGTAAGTAGGCTTTAAGTATTCGTAACTGTTAAAAGAGCTTCGAGTTACCCACCCCTGTTATGCGATCGTAAGACACTGAACAGGTGAAGTACGACAATGTACATGATAGCTGCCTATGTCGTTACTTGATTCTCAATAGAATTACATGTATCGACTTCCTTCGATCACGGGGATGTGCATAATGTCATTTAAAAAACGTTACAGGCTTCTCTGGTTGTCGCTATTTCCTTCTTGTTTGTAATTTGTAGCAACCGCGGCACTTGATTCAATTGTTAAAAAACAAGATGCTCGTGAATAGGGCCTGTGATGCCATAGGCAACTATCATGTACATTGTCGTACTTCACCTGTATAACGATCTACAGTTCAGTGTCTTACGATCGGTACATAGAAATATAGAACAGGTGTACAGTTTTTGTTTCGTTAAAAAGAAACTTAAAACGATACAAAAAATGACCACATATATTTGAGTTCCTTATTAAATTCCGGTTACTTCAGTATTTTTTGTAAAATTTTAGGACGTCGGGAAATTACTTTCATTTTAAGTTAAAAATATAGCAGTTATTTCGGCACTATCTCTTAATATTCTTGTTTAATTTTAGCTCACCTGAGCTGAAAGCTCAGATAAGCTATTGCAATGGTTCCCCATCCGTCGTGCGTTAACTTTGTACATTTTAATCATCTTCTCTAAAACTACCAAGCCAAATTTGATGAAAGTCAGTGATTATGATGCTTAGGTGAAGGCCTTTCAGATTTGCACAAATGAAAGGATTATGTCCCCTTGGGGCTCCATAAAGGGAGAAAAAATTGTGAAAATTTTTTAAAATCATCTCCTCTGAACTTACAAGAGCTATAGCTTAGATATTTCATGTGAAACATACTTAGGGCACCTAGTTTCAGATTTGCACAAATCGTAACTGTTGAGGCCAAAATGGGGAAATGGCAAGGTACTTAAGGGGAAAATCTCTAAAATGAATGTATTTGTCAATATATCTTGAAAACTAGAAACTTTTTGTATAGGCATGTATATTGGAATATTGTAGGTATTGGCCTAACGATCATTTTGATATATGAATGAAGGTCATAGGTTCAAAGGTCAAGGTCATAGCTGCGAATGAATATTTAAATGGTTAATTATCTCAAAAACTATAAACTTTTTGTATAGGCATGTATATTGGAATATTGTAGGCATTTGCACAGCAATCATTTTGATATATGAATAAAGGTAATAGGTTCAAAGGTCAAGGTCATAGATGCAAACAAATACTTAAATGGTTAATTATCTCAAAAACTATAAACTTTTTGTATAGGCATGTATATTAGAATATTGTAGGCATTTGCACAACGGTCATTTTGATATATGAATGAAGGTCATAGGTTCAAAGGTCAAGGTCATAGATGCAAACGAATACTTAAATGATTAATTATCTCAAAAACTATAAACTTTTTCTAGGCATGTATATTGGAATATTGTAGGCATTTGCACAACGATTATTTTGATATATTAATAAAGGTCATAGGTTCAAAGGTCAAGGTCATAGATGCAAACGAATATTTAAATGGTTAATTATCTCAAAAACTATAAACGTTTTGTATAGGCATGTATATTGGAATATTGTAGGTATTGGCCTAACGATCATTTTGATATATGAATGAAGGTCATAGGTTCAAAGGTTAAGGTCATAGCTGCGAACGAATATTTAAATGGTTAATTATCTAAAAAACTATAAACTTTTTGTATAGGCATGTATATTGGAATATTGTAGGCATTTGCACAACAATCATTTTGATATACGAATGAGGGTCATAGGTTCAAAGGTCAAGGTCATAGATGCAAACAAATACTTAAATGGTTAATTATCTCAAAAACTATAAACTTTTTGTATAGGCATGTATATTGGAATATTGTAGGTATTGACCTAACAATCATTTTGATATATGAATGAAGGCCATAGGTTCAAAGGTCAAGGTCATAGAATTTAACAAATACTTAAATGGTTAATTATCTCAAAAACTGTAAACTTTTTGTATAGGCATGTACATTGGAATATTGTAGGCATTTGCACAACAATCGTTTTGATATATGAATGAAGGTCATTGGTTCAAAGGTCAAGGTCATAGATGCAAACGAATACTTAAATGGTTAATTATCTCAAAAACTATAAACTCTTTGTATAGGCATGTATATTGGAATATTGTAGGTATTGGCCTAATGCACATTTTAATATACAGATGTTTTAGCTGTTTATAAATAATTTATTGTAGCTAGACTTTAGATATGTTATATATAGAATACTTATATAATAATTATTATAATTAATTTGCAAAAATACTTGCATATTATTGGCCCTTACTGCTGAAAATTTTGATATACTCTTTTATTAATGTCATTGACCATTGAACCTCTGCGTAAGATATGTACTCTGCCTCAGGTGAGCGTTAAGGCCCATGGGCCTCTTGTTGAAAAATGTGGCGAAAGATCATTAGTTATAGGCTGTTTTTTCACGCTAATTTGATTTTTTTCAAAAATGACCACATCTAAAGTGTTAGAGCACACTTTGATAAAGGTAAAAACATAAGAATCAAATGTTGGTTTTGACAGCAAATTACTTCCAATTTTATTTAAAAATAGGGGAATTTGTGAATATCTAGTGAAGAAATATCCAATATGGCCGACACCGCACCAAGTATAAAACATGCGATATGTTGTTTTATTTTCCCCACCAATTCCGGTACAAGTTACACCGACTTCACCGTAAGTAAAAACGGTAAAAAAAATTATAATAATAATAACCAAACAAAAGGTGATATAATTCTCGACCTTTGAATATACTATTAAAAGTTTTACAAATTTAAAAATTAAAGACAGATTTGTCAGTCAGCTTCATAAACGTTCTGGATTTTTTTCATATAAATATAACGAGAAAAGTGAGGAGAATGAAAGTGAAATAATCTCTTAAGACAATAAAAATAATTATAAATGATTAAGTCAGTCAAATAAGAAAAAAGTATATATTTTAATAATTTTAAAATTTCAAAATTAATTTCATTAGGCCAGGAAGTCGGTCCATCAGTAGTATATCCATCCAAATTAATCTTATTAATTTGTTGGATTAATCTCATTAATTTGGTCAAATATACAGAAATAACATTTACCAGGTATCATAGAGATTTCATATCTAATGATTTATACACACACGTGTCAATCATTTTTTGAAAATTGGACGGTAAGTTCGTTTGGTTACAGGTGATAAAGGTCTACTAATAAACAGGATGTTTATTGATAATCTTTTAATTACTGGTATGTGAGATCCCACTTTAAGCAATATTAATTTATTGTGAATTTATAGTAATCAAAAACTACCTATTGAAGTTTGCCGTGGGAAGATTATACCAAAACAAGAGGCCCATGGGCCTGATACGCTCACCTGATAACTAATGGCTAGCTGATAGATTTAAAGAACACATAAATACTAAACCCCAATGACTTTTTTCTTTACATCATAATAACCATTGTATCAATACCTACATTTTAATATACATGCCTATACAAAAAGTTTATAGTTTTCGAGATAATTAACCATTTTGGTATTGTTTCACATATGTGACCTTGACCTTTGAACCCATGACCTTTTTCTATACATCAAAATGATCGTTGTATCGATACCTACAACATTCTAATATACAAGCCTATACAAAAAGTTTATAGTTTTCGAGATAATTAACCATTTTGGTATTGTTTGCATCTGTGACCTTGACCCTTGAACCCATGACCTTTTTCTATACATCAAAATGATCGTTGTATCAATACCTACAACATTCTAATATATATGCCTATACAAAAAGTTTATAGTTTTTGAGATAATCAACCATTTTGGTATTGTTTCCCATCTGTGACCTTGACCTTTGAACCCATGACCTTTTTCTATACATCAAAATGATCGGTGTATCAATACCTACAACATTCTAATATACATGCCTATACAAAAAGTTTACAGTTTTTGAGATAATTAACCATTTCAGTATTGTTTCACATCTGTGACCTTGACCTTTGAACCCATGACCTTTTCCTATACATCAAAATGATCGTTGTATCGATACCTACAACATTCTAATATACAAGCCTATACAAAATGTTTAGTTTTCGAGATAATTAACCATTTTGGTTTTGTTTCGCATGTGTGACCTTGACCTTTGAACCCATGACCTTTTTCTATACATCAAAATGATCGTTGCATCGATACCTACAACATTCTAATATATATGCCTATACAAAATGTTTATAGTTTTTGAGATAATTAACCATTTCGGTATTGTTTCGCATCTGTGACCTTGACCTTTGAACCCATGACCTTTTTCTAGACATCAAAATGATTGTTGTATCAATACCTACAACATTCTAATATACATGCCTATACAAAAAGTTTATAGTTTTCGAGATAATTAACCATTTCAGTATTGTTTCACATATGTGACCTTGACCTTTGAACCCATGACCTTTTTCTATACATCAAAATGATCGGTGTATCAATACCTACAACATTCTAATATACATGCCTATACAAAAAGTTTATAGTTTTCGAGATAATTAACCATTTCAGTATTGTTTCACATCTGTGACCTTGACCTTTGAACCCATGACCTTTTTCTATACATCAAAATGATCGTTGTATTAATAGCAACAACATTCTAATATACATGCCTATACAAAAAGTTTATAGTTTTCGAGATAATAATTATAATCAGAGGTTAAAAAAAATTAGGTCATGACCTTCACAATCGACCTTGACCTTATTTTGAAGATACTAACAAGAAGATGTCAAAACTGAAAACCCCATGTCATTATCTGGTCAAATAGTCAAGTTATAACAGTTTGAAGCTATTTTACGATTTTTTCAAAATTAAACGCAAAAACGCGTAACCTATTTTTTATCCGAATTTCACAAAATGAACAAACTATAGGCTTAAGACCCTAGAGAAGCCAAATATCACATCAGATTTTTTCTCCAATCATTGGTTTCGGAGAAGAAGATTTTTTAAGATTTTTGCACCCCTAGGTCACCTTGACCTAGTTATGGTAGCCATAGCAACGCCACGAACAAATCTGAATTGCACCGGCCCATATATACTTCTGACAAAGTTTCATTAAAAACTGTCCAGTAGTTTCAGAGGAGAAGTCGAAAATAGGTGTTAACGACGCACACACGCACGCACACACGCACACACGCACACACGCACATACACACGCTGCGCTATGCCATAAGCTCACATGACCTTCGGTCAGGTGAGCTAAAAAACCAAGACATCATGGATTATGTGAACTTTGTAAAAGTGATTTTATACATATTTGTTTTTTATTGCAATATAAATACGAGAAATTTTCTGTTGCAAAAATGTATTCTATTAATATAAATAATGCATTCTTTTTTCTAATAATGGGCCAAAATATTATTTAAAATTTATTTATTTATTTATTTATTTATTTATTTATTTATTTATTTATTTATTTATTTATTTTGCATTTACCAATTAAATATTTGTTAAATGAATTTGATAAGATAGTTGAACATTAGCATTGGGATGGATGGGTGCAGTGTATCATGAATAATCACATTTATTAAAATGTGTATTAGCATTTTTACTTATATTTGTATTGCGCACACATATAGTATTTTTTATACAATTTGATTCATGACTGGATCAAGTTACTGTTTTTGTGTAAATTAAAAGGATAAACGTTTAATATATATCCCATTGTTTTTTGCCTAATAAACAGTATATCTTCTACTTCTAAATACTCAACTTGTATATTTTCCTCTTCATGTAAACATTTAAATTAATTTACTGTTTTGCTTGGAATATCTCTTAGAATCATTTTTACCGTCATCAGTCCATTTTAATCTCATATTGACCATGTCACGTTGTCAGTTACCCAGTGGTCAGTTATCGATAGCTCTTGGTAACGAGGTTTGTGAAATTTACCTGGAAGAGTTATTCCGCCTGATCATTATACAATATTTTTGCAGTCGTCAACTGGCTAACAATGCCGGTATGCCAGTAAATTTCATTTATAGCAAGCAAATGTAATGTGGAATGGCATAATACCTGTCAAATGCCACACTATCTACTTTCTATATTTTACATTTGATCAAAATCTGTTGAAACTGAATTAAAGTAGCAATCTTTAGCAATCATTTACTATTTATTCTAACAGGGGACAGCTTAGATATCAGATATCAGATGTCTGGTGCAAATTAGGCTAACCCACCTAAATTTGGTTCTGATTGGTCCATTGGTTTAAAGAGAAAAAGGTTTTCTAAGAATTGACTAATTATTATAGATCATTTGCATAATTTGCAAAATTGGGTCAACGAAAACTTTCTCGTAAAAAAAACTGTAAAAACCGGGATGCCCCGCTATGTACTTTCTCAAGTTGTTATTATTATTATATGTTTGAGAACAACAAAAAATTGATTACCTCGCTTTCCGTCGATACAACAATGGATTTTGGCCAAGAATGTATATAAATTGATTGGGTAAACATTTCAGTAAGGTACGCACAAAAGGTGCTCTCGTCATGGAGGTATATCACATTTATACTTCCGGTTCCTTTGTCGGCTTCGTCGGCAAAGCGTTGGTTTGAAAATGTGAGAAGGAATCTAATGTCATCTGTGTAATTTAGAAATAATGCTTTAGTCTGTACAAACAAAATAACCAACAGAGATGTAAGTTTTCAGGACATTTAACTTGATTCTACACCCATGTATAAATCCCTCAGAATTTATCGTGTTAGTTTGTCTTGGAGAAAGAGTGCATATAAAAAAATTATAATTATGTGTAGTCTGGTTGCCATATAATTTTCTCTGTCTTCACTTACAAATTATATCTTTGTCGTATGTACATTGTCGCGACCAACTGTTCATGACCTATCGTCTTTGAGTGATCAATGGAAAGCTATTTTGTTACATTTGTAAGTGTAACGGGAGAGAGGAAACGTCTGAAAAAACACGTCCTTGACGAGTGCCCCTACTAAGATCGAATGAGCATTCAACCACAAGATTGAAAGAGCCCTACTAGAAATTTTGGCAGTTCTGTAACAGAAATTTTTTATTTCATATTTATGTTAAATACCCAAATACCCTTTCAATATCACAATATTGGAAACTGCAGAAAGTAATAGCGGTTTGAATGCATTGAATTTGTCCTTCTCTGGGTAGCTAATTGAAATGACCCATATCGAGGCTGATTCCGCGTGTATTGTCACTTAAGTTACTGTTGTAGTAACTAATATGGGGGACAGTACTAATGATGCTGATGTAGCGATGTATGCTATGACAAATGAACAAAATATTAATGACTGACGTGCACCTGTATATGTTATATGAATAGTTAAATTTGTAATTGATATGGAAATGAGGGTTTTTGAAACAAAACATAATTTACGCATCTATGGCTTGCTTAATATGCAGAAGCATAGAAAACCTTGAAAAAATGTTAGAAGCAGAAGCATACATTTTCCAAGTTGTCCTTAGTAGAGCTGTTATTATGAGACAAAGGCATCACAATATCGCCAAACTTTTAATGACATCAGTCTACAAATCCAGGGGGTCTCACTGCTGTGAGTTTGAGTCCTGCTCAGACCACAAAGTGAATTTTCCTTGCTGTTGGCCTTTACTGGTTCACCCCATGTCAGTATAATGTGACTGGAGGAGTGGTAGCCCGAGATTACTCTGGCCCGAATTTTTTTTTTTTTTTTTTTATCAATTTCGGGCCAGAGATCAGGCTTCATTATTTTACATAACGTGATGCCGTTGAAATCCTACGGCAGGGTAAGATTTAATTTGGCGGATATGTTCACTTTATTTTCACGGGCATTGGGTAATGAACCAGTCAGATCGCTTACCTGAACCTTTATTCACAAGAATCCATCGAAAAAACTACGTGGCAACTCCGTTTTATATCCATTCCAGCCATATAAATCCAACACTTGTGTAAAATCCTTCATCATCTCGCCATTTTTTATGTTATGATATTTAAATAACGCGAGATCTCGCGGGTTAAAGTCTCCCTTTTCTGATACACAAGTGTTGGATTTTTATGGCTGGAATGGATATAAAACGGAGTTGCCACGTAGTTTTTTCGATGGATTCTTGTGAATAAAGGTTCAGGTAAGCGATCTGACTGGTTCATTACCCAATGCCCGTGAAAATAAAGTGAACATATCCGCCAAATTAAATCTTACCCTGCCGTAGGATTTCAACGGCATCACGTTATGTAAAATAATGAAGCCCGATCTCTGGCCCGAAATTGATAAAAAAAAAAAAAATTTCGGGCCAGAGTAATCTCGGGCTAGGGGAGTGGTACCCTTGTCTGCCATGTACTGACTCTTGTGAGCTAGCACCCTGAGTATGCGCTGGTACAAAGCATACCATAAAACACACTCACACTTTACATGTTTAGAGATTAATAATGTAGTTCTCGCTGCAAATAGCTGAAAAATTGCTGATGTGACGTTAAGCAACATATATATCCCAGTTTTGAACTATTAAACTGGCATTTTCTGAGTCTCTCACAATGAGGTACAGATCAAGTTAAAATTTTGTTTAACTCTGTTAATTTTTACAGAAATAATTGGCCATTCGACAGCAGTAAACTGCAGAACTTGAGATTCAATATGTGGGTTCATAGTCTAATATGTGGGTGTATGAAGGTTCTTTCATTTTTATTAGTTCCTTGATACTTTCTGTTGCCAGTAAAACATTAGAAAAAATACAAAAAATTGTTTTTTTTTTCAGATCACATGAAATATGTATCTTTATAATTTAACACTACAACGAGCGACAGGTGTAACCGGTGCTGTCCATGGAAACTTTTCTGGTTCCAAGTTGCAGGAAATAATTGTTGCACGTGGAAAACAGATAGAGTTACTGAGACATGATCCAAATACAGGGAAAGTTTATCCGGTGTTGTCTGTGGAAGTGTTTGGAGTAATCAGGTCTCTGATTCCTTTCAGATTAACAGGTGGCAACAAAGGTATATCTGACATAATATAAAAAACAAAATAATTATAATTTATTATATGAAGACACTTATTGAGTAGATGATCACTGTGGGAATTGGAGATAAATTGAATGAATGAAATTTTATTGGTTTTCAAATATTTAATGTAATGTATACTATATATAACCTTTATGCTTACTCTTTTTTACACTTGTTGAACATCATCTTTTTTCTTGTCATCCAAACTTTCTGACCATTTACTATCATCTGCACTGTTTTTATGTATCAAAAACAGATTTTTAGATAATTTAAGTATGTATAAATTTCCATCTGAATTCTAGGCTGTTATTCATACATAAGCAGAGAATACTTGGAAGTTTTTGAAGATTTCTATGCTCACCATAGAGTAATCCCCTTTTTCTATTGAAAATACTATTGGCAACTTAAATAGGCAAAAAAGCCAAATTCCACTGAACTGAAATTGGTAGATTTATTTTAGTGAATAATAACACCTTTCCTGAAAACAATTACATAAAAATATTTTCTGTTGCAATTACTTTGAGGTTGAACCTTATTTTTTCATAGATTGACTGGACTGCAAATTGATGCAATGTTTTAAAATATAACTTATATTGGACTAACAATAAATCAAGTGTCGAAAATTTTAGATTAACACTCAATAAATCAAGTGTCGAAAATGACCTTGTTGCTTCTGAAAGAAATATTCATCACCTCTGATGAAAACAACAACACAAATTATTTGTGTTGTTGTTTTCATATTTAATATTTATGTATTTTTAGCTCACCTGAGCACTTTAAGTGAGCTATTTTGACCAGTCTTTGTCCCTCGTGCATTGTCCGTCGTCCAATGTGCGTCAACTTTTGCTTGTTAACACTTCTAAGAGACCACAATTTTTGTTATATCTTCATCAAACTTGTCCAGAATAATGTTCAGGTCAAAAGCTAAGTCAAGTTCATATATGGGTAATGTTGGGTCAATAAGTAGGTCACTAGGTCACATCATAGAAAAACCTTGTTAATACTCTAGAGTCCATATTTTTTGTCCAATCTTCATATAATTTGTCCAGAACAATGTTCATGACCAAAGCAAAAAAATGCCGTCCGAAATTAGAGGAAATTCGAAAATTATTGAAATTTCAAAATTGGGTTGTCCGAAAACATAGAGGGGCCGAATACATAGAAGGATTACGGTATAACATTTGACAGTGATCACTGTCATTGGAAACCTTAAAACATATTGGATATAACAAGGTTTCACCTCAAAAACAAGAAACCTTGTATATAGTACATTGTATAGTAACATTTTGATGTAACTTATAGTAATGTTGTATTATACATGTACATGTTTGTTATACACCAACATGTTTAAAGTAGAGCTGCAACGATACGGGTTAAACCGTATTGCGATATATTGCAATATTTCACTTCTGTATTGCAATACGTACCTGATACGTATTGTGAATTCGATAAATATTGAAAATCTTTTATGTTTTTCGAACTGAATGAAAGAAATAATGAGCAATGCATTTAAACATTGTTTAATAATCTGGAATGACACATATACTGTCAAAAAAGTCTAAACAAACAGAAATTGTGGGTATGACACAAAAATGTACAAAATAAAATACCCTGACTAGAAAGTCAAATGTCAAATCGCTGACAAACAGCTGCACCATGTACTAGTTCGCCATTAGACACATTTTTAACAATAAAAAATGCTGCCATATATCGCTCTTGGCTCTTGTTTTGCTCAATTACAGAACCGTCATCGTCTTCCAAGACGTGTTTTCCTAACCTAGTCATCATTTAGGCATTCGTAGCAACAAGTATCGGAAACTTTTCAAATTAACTACGTATGTCTACGTTAATCACAAACACCCTGGCGATCTTGTGTAATCAAAAACAAACATACTAATCCATGTCCGAATCACAATCCAGAAGCAAAGTAAAAACTTTTGAACTGACAAGTTAGGTTAGACACGTGAACTTCCACCAGGGAAGTGAGGTCGTGTAACTTTGTTCGTCTCGTAATTCAGGTTAATTACAAGCGCCCCGGCGACCGTGTTTAGCTTTGTTTGACTCGTAATTCAGGTTAAATACAAACGCCCTCGCGATCTTGTTTAACTCTGTTCGACTCTTGATTCAATTTTCCCGTATCGTCAAAAACCGGTATGTAAACATCGTATTGCGATAATCGTTTTTTTCTAATCCATACCGGTAATACCGGTATACCGGTATATCGTTGCAGCTCTAGTTTAAAGCAGTTTGATAGAACAGTCATTCCAAATAATTGTAACGCTTCCATGATATGTCGCAGTGGTCATTTAAGACCAAATGCCTTTTTCTGACAATATTTCACATTTTGTCGATTTGGCGCAAATCAGATTTCAAAAGAGATATACTTTTTGAACGTTGACAATGGGTTTTCTTGTCCGTGGAAACAGATACTGGTAGGAAAATGTTATGTTAGAGCATGTCGCAATAGCAATATCTAAACTTCCAGAGCAGATATTTTAGTTTTTAGATAGAACATTTTTACAAATTCTGTCAGATTTATTTCTAAACATCAGATAGGGTCTTGAACCAAGTAGATTTTTAACAAGTGATCATAAATAATTTTGAACCAGTTGTTTTCCATGTGTCGAAAAAAATTTCCTAACCTTCGTAACAAATATTTCGTTGCGTGCAGAATGCATAACAAAAAACAATATAGACATGAATAAAACTTATTTCAGATTACAGTGATGGCCTAAGAAAACGGGGAAAAACTTTACATTAGTTAGGAATTTTTAAATTATTTCTTTAAATCCAATATTGAGATGGAATTTTTTGATGTCACATATAAGGACCTAACCTCTGTTACGATAATTTCTTAAAAACTACATTGATATGATAAATTTGTATTACATTTTAGAAAAGCAGTGGCATATGTCTTCTTTATATTTAATTTGTGTAAAATTCTGGTCAGATTTATTCCATGTTAAAAATGCAAAATTGTTAATTTCTAACCTCTGTAACGCCTATCTTCCATAACATTGGTCAACTACCACAATTTCAGATTGCATATATAAGCATTTTCGCCGGATATATTGCCACTCGACCCGACAAGTTCTAACAAACAACATCAGAATTTTTATTCAGTTAATGCTAAAACCAGCAAAACAATAACATCATTTTTACCAGATGAAACAGCTTTATATGGATTTTTATTGATGAATCTATGAAATTATCATATATTGTTCATTTCGAATTTGGTATGTGTAATAATTCATGTTTGGGTTCTGTACATATACATCTTTGTTTTTAGACACATAAAAAGTCTGATTTCAAAATGTCATTTTTGACCGTTTAGTGGAATAGAATTTTGGAATGACTGAGAAGTACAATTCATTTCATGTGTAATTTTTTTCCAGACTATGTGGTTGTTGGCTCTGACTCTGGGAGAATTGTCATCTTGGAATACATTCCTCAAAAGAATATGTTTGAAAAGGTACAATTGTTGTTGAATTTTCTGTATTTTCTTAAAGATCATAGGTCTTTGGTTAACATCAGACACAATCTTAATTCTTATGTACCTAAATTGACCAAGTAATGCCTAGTGTTACCAAACTGATTATATTTGATTTACATGTATTAACAGAACAATGACTAGTGGGTCATGTACTAGGCATATATATTAGAATATTGCAGGCATTGACCTAATGATCATTTTGATATTATATATGAGTACATGGTCATTGGTTCAAAGGTTACAGTCACAGAAAACGAATACTGAAATAGTTAATTATCTCAAAAACTATTAACTTTTTGTAGAGGCATGTATATTAGAATACTGTAGTTATTGGCCTAATGGTCATTTTGATAAATGAACGAAGGTCATGGATTTAAAGGACAAGGTGGCAAATGCAAACAAATACTAAAATGGTCTAGTTTTTAGCTCACCTGACTGAAGGTCATGTGAGCTTATGGCATAGCGCAGCGTGTGTATGTGCGTGCGTGCGTGCGTGTGTGCATGCGTCGTTAACACCTGTTTTCGACTTCTCCTCTGAAACTACTGGACAGTTTTTAATGAAACTTTGTCAGAAGTATATATGGGCCGGTGCAATTCAGATTTGTTCGTGGCGTTGCTATGGCTACCATAACTAGGTCAAGGTGACCTAGGGGTGCAAAAATCTTAAAAAATCTTCTTCTCCGAAAGTACTGATTGGAGAAAAAATCTGATGTGATATTTTGCTTCTCTAGGGTCTTAAGCCTATAGTTTGTTCATTTTGTGAAATTCGGATAAAAAATAGGTTACACGTTCAGTGTTTTCCGATAACGCAAATTTGTGCGTAATTTACGCATAAAAAATCAATTTGACCCCCTATTTTTTCCTGAGAAAGTCAGCCTGACGCACTGAATCTGATCTCCGAAATTCAAGTTTTAACCATTATTATTTTTCATGTTCGACGTGGTCTTCGGTCTTCACGTCGTAATTATTCAAAAGTGAAAGTAAAATTATTTTTAGAAAATCAAAAACCAATTTCTGTTCGAACTTTTCGGGTCGTTTCTCCATGTCTTACGATAATTTAATAAAGTGCGCAGACGTGATGCGCATTAAATTTCACGTAAACAATGTCAACCTTGATGAATTTTGGCTTTACAAAGCCTTCAAAAAAACCATCGCAAGTGGACAATAATAACAATGAGAACCAAACCGAAGGTATAAAAATCCCAAGCAGCTCTACCGTGAAAGAACATTTAATTCCCGATGGTTAGAGGAATACAAATGGCTGGTATTTTCAGATGGGAAAATGAAGTGCAGTAAATGTATTGCCAGCAAACGATCGAATCCGTTTGCCTTCAGTGGCTCCTAGCTACAACATATTGTGACCCTTAAAATTTTCATTTGACCCTCAGATATTTTTCCAAAGGGTCATGAAAACCCCCAGTATGAAAAAGTCCAAAAACACTGCACGTTTTTGCGTTTAATTTTGAAAAAATCGTAAAATAGCTTCAAATTGTTATAACTTGACTATTTGACCAGATAATGACATGGGGTTTTCAGTTTTGACATCGTCTTGTTAGTATCTTCAAAATGAGGTCAAGGTCAATTGTGAAGGTCGTGACCTAATTTTTTAACCTCTGATTATAATTATTATCTCGAAAACTATAAACTTTTTGTATAAGCATGTATATTAGAATGTTGTAGGTATCGATACAACGATCATTTTGATGTATAGAAAAAGGTCATGGGTTCAAAGGTCAAGGTCACAGATGCGAAACAATACCGAAATGGTTAATTATCTCGAAAACTATAAACATTTTGTATAGGCATGTATATCAGAATGTTGTAGGTATTGATACAACGATCATTTTGATGTATAGAAAAAGGTTATGGGTTCAAAGGTCAAGGTCACAGATATGAAACATTACTGAAATGGTTAATTATCTCGAAAACTATAAACTCTTTGTATTGGCATGTATATTAGAATGTTGTAGGTATTGATACAACAATCATTTTGATGTATAGAAAAAGGTCATGGGTTCAAAGGTCAAGGTCACAGATGCGAATCAATACCGAAATGGTTTATTATCTCGAAAACTATAAACTTTTTGTATAGGCATATATATTAGAATGTTGTAGGTATTGATACAACGATCATTTTGATGTATACAAAAAGGTCATGGGTTCAAAGGTCAAGGTCACAGATGTGAAACAATACTGAAATGGTTAATTATTTCGAAAACTATAAACTTTTTGTATAGACAACGATCATTTTGATGTATAGAAAAAAGGGCATTGGTTGAAAGGTCAAGGTCAAAGATGTGAAACAATACCGAAATGGTTAATTATCTCGAAAACTATAAACTTTTTGTATAGGCATGTATATTAGAATGTTGTAGGTATTGATACAACGATCATTTTGATGTATAGAAAAAGGTCATGGGTTCAAAGGTCAGGTCACAGATGTGAAACAATACTGAAATGGTTAATTATTTCGAAAACTATAAACTTTTTGTATAGACATGTATATTAGAATGTTGTAGGTATTGATACAACGATCATTTTGATGTAGAAAAAAGGGCATTGGTTGAAAGGTCAAGGTCAAAGATGTGAAACAATACCAAAATGGTTAATTATCTCGAAACTATAAACTTTTTGTATAGGCATGTATATTAGAATGTTGTAGGTATTGATACAACGATCATTTTGATGTATAGAAAAAGGTCATGGGTTTAAAGGTCAAGGTCACAGATGCAAAACAATACCGAAATTGTTATTATCTCAAACTATAACTTTTTGTATAGGCATGTATATTAGAATGTTGTAGGTATCGATACAACAATCACTTTGATATATAGAAAAGGTCATGGGTTCAAAGGTCAGGTCACAGATGTGAAACAATACCTAAATGGTTAATTATCTTGAAACTATAAACTTTTTGTATAGGCTTGTATACTAGAATGTTGTAGGTATTAATACAACGATCATTTTGATATATAGATTTAGGTCATGGTTCAAAGGTCAAAGTCACAGATGCAAACATATCGAAATGGTTAATAATCTCGAAACTATAAACTTTTTGTATAGGCATGTATATTAGAATGTTGTAGGTATTGATACAACAATCATTTTGATGTATAGAAAGAAGGGCATTGGTTGAAAGGTCAAGGTCACAGATGTGAAACAATACCGAAATGGTTAATTATCTCGAAAACTATAAACTTTTTGTATAGGCATGTATATTAGAATGTTGTAGGTATTGATACAACGATCATTTTGATGTATTGAAAGAGGTCATGGGTTTAAAGGTCAAGGTCACAGATGCAAACAATACCGAAATTGTTATTATCTCAAAACTATAAACTTTTGTATAGGCATGTATATTAGAATGTTGTAGGTATTGATACAACAATCACTTTGATATATAGAAAAAGGTCATGGGTTCAAAGGTCAAGGTCACAGATGTGAAACAATACCGAAATGGTTAATTATTTTGAAAACTATAAACTTTTTGTATAAGCTTGTATATTAGAATGTTGTAGGTATTAATACAACGATCATTTTGATGTATAGAAAAAGGTCATGGGTTCAAAGGTCAAGGTCACAGATGCAAAACAATATCGAAATGGTTAATTATCTCGAAACTATAAACTTTTTGTATAGGCATGTATATTAGAATGTTGTAGGTATCGATACAACAATCATTTTGATTATAGAAAAAGGTCATGGGTTCAAAGGTCAAGGTCACAGATGTGAAGCAATACCGAAATGGTTAATTATCTCGAAAACTATAAACTTTTTGTATAGGCTTGTATATTAGAATGTTGTAGGTATTGATACAGCAATCATTTTGATGTATAGAAAAAGGTCATGGTTCAAAGGTCAAGGTCACAAATACAAACAATACCGAAATGGTTAATTATCTCGAAAACTTTAAACTTTTTGTATAGGCATGTATATTAGAATGTTGTAGGTATTGATACAACGATCATTTTGATGTATAGAAAAAGGTTATTGGTTTAAAGGTCAAGGTCACATATGCGAAACAATACCGAAATGTTTTATTATCTCGAAAACTATAAACTTTTTGTATAGCATGTATATTAGAATGTTGTAGGTATTGATACAATGGTTATCATGATGTAAAGAAAAAAGTCATTGGGGTTTAGTATTTATGTTTTCTTTAAATCTATCAGCTAGCCATTAGTTATCAGGTGAGCGTATCAGGCCCATGGGACTCTTGTTTATACGCCAGGTGAGACATATTATGTTATGGCGCTCTCCATCTGGGCAGGCGGGCAGGCGAAAGTCTGTTTACAATTTAGTTTCTGTGCATTTATAGCCGTATTATTGTCCAATTGATTTCACACTTTTGTCAACTTCTTCTCTGTGACAAGACAATGCATGGGATTGCAACTCAAGTTACTAGGTCAAAGGTCAAGGTCAGTTTCTGTACATTTAAAAATGCACTATATGTGCAATTGATTTGAAACTGGGTCAACTTGTTCCTTGTGACAAGACAATGCATGGGATTGCAATTAGGTCACTGGTCAAGGTCACTGATACTATAAATATAATAAATACTTATACTTGATGCTCCCATCATAAATAGTGTTGGGCGTATATTGCTCTGCTTGTCGTGCTCTTGTTACTTTGAACTTTGTTTTTACTATTTTAGCTGTTTATAAACATACTACAGCTAGATTCCAGATGGGGATGAGAACATTAATTGTCCTTTAAAGCTATTGCATTAACTGATTTTTTCAATCAACCAGGAAATTAAATTTTATACTTGTTTTCAATTTTAGGTTCATCAAGAACATTTGGTAAAAGTGGTTGTAGAAGAATTGTACCTGGTCAGTACCTAGCTGTAGATCCTAAAGGACGTGCAGTTATGATAGGTGTGTATGTTATATTGTAAAGTACAAGACACAGCATTTTTTAAATTTAAAGTTCATTATCAGTCACCTGCAGCATAATAATAGAGTTGTCAACTGCAGTATAACTTGTGTATAAAGCTCACCCAAGGACAGGTGGACTTTATATACAACACATTTAGCTTATTATCCCCTGCTCCAATGAAGATGGCTGTGGATATAGGAATGGGGTTAAGTTTTTATGTTAAAGTTATTCAACTGGCTGAAAATGTAATGTTTCTTCAAACCTTGTGCATTTAAGTTTTATACATGCATTATCAATGGTTTATAATCTTAATGAATTCATTCTAAAAGTAATTGGTACTTTTTCTTTGAAATTGTTTACCTATATAGCTGTCATATTTTATTTTTTATATACCCCCTACAAAGTTTGAAGAGGGTATATAGGAATCGCCATGTCTGTCTCGGTGTTCAATCTAGAGCACACCATTGTGGGATTAACGCGACTTTCGTCAGTTTGAGGTGCTGGAAAAGTCCTCTGGGTCAAAACAGGTTGATTTTTATTTAGCTTACCTGAGCCAAAAGGCTCAGTTTAGCTATTGCAATCTATCACCGTCCGTCATGTGTAGTCTGTCGTGTGTAAACTTTACATTTTAATCTTCTCCTCCAAAACTGAGCCAAATTTGATAAAACTTGGTGGTTATTATGCCTGGTTAAAGAGGCTTTCAAATTGTGTTTGGGGTTTGACCAAGCCCAACAATATGACTGCCGTTACTATAAACAGCTATAAGACAAAAAATCTTCTTCTCTGAAATCAAAGGGTGCAGGCAAATTTTGATTAGAGATACCTAGGGCCAGTAAATTGTGTTTTTCATAAAATTGGATGAAAAATAGGTTACATGTTTTTGCGTAATATTCGTTATTTTTAAAATGAGACATTTATTGTTAAAACTTCACAACTGCTGTGATTTTCTTCCAATTGATGTCAAGGTCAAAGGTGAAGATCATGTCCCAGTTTTTGACCTTTGATAAAAATGCTATTTTTAAACATTTCTCCCTTACCCCTTCCCTCCCCCTTCCCTTTTCCTCCCCATTTCCCCTCCCCTCCTCCCTTCCCCTCCCCTCCTCCCTTACCACTTCCACTCCCATTTCCCTTCCCCTCCCATTTCCCTTCCCCTCCTCCCTTACCCCTTCCCCTCCCATTTCCCTCCCTTCCCCTCACCCCCCCCCTTCCCCTTCCCCTCCCAATTCCCTCCCCTTTCCCTCTCCCCTCCCCTTCCTTCCCCTCCTCCCTTACCCCCTTCCCCTCCCATTTCCCTCCCCTTCCCCCTCACCCTCCCTTACCCCACCCCTTCCCATCCCCCTCCCCTTTCCCCTCTTCCCTCCCATTTCCCCTTCCCCCCTTTCCCTCTCCCTCCCCTTTCCCCTCTCCTTTCCCCTTCCCTTCTCCTCCCCCTTCCCTTTTCTTCCCCATTTCCCCTCCCCTCCTCCCTTCCCCTCACCTCCTCCCTTACCACTTCCCCTCCCATTTCCCTCCCCTTCCCCTCCCCTTCTCCCTTCCCCTCCCCTCCTCCCTTACCCCTTCCCCTCCCATTTCCCTCCCCTCCTCCCTTACCCCCTTCCCCTCCCATTTCCCTCCCCTTCCCCCTTACCCTCCCTTACCCCACCCCTTCCCATCCCCTCCCCTTTCCCCTCCTCCCTCCCATTTCCCCTTCCCCCCTTTCCCTTTCCCCTCTCCTTTCCCCTCTCCTTTCCCCTTCCCCTTCTCCTCCCCCTTCCCTTTTCTTCCCCATTTCCCCTCCCCTCCTCCCTTCCCCTCCCCTACCCCTTCCCCTCCCATTTCCCTCCCCTCCTCTCTTACCCCTTCCCCTCCCATTTCCCTCCCCTTCCCCTCACCCTCCCTTCCCCCTTCCCCTCCCAATTCCCTCCCCTTTCCCTCTCCTCCCCTTCCCTTCCCCTTCCCCTCCCCTCCTCCCTTACCCCCTTCCCCTCCCCTTTCCCCTCACCCCCCTTACCCCACCCCTTCCCTTCCCCCTCCCCCCTCCCATTTCCCCTCCCCCCTTTCCCTCCCCTCCCCTTCTCCTCTCCTTTCCCCTCCCTTCCCCTCCCCTTCCCCTCCCTCCTCCCTTACCCCTTCCCCTCCCATTTCCCTCCCTTCCCTCACCCTCCCTTCCCCTCCCAATTCCCTCCCCTTTCCCTCCCTCTCCCTCCCCTTTCCCCTCTCCTTTCCCCTCCCCTCCCCTCCCCATTCTCCCTCCCCTTTCCCTCTACCTTTTTCCCTCCTCTTCCCATCCCTTTTATTCCCTTTCCCTCCCTTCTCCAACCTTACCCTGTTCCACCCCCTCTTGTCAAAAACTTACCTTTGTTATGACTGGTGACATTTCAGCTAAATGATCTTCACTGCGACATACTATCATGATTAAGCTGGTAGCATCTCAGTGTAAACTAATGTTAAATAATTGTTAATAGGGCATTCGTCATTGCTTAGTTGGTGACTTTGATGTAAGTGAATAATCTTTTCACAGATATCAAACGATTTTAAGTCTGTGATTGTTATAGTTAAATTTTAGAACTGTTGTCCCAGGCTCCAGTTTCACAATCATTCCTTAACTAAGATGTTCCTTAACTTAAAATTAGCAAGTTTTTTATAAAGATTACTAATAAATATTTTTGACAAAACTAAACACAAATGTTTTAAGCTAGAAGTGTTCCACAAAATGACACCTTAAATTCCAAAATATAACAAATAAGAATTTGAAATTGTGCCATTTTTAGGTTAGGTAAAATCTTATTTTAGGAATGATTGTGTAACTTGGGCCAGTCAAGGTTATTTCACTTATATTAATTTGGGAATTCATCATATATTTGAGAAAATCTGCTTTTGGTAGAGTATCAATTCCATTGCACGATTTGAGGAAAATTTCAAGATAAAAAAAGGGTGTAAAGCAAATTGGCTTCAAAATCAGAGTATCATACAGTAAAATTAGGTTAAAATTCAACTAGTTCAAATCTAACAATGTTTTCCATTTTACAAAATTGTACAAGTTCAGTTGAATGATAACAGGTTTCAGACCTAAAGTTTAAACTTTTGTTTTTAAACAATAATTGTACCTCTATTTAATAATGTAAATGCATGGGCATCAATAAGTTTAGTAAGTCCAATATGTATTCAGGTTCTCAGCATGTTCATGATTTGAGATGCGTTTTAAGAAGATGTAATCCAACTTTTGTGTGTGAGTTTAAACCAACTTATTTGTGTGATTAACTTTCCAGTGTTTTGTGAGGACAAAATAATCACAAAAGTTAATCAGCAGGAACATGTTTTTGAAAATGGTACTATTTATGCCAAATATTCAGCTATAGTCAATATGGCCAAAGTTAATAGTCATGAAAGGGTTTTTGCAAGAGAATCAAATTAATATCCGCGCATCAGTTGGTTTACAGTAACTGTTATACATGATGTGCCCACATGTCTTACAAGAATATAATTTCCATGATTATTTACTATTTAACTCGAAGTCAAATTCAAATTGCACTAAAATATTTTGACAGAGTCATTTTAGTCTTTATTGCTGTAACCATGGTAGCTTGCTAAAAATCTAAAATCTGACTACTTTACTTTTAGTATCATGAACATGTTTGATGACCTTGAATGATATCTTTTTTGCTGACTGAAAACATTGTGAAAACATTTCGTTAAATATCCCATGTATTTAGTTAAGTTTACATTAATTTCCCAATGTTACAATTCTCATTATTGACCTTTAATTTTAATATTAAGAGATATGTCTTATCTTTCTCGGAGATCTAACTGTGAACTTGAGGTCTGACCTAAATTGCAAATTAAATTACACAAAAACAATTTTATTTTAAACAATGAATAAAATATGAATTGAAAGTCTTCAACATAAAAACCAACAAAACAAAATAGCTTGTCTGCACATCTATTTCAATGAAAATTATACAAACGACCTTGACTTTTAAATTTTTATCATCGTGTGCATTTCTAAATGACTGACATTTATCAATCAACTGTACATTTCTAATGACATTGACTTTTATTAATCAACTGTACATTTCTAAATGACCTTGACTTTTATCAATCAACTGTACAGTTCTAAATGGCTGACTTTTATCAATCAACTGTACATTTTTAAATGACTGACATTTATCAATCAACTGTACATTTCTAAATGACAGACTTTTATCAATCAACTGTACAGTTCTAAATGGCTGACTTTTATTAATCAACTGTAGTTCTAAATGACTGACATTTATCAATTAACTGTACATTTCTAAATGACCTTGGCTTTTATGAATCAACTGTACAGTTCTAAATGACCTTGACTTTTATCAATCAACTGTACATTTCTAAATGACTGACATTTATCATCAACTGTACAGTTCTAAATGACCTTGGCTTTTATGAATCAACTGTACAGTTCTAAATGACCTCTACTTTTATCAATCAACTGTACAGTTCTAAATGACCTTGGCTTTTATGAATCAACTGTACAGTTCTAAATGACCTTGACTTTTATCAATCAACTGTGCATTTCTAAATGACCCTGACTTTTACCAATCAACTGTACATTTCTAAATGACCTTGAATGTTATTGATCAACTATGATATTTTAAAGAGGAGTCTGATGAAATTCCTTGGAAATAAATTTAAAAAAAATTATTTTTAAAATTTTTAAATGTAGTTGCTATGACCTTAATATTGACTCTGTATATTTATTACTTTAATTTAATTTTATTAATTTTGTTATAAATCCACAACATATGACCTTGACCTTTATCTATCAGCATCTGCAACTCTGGATATTTGTTTTATAAATCATAAGTACAAAGTTTAATGTAAGTGCAATGGATTAAATTTGAAAATAAACAAAAGATTTTAATATTCTCTTCACTTTGTGCAGACAAGCTTTAAAATCACAGCCACAATTTACAATCCCATGAAATTGTATATTACTTCAATCCATGAAAATTAGAGCCCACAAATTCAAAAAAGTTTTTTTAATAAAATAGGTACATAATCAAAACCTTCATGTAAGAAGTTTCCTTGGACATTGATCAAAGTACATTGAAATCTGTATATATAAAGACCATCAAGGTGGATGGGCAGTTGGATAGGGGGGGGGGGGGGTCAATGTACAGTGAAACCTGTATATAAAGACCATCCAGGGGAAATATGGAATGTGATCTTAATTTGGGTGTGGTTTTTATGGCTGGTTTTACTGTATTATACATCTCCGATTCTAGTAGCTAGGGCTGTCACGTTTGCAAAATTTTGTAAATGTTTACACGGGGCAGTGTAATTGAAACGGCATCGTTTAATTCTAACATTATATCAATGGAGGACTACCGTGTTTAATTGTGTTGTACATGTATAGTAATTGATAAATGCAAACATAAAGACTGAGACAAAATGTACTGTAATTAAAATATTGTTAAAATGGCATCAGAATGATATAGAATTACCAGCAAGAACATATTCACTTACAAAATGAAAAGTTTAAATATCGTATCAAAGATATAATTATCATATGACAAAATACAAGGATTTCCAAATGGCGTCTTTCATGGGTCATTTCAAGAACAGTCTAGGACTCATACTATTTTGTAAAGAAAGTATCATATTATTTAAAATATTTTTATTCAACATTTAAGTAAATAAGAAGTATCGGCCGAATAAAGTTGGTCTATTTTAATCAAGTCAAAATTTGCCGGGAAGTTCGTAGGTACTGTTTAATGCAGAAACAAATGTTTTGAACGTCCTCTCAACAATATTTATAGGACATATATCTGGTGAACACATCTGGGCAAGTGTCTTTATAATAGAAACCCATCGCTCACGACTCATTACAGGAGATTTAAATGCAGTGGGTGTTTGTTTTTTAATACTGTCTTTGATCTCAACTTAATTAAAGGGACATAATTAGTGCTGTTTTAAAGGGCAGTAATTACTTCATCATGTAAAAGGTTAGAAAATTTATAAACATTTACGAGTTTGACATGAAACGGTAGTGTGTACATGTTTAAACGTGACAGCCCTACTAGTAGCTTGCATAGGTACTCTTTCTTAGGTGACCAGAGTGGATGAGTGGTTTAGACATTAGCCCCCAAATCCCTCAAATCTAGTGTGCCTCAAAGGGTGGGTTTGACTGCATGCGACAAAGGTTTATGTTAAGGCAGTCCTTTACTGTTGGGATCTATGGCAGTTTAATTTTATGCTTTAATCTGCAAAGTTCTGTTACATCTCAATTAATGTAATACACAGTAATTCATATACACTAGTACTAACTACTTTTATAAATAGTACAGTACAACCTGTGTAAACTGAACCTTGTGTGAATAAACTACAATACTGTCTAAACTATTTCAATACCATTAATTAAGTATCAAAGTTTAAGTTAAATTTTATTTAAAAAAATGAGGGATTCAGTTTCTTAAAGCCAAATGAACAAAAAAGTTAAATTTACACAATTAATAAGCTGCATTAAGTTCTTTTCAAGAACAAGCAACTCAGTCATTGACTGTTTTGATGAAATATTAAAATATTTAAATAAACTGCGTGAATTGGAAAAATTGAAAAATTTTCACATTTATTATATTTTGGCATAAATTTATGAAAGTAAAAAATAAAATAAAACTTTCATGAAATATTTAATTTTACTGTAGATTACTTTGAATTCACAATTATCACATTTTACATATTGACTACTAGGCGTCACTTCGCGAATATGTATATTTGTGACCACAATCCATGTATATATCAAAATTTGCGGTCGATAGACAATTATCTCTCTTTTCTTAGATGTTTTGTCATGTTTTATATAACTTTCTCAGTCATAGTTGATTGCAAGCATGTTTTTCAATCTGGACTTTTAATTTCCGCGATTCTGACAATATTCACGTGATTTATGAATTTGTGTCCTTTTAAAAAATAATTCTGTGGTGATAAAAAAGTAATCTACAGTATGTTATTCACTTCCATCTAATTTCATCAAACCAATGATGTGAATATATATGTATTTTAATCACTTCCATCTAATTTCATCAACCAATGATGTGAATATATATGTATTCGATTAACTTGAAATATTGCTTCTCATAAAAATCAAACTCTCAATTTAAAGTAAGCTTGTAAAAATGTAATTTTTTTTCAGTCCAGATGTTTAGTTTAACAGGTTGTGTCTCAATATAAATAATTGGTAAAATTACTTGTCAAATCTTTACAAAATCTAAAATCTAGAAGGTATTTGGTTTATAGACTGGCTGTTAAACTGCCATGGGAAAATCACAAACTGACAAACAAATTTTCTCAAACTTGGATGTTGTCAAACAGCAATTTGAATCAAGTCCAACAGAGGCACTGCAATTTGTGGGCCAATATAATAAACCACTTAGCCACCTAGGCCCCAGTTTGTTTGAAAGGAATATACTTCTTCGAAGTCTTAAATCAAGAATTTTGATTTTGTCCCAGCTTCACAATCTTGCCTGTTATACTAAGATTTCCTTTAATTTTAGCTTGTAATATAAATATACATGTCTTTAATAGAAGCACTTGGCCTCAGAAAATGTTTTGTAAATGAAGTTTCAATTGAAGTTTAATTTGTGGTTTGAATAGAATGAAACTGATCTAGTCCAAAATACTGATCAGTGTATTTCGTTCAACTTTTTGGCTGTTTTGATATGAAGTACCATGAACTTAAATGGCCAAAGTTCAGTAATATTAAAGAAATCTGTGTTAGCTGGAATTGTGAAACAGGAACCTGGAATTCTGAATGCCTCTTTATAGAGCACATCACAGAAGGGAACTGTCTATATACACACTGCAGACACTAATTTCATTCTCCCAGGGACCCAACTTTATTGATGGGTTTAATCCCGTTCTTTATTTCATACTTTCCGGGACTTGGACACAATTTGTGTCTTCGTCAATCCCAATCTTTATTTCCATCTATTCCTCATGTCATACTCTCCGGGACTTGAACACAATTTGTGTCTTTCCTAAGACGTCATACTTTTCAAGACCTTGATCTTTGTCAATTTTTAATTACCATCTGTAAATAGTACAGGTATTCACAAGGCTACTTGTAGACAAATTTAACCTTAGACAGTTGCCATCTTGAATGGATTGTATCTACCTGGGTAAAAATGTTTCAAATTTTTAACTTTGAATATTTCAAAAAGTTACCAAGGTATATAAATATCACCTTGGAAATAAAGTAAATACAGTCTGCAGTTTTCCTTGTTAATATGATGTATAAATAAAGAAAATTACACTAGAGGTGTAACAATATACACATAAAACCGTGTCACTGGGTTTCTGATTGATTATCACAATACATAGTTCATAAGTAATGTGGTTATACAAATAGAATCCCATTTCACAAACTGCCAAAATCAATGTTACGTCTCACGAACATTTGAATGTACAAACAAACAATGTAGTGCTGTTTTAATTACATGTTTGTACTAGATAGATTTGACTGACATTATTTCAGTGCTGTCAGTTAACTATACTTATAAACTAGACCTCAATCAGTTCAAGAAACCAAAAGCTTAGAACTATTGTTATTTATGAAAAGTATGATTCATTTTAAACATGATTCTGATAAAGATATACTGTGCAATATGAGCATAACATATTGTAAACCAACTTTAATTCACTCTGATTAACTTTCATGTGTTTCGTGAGGACAAAAATAACAAAAGTAATTACCAAATATTTCGCTAATTTCCATATCACGAAAGTTAATAGTTGCAAAATGGTTTTGTTAAGAGAATCAAAAGTAAATCTCTGCGAATAAAAGTTGGTTTACAGGATTGCAGTGTATTTTAGCAATTGTTCAATATTTTGCAATACAATTTTAAGAGTCATTACACCTCTAATTTGAACTGATGTTATATAGCAACAAGTTTTCCACCATCCATTTTCAAAGAAAAAAAGAGAGAATCTCTTTGCTTGTACCCTCACATAGGGACTTTCCAGGGTAAAATTCATATCTGCTAGTGACCTTGTGAATGTTATATTCCTCATAAAATATCACACTCTCCGGGACTTGGACACAATTCATGTCTTCGTCAATCCCATCTTTATTACTATTCATACCTCATATCGTACTCTCCGGGACTTGGACACAACTTGTGTGTCTTCATCAATCCCAATCTTTATTAACATACACCCACACCTAAATCAGATACTAAAGAAAGAGTTCCATTTATACCCTCCATTGAATCGTAATGTTGAGTGTTCAAGCCTAAAATGACATAATCAAACAATTTTGAAAATTTCTGTAAAAAATAATTATTTTTTCATCATTTTAGCTAGAAATTAATGGATGCTGGTACATTAAGGGAACTCTTCCTTATATAAATTGATGAACAGTAAATGGCTTCTCTGTAGGATATACTGAACAAGGAGTGCTGTCAGTCGAACAGCAAAGTTTGCCAGTAAACCATGTGCTGTCAGACTGATTGTCTGTCAGCTTGTCAGTATATCAATTCCATTCAACCAATGATAACATGTATCAAGTTTGATGACACTCAGATATTGTTGCTTAGTTATTTACTTCTGTATACAACCAACAATAGTCATTACTTGTGTATAGATATGTACAAGGAAATGACAGACAATTAAGAACTGTCAGGCGACAGCTTAGTTTAGCTGTGCATTTAGTCTGTAAAGGTATGTTTTTGCCCAGGGCTTCCATTTGACCCTTGACCTTGTCTCATATGACATTGACCTTATGTTTTTGCTTCTGAAATACAATCTGTTTAAATGTGTTGGTATCAAGTCTGATAAAATCTATTGCATAAAAGTTGTTTTTGAGCTGAATTTAAATTATGATTTAATGCAAAACTACATTTTCACTAATACATAGAGCTGAAACGAATGTTCGAATATTCGATTACGAATAGATTTTTGGTGGTATTCGAATATTCGTTCCATAGAAAACATGTGTGGTTAAAAAATAATTCTGATGAAAGAATTCAACTTATATTTCGTCTGGAAGTATAAATATGTGACACAGCAAAAACCTACTTTCAGATGCTTCCTTTCTTTCTTCATTTTTATTAATAAAAAACTTTTATTAATCCAAACAGTCACCAGAAAGTTGGGAAAGACGGTCCTGTTTACTTCCTGTCATTACATCATATCATGATTATGTCCCTCTAAATTTATTTAACATGTTATTCAAGGTAGCAGAGTCGGGTAACAACTATTTATCGGGTTAACGTAAAATATGGCTGTCACATGTTTTACTCCTTACATGGTCTTAATCATTAAATCTGGGTTTATTTAGAAAAATATTAAAGAGATCATGATTTTATCATCGTCATACAGCCTTCCTATAAATAAGGAATAAATAATAAGGTAATTTTTTCATGTTTCATGCATTCCACATCATTTCCATCCAAAAATGCCTTATACATAGCTGTGATTCAGAAAAGATGCAAAGTTTCTCTTTGGTGCCGAATATTCGAATAGGATTCGAATAACAGCCCACAAATATTCGAATCCTAAATTTGGTATTCTTTTGCACTCTACTAATATAACTGGATCTAGAGTATAATAACAAATGATATCTAGTGGTCCAAGTATTTTTTACGGTACTATCCAATAACATTGTCAAGGTCAGATTCAGAGACCAATGTAAAGGTCATTAACATCTATATTTAAACCTGAAGCAAAAGATTAATTGAAGCTTACATGGTAGTCATTTTCATCATCAACATGGTACATGTACATGTGAAAAAACTAGGGTTGTCAACCAGTACTCAAGTAATCCAGTACTCGATCGAAAATCACTAACTTGTTACAATTTTACTAATCGAATACTCGCTGTACTGTTATGACCATTGGGGTTGTTGCAGATTATTGAAAACTTTGACTTGAGCTGCAGATCTGCTTAAATTCTATTTTAAATAATAACATTTATTTTGTTCTGTTTATTGTCACATTTTCTAAATGTTCATTGGAAATCAATTTATTTTGATAAATTTATTTTTTCGTAAATAATAAATCTTAATTTTATCACTACAGAGATCATTCTGTTTAACGAGTAATTGAGTACTCGATCAGTAAGACTTTCAAGTAACGGTTAGTGATTTTCATCCGAGTTGACATCCCTAGAAAAAACACTAACTTGAAAATTTTTCAACTTTTATGCAATAGATTTTCATCAGACTTGATACCAGCACATCTAAATAGATTGTATTTCAGAAGCAAATATATAAGATGTCAGAAATGCTCAGTTCTGAGATGGTGGAGGAAAACAGAGTTAACCACTGACCTTCAACAAACAAACTGACACCTCAAGGACATTTGATATACTTTTTTTTTTCATCAGTAAGACTGGTGGATTTGTTTGGGTATAGAGTTTTTGCATCTCCAAAATCCATTCATTTCAGTACAATTTATTTGATACAGTCAAACCTGTTTTTAAAAGCCACACAAAGAGAACCAGTAAAAGTAGACTTTATGGGCAGTGGCCTTTATATACAGGTTCAAATAATATGAATGAAGAGCAATAGGAATAAAAGATTTTACAGATGGCCCGTATAAAGAGGTGGCCTTTAAGGCAGGTTTGACTGTATTATAGAAATATGAAGTGTATGATGGTCATGGAACTCTTCTATGAAATGTGGGGATGGTAATAATAAACTGTATAACTGTATACCTTTCTGCTTGTTGTTCATTGTAGTTCCTGTGTTTTCACACTGTAAATCTCGGGAATATTTTATCCCATTACCTTGTGGTTATATCTGCCCAACTGATCAAACCAATACACAGTTGTGTTGTCTTATGGTAACCTAAATAAACAAAATCATTATTTTAAGATTATGTGTATTACTATATTTACACATTTTGTTGTCATGAATACCATGCACATTAATAACTCTAAATAAATGAATATTGTAAGAAGTTTCTGACAAAGTTTTGATGAGCCAGAACCTTGTAAACCAAATAGCTAGCTTATTATGGCTAATAATGTAAACCAAATAGCTAGCTTATCACAGCTAATAATGTGAACCAAATAGAAAACTTATCACAGCTAATAATGTGAACCAAATAGCTAGCTTATCACAGCTAATAATGTAAACCAAATAGCAAGCTTATCACAGCTAATAATGTAAACCAAATAGCTAGCTAATCACAGCTAAGAATGTGAACCAAATAGCTAGCTGATCACATTTAATAATGTAATCAAATAGCTAGCTTATCACAGCTAATAATATAAACTAAATGTAAACCAAATAGCTAGCTTATCACATTTAATATGTAAACCAAATAGCAAGCTTATCACAGTTAATAATGTAAACCAAATAGCAAGCTTATCACAGTTAATAATGTAAACCAAATCAAGCTTATCACAGTTAATAATGTAAACCAAATAGCAAGCTTATCACAGTTAATAATGTAAACCAAATAGCAAGCTTATCATGGCTAATAATGTAAACCAAATAGCTAGCTTATCACAGCTAATAATGTAAACCAAATAGCAAGCTTATCATGGCTAATAATGTAAATCAAATAGCAAGCTTATTACATTTAATAATGTAAACCAAATAGCTAGCTTATCACATTTAATAATGTAAACCAAATAGCTAGCTTATCACATTTAATAATGTAAACCAAATAGCAAGCTTATCACAGTTAATAATGTAACCAAATAGCTAGCTTATCACATTTAATAATGTAAACCAAATAGCTAGCTTATCACATTCAATCATGTAAACCAAATAGCTACTTACAGTAGGTTATCATGAGTCGGTGTTTGTTTAGAAGGTTTTTGTCAATATGTGTACTGCTTTAACTGAAAACTGTAAACCAACATTTACTTGCGGATATTAACTTTTGTGTTATTGACTTTTGCTGAGTATTTGGTATAAATAATTCCATTTTCATTTAACTTGACTTTAATTAATATGTTGATTAACTTTCGAAATTATTTTGTCCTCACGAAACATGCGGAAATTAACTGCACACGAATAAAAGTTAGTTAACAGTAAGGCCAGATTGGAAACAGATGATCATATGATCAAAGATGTAGACTTATTATTCCAAGGTCATGGGTTTAAACCCCAGAATGACTTGAGTGGTATGTCTTTGAATAGGAATTTGTATTGTACCAGGGTAAACCTTGTGTGAACTGATGTCTTAGGGGTTGGAGATGGGTGTGGTGGTGTGGGAGTCTTGTTATCTCATTTCTTATGACACTAAAACCTTAATAAACACAGTAAGACTTCCTTTTGTATCCCCCATCCATGTAACAAGTTTAAAAATAATTTTCTATAGTAATTTTCAAAATGGCTTGATTTCATCGTTTTAAGGACTTTTAAGGTTAAAATTAAAATATTAGTGAAGGTACAAATGGAAGTCTTTACAAAAACACTAATGATTTGATGAAAGAGTTAGGAATTATTGGAGTAGATCCTTGATTAAGTAATACTTGTAAGTAAGAGTTCCATCTAATGTACATGTACTACCTTCATATGCAGTATGATTTGGTAAATGTACATGTACTGACTTGATATGCAGTAGTTATGATTTGGTAAATGTACATGTACTTGATATGCAGTAGTTGTGATTTGGTAAATGTACATGTACTGACTTGATATGCAGTAGTTGTGATTTGGTAAATTTACATGTACTGACTTGATTTGCAGTAGTTGTGATTTGGTAAATGTACATGTACTGACTTGATTTGCAGTAGTTGTGATTTGGTAAATGTACATGAACTGACTTGATATGCAATAGTTGTAATTTGGTAAATGTACATGTACTACCTTGATATGCAGTAGTTGTAATTTGGTAAATGTACATGTACTACCTTGATATGCAATAGTTGTAATTTGGTAAATGTACATGTACTGACTTGATATGCAGTAGTTGTGATTTGGTAAATGTACATGTACTACCTTGATATGCAGTAGTTTGATTTGGTAAATGTACATGTACTGACTTGATATGCAATAGTTGTAATTTGGTAAATGTACATGTACTGACTTGATATGCAGTAGTTGTGATTTGGTAAATGTACATGTACTACCTTGATATGCAGTAGTTGTGATTTGGTAAATGTACATGTACTGACTTGATATGCAGTAGTTGTGATTTGGTAAATGTACATGTACTGACTTGATTTGCAGTAGTTGTGATTTGGTAAACTGTACACTATACACCTTGATATGCAGTAGTTGTGATTTGGTAAATGTACATGTACTACCTTGATATGCAGTAGTTGTGATTTGGTAAATGTACATGTACTTGATATGCAGTAGTTGTGATTTGGTAAATGTACATGTACTAACTTGATATGCAGTAGTTGTGATTTGGTAAATATACATGTACTGACTTGATATGCAGTATTGTGATTTGGTAAATGTACATGAACTGACTTGATATACAGTAGTTTGCTTTGGAAATGTACATGTACTTGATATGTAGTAATTGTGATTTGGTAAATGTACATACATGTCTAACTTGATATGCAATAGTTGTAATTTGGTAAATGTACATGTACTGACTTGATATGCAGTAGTTGTGATTTGGTAAATGTACATGTACTACTTTGATTTGCAGTAGTTTGATTTGGTAAATGTACATGTACTACCTTGATATGCAGTAATTGTGATTTGGTAAATGTACATGTACTACCTTGATATGCAGTAGTTGTGATTTGTGTAAATGTACAATGTACTGTCTGACTAATGATATGCAGTAGTTGTGATTTGGTAAATGTACATGTACTGACTTGATATGCAGTAGTTGTGATTTGGTAAATGTACATGTACTTGATATGCAGTAGTTTTTGTGATTAGGTAATGCACATGTTCTTCTTGATATGCAGTGGTTGTGATTTGGTAAATGCACATGTACTTGATATGCAGTAGTTGTGATTTGGTAAATGTACATGTACTACCTAATATGCAGTAGTTGTGATTTGGTAAATGTACATGTACTTGATATGCAGTGGTTGTGATTTGTAAATGACCAGTACAAATAATGTGAAATAATGAATAAGCAAGCCAAAACTACTAATTACATCTCTGCACTTTAACAGACAGGTCAGGACTGGAAAGAGACCAGATGTGACAGTATTAACCATACTGATAAGTTTAAGTTTTCTCTTTACAATACTGTCTATACCACTGCAATAGTTCAGTTGGTAGAGTGCTCGCTTCATAAGTGGAAGGTCATGGCTTTGAACCCCTGGCTGGTCTGACCCAAGACTTGAAAGTGGGTAGTGACTGTTCTTTTGCCAGCACTCGGCATTATTAGATGAAAGTCACAGTTCTTTCAGATGGGAACTTATAATAAATAAGGTCCTGTGTCATGACTCATGGTAGGCATGGCACAATAAACTACCAATCCTATAATGCCATTAGCTAAATGCACAGGCAACAATTCTGCACCTTTGCCTACTACAGCTGACAACGCTTCTGTATAAGCGACATTCTTGACTGGGACGTTAAATACCATTACTCAACTCTTTATGATTTCTGGTCCCAGTTTTACAATCATTTCTTAACTAAGATTTTCTTTAACTTTATTTAATCTGGTAAATTTTAACCATAATAATTTTGTTAATGGAAATTTAAGGTGTTATTTTGAATAACAATTCAAGATTATAACATTTGTATTAGTTTTATGCAAAATGTTTATCCATAGTTCCAATTTTCTTAGAAATTTTTTGTTGAGAAATGATTGTGAAACTGGGGCCGATGGTTCTATAGGGTCTTAGGCTTTGACATAAGCAGCAACTGTGTAGACTGTTTAAAACTAGAAGTCAGTTATTATTACATTATAATGTTATAAATAGTAATTACAGGTCAGACAGCTTCTAATCAAACACCAGACAAAATATATAAAATTAAACTCCGAGGAGTAAGCTGGAATCAATCTAAACTCAAATAAAAACACAAAAATAACCTAACATTGTTATAGCAATTTTTGGAATGGCCTAAATATTTCCTTAAATAAGACAAAAAGCAGGAAATAAAACAAATCAACAAACTAGGACTTTAACCTAGGATCTTCCCAATACTAGTGGAGTGCTCTACCCAATGAGCTAACCAGCCACCTATCAATCATAATCTGCCACAACCCCCCCCCCCCCCCCCCCCCCCAACTTTCACAATACTATTTGGATTCAATTATCTACCCAGCCACATAGGAAGCTTGGTCGACTACACATAGCTACCCAGCCACATAGGAAGCTTGGTCGACTACACATAGCTACCTAGCCACATAGGAAGCTTGGTCGACTACACATAGCTACTTAGCCACATAGGAAGCTTGGTCGTCTACACATAGCTACCCAGCCACATAGAAAGCTTGGTCGACCACACATAGCTACCCAGCCACATAGGAAGCTTGGTCGACTACACATAGCTACTACTAGCCACATGTATAGGAAGCTTGGTCGACTACACATAGCTACCCAGCCACATAGGAAGCTTGGTCGACCACACATAGCTACCCAGCCACATAGGAAGCTTGGTCGACTACACATAGATGATAACTTGTGCCTTACATACAACATCAACTATACAATATAAATATGCAATGTGCTGCAATTTAAAGCAGGCAAAGTTTTTAAATATCACAATCTCCCCCACATGTTTAGAATTCCATATTTAACCCCCCCCCCCCCCCCCCCCCCACACACACACACACACCATCTCATTTTTCAAAAAAAAAAATTATATAGAAATTCCTAAATCTCTAAAATAGAAAAAACTATTCTTACCTTTTTATTTCTTTCTTTGAGATTTTTAACTGCAAATCTTTGTCCAAAATAGGCAGAAAATCTATCTTTAACTCTGCACACATAACACTGACAAATTCCTTGAGAAAAATGAAACAAACAAAGAATTTCAAATTGAACTAATAGTATTCCAGGTTGGATTAAGTAAGCCAATCAGAATCAAGAATAGAAGTTTTTGTTTGTAAGTGTATAATGACTTGTAGAAGGTCTGTAGGGATTAAGGTTTGAGACCTGAAATGTGCTCACCAACTCTGATAAGCTTTTGATCTAACTGTACATTTTTAGCTCACCTGAGCCAAAGGCTCAGATGAGCTATTGCAATCAATCACCGTCTGTCGTCCGTCGTGCGTCGTGTGTAAACTTTACATTTTAATCTTCTCCTCCAAAACTACTGGACCATATTTGATGAAACTTGGTGATTATCATGCCTGGGTAACAGCCTTTCAAAATTGTGTTCAGGGTTTGGCCACGCCCAACAAGATGGCCGCTGTTACTAAAAATAGCAAAAAGACAAAAAAATCTTCTTCTCTGAAACCAAAAGGTGCAGGCAAATTTTGATTGGATATTTGGATTCAGCATACCTGGGAACATTAAAATTGTGTTTTTCATGAAAATTAGATGAAAAATAGGTTACGCGTTTTTTGCGTAAAATTATATAATTTTTAAAATGAGACATTTATTGTTATAATTTCATAACGGCTGAAGATAATTGTATGGAGTTTTCACTGTTGATCTTGTCTTGCAATTTTCTTCCAATTGATGTCAAGGTCGAAGGTCAAGGTCATGTCATGGCTCTTTTGAAATTCCTGTCTGAAGTAATTTTCTAATACTGTTTATCAGTAGTATAAAATCTACTGTGCAAAGTAACAACAGTAATAGCAGATGTCCATGTATTGAACATAAGTTCAAACCACTTACTGGTGGAGGATCCTGATTCACAGAATATTTGCTTTTTTTCAGGAGCTGTAGAAAAGCAGAAATTGGTGTATATATTGAACAGAGATGCACAGGCGCGACTAACTATATCCTCACCATTAGAGGCACATAAAGCTAACACACTTGTTTATCATATGGTTGGTGTAGATATAGGATTTGAAAATCCAACATTTGCCTGCTTAGAAATAGATTATGAGGTAAGAACAGTTAGTTCAGGGCAATAATCTTACCTGTATAAAGTATAAAAGAGCTTATGTTATACACCTTAGATCATAATACTTATCCAATGAAGAGTTTATGGTTGATTTTATTTTGGAGGGGAGAAGGGTTAGTTGATGATGTTTGATTGATGGATTAGGTGTATAGAATTCTCATCTACCTCTGACTTTAATTTTGCAACTGGTTTATTTGCTATTTTATGATCCTCTGCCTTTCAAAGAAATTGAGAATATTGATTCAAAGTTGTATCTGTCCATCTTTCTATCCAAATTCTTGTCCTGAGTAATATTGAAAACCATGAATCACGCTCTTATGAAACTTGGTGCAAAGCATCAATGTACATATTATTAATCAGAGTTGGTTTGCTAATTGTGCTTCCCAAATGAAACCAAATTTGCCATGGAAGGTCCTTGACAGAGTCTAACTATAGTTTGTTCAAATCATGACGATCGAATATCCAAGATGGCCGCTGTTACTAAAAATAGACAAAACCTATAAAAATCTTCTTCTCTTGAACCACTCATTGGAGACAAAAACTGATGTGATATTTGGATTCTACATAGTCTTAACCTTTAAGTTTGTTCATTTCATGAAATTTGATTTAAAAATAGGTTATGCGTTTTTGCGTTTAAATTTGCAAAAATCCTAAAATATTTTTAAATTGCTATAACTTGACTATATGACCAGATAATGACATGGGGTTTTCAGTTTTGACATGTTCTTGTAATTACCTTTAAAATGGTGTCAAGGTCAATTATGAAGGTCATGACCTAATTTTTTACCTTTCTTATATTATTTATTATCTTGAAAACTATTAACTTTTTGTATAGGCATGTATATTAGAATGTTGTAGGTATTGATACAACGATCATTTTGATGTATAGAAAAAGGTCATTGGTCCAAAGGTCAAGGTCACAGTAGCAAAACAATACCAAAATCGTTAATTATCTTGAAAACTATAAACTTTTTGTATAGGCATGTATATTGGAATGTTGTTGGTTTTGATGTAACGATCATTTTGATATATAGATTTAGGTCACGGGTTCAAAGGTCAAGGTCACAGATGCGTAAGAATACTGAAATGGTTCATTATCTTGAAAACTATTAACTTTTTGTATAGGCATGTATATTAGAATGTTGTAGGTATTGATACAACGATCATTTTGATGTATAGAAAAAGGTCATGGGTCCAAAGGTCAAGGTCACAGTAGCAAAACAATACTAAAATCGTCAATTATCTTGAAAACTATAAACTTTTTGTATAGGCATGTATATTAGAATGTTGGTTTTGATGTAACGATCATTTTGATATATAGATTTAGGTCATTGGTTCAAAGGTCAAGGTCACAGATGCGTAAGAATACTGAAATGGTTCATTATCTTGTAAACTATGAACTTTTTGATAGGCATGTATATTAGAATGTTGTAGGTATTGATACAACGATCATTTTGATGTATAGAAAAAGATCATGGGTCCAAAGGTCAAGGTCACAGTAGCAAAACAATACCAAAATCGTTTATTATCTTGAAAACTATAAACTTTTTGTATAGGCAAATATATTGGAATGTTGTTGCTTTTGATGTAACGATCATTTTGATATATAGATTTAGGTCATTGGTTCAAAGGTCAAGGTCACAGATGCAAAAGAATACTGAAATGGTTCATTATCTTGTAACCTATGAACTTTTTGTATAGGCATGTATATTAGAATGTTGTAGGTATTGATACAACGATCATTTTGATGTATAGAAAAAGGTCATGGGTCCAAAGGTCAAGGTCACAGTAGCAAAACAATACCAAAATCGTCAATTATCTTGAAAACTATAAACTTTTTGTATAGGCATGTATATTGGAATGTTGTTATTAGGTTATGGGTTCAAAGGTCAAGGTCACAGATGCGTAAGAATACTGAAATGGTTTATTATCTTGAAAACTATTAACTTTTTGTATAGGCATGTATATTAGAATGTTGTAGGTATTGATACAACGATCATTTTTTATGTATAGAAAAAGGTCATGGGTCCAAAGATCAAGGTCACAGTAGCAAAACAATACTAAAATCGTCAATTATCTTGAAAACTATAATTTTTTTGTATAGGCATGTATATTGGAATGTTGTTGGTTTTGATGTAACGATCATTTTGATATATAGATTTAGGTCATTGGTTCAAAGGTCAAGGTCACAGATGCGTAAGAATACTGAAATGGTTCATTATCTTGTAAACTATGAACTTTTTGTATAGGCATGTATATTAGAATGTTGTAGGTATTGATACAACGATCATTTTGATGTATAGAAAAAGGTCATGGGTCCAAAGGTCAAGGTCACAGTAGCAAAACAATACCAAAATCGTTTATTATCTTGAAAACTATAAACTTTTTGTATAGGCAAATATATTGGAATGTTGTTGCTTTTGATGTAACGATCATTTTGATATATAGATTTAGGTCATTGGTTCAAAGGTCAAGGTCACAGATGCGTAAGAATACTGAAATGGTTCATTATCTTGTAAACTATGAACTTTTTGTATAGGCATGTATATTAGAATGTTGTAGGTATTGATACAACGATCATTTTGATGTATAGAAAAAGGTCATGGGTCCAAAGGTCAAGGTCACAGTAGCAAAACAATACCAAAATCGTCAATTATCTTGAAAACTATAAACTTTTTGTAAAGGCATGTATATTGGAATGTTGTTGGTTTTGATGTAACGATCATTTTGATATATAGATTTAAGTCATTGGTTCAATGGTCAAGGTAACAGATGCCCAAGAATACTGAAATGGTTCATTATCTTGAAAACTATTTACTTTTTGTATAGGCATGTATATTAGAATGTTGTAGGTATTGATACAACGATCATTTTGATGTATAGGAAAATGTCATGGGTCCAAAGGTCAAGGTCACAGTAACAAAACAATACCAAAATTGTTAATTATCTCGAAAACTATAAACTTTTTATATAGATATTTATATTAGAATATTGTAGGTATTAATACAACAATCTTTTTAATGTATAGAAAAGGTCATAGGTCCAAAGGTCAAGGTCACGGTTGCAAAACAATACCAAAAAGATTCATTATCTGGAAAACTATGAATTTTTGTATAGGCATGTATATTAGAATATTGTTGGTGATGATGCAATCATCATTTTGATATATAGATTATGGTCATTGGTTCGAAGGTCAAGGTCACAGATGCAAATAGCAAGTTTCATAAATATCTAAATATCCACATTGGAGTTATTGCTCCTTAAATGTAGTATTTATTGTGTTTTTGTGTTGTTAACGACCCAGGTGAGCGGTACAGGCCCTATTGGGCCTCTTGTTTTTACCTGTGTTACCAATGGTGAATGCAGGTCTAGTAGCTGCTGGGCTTCCTCTGTTTGTGTAAGGACAAAATAGAATTGTGTGATCTGCAAGGCATACTGTATTAAAGCTATACCTTTAAGGCGTTAAAATTTTGCATAATGTTTATATCCAAATGGAATATATGCACCTTCTTTTTAGAGCAATTTATATACAATAATGGTACCAAATGCTGACAATCCATCATTTTGTGCTTTTTCCCTTTATGGTTAGATATTAAAATAATATTTAAACATCCGTGCCATTTCTGTGGTATGATGAGATGCATTGTAAAGTTTGAATTTCATTTTAATTGGCCAACTTTCTTGATAGTTGCAGGTCTTTGAAATTTCTAGAAATTGTCAGTTTGTTGATAAATTGAGACTAAAACTTTAAACTTCACTATGCTGATGATGTCCCCCAAATGACCTACATTTCATCTTTTGATAAATTTTCATTATAACTTTATGTTTTACATATAGAGTTCACACTTGAAAAGTATCAAGAAGGTCGCCATAAAGGTTGACAGAATTTTTATGACATGTGTATTGACGCATGCATGTGTCTGTCCTTAAACTTTAGCCTTCACCTTTGAAACCACTGAGCCAATTTGAACAGAATTTGGTGTGGAAGGTCCTTGAGTAGTAAAGATTAAAAATTTTATCTGTCATGTCCGTTAGAAATCCAAGATGGCTGCTGTTACTTTAAATAGCAAAAAACCTATTAACTGCCATTATGTCTTTATTAATGTAATGGTTATGTTGAAAACTTAAATATAGAAACCGGAACTTGGGGTTTTAAACATGTGTAACAAGTTTTTATGTAAAAGTTTTAGTTTGTGTAATATTTATGCAATATATAAATAATTTGTATTTAAGTGTAAATCTGAAAATTTTCTTCTCTGAAACTACAAGGCCAATTTAAAGGAAATTTGTTATGTAAGGCCCTTGGATGGTAAAGATTAAAATTTTACCTGATGTGTCTGCCCAAAATGCAAGAAGGCCACTGTTACTATAAATAGCAAAAACCTATAAATTACCAATATATCCTATTTATGTATTTTAAACAAAAAAAACCTCCAAACAATGATTCAGTAAAGTAATGTACTATTCTTGGTGGAAATGTGTTTCATAATGAGATGTATGAGATCATAATTATGTGAGGATGTTGAAGATCATGTGCTTTAAACTAGAACATCCAGGTGAGGGATACAGGCCTTATTAGGAGCTCTTGTTTCCTTATAACTTCAGTACTTTTGGTCACTCAGTTTTTATAATTACTAATGTTTAGCTAAGCTGACTATATATTTCCCAGTTAGGGTCTATTTTAAGGACATTTTTCCCACTTATATTTACAATCTGGCATATTTGTCATTCAGAACAGGAAGATTTCTAGTTAAAGTATGTTTTGGTACACCTTTTGAAATGGCCATTCCAAGTGGTAACTTATTACAAATACCTTTTTCAGGAATCGGATATGGATCCTACAGGTGAAACGGCACAGAAGACACAACAGTTATTAACTTATTATGAGTTAGACTTGGGTTTAAATCATGTTGTTAGAAAGTACTCAGAACAGCTTGAGGAACATGCCAATTTCCTTATCTCGGGTATGTCTACTTATGATGTCTATTGATTTTCACCTAATTGTAGCTTAGGTTATGTGAAGGAAAGGCCTAATAGCCAAATAGTGAATAATGTTGTCCACAGCACCTAAGATTCAAATCTCACTCTGGCATTTAGTGTAGACAGTTTGTCAGCTTGCATGTTAGAGCTGACCACCTCAATGTACGTGATATAATTTTTACTGGTTTGTAAAAATACTTCACTGTTGTTCTTTTTTGCATGTGTAAGGCCATATAAAATGAATTCCTAGATTTTCATCTGTTTTTTTCTTTTTCAAAATTTCTAAAAAATTCAAAATCGGGGCAGGGGGCAATTTTTATTTTTTATTTTCAGATTCAAAAGAAACAACAGTAATGACAACAGAAAGTGCCTGAAAGAAACTTTATTAAAGAACACAAAAAAAAAAACCCCTTCTGGGGCAGGCAAAAAAAAAAAAAGTGAGGCGGGCATGGATGAAAATATAGGAATTCATTTTATATGGCCTAAAGTATAGGTTTTTGAATATTGATATAAATGGACATAATTTAAGATTTTGTTATGGGCATATAGACATTGTTAGCAGTATTTTGGTTCTCATAACTTTAAAAAAATGAAGTTTGTCTATTGTAAAAAGCCCATTGTTAGTTTTTAGCTCACCATCCGTTGTCTGTCATGTGTCCTTCATCGTGTGTTAACATTTCACTATCATGCCTGAGTGAAAACCTTTCATATTTGCTCAAATGAAGGAGCTGCATCCACCATGGGGCCCCATAAAGGGTGAAATAGTTCAAATCTTTCAAATTCTCTCTAAACATACAAGAGATATAGCTTAGATATTTCATTTATAGCATACTTAGGACACCTAGTTTCAGATTTGCACAACTGGTAGCTGTAGGCTCAAAATGGAGTCTTTTTTTGTATAGGCATGTATATTAGAATATAGGAGGTATTGGCCTTATGATCATTTGATATATAGATGAAGGTTATGGGTTCAAAGGTCAAGGTCACATGCAAATAAATACTGAAATTGTTAATTAGGCCATAATGAATTAATTCCTAGATTTTCATCCAATTTTTTCTCAAAATGGGGGCAGAGAGAGGGAGGATTTTATTTTTTTTTATTTATTATTCAAAGACTCTCACTCGAAATACAATCCCAAAATTGAAACAACATCTCCAACTTTGGTGGTAGGATTACATTCTGTCAACTCATCTTTTTGCGACCAATACAAGCCATGATCCTTGAATTAGCAACGGGCATCTGATGATCGACTTTTCCACCTACAAATTTGTTGTATAATTTCATCAATGTCATTGTTTCTGTAACTTTGCAGCCATACCAGTTTTTAGCTCACCTGACCGAAAGGTCATGTGAGCTTATGGCATAGCGCAGTGTGCGTGTGTGCGTGCGTCCTTAACACCTATTTTCGACATCTCCTCTGAAACTACAAGACAGATTTCAATGAAACTTGGTGAGAAGTATATATGGGCCGGTGCAATTCAGATTTGTTCGTAGCGTTGCCATGGCTACCATAACTAGGTCAAGGTGACCTATGGGTGCAAAAATCTTAAAAAATCTTCTTCTCCGAAAGTACTGATTGGAGAAAAAATGTGATGTGATATTTGGCTTCTCTAGGGTCTGAAGCCTATAGTTTGTTCATTTTGTGAAATTCGGACAAAAAATAGGTTACGCGTTTTTGCGTTTAATTTTGAAAAAATCGTAAAATAGCTTCAAATTGTTATAACTTGACTACTTGACCAGATAATGACATGGGGTTATCAGTTTTGACATCTTCTTGTTAGTATCTTCAAAATGAGGTCAAGGTCAATTGTGAAGGTCGTGACCTATTTTTTTTTACCTCTGATTATAATTATTATCTCAAAAACTATGAACTTTTTGTATAGGCATGTATATTAGAATGTTGTAGGTATTGATACAACGATCATTTTGATGTATAGAAAAAGGTCATGGGTTCAAAGGTCAAGGTCACAGATGTGAAACAATACCAAAATGGTTAATTATCTCGAAAACTATAACATGCTATCAATCAATACAAAAAAATCACTCTACTTTTGTTTTAAAATATCTGTCTGCAAATTGATGAGGGCAGGTTAAAATAGAGGCAGACGGAAATGAAAATCTAGGTATTTTTTATTATTTCTTTAGCTGGAAAACTATAAGTTTTTAGCTCACCTGAGCCGAAAGGCTCAGATGAGCTATTGCTATCTATCACCGTCCGTTGTCCGTCATTCGTTGCTCGTCGTGCATAAACTTTACATTTTAATCTTCTTTTCCAAAACTACTGAGCCAAATTTGATGAAACTTGGTGATTATTATGCCTGGGTAACAGGCTTTCAAAATTGTGTTCGGGGTTTGACCACGCCCAACAATATGGCTGCCGTTACTATAAATAGCCAAAAGACAAAAAAATCTTCTTCTCTGAAACCAAAAGGTGCAGGCAAATTTTGATTAGAATTTTGGATTCAGGATACCTAGATACATTAAAATTGTGTTTTTCATGAAAATTGGTCGAAAAATAGGTTACGCGTTTTTTGTGTAAAATTATGTAATTTTTAAAATGAGACATTTATTGTTATAACTTCATAATGGCTGAAGATAATTGTATGGAGTTTTCACTGTTGATCTTGTCTTTGCGATTTTCTTCCGATTGATGTCAAGGTCATGTCCCAGTTTTTGACCTTTGATAAAAAATGCTATTTTTTAAACATTTCCTGTGATAATGACATAGGATTTTTGGTTAATTGTAGGTATTTACATGACGATCATTTTGATATATCGATTAAGGTCATGGGTTCAAAGGTCAAGGTCACAGATGTACAAGTTTACCAAAATAGTTAATTATCTGCAAAACTATGAACTTTTTGTATAGGCATGTATATTAGAATATTGTAGGTAATGGCCCAATGGTCATTTTGATATATAAATAAAGGTCATGAGTTCAAAGGTCAAGGTCACAGATGTAAACAAGTACTGAAATGATTATTTATCTAAAAAACTATAGACTTTTTGTATAGGCATGTATATTAGAATATTTTAGGTATTATCCTAACGATCATTTTGATATATGAATGAAGGTCATGGGTTCAAAGGTCAAGGTCACAGATGTGAATGAATACCTGAATGGTTAATTATCTTGAAAACTGTTAACTTTTTGTATATGCATGTATATTAGAATATTGTAGGTATTAGCCTAACAACCATTTTGATATATGAATAAGGTTATGGGTTCAAAGGTCAAGGTCACAGATGTGAACAAGTTCTGAAATGATTATTTATCTCAAAAACTATAAACCTTTTGTATAGGCATGTATATTAGAATATTTAGGTATTATCCTAATGATCATTTTGATATATGAATGAAGGTCATGGGTTCAAATGTCAAGGTCACAGATGCGAATGAATACGTAAATGGTTAATTATCTTGAAAACTATTAACTTTTTGTATAGGCATGTATATTAGAATATTGTTGGTACTGGCACAGTGGTCATTTTGATATATGAATGAAGGTTATGGGTTCAAATGTCAAGATCACAGATACAAACAAGTACTGAGATGATTATTTATCTCAAAAACTATAAACTTTTTGTATAGGGATGTATATTAGAATATTGGCCTAATTATCATTTTGATATTTGAATGAAGCTCATGGGTTCAAAGGTCACAGGTGAGCGTTAAGGCCCATGGGCCTCTTGTTTTTTTAGGCATGTATATTAGAATATTGAAGGCATTGCTTATGATCATTTTGATATAAAGGTGAAGGTTATGGGTTCAAAGGTCAAGGTCACAGATACAAACAAATAACAAAATTGTTATCTGGAAAACTATAAACTTTTTGTATAGGCATGTACGATGGAATATTGGATTGTCCTAATGTGGATGAAAGTCATGGATTCAAAGGTCATGGTCACAGACAAACAAATACCGACATTAATTATCTGAAAACTATTAAAAAAATTATGTGCATGTATAATGGAATATTGTTGGTATTGGCTTAATGATCATTTTGATATATAGGTGAAGGTCACAAGTTTAAAGGTCACAGATGCAAACAAATACCAGGCATGTACAGTTGAGTTGAGTAATGTTGTTTAACATTCCAGTCAAGAATATGTATCGAGATGTCACCAGCTATATAAGAAAGCACAGAAATTTTGTGGTGCATTGCACTGATGGCATTATACAGCAGGGTTCTTTAGCTAGCCAAGCCTACAGTGACCCATGGCCTCGTTTATTTTAAGTTCCCATCCGATAGAATTGTGATTTTCATTTCGTCATGCCGAGTGCTTGGCGAAAGAACAGTCACTACCCACTTTAGGTTAGACTCTGCTGGGGTTTGAACCCACAACCTCCCACTTAACAAGTGGCACTCTACCAACTTAGCTATTGCTGTAATTGTATAGGCATGTAAATTAGAATATCGTAATTATTGGCCTTATGATTATTTTGATATATAGATGTAGGTCACAAGTTTTAAGGTCAAGGTCACAGATAGATAAAAATACCAAAATTGTTAATTTTCTTGAAAACAATGAACTTTTTGTAATAAATAGGCATGTATATTAGAATATTGTGGGTATTGGCCTAATGAGTATTTTGATATATAGATGAAGGTCATGGCTTCGAAGGTCAAGGTAACAGATGCAAACAAACATTTAAATTGTTATAGTCATGCATGATGAATTGGCACATCCAACATGAATGTTGATCCCATACTGAATATCGGTAAACGTTCTGATTGGCTTAAAGTGAAAGTACATAGGGATAAAAGATTCAAACAATCAAAAGAAGATTTATTTAGCCAATCAGAACGTTTATTGAAATTTGGTACGGGATCGGCGCTCACAGTTGACTGGACATGTCAGAAAATGCAATGGTCAAATAAAGTTTAGATCCCATGACTCTGTTTAGAGACGACAATGACGGACATTTTATACATCATTCTTTAGCGGAATATATGTAGAAAAGAATGGTATATGTTGTTTTTTACGTAGGAAAGACTTTTCAGAGTATTGTCGTCGTTTGGTAACTAACGGCGTATCGATGTAAACAAAATCTTCCCTTAACCAAAACACTACTGTTACAAGAAATAGACCCATATAGAAGAGCCCGATCTTAATTTTACAAATGCATTTCTGGTTATTTGTAATTGGTTTTTGAATGCCAAATTTCAGGCAAGTATTTTAAAACAACTTCAATGAAAATAAAACAAACAAACAACAATCCACACACTGATATAGCGAGTAGGAATTTCGAACCTAGTCCCGTCTGGGAAGTCATATTCTAGGCAATGGATTTGATTGGTCAATGGGCAGAACTTTCACTTTCAGATTCATTTTATACTACACGCTAAAATGACACATTCAAACAATATTTTGGCTACTGATGTAATAAATAAAAACAATTTTTTTCGTGGTTAAATAAAATTTATTTCATGTCGTCCGTTTAGAAAATATTGAGTAGATCTAGAAGATCTTACGCATGTTAAACTACAGTAGCCCGTATGTAAACAAATATTTTACATCAGCAATCTAAATATAGAATTTTTTGTTTTCTTTCACATCGAAAATCGGGATTTCAGTTTTTAAACATACACGTTACTTTTATCCGGGACAATCGGGGATATTGTGACAGAATTTTCAAAACTTTATGAGAAGCAAAATTAATGTGTATCGGCATTATATAACTGTTAATTAATATATAACTAGTCTAGACAGTTCAGTCTGAATGCAAATTTTATATTAGCGACCACCCGTGTCTACAACAGACATTCTCTTTTAAATGCCATCTCCGGGAACAAAAAAAGTCATCAAAAATTCCATGTGTATGATAAACTTGCACAGAAAAAAAATGCAAAGTCCGAGATTGTGTTATTCTTATCTTATATTTAATTCATAAAAATCCTGGTGGCCACTTGATAATTAATCCGTTAAATAGAAGCTGATAAAAATGAAATCCTGAAAGAATAACAACTCTGTAAAGTTCAGGTAGACACTGTCAACTATAAATAGATGATGTCTGGTTCTTTAGACTATTTATTCAGTGGGCCTCACAGCGGGAGTAAATTACCTGGACATTTAAAATTGGTAAAATAAAATTATCTGACCACCTAATAATACTTAAATTCAAAGTAGATCTAATTTTATTGTAGCAGAGGATTATTGGAATTTCAGTTAATTTAAATAATAATGAATTAATTATTAAGAAATATTCCCCCCTTTTGTACACCATTCTTGTCAACAAACTTCTGAAAGAGACAGTTGCCTGGACAACTTCTGTAATTGGAGATGCAAATTGTTAGCTTAGGGGCTATATATAGGTTGTGTCAGAATTATATCAATTCAGGCTTTTGAAGCTCACTTGGTCAATTTATATTTATTCAACAATAATTTTAACTACATTTAAATGATTTTTTTTTAATTTTCATTTCATTTTATTTTTTCAAATTAATTGTGTATTCAATCACTTAAATTGATGACTTAAAAAGAGAGGAAAGAAGTTAATGTGTCAAATGCAAATCAAAGGAAGTAGCTGGTCATGGTGAAGGTGTTTAATGTGATGATGACACTATATTGATGATGATGTGACTTGATGATCTGATGAAGATGATGATAATAGTGGTGACATTGAGTTCTGCTGTTGCTGACGACGACAATGATGATGATGATGATGATATGAGTTCTGTTGATGCCAATGATGATGATTGTGATGAAGATGGTGATGATGACATTAAGTTCTGCTGCTGCCAATGATGATGATGATGACGTTGTGACATGAGGAGCTATAATGATGATGAGGATTATGGTGACATGAGTTCTGATGCTGCCCATGATGAAGATGATGATGATGATGTAACCATGTTAATAATGTGACATCAGGATTTCTGATAATGATTTTGATAATGATGTTGGAGATAGTCTGACATGGGTTCTGCTGCTGCTGATGATGATGATCATTGTGATGACGATGATGATGATGATGATGATGATGTCTTCACATTGATGATAATGTAACAGGTGGAGTTTTGATGATGATGATGATATGATGATGGTGGTGGTGGTGGTGTTGAATTGCCTTTTGGATTTCTGTTAAAGATATTGTTCAACAACATAACCCTGCTGTTTTCATCATCATTATCATCATCATCATCATCATCATCATGGTCGTCATCACCATCAGAACTATTCATGTCATAAAATCATGAACACGGTGATAATGAGCATCTGATGAAAATGGTGATGATGATGATGATGATGGTGGTAATGACATTCAGTTCTGCTGAAGCTGATTATGATGCTAATAACTCATGATGGTGATGATGATAAAGACACCGTCTTCATGTTGATGATGATGTGACAAGAAGATTTCTAATGATAATGATGATGATGATGATCTGATGAAGATGATTATGCTTATGATGGTGGTTTTGACATTCAGTACTTCTGCTGCTGATGATGATGATGTCACCATGATGATTATGTGACATAAGAGCTATGATGATGATGACAATGATGATGTTGTTACCACATTAATGATGTGACATGAGGATTTCTGATAATGATTATGATAATGATTATGATGATGATGGCGCTGATAGTTGTGACATGGGTTCTGCTGCTGCTGCCAATGTAATATGAGGAGTGATGATGATGATGATGATGATGATGAATTGCCATTGAGAGTTCTGATGTAAAAGATGTTGGTTATGATTTCTGACTGAAATTAGACCCAAAACAAAACATAGCTCTGCTGTTGCTACTACAAAATCATTGTATATTTTCAGATAACAAGGTTTTGTATCATCATCAGCAACAGCAGCATAATCATCATCATCACCACCATCATCATCACTATTCATGTCATATCATCTTCTTCATCATCATAACCATCAGTAGTAGAATTCATGTCACCAACACTGTTATCATCATCATCGTCATCATCAGCAGCAGCAGCATCATCATGATTCATCGTCTTCATCAGAACTTCTCATGTCACATCAACAAAAAATGAAATCATATTCATCATCACCATCTTCATCAGTAACTACTCATGTCACATTCCCATCACCATCACCATCATCATAATCATAATCATCATCATCATAGGCAACAGCAGAACCATAACCATCATTATCACTACTTTCCTACGTTCAGCACTATCAGTGCTTTGATTTTAATTCCCAAGCATTACGTTAAAAACAAAGAAAAACCGATTGAGGTCAATGTTTTGGATCACGTAAAGATGGATACCTTGTGTTATGTTTAAGTATAGAGTGTTATTTTTTTAATATCAGAAACAAATGCCTGTGCTCTGCATTAGGAAATGAAAGTTGCAGTTCTTTCAGTTGGGATTTTAGAATAAACTAGGTCCCATGTCACGGTAGACATGGTGCAATAAGGAACCCTACTGTATAATGCCATCAGTGCAACGCACAGGCAAAAGTTTTGCACCTTCACCTATAGCTGGTGGTGTCTTGATTTAAGTGAAATATTCTTGACTGGGAGGTTAAACACCATTACTCCACTGCACTATTTTTTCCGTAAGCCACGGCAAAGCCGACTAGGAATGATCGTAGGTGTAGCTAAGCAAATTTGTAAATTACGCACTGTGGACAAGTGGGGGGTGAAGGTAAGGGTATCCGACGACATTCTGAAACATATAGCATAAGATTGATGGATGTATATTTAATGAAATTTTAACTCTTTGTCTATGAAAAATGACAAATAAATGAAATAATATAAGAGGAAAATTTTCAACTGAAAAACATGTACTAGCCAACAATCAATGCATTTGCATTTATAATTACCCTTCTTTAGTTCAGCACTGCATCAGAACCTGGCCCCAGTCTATAGGCCATTCCTTAACTCAAAGTTACATTTAGTTCAATCTGGCAACTTTTGCTAGTATTGTTTAGTACTACAATGAAATACTTTGTAAAAATAAAAATATTGACGTACTATGCTTACAGTATGCTTCATTATCACACCTTAAATTCATGTTTATCTTCATCAATACGATCCTTTATCCCAAGTTCTAATTTGCGTTATTTCTTCTTCACCACTGAACCCTGATCAATACTTGCCCAGCAATTAACGTTATACATAACTTACACTCCTGCTGCATGGTCCTTACTGTATAGCAAGTTGACAGCTTGTACAAATGATACAACTTCTATAAATGCTTACCTGCTTAGTGTTACCACCAACACCATTTTGCTACTGACCCATTTTTTGGCAAATTATGTAAATGAGGTAAGATTTTTAGCAAATTCTTAGAAAATCTTCTCTTTCACCACTGAGTCACCAAATCTGGTGTTGAAGGTTCCTAGATGAAGGAGATCAAAGTTTATATAAAGTGACCCTGTATAAAATCCAAGATGGTTGCCGTTACAATGAACAGCAAATCACTGAAATGGTGATTGTGGATTCAATTTTCTACCCATTTTGTTCAAATCTAAACTATAGAAAGACGTTTCCTGGCCATTTAACAAACATTGACTCAATTTTAGCAAATAATGCAAGTGAGGTCAAATTTTGCCAGTTGAACATTACACTCTTTTTTGCAGGGCTCGACAATGACTTTATATCATGCTTGTCCATTTGGACAAGTGGAAATAAATTTCACTTGTCTAAATGTAAACTAAACTTGTCAGATTTAACCCAAATTTAGTTAAATCCATGACACCTGCAACTGAAATATGTGTTTTTACTGTAAACCATTTTCTGTAAAGCGTTTGTATAAAGATGTTGAAAATCTAACTTGATTCAAACGCTCTTATGATTAAGATGATATTCGAAAGACATCTGTTTTTATCAATTTAGTACATGTTATATGTTGCAATCGGAAACTACTTGTTCTATAGAGTGTATTGTGATGAATTATGAAACGAAAGAGGCATTTTCTAACATAACTTGTCCTGTCGGATAAACATGATCACATTTTCACATGCCCACCGCCAAAACGAACTACCATAATCCTTCTATGTATTCGGACAAATTTTAATAATTTCATTTTCAAATGTCCGGGAATTTAGAGGAAATATGAAAATTATACACTTGGAAAAATGGGGGTGTCCGGATATTTAGAGTTGGCTGATATTTAGGAACCGATAATATGTCTCGCTGCCCTCCTGGTAATGCAAGACACTATCGACGACGATACGCACATGAATATCATCTATAATATCAATTTTCAAATAAAGTTCATGTTGAAATTACCTGTTGTTTATTTCACAAAAAAGTCATTTTTTGAAGTGTTTGTTGACCAATAATCATGATCCAATGTGTAATACACATGGAAGGACGCCATTTTTTGTAAGCAAATCGCGTGATTTTTGTCAGTAGTTCCCACCATTTGAGGTTCACTGTTACCCCACTTCGTCTTCTGTCACTGTCTACGGTCAAAATTTTTATAATTAATAATAGTCAAGAATATTTTTCAGTCAAGAAATTCCACATTTTGTACGATTAAGAACCAGGACATGTATGAATGGGGTTCGCCGTGATCAATATAGCTTTTCTTTAAAAATCGATGTTACCACTCACAGAACAAAACAGTTTACAAATACATTGTTTTAACTCACATTTCAAACAATTTTAATCTGAGGAAAAACAATAAATACATCGTAATGTCCATCTTCCCGTTTTTAGACAAATGAAAGTATCAGAGGATCGGGATTTCCCATAGTTGACATGCATTGAATCAGAAGGGATTCCACAAGTTTCTCATCCAATGAAATCCATTGATAACATCACTTCCTGAAAAATGTCTTGATGTTGGATTTGTGTGCCGACAGAACTTCTGGTCTCGTACGATGTTTCTTAGACACGATTTTTAATTTCAATCAACTTTCACTTTCAAAGAATATTAAAACACTTACGGTAATACAGGTATGGCTATATTCAGCTTACATTAAAAACGTAAATACATCATAAAATACATGTCCTCAAAGTTACAATCATGACTCCATCACGCAAATACACAATTCTAATGTAAATTAACAACAAAACAACAAAATTTCTTCTTGTTTTTATTCAATATTAATTATAAGCAATATGTATTGCTTGTTCCGGGTGAATTCCAGCAAAATCATGTCCGGATTTAGAGGCAAAAAAATGCCGTCCGAAATTAGAGGAAATTTGAAAATTATTGAAATTTCATAATTGGGGTGTCCGAAAACATAGAGGGGCCGAATACATAGAAGGATTACGGTACATTGTAGTACCGAACAATCTGACAAACGTTATTGTAGAGCCGTGTCCTTTTGTTTGTTTTACTTACTGTTGTTATTTGTTTTCAGTCCCAGGTGGGAGTGATGGTCCCAGTGGAGTTTTAATTTGCTCTGAGAATTATGTTACTTACAAAAATCTTGGTGACCAGCCAGATATAAGATGTCCCATACCAAGAAGAAGAGTAAGTACCTGTGTATATTCCCATAGTCACTAGAGTATGTCCTTATCTGTCAGTTTAAGGCTGGAATTCTATTACTCCTCAGATCAAGCATTACTATTGATAATGAATATAAATAATGATCCCCCAGGCACTCTGAATGTAGGAATGAAAGTCACAGGGCCTATTTGGACAATACAAACCGGATCCTAAGTGTAGCCACATTCTACATTTACTGTTTCACTTCATGCAATTCTGATTCTTAGTTTTCTGCTGTCATTCATCATTGGAGGCAAACTTCTGGCTTCTTTTTGATCTAGAAGTACACAGTAATTTGATTGACTTGTAGGATGGGTACAGGTATGGGTAAGAGTTCCTTTTGTAACCCCCCAACTCCACCTATTAAATTCTATGTAAAAAATTTGAAAAATTGTTTTTGAAAGAAATGTTGCTTGATTCCGTCTTTTTAGGCTTAAGTCTAAATTAAAATTTTAGTGGAGGGTACAAGTGGAACTCTTTCCCAAGTGTGAGCTCTTATAAATAATAATATAAATTTATATTGTAATAATTTGTATTTTAATTTTACAGAACGACCTTGATGATCCAGAAAGGGGCATGATATTTGTATGTAGTGCAACGCATAAGACAAAGGTATGCATCTCTGTTTACAATCACAGTGGAAATAGCCAGACATAAAATGAAATGTAAAATCTTTGTTTATGTACATGTACACAAGTTGATTTTTTAATCTTCATTGTGAGGCTTTTGAACAGGCTGAAAAATGATCAATATTGATCTGCCATAATTGGTTTTAGCTTTTTCAATACTATTCAGTTAATATACTCTCCCCTCCCTCCTCCCCCTCCTCCTCCCCTGCAAACTAGTTTGAGGGGAGTATTTAGGAATCGCCATGTCTGCTGTCCATCTTGCTGTCTGGCTGTCTGTGTAAAATCATATCCGAGCCATATCTCAGAATTCCTTTTGACGACTGTCATAAAACTTGATATGAATAATCTGCATGGTCCAAAGTGTGTTATGACCTTAAACCAAGGTCTTTCGGAAAGGTCAAGGTCACAGGAAAACATTAATGTTGGAGATGGAGAGTATTTGGCTCTCAAGAGACACTTCTAGTTAGTTTTGTTTTATACCACCAGTACAGAGCTTAGGCATATCAACACTACATGTACTTGTGTCTTGATGTAAATGGTTTAAGTACATGTAGTTGTAAATAGATTCTTGTTGCAAAAGTAAACTTTTGACATATGCATTACAATGCATGTATATGAATTTATGTACAATTTGACTATGTTCCCAAAATTCTTGTTTTAATTTCAGGTACATATAATTTTTATGAGATGTTGAATATACAATGATACATACATCATTACAGAAATACTAGTCTGTTGTGTTATCAAGCAAATGTCCAATGGCGATGTGTCATGTACCAAATTTAGGTCACTGTGACCTTGACTTTGACCTTTGACCTCTATGATAGTAAAACCTTGTGCATTTTCGTGTCCGGAACAGAACTTTTGTACCGTAGCACCTAGGATTATCAAACTTGGTATGAGGATGCATCATGGGAAGGCGATGTGTCATGTACCAAATTTAGGTCACTGTAACCTTGACTTTGACCTTTGACCTCTATGATAGTAAAACCTTGTGCATCTTCGTGTCCGGAACAGAACTTTTGAACCCTAGCACCTAGGATTATCAAACTTGGTATGTGGATGCATCATGGGAAGGTGATGTGTCATGTACCAAATTTAGGTCACTGTGACCTTGACTTTGACCTTTGACCTATGATATGAGGGGTACCCATTTTGTGTAATCAACCCCTTTTAAGCTTTTGACCAAGAAGTCTGAAACTTTGCAGGATGTTTCCATATACATTGAACATGTGCACCTCCTATTTTGGTTGGATTAAAAAAAAAATTTCAGATTTTATGGGTAGTTGAACTAAGTCATTTTTCAACAATATTCCATATGAGGGATACCCATTTTGAGTAATCAACTCCTCTTACAGCTTTTAACCAAGAAGTCTGAAACTTTACAAGATGTTTCTATATACATTGAACATGTGCACCTTCTTTTTTGGCTGGATTATATTATATAGTTAATTATATATGATCCAATTTTTTTAAAACTATGCATAGATATTGAGCATCATAAGAACATATGCACCTGCAATTTATCGGTTTCATCACATGTATTTTAAAGAATTATTAACATTTTCGTACACAGAATTTTTCACATTACAATTTGGCCATACATACAATTTGTCCCCAGATCAAAAGTTGGGAACGGGGGTATTAGCCTCTTTCAGAGACAGTTCTAGTTAGAATATTCTAGGTATTGGCCCAGTGACAATTTTAATATATGAATGAAGCTCATGGGTTCAAAGGTGAAAGTCACAGGTGTTAAGGTTCATGGGCCTCTTGTAATCAGAAGCTCATCTATATAATGATAATAATTATGGAAGTAGAATGCTTTATCAACAATAACTTCATCTTTTGAGACAAAAATCTTGGGCTTTGTTAGATGTTTCTGAGCTGGAAAAAACAAACTTCATAATTAATGTTGGCTTATATGTCATCTAGACACTTCATAATGTTGGCTTGTTATATGTCATCTTGACACTTCATAACTAATGTTGCCTTGTTATATGTCATCTTGACACTTCATAACTAATGTTGGCTTTTATATGTCATCTTGACACTTATTTTACTAATGCTTGCTCTTTATATGTCATCTTGACACTTCACAACTGATGTTGGCTCTTTATATGCCATATTGACACTTCATAACTAATGTTGGCTTGTTATATGTCATCTAGACACTTCATAACTAATGTTTGCTTGTTATATGTCATCTTGATACTTCATAACTAATGTTGGCTTGTTATATGTCATCTTGACACTTCATAACTAAAGTTGGCTTGTTATATGTCATCTTGACACTTCATAACTAATGTTTGCTCTTTATATGTCATCTTGACACTTATTTTACTAATGTTTGCTCTTTATATGTCATCTTGACACTTCATAACTGAAGTTGGCTCTTTATGTCATGTTGACACTTCATAACTAATGTTGGCTTGTTATGTGTCATCTTGACACTTCATAACTAATGTTGGCTTGTCATATGTCATCTTGGCACTTTATATGTCATCTTGACACATTATATCTCATGTTGGCACTTTATATGTCATCTTGACATATAATGATTCATCTGACACATTATACATGTTGGCACTTTATAACTCATGTTGGTACTTTATTACACACTTTATAACTTGATTAATTTTTGTTTTTCAGTCAATGTTTTTCTTCCTAGCACAGACAGAACAAGGAGATATATTTAAGATAACATTAATCACTGATGAGGATATGGTAAGTTCACTTTTTAGCTCAACTGGCTAAAGCCAATTTTGTATAGGCATGTATATGAGAATGTTGTAGGTATTGATACAACTATCATTTTGATGCATAGAAAAAGGTCTTGGTCCCAAAGGCAAAGTTCACAATAGCAAAACAATACCAAAATGGTTAATTATCTCGAAAACTATAAACTTTTTATATAGGCATGTATATTAGAATATTGTTGGTATTTATGCATTGATCATTTTGATATATAGGTTAAGGTCACAGGTTTAAAGGTCAAGGTCACCGAAGCGAAAGAATACTGAAATGGTCAATCATTTTGAAAACTATAACTTCTTAGCTCACCTGGCCTAAAGGCCATGTGAGCTTTTGCCATCACTTGGCGTCCGTCAGTCCGTCCGTCCGTAAACTTTTCACATTTTGGCTATCTCCTTTGAAACCCCTGAACCAATTTTAACTAAACTTTACAGGAATTATGTATAGAAGGTCCTTTACATAGTTTGCCAAAATTTTTCTGATCTGCCAAAAAACATGGCTGCCAGCGCAGAAGATAGTTTAACATTGGACCCTATGGGAAAAACGTATTTTTGGCTATCTCCTCAGAAATAACTGAAGCGAATTTAACCAAACTTTACAGAAATGATGAATAGAAGGTCCTTTACTTAGATTGCCAAAATTTTTCTGATCCACCAAAAAACATGGCCGCCAGCGCAGAAGATAGTTTAACATTGGACCCTATGGGAAAAGCATATATATGCTATCTCCTCTGAAGCTAGGGAAGCAAATTGAACCAAACTTTACAGGAATGATGTATAGAAGGTCCTTTACATAGATTGCCAAAATTTTTCTGAGCTGCCAAAAAAACATGGCTGCCAGCGGAGAACATAGTTTCACATTGGACCCTATGGGATAGCATATATATACTATCTCCTGCGAAGCTAATGAAGCAAATTGAATCAAACTTTACAGGAATGATGTATAGAAGGTCCTTTACAAAGATTGCCAAAATTTTTCTGATCTGCCGAAAAACATGGCTGCCAGCGCAGAAGATAGTTTAACATTGGACCCTATGGGAAAAACATATATTTGCTATTTCTTCTGAAGCTACTGAAGCAAATTGAACCAAACTTTACAGGAATGATGTATGAAAGGTCCTTTACTTAGATTGTGGACATTTTTTTGATCCGCCAAAAAAGATGGCTGCCAGCACAGAACATAGTTTAACCCTATGGAAATAGCATATATTTGCTATCTCCTCTAAAGCTACTGAAGCAAATTGAACCAAACTTTATGGGAATGATGTATGGAAGGTCCTTTACTTAGATTGACAAATTTTTTTCGAATGGAATACAAATTTGCTTTAAAAGCATTTTAGTCAGGTTCAGGCTCAGCCACACTGAGCCTCTGGTTTGTATAGGCATGTATATTAGATTATTGTTGGTATTGATGCAACGGTCATTTTGATATATAGATTAAGGTCATGGGTTCAAAGGTCAAGGTCACAGAAGCGAAAGAATACTGAAATGGTTCATTATCTTGAAATTATTAACTTTTTGTATAAGCATGTAAATGAGAATGTTGTAGGTATTAATACAATGATCATTTTGATACATATATTAAGGTCATGGATTAAGATAAATAGATTAAGGTCATCTAAATATCCACATCAGAGTTATTGCTTCTGAAATGTACTATTTCTTGTGTTTTTGTGCTGTTTATGGCCCAGGTGAGCGGTACAGGCCCTATTTGGCCACTTGTTTGTAAGGGTAACATGATTAACAGAAGCCATGAGGTCAGTTTCAGATAAAAATCATTGTTATTTATGTCATTAATGTGCCAAGCTCACGACAATAGTTAAAATTAAATTTTATCAAAACATGTTTTTGTTACTCTATGAAATTCATAGGACTTGATTTTAGTTCGAGGTAACTAAAAAATTTTTAGTTTGAGTTAATGTACACTATTTACATTCAGTTTTCATTAAGGGTATCTAAAACTTATCTGGAAATTCAAAATATCTATATTTTGAGATAACCAAAGTTATTTTGGTGAAATAAAGAGTAACTTATTCTAGACTTATTAAATAAGTTTTACTTATCCGGAAATTCGAGATATCTGAGTTCGAGATAATGAGATTCAACTGTATATGGATATAATGAAGTTGACAATGAAAAATAACACTGAAGTACATGGTAAAATTCAGTTGTGTTTTCTAACATAATAAATCATAACTTGTTTATATTTCAGAATATATAAAAAATAATTACATATTTTGATAGAATATTTAGTTCTGAATTCAATATTATATAGTTAAAGTAACTTAAAATGAACAATAAAAAGATGATTACAACAACCACACTACCATTGTATCACTTTTAAATTTATTAACACCTTGGAAAATTTTCAGATTTAAACAAATGGCATATAATGCTTGTCTCAGAATGAACTGGGTTAAAGTTGACACTGGCTTGCTTGTACACAAGGATGCCATGATGTTAAGGTTCAGGTAAGCGTTATCTTCTGACAACTCTTGTTTTGGTTATTTGTCTTTTTAAAGAAGAATATAAATATATTTTATACTAGATTATACCCCTTTCCTTGCACAAGTGTTGCTCTATTTTGTCCTGTAGAGTAGAGCTACATTGTTACTTTATTCCACCATTATGAAATTATATTTTTAGGTGACAGCAATACATTTGAAGTATTTTGATACAGTTCCTGTTGCTACCAGTATGTGTGTCCTTAAATCTGGCTTCTTGTTTATAGCATCAGAGTTTGGAAATCAGTAAGTGAAACCATTTCACTGTATTTGTTGAATTTATAAGATTGTATACCTATGACTAAATGATCCATTTGGAATAAACAGTACAGTTGATTCTAAACTTGTATAAAGTGTCATTGTAGATTTAAATTGTCTTTGCGAACATGTATCTTTAAAGGCCACTTTTAGCTCACCGGAGCCAGATGCTCAGATGAGCTATTGCCATCTATCTTCATCTGTCATCTGTCATGTGTAATCTTTTCACATTTTAATCAACTTATTTAAAACTACTGAGCCAAATTGGATGATATTTGGCAGTAATGATGTCAAGATGAAGGGCTTTCAGATTTGCACAATTAAAGATGCTATGCCCCATTGGGACCCCATGAAGAGGGAAATTGTGAAAATTTTACAAAATCATCTCCTCTGAACATACAAGCGATAAAGCTTAGATATTTCATGTAAAATAACTTAGGGCACCTAGTTTCAGATTTGCACTTATCGTAGCTGTAGGGGCCAAAAAGGAAAATGGCAAGGTACTTAAGGGGAAATTGCTCAAATTAATGTATTTGGAATACTATAAACTTTTTGTATTGGCATATATTAGAATATTGTAGGTATTGGCACAACCGTCATTTTGATATATGAATGAAGGTCACGAGTTAAAAGGTCAAGGTCACAGATGAAACAAATACTGTAATAGTTAATTAAAACAAAAACTATATATTTTTTGTATTGACATGTATATTAGAATTTTGAAGGTGTTGGCATAACACTCATTAGCTCACCTGAGCCGATTCAGATGAGCTATTGCGATGGTTCACAGTCTGTTGTCTGCTGTGTATCATGTGTAAACTTCACATTTTAATCAACTCTTCTATAACTACTGGGCCAAAATTGATAAAACTTTGTGATAATCATGCCTGGGTGAGGACATTCAGATTTGCACAAATGAATGGGCTACCACTCTTTGGGGTCTCATAAGGCGTAAAATAGTAAAAAAAATCTTAAAAAGTAATCTCCTTGAAAAGTGCAATAGACCTTAGTTAAATATTGCACTTGCAGATTCCTTAGTATGTGTAGTTTTTAAATTGCACAAACGATGGGCATGTGGGCCTCTAATGGGGATACTGGAAGGGTGCTCCTGTAAATAAGTTAATAATCATCTCCCTGAAAATATTAAGAGCTAGTCCTTAGATATAGCACATGTATTCTGTTTATACAAACAAGTGAGTGGAAAATTTATTGCAGATTTATTCTAGTGTGAATATTTTGTCACTTAATATAACATGAATTTCATGATTAAACATTATGTCTGGTAATTTTCTGGTAATGATGTTTGTCATTTTAAGTTATAATAGGTCATAATCATTGTATTGTTTGCAAGTAAAATTTGCAGCTTCAGAATTTGATCTATCTTCGTCCATCCCAGGGCCCCACAAACGCCGATAAGGTCATTCGGCGGTAAAAATCACCGCTAAAAAAAAAAAAAAAAACACCTCATTCATACCCCCCATACCCCCCCTATTCTTCATTGGTTTAGAGAGCTTTTTGGTGGAGCTTACATTTCCTCTGGAATGTTACACAGCAAAAATCTACTTCCAGATGCTTCCTTTCTTTCTTCATTTTATTCATGAAAAACTTTTTTATCCAAACAGTCACCACAAAGTCGGTAAAGACTACAGCCATGTGCTTTGTTTACTTTCTGTCACTATCATGATTATGTCCCTTTAATACATGTTATTATGCAGAGTGGGTAACGACTATTTGTCGGGTTAAAGTAAAAAAGAAAATATGGCTGTCACATGTTTTACTGCTTACATGGTCTTAATCATTAAAATCTGGGTTATCTGGGTTTATTTAGAAGAATATTAAAGAGATCATGATTTTATTATCGTCATACAGCATTCCTATGAATAAGGAATATATAATAAGGTAATTTTGTTCATCTGCCCTGTGCAATACACATCGTTTGCCTACAGTAGCTCTGTTCCAGAACAGATGGAGATTTTCTTTTTGTGCCAAATATTCAAATAGGATTCGAATAACAGCCAACTAATATTCAGATGCTTAATTTGGTATTCTTTTTAGCTCTTTTGTTTCACCTCGCTGTTTGAAGCATCTCCTTAAAACATGAAACAAGGCATAAATAAAACTGAGGCCTCGTAAGGTATTTTGTTTACACGGTTTGTTGAACACACGTGGTCTCGGTAATTAAGTGATTAGAGGATTAACTCTGGTGTTGATTATACACAGTCAATGATTAATTAATTATCACACCGATTGTACACCTGTGGGACACGTGGCTTCATCTTAAAGTCTTGTGTGATTTCTCGATCGTGAACTAATCTTAATTGACAAGACAAAATTTAGAAGGTTTATGGGGAAAAAAAAACCGAATGACCGAATTTCAATTCGGCATTTTATTTGCCAATTCGGTGATTTTTAGCCGATTTTGGCGATTTGTGGGGCCCTGGTCCATCCTCTGTTGTTTGTCGTGCGTCATGTATAAATTTTCAACATTTTAATCAACTTCTCCAAATTGGGTGATAGTAGTAATGATGTCTAGGTAAAGGGCTTTTAGATTTGCACAAAGGGGTTAGGTGCTCTTAGGGCCCAAGAAAAGGGAAAATCGTGAAAATCTTTAAAAATCATCTCTTCTGAACGTACAAGAGATATAGCTTAGATATTTCGTGTAAAACTTACTTATTTTGCAAAAATTAGTGTATTTGCCAATATTATACCTCATACATTTTAGTTTCTACTGAAAAACATTGTAACATCTCGGGGCCATATAATCATATATAAGCATGGAGCTCCGGGCAAAACGTTATATAAATTATCTCCCCTGATGAGATGTTGTTCTCGTGGGAACCTCAATGACATTGCGTAATAGCGGCACCCATAGATGACAACTCGGTTTTCCAGTCTAACTATAGTTTGTTCAACTTATAGCAATTGAATTTCTAAGATGGCTGCCATTACTAAAACTAGAAAAAACCTAAAAAAAATCTCTTGAACCGCTCATTGGAGGCTAAAGCTAATGTGATATTTGGATTCTACATAGTCTTAACATTAAAGTTTGTTCATATCGTGAAATTTGGTTAAAAAATGAGTCGCACATTTTTGAGTTAAGTTATTCAAAATTTTGAAAAACAATTTAAATTGCTATATCTTGACTATTAGTGAAGATAATGACATGGGGTTTTTTAGATTTGGTGTTGTCTTGACATGACTTTCAAAATGATGTCAAGGTCAATTGTGAAGGTCTAATTTTTTTACATTTCTGGTTTTATTTATTATCTGGAAAACTATAAACTTTTTGTATAAGCATGTATATTAGGATATTGTTTGTATTGATATAATAATCATTTTATATATAAATTAAGGTTATGTGTTCAAAGGTCAAGGTCACAGATGCCAAAGAGTAATGAAATGGTTAAGAATCTGGAAATCAATAAACACTGTAATGACTTCTCATTAACTAAAAAGGCATGTCGTGATTAAATTTTTGTTTATGTGCACCAGGTGAGCCCTATTGGGCTTCTTGTTAAGGTTTTACTTTTGTTTTTACTAGTTTAGCTGTTTATAAAAATACTGCAGCTAGATCTTAAATATTTTAGATGCAGCATTCCTACTACAAGTAATAATTCATTCACAAAAAAAAAAAACACTGCGGTAGTTCAGTTGGTAGAGTGCTCGCTCTGTAAGTGAAAGGTCATGGGTTTGAACCCCTGCCGGGTCTGACCTAAGACTTGAAAGTGGATAGTGACTGTTCTTTCGCCAAGCACTCGTCATTAGGAAATGAAAGTCTCAGTTCTTTCGGATGGGAACTTCAAATAAACGAGGTCCCGTGTCATGGTGGGGTTGGCACTCTAAAGAACCCTGCTGTATAATGCTATAAGTGCAACGCACAGGCAAAATTTCTGCACCTTCCCCTATATCTGGAGACATCTCAGTATAAGTGAAATATTCTTGACTGGGACGTTAAACACCATCAGTGGCAGATTCAGCCCCCCCTTTATGTCGCTAATAATACACATTTTTCATACTATGATACAGGCATTTTGAATGAAAGATTTTTTCCTCTTTGATGCAGCTCAGATTGCACCACAATGCAGGATTTTTCCGCCATTTTTTCAAAATGTTTAGGGGGAGCATGCCCCTGGACCCCCTAGAAGGTTTGAGTCTTCGGCTCTCACATTATATCCCCCCCCCCTTTTAAAATTCTGGATCTGCCTCTGACCATTACTCAACTCTACTCATTCACAAAAATCTTGTTTTGTCATATGAATGTCATGGGTTCAAAGGCCAAAGCCACAAATGCAAACAAAGACTGAAATGGTTAATTATCTGGAGAACTATAACCATTTTGTATAGGCATGTATATTAGAATATTGTATGTAACGACATAACAATTATTTTGATATATGAATGAAGGGTATGGGTTCAAAGGTCCAGGTCACAGATGAAAATTAATACTGAAATGGTGAATTATCTTGAAAACTTTAATAAATAAAGGTCATGGATTCAAAGGGCCAAGTCACAGTTGCAAACTGAAATGGCTAGTTTTAAGCTCGCCTGGCTAAAGCCAGCGTGAGTTTATGGTATGATGTGGCATGTGTATGTGCAAGCGTCCGTAAACTTCACAAACAACTTCTTTTCCTGAACCACCTGACAGATTTTGATGAAAATTTGGTGGAACCATACACAAGAAATGCCATTTAAAGTTTGCGGAAATTGTTCAAGGTCACAATGGCTTAAAAATTGACAGTAGGTGTAAAATCACTTAAATGACTTCTTCTGAGGAACCTAGGATCCTCAAACTGAATAAACATAATCAGCATGAGAAGTTCTACTTTGTCCTTAGTTTAAGGTCACATTAAGGTTGGATTTCACCTTGATATTCATTCATGGTCACCATGACTTTTTATGTAAAAAAAATGGCTTCTTATGAACCAAAAGACCAGTAGACATCAAACTTCATGTATAGAATCACTGCCTGGAGTTCTTCAAAGTTTGGAATATATTTGACCTTGACCTGCATCAAATTTACAGTGACACTTTGTGCAAAGAATGCTTAAAATGACTTTTTATCATGACCTAAAAGGCGTATAATTCTCAGACTTCATATAAAGAATCAGCATGTTAAGTTTGTGAATAGATTTTACCTTGACCTTCATGCTAATGGAGCTCATGTGCACCAGGTGAGCGATACAGGCCCTATTGGGTCTCTTGTTCATGTTTGTACTTTTGTTTGTTTATGAATAATATACTGCAGCTAGACTTTAGATTTTTCATATGTAGCTTTCTTAGGACAAGGACAAATTATAATTTATTTGCAAAAATTCTTGCATATATTGGCCCTTATTGAAAATTTGGTCATTCTTAAATAATTTAATTTTCATCTTTTCACTTCACTTTGCTATATTTTATAGAACAAATGTTCTATATGACTGAGTGTTATTTAACCTGGATCTATGTTAAATTGTCAAGGATTTTTTTTAAAGGCAGAAACAGAAGGTTTAAAATAAAATAAAATTTGTCTCTTGTCAGCTACTTGTACCAGATAGCTCAGTTAGGGGATGATGATGATGAACCAAGATTTAGTAGTGCAGAACCGATGGAAGAAGGTGATACATTTTTCTTTTCTCCACGGACACTGAAGAATCTAGTAATGGTTGATGAAATGGACAGTTTGTCACCCATAACATCATGTCAGATTGCTGATTTAGCCAATGAAGATACACCACAGTTATACACATTATGTGGCCGTGGTCCAAGATCCACTCTTAGAGTACTTAGACATGGTCTAGAGGTTAGTAGATGGAGACATTTTAGTTCGGATATTTCTTACTTTTACTCATTCTGTTTCAATCACTTGAGTTCTGAGCAAGTTGCAGTCCAACATTTTATGTTAAATTTGCTATTCCTATCTTAATATTCATAGCATGGAATAAAAACACATACATGTAAGTAGAGTGTTATTTCTTATATTTACAGTCATTAAAATATTATTAACATGACAGAAATGTAAAATTATCAATAATTGATTTTATCTAAGATTCCGACAAACATGGAATTGATGGAAGTCTTTGTCAAATAAGGATAGAAATGTTGGCTTGGTTGGAATGTGTGACATAACTGCCTACATGGCCCGGGACTAGAAGTTTAGCAAGCAGGACTTGGCAAAAAATCTACTGAAAAGCCCATCGGGCTTAAATACTCAAAAGACCAATGAATTTTATTTCCGACTGTCTTGAAAAAATCTTGAAAAACCATCTGTAGTCACGTTGCCCTGTTGTTGTTTACATTCATTCTTGATCATTACAGTGCTTGTAAGAAATGTTTGTCTTTAGGTAGGCAGTTCAAGCGTTTAATTGATAAAGAAAAATCTAGATAGTTATAGTGCTTGTAATCGCTACAAATATTCATGTCCGCTTATGTCGCTGTTTAATTTTAATTTCACATCTAACAAGCAGACTGCATCGGGTTCCAGTGATGAGAAAAGAAAGTCACAAGACAATAAAGACACCAAATATGATAAGGACAAGCTTGTCAGATTGTTTCAACAGCCATGGATTGACAAATTTCCATGGATCATTTATGATGAGGATAAATACTGCCAAAAAAAACCTCTAACTGCCGATAAAAATGATGCATATTGATTTGTGTCTTTCTTGATTTTGTCGTAAACTCTGGACTTGATAAAAAAAAATTAGGGGCTTTTGATTTTCTGTATAAAAAAGTCCTGGGCTTTAACTCATTTGAAAAAATTTTCAACCCCTGCATGGTCTGTATCATTACAGGGTTCACCCTGCCGTTCGCTTTTTTCGCAAAATGAGAAAAATAAATAAATTTGGCGATAAAAACTAAACATTGGCGAAAGTGATGGTGAAAAAAAATGTTTACATTAACAGGTTCACTGCGCATCGCAGACATGAGCAGAGAGTCTGTAAAGCAACTGGTTTCCGTCTCCGCGTATGTGTATATCAAACGATCAATCTAGTGAGTTCCGAATGGGTGTTTATTTGGGTCATCGAAGCCATGCTCATGATGTTGATTAACAAAAGCCCACATGTGAAGGTGTTAATTACAGGTGGATTAATCCTTTAACGAGATTTTATTAACGTTGTGAGCGAGTGTTTACCAAGCCCGGACCCGCGTCTGAATAATGTCCCAAGCGCATTTACAGATAAACACGATTTATTATCGGCGATAGATCTTTGGAAGCTGGTAAAAACAGATGAGCGCTTTTCGATAATCACGAAGCTTGTGCCTCATCTTTGATCAACCGATCGATAGACTTATTAATGGACATTCGAAGTCAAAGGAATCAGATTATTTGCGATTATGGTGAAACACGTAAACCAACTGAGAGAAAAACACACACAAAAAAAAAAAAACCCAAAAAACGTAAACAAACCAACGACTTGGAGAATTTTACTAAAGCTCCAAAGTTGTCATCGAATAAAAGAAATAAAACAAGAAAACTGTTGTTGTTTTTCATGTCATCAGACATGCATTGTATTAGACAATTTTATTTCTCCTAAATTTTCGCTAGAAATTACAGTTAGATCAGAAAATATCTTTGGCCCAAAAAAATTGTATTTTGCGAAAAAAAAATAGTTCTGGCGAAAGTTTTGGAGAAAAAAAGATTGAAGTCAGTGTGAACCCTGCATTATATCTTGGTTTGTTTAAAAGAATGATAAAGATATGATTTTATTTTTTTATCAAACATCCTTAAATGAATAAGGAATATATAAAAAGGTAATTATTTTTATGCTTAATGATATACACATTGATTTAATCCTAATAATGTCTTATATTATAGAATTGTTCCAGGAAATATGCAGAGTTTCTCTTAGTGCTGATTATTTGAATAGGATTCCAGTAACAGCCCATGCATATTGAATGATCAATTCATTTCAACTCTAACTTACTAAAGTGTCCATTTGCACTCCTGTACAAATCCCACCAGAAATACAACAAAATATTAACTTCTTGCATGTATTAAGGTTAATCCTTAACTATTTCTTGGACCCTGCCTAAGTCACATGTTCAGCTATTGTTGATCTGTGTTAACATTTATTGCAATAATTATTTCATTCTGTATTTTGTTGTAATAGGTATCAGAAATGGCTGTATCAGAACTTCCCGGTAATCCTAATGCTGTATGGACTGTCAAGAAAAATGTTGACGGTAAGAAAAAAGAATAAGGAATGTGTTAAACTAAAGTACATACTTCAGAATTTTTATGTGAAAATTTGAAAAATGATTAATGAATGTTTTGTCTCTAAATGTTAAGATTTCTTTGTTAATTTTGAAAAAGGTTGAGGACTGTAATACCTTTCAAATTAAAAAGGGAAGTACATGTATGGTTTCATTTATTTAAGGTAAATAATCTTCATTTGAACTTTGATAGGTTTTATAAATTGGCCAAGGATACCCCAAAATTGTGGATGTCCCTTAACTTGTCTATTACGTAGTAATAACAGCATTCTGGTCTAATTTCATTTTTAAGTGTCCATCACATCTATTCCTGGTGGCTATTCTCGGAGTTCTCCTTGAAGTGGACTTTGCTGGTGATGAGGTATCTATTAGCCATCACCAGCAAAGAGTCACTTCTACAGCAACTTAGTTTTAAACATCCTGGTTTTGTTAAACATAAAGAGGAAAAAGTTCATATCTCAATGCAGTTACAATACAGTTATCATGGAATAATTGAAAAACAGACTTGTTAAAAGTAAACATGATGGTATAAAAACATTCTTTGTCTGGCTTGGTGTTATATTTATACATGGTTTTAAGTTGTTTTGAATATCTCGAGATTTTAAGCTGGCCATAATAAATACAGTTGTAAAATTGAAAACTGATTTTTCTGTTACAGTGAGTTTTTTTCAGCTGACATGGAGGGACTTTATATTTGCATTTCCTAAACTTTGTATTGTATGTAGGTTTATGTTTAGCATTTATAGTGCTGGCTTACCGATTTATAATTTTCTATACGTCGGTTTTGAAAAAAAAAGACATGTATTTTGGTATGTATCTGTCTGTTCATGGAAGCTTTATTCAGGTAACTACAGACTGAGATCTTAGATAGATTTTTAAAAATTTAAAAATAAAGCCTAATGAACAAAAAAAGCTTTAGTACATGTTCATACATGGGTCATGGGTTCAAAAGTCAAGGTACCAGATGCATAAGAATATGATCATGACCTTTGTACTTTTGCTAAAAAATATTATTTTTCCATGAAAGTCTACATTGGGGCACTCCATTACTTGTATGAAGAATATCCAAAAACATTAAGTTCTTTAAAATTCTTGCTCACATGACCAACAGTAACAGGCATATCTGGCTAACAAAGGGAAACTTTTATACGCCTGTCAAACGGGACGTATTATGTTATGGCCTGGCCACTGTTTGTTAGCTGTTAACTAAGTGTTGCATTTAAAGACGTACTCAATGCATCAGCTCACTAGGTCAAAGGTCAAGGTCACAGTTACTTTAAATAGAAATTCTGTTCTACTATGTCGGCAGAGTTCTTGCTTGAAACTTAGCCATTATATGACTTATCCCATGCTCATATAGATAGTGATGGGCGTATATTGCCCCGCTTGACAGTACTCTTGTTAAAAATGAATTTACAACCTTAAAAAGTTTAGATGAAAATCCAAGGTACAAAGTTATCAAATTGCATTATAACAGGATTTCACTATAGATTGTGCAAGCTTAATATCTCTGTTTATAGCATTAGATCTAAGCATTGCCAATTTTTGCCACTTGCAAATTTTTTTAAATTTGGTTTCTGGTGATTATTTTGATGACAGGGAATATTGTTTGAATCAGTTTACAAAAAAAAAAAAAAAAACAAATGCAAGAATTTTGTAATACAAACTGGCAACAAAATTGGCTTCTGTTGTATAGCTTATGACAAAATATTTGTCAATATTTAATCTTTAACAGATTTTGAACCAGTGGTTTTTAAGTTCACTATTTCACAACAAAAAATCATTGGTTAAAGACCAGTAAATCTAAAACTCACTTTTCAGTATTTTCAGAAATTTAGCAGTTTGTGCAAATTTTTTACAGGTCCAAACCAGAAACAAGAAAATAATTATTGGTCCACCACTGTGAAAAGTGATGGCTTTAGACATGGAATTTCAAACTCTTTTATTCTAATTAATCTACATCTGCTCATCTGTTTTTGAATTCCAGTATTTAAAGAAGAAGGTATTTGTATTCTGAAGGCATAAAAATTACCGTAGACCTATATTTTATTCACATTTTTTGTGGTCATAAATTCTGGTAAATAGGACTTTTAAAGTACAATACAAAGGCAGTCGACATTAATATTAAACAGATTACCCTGAAACTATATCTGTACAGTCTTGAATGACCCTCTAGACACAATTGTATTTAGAAGTAGATATATGAAAAAGGACAAACAGTGTTTGTAAAGATCAAACATCTACATAAAAAATTACACAATGTCTAGAATATGAAACCATGGTCCTAAGTGTGATCTGTCTGTTAAGTGTTGTGTTTAGTAGAACTTATAATTGATAAAGGCTGGTGTAAGGATGTAAGACCTACACCATGCCTATTTTATCATTTCAGGTTTTCCTTCTGGCTAACATTGAGATCATGTTGGAGAACCAGGTGGGTATTTTCAAAGTTTGTGGAGCACAGAATTTTACAGTCAGCTGCCTGCCTATGCTTTACCAGGGAATGGTCTTGACTTCAATATTAACAATTCTGGCCAAACAAATGCATCTCTCTCTTTTCTTTTTCTTTTAATTTATTTTGTACCAGATGAATTTTAAAATTTTGGGCCAGAATAATTGTTTTCAGTGAGGCAGATTTTCTTTAAATATCATCTTTTCTAAATAAAATATAAAATTTAGAATTTGATTTAGCTATTATGGTATAGATATTGGATTTAACTGCCAGGGCAAATATAAGGTCAAAATACCCCGTGGCATATAGACTTGAATACATATGCTAACTCTATTATCAAGGTAGTCTAGATTATTATCCAATTCTGTAAACAGATAGTCCCAAGAATCAGTCTGTGGTCATGGAGCAAAAACTTGTCATTTTGATTGTACAGTCCTATGACATTTATTGATATTTATTTTATTTAGAAGATTTATGTATGTTTCTCTGGAAAAAATAAGATAATGTACTTGAAGGGTAGTTGCTCTTCTAAACTGTAGCATACTCTTCCAAGTTTATTAATTACAGTTGTTCAAGGCCTTGGTGACCCAGTTTTCTTTGTTGGTTTTGGTTCACAACATCTCTAACCACCTAGATTTGAAAAGTAAGTCATTCTGCTTGCTGAAGAAGGATGATTTTCTCTTGATACTCCAGTTTCTTCAACCGTTGCGGACCTGACTGTCTAGATATAAGAACCTTGACAGGGGCATATTACACAATTACTTTATTATTACATACCTTTTTTGTGTTCTTTCCATGATTCACACACATGTACAGTGCTAAATTGCATAGGTTCTATATAATTAACCAATATATGCTATAAACTGATATTCGGCTTTTACCAAGGTTGTCACCACTTTGGTCAGATGAGGGTGTGGATTACATGTAACTACATGGTAACACCTAGCTGAACTTATGACATGGTGAAGTGTGCATGTGTGCATAAACTTTAAACTTTTCCTGTGAAACCACTTGGTCAACTGGAACCGAATAAGTTCTTTTAAGGTCCCTAGACAACCATACAATTATCCAAGTTTATTTTCAAACATTTTTTTTTTCAAATTTGAAATATAGATTTGTTAATAGAAAGCACAGCTTTTTCCCGGCCTACAAAGCTTTCCCTTTTGATACATGTGTACGTAATTTTCAAATCAATCAAACTAGAAAAAGTTCATTAATCCAATATAACAATCCCTACATCTGTTGAGTTGAAAATTTATGTCAAATTCATGTGAATTTTTTTCACACAATACGTCACAATATTTAAACAGAAACGAAACGGGATCTCTCGAGATCATTCTTTTTTTTAGAGATCCCACCACTGTCTGGTGCACCACTGTTAATAGTGTATATACTATATGTAACTAAAACTTTGGAAATTATTTTTTGATTTTTCCTCAGAAATATAGAAAAGTGGATTAGATTTTTGAAAGGTTTGACCTGGTAAATAATCTTCATTTGGCCAATGCTGAAATTTCTGTCATAGAATTTTGTCTGCTGCATTTAACAGTCACGCAGTCAGTCATACTAAATTATCTTCTCTGATGGCACTGGGCCAATTAAAGCCAAATTTGTAATAAAAGATCGCTAGGTGGGCTATATTAAAGTTTGTACCAGGCAACCCTGTCTGACATCCAAGATGGCCACCTTTATTATAAATAGTAAAATCAAAATGAACATTGTGAATTTAATTTTCATCCGATTCAAATTTGCTCAGTTTTGGGAGTTTGACTGTAAAACCTAAAACAGGTTAAATGTTCTAAAATGCATGACTGGAGGCAAATCTGATGTAATGTTTAGCTTCTCTATGGTCTTAAATAATAGTTTTCAAAAATTTATTCATTTCGTTAATTTTGCTTGAAAAATGGGTTATGTATTTTTGTGTTAAATTTTGACAAAATTTAAAAATGCCTTCATAGTAATGTGATGTCCAGACAAAATTTTGTCTGGAGTAATTCTTCAAACTATGAAGCACTATTTCACAAAACTTGGTGCAAAGCATCAACATTGATAAGAGATGTGCATATCATTAACCAGAGTTGGTTTGCTAATTTTTCTGGGATTTATTGTCCTTTTTACATAAGTGCAAATAAAAAAAATGACTAAAATTTCCCAATTTGATCACTAAAATTTCCAAAACAACAAGTGATATACTAGCAAATTAAATCTTTATCCACAAAATATCCAAAAATGTTAGATATTGTCACAATATAACATCTTTATATTGAAGATCCTAAGTTATTGCCAGGCTACTCACCAATCAAATTCATTTATTTGTCCAGCTCGGTACATTTTTAGTGTGCAAGGTTGCCATTTAGGTACATTTTATCGTTAAGTGTTTGATTTTGGTACAATATCTATACAAAAAGTCAAAATTTTTAGTAATTTTAAGTGGAAAAAAAGTCAAAATGGGAAAAATCCATCTAATTTGACTTTTTAGCTCACCTGGCCTACAAGGCCATGTGAACTTTTGCCATCACTTGGCGTCCGTCGTCGTCCGTCCGTCGTTAAAGATCAACTCCTCAGAAACCGCTGGGCCATTTGCAACCAAACTTTGTCACAACAGTCCTTGGGTGGTCTACTTTAAAAATTGTGTCCAACATGTCCGCACCTAATCCAAGATGGCCGCCAGCGGGGACTATAGATTAACATTGGACCCTATGGGAAAATATCTTCAAAGATATATGAATATATTAACATAGAAAAATACATTTTTTACAGAAATAGCAATTATAACAAGTTCCATAGTAAGTGGTTAGATTTCACTAATCTGAAATTACAATAATATATATTGTAGAAATAATTTGGAAGAATGTGTGAGTAAATCTGTGTGTAAATGGTGTAAAATGTCTGTAAAATATATGTGTTATTTCTTTTGAAAACGACAATAAAAAAAAACAACATTGGACCCTATGGGAAAATATGTTCAAAGATATTTTTCTCTGAAACTACTGAGCTAATTGGAACCAAACTTGGTCACAGTAGTCCTTAGATGGTACCGTCTGAAACCAGTGTTTTTTTAAGTCTCCACTAATCCAAGATGGCGGCCAGTGGGGAACATAGGTTAACATTGGACCCTATGGGAACAATATCAAAGATCTTTTTCTCTAAAACCCTTTAGCCAATGGGAACCAAACTTGGCCACAATAGTCTTTGAATGGCCCCCTTCAACATTGGGGTTTTTGAGGCCCGCACCAAATCCAAGATGGCTGCCAGCGGAGAACATATTTTAACATTGGACCTTATGGGAAAATACGTTCGAAGATATTTTTCTCTGAAACTACTGAGCCAATTGGAACCAAACTTGGTCATAGTAGTCCTTAGATGGTACCTTCTGAAACCGGTGTTTTTTTAAGTCTGCACCTGATCCAAGATGGCTGCCAACGAGGAACATAGGTTAACATTGGACCCTATGGGAACAATTTCAAAGATCTTTTTCTCTAAAACCCTAAGCCAATTGGAACCAAACTTGGCCACAATAGTCTTTAGGTGGTGTTTCCTAATCTAAGATAGCTGCCAACGGGAAACATAGGTTAACATTGGACCCTATGAGAACAATTTCAAAGATCTTTTTCTCTAAACCCCTAACACATGGTAGGTCAATGATATTTGGTATATAGCTTGATCTTGGATAGTACATCAGTCAGACTGCCTTATGGCTTTTGTCCTTGACCTTAATTTCATGGTCCATTGACTAGTTTTTGGATAAGGAAAATTTCTCGGGTATTATACATGAAAAGTCGATGATACTTGGTATGAATTGTCTCAAAATTTTGAAATGTGGTTTAGTTTTGAAAGGAAATAATATTGAAATTTTGTGATAGAAATAAATATTGTGTAATAAATTTCAAGCATTTATTTAAACATTAGACAATCTGTTGATTTTCTTTTTGCAACAACTCTACCTAGGTGAGCTATACAGGCTCCTGGGAGCCTCTAGTTCATTTTATCCGTCCGTTTATCTGTTTTTAAGGTACAAATTCGTCAAAAATGGATAAATCTGTGGAATTGGTCAGCCTGCATTGCAAGCATGTGTATTGCAGTTTGCTATATTTCAGAACTTATAGAACAAAATTTTCAATATTTAAGGCAGAAGGCAGTTTTTTTAAATGTAACAAAATCACTGATGGTGGATATATTTAAGATAATGCCTCAGAGGGGTGGGGGCGGTGGGTTGAACAGATAGGAGACTGTGATATTTTTTTCTGATGTTGTCATCATCATTAAACCATTAAAATGGGGTATTATTAATTACCACCAGTGGTATGTTATATATAAATTATATAATGTAGTTGTGATTAGGTATGGTGGACTACAAGCTACATCTGACTGTTTAACATGTTTCTCACTATTATGGAATTAGATCCTATATATTTTCAGATGAATATGATGCTTATATCATTGTGTCTTTCGTTAATGCCACACTGGTACTTTCCATTGGAGAGACTGTTGAAGAAGTAACAGATTCAGGGTTTCTTGGTACCACACCCACTTTGTCATGTTCACAGCTCGGCGATGACGCTTTAGTGCAGGTTTGTAATATATCTTAATTTCTTATGTTTCCTAAAAATGGCTTCATTTCTCAATTGATCTTGACAAAACATGGAAAAAGTGTGTACTAGCCCAAGACAATGTATCATGAATCACATTAAATTACAGTAGAACTTTGATAACTCTTAAGTGCACAATCCTTCGATGATGACCGAGTTATCGGGATGTTCGAGTTTTCGAAGTTGAAGGATGATGTCACACTGTAGACTTTCATTTCTATGGGAGAAATGTTGGATGGTGTTAAACTGTTTGCCGATAAACTAGTGTCATATGTAAATCACTTGAAAATTAGCTGTTAACTCGGCTTTTAATAAGGTAGTGCAGGGTTACACTTCATCCCCCATTACGACACAGAGTACTAATCCCTTAATTGATACTAATTTATACAATAGCAGAACCTTTGTTCTGTATCACTACTCCTCTCATTAATCAGATTATACAGAGGCCTATAGCTAATACATGATTTCTCTGATTGTTCTTTTGATCACTCATTTCGAGTTTTAGAAGGTTGTTTGTTATACAGTTTAAAATTTTTAACCTTAACTTTACTTCCAGTTATCAAGGGTTTTGATTTGTTGAAGTTGTATTTGTATAGTTTATATAGAAAACTGGTCAGGACAAAATAATGACTTTGAGTAATCCATGGTATTCGAGATATCGAAGTTCTACTTACTGTATGAATGAAAAAGATTAAAATCATAGGTCAAATTTTAAAATTGTGGCATATGTGGTTTGTTGATTGATTGATCATGTTTGGAAAATTAATTATGAAGGGTGTTTTAAGCTTTGATGAATTGATTAAAGTCTACCAAACTGGTACTAATCCTTTTAAGAGTGGTATGAAATGGCATAGCTTGTATAAGATGCAGTCTGTGTAGCATGGTTTAACAATGACCAAATATTTTTATTTGAAATAAAAAATTTCCTGATGCTAGGAGAAAAATCAAAACTCCTACAATTTTTTTTTAATTAATTTTTTTTTTAAATTGAAATAGAAATTTCCTGATGCTAGACTCCTACAATTTTTTTTTTTAATATTTTTAAAAAATTGAAATAGAAATTTCCTGATGCTAGGAGAAAAATCAAAACTCTTACAAATTGCCCACATATACATCAATGTAAATTTTAATGTATATCTGTAGGTCTGACATAATACTAAGGTGTTACAGATTATGTTTTTCATAAGAACAAGCAGAAGGCACATCTCCTAGGGCTTTTTTAAAAAGTGGCCAGGGGTATAAATAAGAAGATTGAGCAAACAAAATGTTTTTGGAATTTTCAAAATTAGAAGTAAAGCTATTATAGCTAGCAAATTGCCTAATTATAGAATCTTCAATGTAAATATTTACAATATGACTGTACCTGTCTTCGATGAAACATACAGAAGCAATTGTATTTCAATTCCCAATGAAAGACAATGGGGGTCATGACCCTTGATGTGTATCAATTTTCCCGCAATATTACGTCATGTCCTACACAGGGGGTCGCGTGGTCATGTGAGATACGCCGATCTCGCATCGCTAAAAACTCTATATCACACGTGCAGATATGGAAAAAATAGTGCCAAGGTACAAAATATTTATTGTAAATATAAGAAATGACATTTCTGCTCATGGTATTTCAAGGGGTAATGAAAGATAGTGTGGCGCGTGCCAAATTCAAAATGAAGGGTTTTGCCCTTCATCGAATTTGGCACTCGCCACACTATCTTTCATTACCCCTTGAAATACCATGATCAGAATGTCATTTCTTAAATAAAAAAGTTGAATTTAAAGAAAAGTAAATAATGAAATTCTGTCATACTTAAATTTACCAAAAACTAGATTATATAAACAGCAGGGAAAAAGCAATAAATCAATAACATTAAGTTTGATTTGTTAAATTTAAATATTTATCTTCTTTGTTTCCTCCTCAGATTTATCCAGATGGTATCCGCCACATTCGTTCAGATAAGCGTGTCAATGAGTGGAAAACCCCAGGAAAGAAGAATATTGTAAAATGTGCTGTCAATCAAAGACAGGTTGTAATAGCATTAAGTGGAGGGGAACTGGTTTATTTTGAAATGGACCCAGTAAGTCAAAAGAAATTTGAAAAGAGCTTATTTAGCCCCAAAAATTTGAAGAAAACTGTAAATTTGAATACTTACTGTAATCCTGTAATCGTGCATCCAAGATGGCCACCGTTACTAAAAATAGACTTTTCACCCATTTTAAGGTTTCTGTGCATTAAAAGAGAACTGTACATCTGATTGAGCTGAAACTTGGTCAGTTGATTTGTTATGGTGGTGAGTGGTGTGGGATTGGTTGACAGCATAATCGTGCATCCAAGATGGCCACCGTTACTAAAAATAGACCACCTGATTCATGGTTTCCGTGCATTTACAAGAAAATCGTACATCCGATTGAGCTGAAACTTTGTCAGTTTATTTGCTATGGCGGTGATTGGGGTGAGATTAGTTGACATCATAATTGCGCATCCAAGATGGCCGCTGTTACTAAAAATAGACTTTTCCACCTGATTCATGGTTTCAGTGCATTTACAAGTAAACCGTACAGCTGATTGAGCTGAAAGTTGGGTCAGTTCAATTATTTTGGTGGTGATTGGTTTGGGATTGCTTGACAGCATAATGATGCATCCAAGATGGGCACTGTTACTAAAAATAGACTCACCAGACTCATGGTTTCCGTGCATTTAAAAGAAAACTGTACATCCAAAAGAGCTGAAACTTGGTCAGTTGATTTATTGTGGTGGTGAGTGGTGTGGGATTGCTCGACAGCCTTATAGCATATCCAAGATGGCCACTGTTACTATAAATAGCAAAAACCTATAAATGCACATTACAGCCTTATTTATGTACCAATTTTTACAACAGGTTTTTATAGAATTTTTTTAAGTTTTACTTTGTATGGAATTCACTGATGTTCACCACTGCGGGGGGATAGTGTTCTTTGAACACCTTGTTGACGTGGTTTTAATATAGTAAATAAATATTAATAAGTAAACAATGAATAATTGAATTAGTATTTCCAGTAGACAGTTTAGATATAGATGCCTTAAAGGGAAGTAACTATTTTTTTGCCCATTTATTTGCAAATGATTGAGCATGCATTTCTTTTTATTTGATGAATGTAAGATAAATTACACTTTGAATAAAGTACATCTTTTCATTAATAGTTTTTCTTTTAGTATGATTTTAAGTTTTTGGAACAATTCAAAAACAAAATAAAAAATATTATCACACGTCATTTGAAATGATAAAAATAAAATATAAAATGTAACAAGCAATTTCGCAAGTTTATTTTACATTTTAAACATAACCCTTTCTCCCCATGGGGATATTGAAAATAGACAGTGCCCTTTACAGCAGCTCCATGTGTAAAATTGCCTTATTTATGTCACCTAAGCAAAAGGCTTAAGATGACCTATAGTTGTTTCTCTGTTGTGCTGCCTGCATCATAAACATAACATTTTCAACTTCTTCTCCAGAACCAGTTAACCATTGACAGTGAAAGTGAATATGAATTTTCCTTGGGCAAAGCCATTTAAAGTTCGTGAAAATTAGTTGACCTTGACATAAGGTCACAGTGACCTAAAGTAACAAAACCTTTAAACATATTTTGCCTTAAACCAAATGGGATATGAGCTTCAAACTTCCATATATTGCATCAAGGTAAAAAAAAAAGTCTACCAAGTTTACAAAGGTGGTTGACCTGCATTTAAGGTCATAGTGACCTGAAGTAACAGTCTTTATACATTTTGTCATGAACCAAAAGGACTATGACCTTGAAAATTCATATATAACATTAGGACAAAAAGGTCCACCAAGTTTGCAAAATTGGTTGCCCTTGACCCACATTTAAGGTCACATTGACCTAAAGAAATAAAACATCTTGTCATGAATTGAAAAGCCAAGAAGCTTGATGCATGTATAAAGCATCAGGGGATAAGGGTCTACCAAGTTGTAAAGCTGGTTGACCTTGACCGATATTCAAGGTCATTGTAACCTAAGTAGTAAAATCTTGAAACATCTTATTGTCTTGAATTGAAAGGCCTAGGCAATTATAAACTTTATATATGGTACCAGAACAAGAAGCTCTAGTAGATTGCGAAGCTTATTGATGTTGACCTACATTAAAAGTCAAAGTGACCTAAAGTAGTAAAAACTTAATGTCTTTTTTTCATGCATCCAAAGACCTAGGAGCGTGAAACAAAAAGGTCTACCAAGTATGGGAAGCTGGTTTATCTTTCCTATATTCAAGGTCACAGTGACCTTAAGTAGTAAAACTACTGTTTTCAGTTATGAACTGAAAAGGACTTGGTTCATGAAATTTAATATATAGACTCAGGACTTGAAGCTTTACTAAATTTGCAAAGCTAGTTGACCTTGACTTACTTTCAAGGTCACAGTGACCAAAAGTAAACACATCTAAAAGGCCTTGTTGCTTAAAACATCACATAAACCATCAGGACATGAACCTCTTTCAGTTTGTGAAGTTAATTACCTTGACCTACATTTAAGGTCACTGACCTAATGAAGTGAAACCTTAAAACATCTTCTTATCATCAACCAAAAGGCCTTTGAGCTTGAAACGTCATATGGCATCAGAACAAACAGTTCTACCAAGTTTGGGGAACTGGTTGACCTTGACCTGTATTCAAGGTTGTGGTGACCTTGATAGAATGTGAAACTTTAAAACAGCAAGATCAAGAAAACCACTTTAACTAGACCACATGATCAGCAATTCTGGTCATTTTTAAATGGTAATATTTGCAATATAAATATTTTATGGGTTTAATTTTTGCAAATGTTTTCATCTGCAAAATCATCAAAAACAAAACCACAGCAAAAAAATCCCAATTTACAGTATATAGATGAAGGACATGGGTTCATAGGCTACGGTAACAGATGCAAACGAATACAGAAATGGTTAATAATCTCAAAAACTATAAACTTTTTGTATAGGTATGTATATTAGAATATTGTAGATATTGGCCTAACAATCATTTTGATGTTAAGATGAAAATTTCACATTCTCTTTAATTAATGTTATTGACCATTGAACATCTGCATGAAATATGTACATACCCTTAGGTGAGCGTTAAGACCCATGGACATCTTGTTTGTATTTCTAGTCACTATATTATAATATATTATAATTAATATAGAAATAATGATATTAAAAATATTATTACTTCGAATAGCAGAAGAACAAGACTTCATCATCAGAAATGAGTCAATTGTGATACTTCAAAATGCCAATCGTAGTGGGGGAAATATTGTCAATGGCTACAATTGAAACATGAAACAGATATTGAATTATTGAGACAAAATCTTGACTGGAGTGGAAACAATCATTATTATTCAAAACATTTTACTTGGCCAGAGAAGGTGACTGAAAACCACTGAGCTCGAAAATATGTCACTCAGAAGTTACATGCGCAATTCAAATAATGCCCCTTATTTTAGTATAAATTTTCATGATGTCATTGCAAATATATTGAAGGCATCAAAGGCAAATCTTAAGTGAATCTGTTGGAAGTTTATGATGCTTTTCTTGTATATTTTCATTATTTTTTAATTGATAGATATTATGTATTTTATTCCCTGTAAGTTAATTATCAAAAATTTTACAGTTACTTTGAGTGAGTACTTAGAATAGTACCATCAGAGTGCATAGATTTGTACACGCTTTGACAGTATAATATTTTTATTGAGGATAGAGTAAAACCTTTTAACATCAAAGGATGAGGCTTCTTTTATAGCATCAGAGTTTGATGGCTTTCAAGTTGCAAAATAGTTGGACCTTGGCCCACATCCAGGGTTTTACCTGAAGTACATGTAGTAAAACTTTTAAACACCTTGACATAAATCAAAAGGCCATGATTCAAACTTAAAATATAGCATCAGCACATTAAGGTCCTTCAAAATGGCTTACTTAAATATGTGACATTTATGAGAAGGAGTTGCGTACTGGTTTTTTACCTCCCTGTCAAGATTTTTTGACCTATATAGAGGTGGGTCAGTTTTTAAGATGTTAGAGGAAACCGAGAGAAAACCACAAACCTTTGACAAGTGAACTAGCAAATTATACAGAAGGAGCAACATGTTTATGTTAGAAATACATAAATTATATACTTGTAAATTTTAGACTGGTCAACTTAATGAGTATACAGAGAGAAAGGAAATGTCTTCAGAAGTTGTATGCATGGCTCTTGGTCGAGTACCTGCTGGAGAACAGAGATGCCGATTTCTGGCTGTTGGTTTAGCAGACAATACAGTTAGAATTATCTCCCTTGATCCTAATGTAAGTTTGTATACTGTTTTAGTAGACATAGAGCTATAGAGATCAATTAACAGTGAAATAAATTATTGATTAAATCAGATCATGTCTTCCCAGCAAATATTCTACAGTTATATATGTATGTATATTGCCATTAATGCTGTTATTCATACATAGATATTGAGTTGCATACATAATAGAGCTGTTACAGAAGCCAGCTTAGACTACTGGTGTAAACTGAGGTTTCTTTCTCTGCTGGGATAAAGATTAACTATTTTCAGTAAGGGACTCAGTTCACTTCAGAAAAGAAGTTGTAACAGTAATAAATAGCCTAATTGTGTAAAAATTTAGGGGCCCATGCTTACTTTTAGGAGCCATGGGCTACTGGGCCCCTGTTAATCTTCATCCTGCTCTGTGTGCACTGAAGACACTTTGATAGTGTTAGATAAAGGCCAGACCCTAGTTTCACAATCATTCCTTAGCTAAAAATTTTCTTAACTTAAATTTAGCAAATTTTGTTAATCTGTTTTTGGAACTTCTGACGAATATTTTTGTTCAAACCAAATGCAGATGTTTTAATCTACAAATTATCTTAAAATTGACACCCTAAATTTCTGAATATCTTTAAAATTAACAAAATAATAAAGATTTGAAATTTTGCAAGATTTAAGTTAAGGAAAATCTTAGCTAAGGAATGATTGTGAAACCGGGGCCAGAATTTGTTGTTTGAGATGAGCTTGGCTTCATTGTGATCATAGCTACTGAATTGGGATGGGGATTGATCAGTCACTCACAAACATCCCCGAATAGAAGATAGAAGATGTTTTCAAAAGTGTTATCTTGACAACACAAGTAGCTATTAAAATGACAGTTACAATGTATCATTCAATGAATGAACAGACTTTTATTTCGAAATTTAAAGTATAATCAGAAATGGATTACACTCAGTTTTATGGATTTTTCTCAAAAACCAGTTTAAGATGAGAAACAGAAATTTGGCTATGTATATAACATGACTTGGCCTAATATACCATGAAGGTTTCAGTTTTTCATTGCTTTGGACTTTGCCTCTGTATAGTATAAAGTTTTGTCAAAAATGTTTAACCTGAAAAAATCTAAGTTTTTTACTCCACCTCTTAGGACAAACCTAACCCCTATTACTATGGGTTTCATTCAAAGTTTAAAAAGTGTCACAGATGATTGACTTTAAGACTGGACAGCAGTTTGATGACAACAAAATTAGGCCAAGGGAAAATAAACACCTGTGTATATGGTTACAGAGAGATTTAAAAATGATTCAACAACTGTCAAGTAAATTGCAAAATCACTTGCATTTGAAGTGAATACAATTTATACGTGTTTATTTCATTTAAATGTTTGCATAGTTAATTTAAAAACACAAGCGTATCACTGACATTTGTTAATCCATTGCTCAATTAAGCTATGAGTAGTATCAATGTTAGGTTTGAGAATACATGTATAATACATCCGCACACATTTCTGAAAATTAATGAAAATGTAAAATCCAGATACATAATTAAAGTCACCCACCTATGTGAGTCAATCTGAATTCTATTACTAATACCTTTAGAAGTCATTGTGGTAGAAGAACATTAAAACAGAACATGATTTGGTTTTGCCTTTACACAGGACACAGCACATGGTCGATAAGCCTTCCTTGCATAATAAACAGGTTATATGAATAAAAAAGGTTGTGGCATATCATTGTGCCTAACATGGAAAAAAGGGTGGAGTAAATAGACTTTGTTAATTTTCCATCATTGCAGAAATTGCCAAATGTTTCTCAGTAAAGCTGGATTATTGCAAAATATACATTATGGAAACCTAAAGTGCATATTAGGCTGATTGGTTATAAATACTTTTTATCAAGAAAAAATAAAATATTTTCAGTAATAAATTTTTTATAGACAAATAACTGAGTGTAATCCATTGTTGTTTATACTTTAGTATATAATGATTTTCAATTATTATGGAGTTATATGCGGTCAAATTGGGCGGCTGCCAGTTCTTAAGGGAATCAAGTCCATAACTCTTAAATTAACATTGTTATTTGCATGGAATTTGCAACACAGTTTAATCATGAGGTTTAAAATATGATTTCATAAGTATATAAGCTGCTGTTTCAAATAATTTTGGGGTAAAAACATGCACATGCATTTTTAGCTCACCTGACCGAAAGGTTATTTTGAGAAAATAGGAAAGTTGTATGTTTAAGTCCATATCTTTTAAACTAACACTGTAATTTCAATGAAATTTGCAACAAAGTTTAATCATGCAGTTTAATTATGATTACATGAGTATATAAGCTGTAAGTTGTTAATATATTTTTTTGGTGAAAACTGCATTTTTAGTGGAAAAAAGGAATCTCTATATTCCTTAAACTACTGGTAATACTGCCATTTGAATGAAATTTACAACACAGCTTAATAATGCACATTAATTATGATCACATGAGTATATTAGCTGATGTTACAACTATTTTTGGGATAAAAAGATGCATTTTTAGAGAGAGAAAAGGAATTTGAGAAAAATGCTGTTACGTCATGTTATGTAATAAATTCCAAGGTGTAATTTTTGTTTGAAAAATACAGATATTTTTTTTATGAAATGCTAAATCAACATTATTTATTTTGAACACCAAATGTGTTATGATAAGTCTAAATGTTATTTACAGTGTAGAAGATCAGTTACCAAATGATCAGTATCATCAAATAAAACTTATAGAAACATATAATCATGTATGCCTCACAGTCAACTTATCAGACTGAATTTTAAAAATTTATTTTCTACTCTATCAAAAACTAACTAGGCAAGACATCTAATTCTGTTGAATTCTTGTTTATATAAAAATTTAATAAAATAACCGAGCTTCTCACATTGCCTCAGTATGTTCCCCTTACACAAAAAAACCCATAAAGGCATTTTCTGAATGAATGATAGAAAATTAGTACAATCATTTCTAGAAATAGGAGTTGGACAGCAGCCTTTATGGTTGCCGACATGAGGTGCAACTGTTTCAACAAGGGGAATACTATCAGAAAATATATATACATTATAAGTCATGTGCCAGCATTAAATTTCACTGTGGAAAAACTTCTCTGTTTTGAAAAACTTTTCCTAATTCTTGGCCGAGGAAGAAATAACTTTTTACTGTTTGAAATTTGAATTTGGGTCCTGTACAAGTATTATACCAAAAGGGATGTGAATCGCATACAGTGTTTTTGAGTTGTAATGCGTTATTTTTGTATAGGATTGTTTAGCACCACTCAGTATGCAGGCTTTACCAGAGCCTCCAGAATCCTTGTGTATAGTAGAGATGGGAGGTACTGAAGCTAAAGAAGAAACAGGTGAAACAGGAACAGTTGGTGGACTATTTCTTAATATTGGATTGGAGGTACACTCAAACTTCTTTTTATTTATTTAATGCTGTCCAGTGATATACAAAGGATACAAACTGTTCAATTTAGAATGACACCATCGTCCATAAAATAAAAAGACAGGCCCTAAAACATACTGTCAGTGGGATAACATTGGCCCATCTTTTCAGTATCAGTTGGTTGTTCAGAAATTGTTACTGATTATTCCTTTTTCTTTATCTAAAAACATTTGTTTTTAAAGATGACATGTATAATTAGCATAAATATGTAATTGTATGCCCGCGCCATTAATATAGCCGGGGCATGTCTGTACATACTTATGTCCCATTATCTGTTTCTGCTCTATAACTTGTATACAAAGAGGCATTTTGATGTATAGAAAAAGATCATGGGTTCAAAGGTCAAGGTCACAGATGCAAAACAATGCCGAAATGGTTAATTATCTCGAAAACTATAAACTTTTTGTATAGGCATGTATATTAGAATGTTGTAGGTATTGATACAACAATCATTTTGATGTATAGAAAAGGGTCATGGGTTCAAAGGTCAAGGTCACAGATGTGAAACAACACCAAAATGGTAAATTATCTCGAAAACTATAAACTTTTTGTATAGGCATGTATATTAGAATGTTGTAGGTATTGATACGACGATCATTTTGATGTACAGAAAAAGGTCATGGGTTCAAAGGTCAAGGTCACAGATGCAAATCAATACTGAATGGTTAATTATCTAGAAAACTATAAGCTTTTTGTATAGGCATGTATATTAGAATGTTGTAGGTATTGATACAACCATCATTTTGATTATAGAAAAAGGTCATGGGTTCAGAGGTCAAGGTCACAGATGCGAAACAATACCCACATGGTTAATTATCTCGAAAACTATAAACTTTTTGTATAGGCATGTATATTAGAATGTTGTAGGTATCGATACAACAATCATTTTGATGTATAGAAAAGGTCATGGGTTTAAAGGTCAAGGTCACAGATGTAAAACAATACTGAAATGGTTAATTATCTTGAAAACTATAAACGTTTGTATAGGCATGTATATTAGAATGTTGTAGGTATTGATACAATGATCATTTTGATGTAAAGAAAAAAATCATTGGGGTTTAGTATTTACGTTTACTTTAAATCTATCAGCTAGCCATTAGTTATCAGGTGAGCGTATAAGGCCCATGGGCCTCTTGTTTCTCGCTATTTTTTTGTACAAAAGTAAAGCTTTTCTATCACTGAAAATAATTTTATTGACATTTTGCTTGAAACTTAACATCATCCTGTCCATGTAAAGTAAATTTGATTTTTACTTTTAAAATTTCAAATTTCATGTACAAGAAGAAATTTTGCTATTGTGATTTTTTCCACTAGATAGAACTTTGCTATGGTGATTTTCTTATACTTTCTGTACCCATCTTTTATGGCTTAAATCTTGGAAAAAAAACTTGAAATCTGAAAAATTCACCCATTGGAATAGTTTGTTTGAAGAGATGCGAAAATCAAATCCAAAACTGTTTCTGTTCATAAAGTATTTGATCACACAAATTCAAATTTATTTATATTAAATATCTTTATTATAGAATGGTGTATTACTTAGAACTGTCCTAGATACTGTAACTGGTGACCTGTCGGATACAAGGACAAGATACCTAGGCCTTAGACCGGTCAAACTTTTCAGAATAATGATGCAGGGATCAGAAGCAGTAAGTAATTATACTTTGGTGAACAAGTTGGGGGGGGGGGGGGGGGTTACTATGCCTGTTTGTCCACTCTAATGCTGGCTTAGCTTTCCTAGGATATTATCTAACCATTGGCATGTACTTTGGGTTTTTTTGCTACTGGGTCTTGGGAAATTTAAAAGTGTCTTCTTAATATGGAAATGATGTTAACCATTAATCCGTGTTTCACCTGAGACAACTCTGATTATTACTTCAATCTGATCCATATTAAGAATTTTTATCATTTAAATTAGAATTTGTTTACAATTCTGTTTTTAGCTCACCTGACTAAAGGTCATGTAAGCTTATAGCACACATAGCTTATTATAACACCCCCCCCCCCCAAAACCAGTTTGAGGGGTATATAGAAATCACCTTGTCTGTCTGTAATCTGTCAGTCTGTCAATATGTCTTGACTGTTCAAATTATTTGTATCTGCAACTCCTCCTAAACTACTTAAGGGATTAGATTGAAACTAAGCAGAAATGATTAGTAGACAATGCTGTATTGCATATTTGAAGTTGGTTGCTGTTGATTGGTCATGTGACCAGATTCTGCATTCTGATTAGTGGAGATAAAAATGTTGATTTAAAATCAAGTTCTGAAGCTAAAAGTTTAAAAGTTTGTATATAAGTGGAATGTTTTAGGAGACACCATTATTCGATGTGTTTGTTGTTCATCTGTCTGTCTGCAATTCTGTCAATCTGTCTGACTGTTCAGAGAACTTGTATCTGCAACTCCTCCTAAAGTACTGAAGGGATTTGATTGAAACTAATAAGCTGAAATGATTAGTAGTTCAAAAATAGTTACTGTTGAATGGTCATGTAAGCAGATTTTGCTAGCTTTCTCTTGAATATCAATATATTAGGTTTAGCTATCTCTCAATTTCAGATTGTTTGTTCGGATCGCACTCCCTGCATTAAATTTATTATCCCCCCCCCCCACCAGTATTGAGGGGGGGGGGGGGGTTATAGTAATACCGCTGTCAAGTGTGTGTGTGTGTGTGTCTATCCCACATGGTTTCCCTTCATTTAAAAGAAAACCCTACATTTGGTTGAGCTGAAACTTGGTCAGTTGATTTGTTATGATAGTGATTGGTGTTGAATTGCTCAACAGTCTTATACATATCCAATATGGCCACTATTACTATATAATTTCAAAAACCTATAAATAGCCTTATTTATGTACCCCATCCCAGTTGATTTCTGTGCATTTAAAAACAAAACCGTACATCTGATTGAGCTTTAACTTAGTCAATTGATTCGTTATGATAGTGATTGGTGTGGGATTGCTTAACAGCATAATCATGCATTTTTTTGATATGGAAATGATGTAACTTTATCCGTGTTTCACATGAAATCATGATTATAATAATAATTCTGATCCATATCAGTTTCCAGAAGGTTTGAAATTTATTATTATAGAACTAACCTCTTCGGGTTGCTTCTTTGACAATCAGTGTTACAGTTAAATCTCAATTAAGGTTTTGTAATGGGAGTAGATTTTTAGATGACTATCTATAAGCTGTTATTCTGATATTTCTGTACATTGTTAAAAATAAGCACTTGCAATATATCAACAAACGTTTGTCTATTAACAGGTTTTAGCCATGTCCAGTAGATCTTGGCTGAGTTATACATACCAAAATAGATTTCATCTGACACCTTTGTCTTATGAAACATTAGAATATGCTTCAGGATTTGCATCAGAACAGTGTCCAGAAGGCATTGTAGCTATATCAACGAATACTCTAAGGTCAGTGTGGAAATAAAGTTTAAAAATTCAAGGGTTGAAAAACACAAGTTGGATCCTTGGTTCATATTTTTAGCTCCACTAGCTGTTAGTAAGTCGCCCAAGCTTGATGATTGATTTTAAAACCTTAACCATTCTGTAGTTTACATTTGTGATGACTGGCAATGTGTATTAAACCCCATTCAATCAATCTATCATAAATGAAGCAGGGGTCATATGTGTTTACTCTGGTTTGAAATGCATTCTTTGCACTTAGATGAGCCATTAAGGCCCACTTTGTCTCTCTTGATTAGATATTTAACCATGTTTTATCAAAGTGAAAACTGCATATTTTAAGAATCCAATTCTAAACACAATTATGTAAGATGCCTTCTACATCTATATGTAAAACCTGTATGAACAAAATATCAGAGTGACAGGAAGATGTGTTTAAGAGAGACCTATGTCTTAGTAGGTCTTGCAGAATGAAGAACACGCAATGTTCCTTGCCATAATTGACTTTAACAAATTTCTGATACTCAGTCTTGTGTTTGTTATTGGTACAAGTGGAAACAAAATCTGTAAAACTCCATTCATTATAGCAAAAACTAAATCAAAGATTATTTTTTATTTGAAGAATTTTAGCATTGGAGAAGCTAGGAGCAGTTTTTAACCAGGTTTCCTATCCACTCCAGTACACACCTAGAAAGTTTGTTATCCATCATGAATCCAACAACCTTATTATTATAGAGACAGACCATAATACATACACTGAATCTACAAAAATGGAACGCAAACAACAAATGGCAGAGGTATTGTAATTATAAGATACAGTGTTTGGGGTTATATCTTAACACAGTTTGCTGGTGATATCATGTGGTCTTAACTTAGTCAGTTATATTGGACAAGAGTTAAGTAAACCTGACAGTGTATAAGACTGTAATACTTTAGGGAGCTTTTTAACAAAAGAGACAGCTGAAAGTGTTTTTGACTGCTCTAATTCAGAGCTCAAAGTTGCAACTAAAATTGGCATTCTTTTTGCATCTCTCAGTCTTAGGAGAAGCAGGATAAATGTATAACATAATTTCATAATTGGCAATGAAAATTTGATTGGAACCAGAATTTTATATAAAGAGCCATGCTTGCTCTTGGATTGAAAAAAAAACACTTTATGTCCTGCAGTTGGAATACAGAGCTATTACATTGCATATTTTCAGATAAAAATCTCCTTTTTTTCAATGAGAAAATGTTGAAACTTTACAATTTTTTTTGATGCTTGAATTACAAAAATTTGTTATTTACTGTATAAGCCAGAATATGACTGAACTAACCTGTATAAAGATGATGAGTCTTACTCCACTTCAAATGAAGTCAATTATGATAAAGACTTTAAACTCTGATTTAAACATTAGTTCTGTCGTTCATTTTGTTCCACTCCATTGATTTTTAAGTGAATAATGGCCCTTTGTCTTTTATAATTTCATTCCGCATTTTTCTATACACCTACTTTCAGACAAAAACAGAGTGTATTATGTTGTCCATCATTCCAAAATAATTGTAAAGCTTTTTTCCATTATATGTTGCGAAGGTTATTGAAGACCAAATTCGCTTTTTGTCTTGCCTATAGGCCCCATAAGGCGAGAATTGGGTTTTACTTTTCCAGTGTAGGCGATGTGTCAAAATATGAAAGTTGTATGTTAAAGTCCATATCTCTTAAACTAGCATTGTAATTTGAATGAAATTTTTAACATTTTGAACAGTGTGATTTAATTATGATTACATGAGTATATAAGCTGATGTTTTGAATACTTTTGGGGTAAAAACTTGCTTTTTTGGAGAGAGAAAAAAAGAATTTTGAGAAAATCTTAAAGTTGTATGTTTAAGTTCATGCCTCTTAAACTAATGAAATTCACAACACAGTTTAATCATAATTTTACTTTAATTATGATTACATGAGTATATAAGCTGATGATTTTAATATTTTTGGGGTAAAAATTTGCATTTTTAGCTCAGTTGAGCTATTGCAATCTATCACCGTGCGTCGTCGTCATCCGCCATGTGTCAACTTTACATTTTAATCTTCTCCAAAACTACGGAGCCAAATTAACAGGCTTTAAAAATTGTGTTCGGGGTTTAGTCATGCCCAACAAGATGGCTGTTATTACTTAAAAAAGCCAAAAGACAAAAAAATCTTCTTTTCTGAAACCAAAAGATGCAGGCAAATTTCAATTTGTTATTTGGATACAGGATACCTGGGAACATTAAAATTGTGTTTTTCATGAAAATTAGACGAAAAATAAGTTCATCATTTTTTGCGCAAAATTTCATAATTTGAAAAATGAGACATTTATTGTTATAACTCAGCATAAGCTGACGATAATTGATTGAATTTTTTACGGTTGATCTTGTCTTGCTATTTTCTTCCTATGACGTCAAAGGTCTAGGTCATCTCCCAATTTTGACTTTTTTAACATTTCAGTTGATAATGGCATGGGATTTTCAGTTTATTTTAGGTTTTTACATTGTAATCATTTTGATACATAAACATGGGTTCAAAGATGCAAATGGATACTGTTATAGTTAATTATCTCCAAAAACTATAAACTTTTTGTATAGGCTTGTATTATAGATCTCAATGGAGGTCAAGGGTTCAAAGGTCAAGTCACAGATGCAAATGAATACTTAAATGGTTAATTCTCTTGAAAACTGTAAACATTTTGAATAGGCATGCATATAAGAATATTGTAGGTATTGGCTTTGCGATAGCTTCGATATATGAATGAAGGTCATTCATTCAAAGGTCAAGGTCATATGCAAACAAATACTTAAATAATCTCAAAAACTATAATCTTTTTGTATAGGCTTATATTTCAGATATTGGCTTAAGAATCATTTTGATATACAGTTGAATCTGGAACTCGGATATTTTGAATTTCTGGATTTTCGAACTTTTTTAAAAAGTTCAGAATAAGCTGCTATTTATTTAACCAAAATAAGGCCAGATATCTCAAATTTTCGTACAAGTCAAACTTATTTTAGATCCCCTAATTGAAAATTCAATGTAAATTGTGTTCGTTAGCAGTAGGAACGCCAACCCGGCTTTTTCCGATAATTGTGTTTCAGTTTTACAATTTTTAGGTATGGTGCAGCGTTTGTATGTGCGTGTGTGCGTGCGTCGTTAACACACATTTTCGACTTCTCCTCTGAAAGTACTTGGCAGAGAAGCATGTCTGGATCAGTGCAATTCAGATTTGTTTGTGGCGTTGCCATGGCTACCATAACTAGGTCAAGGTGACCTAGGGGTGCAAAAATCTTAAAAAATCTTCTTCTCCGAAAGTATTGATTGGAGAAAAAATCTGATGTGATATTTGGCTTCTCTAGGGTCTTAAGCCTATAGTTTGTTCATTTTGTGAAATTCGGACAAAATATAGGTTACGCGTTTTTGCGTTTAATTTTGAAAAAATCTTAAAATAGCTTCAAATTGTTATAACTTGACTATTTGACCAGATAATGACATGGGGTTTTGTGAAGGTCGTGACCTAATTTTTTATACTTCTGTTTATAATTATTATCTCGAAAACTATAAACTTTTTGTATAGGCATTTATATTAGAATGTTGTAGGTATCGATACAACAATCATTTTGATGTATAGAAAAAGGTCATGGGTTTAAAGGTCAAGGTCACAGATGCGAAACAATACCGAAATGGTTAATTATCTCGAAAACTATAAACTTTTTGTATAGGCATGTATATTAGAATGTTGTAGGTATTGATACAACAATCATTTTGATGTATAGAAAAAGGTCATGGGTTCAAAGGTCAAGGTCACAGATGCGAATCAATACTGAAATGGTTAATTATCTTGAAAACTATAAACTTTTTGTATAGGCATGTATATTAGAATGTTGTAGGTATTGATACAACCATCATTTTGATGTATAGTAAAAGGTCATGGGTTCAAAGGTCAAGGTCACAGATGCGAAACAATACCGAAATGGTTAATTATCTCGAAAACTATAAACTTTTTGTATAGGCATGTTTATTAGAATGTTGTAGGTATTGATACAACAATCATTTTGATGTATAGAAAAAGGTCATGGGTTCAAAGGTCAAGGTCACAGATGCAAAACAATACGGAAATGGTTAATTATCTTGAAAACTATAAACTTTTTGTATAAGCATGTATATTAGAATGTTGTAGGTATCGATACAACAATCATTTCGATGTATAGAAAAAGGTCATGGGTTTAAAGGTCAAGGTCACAGATGCAAAACAATACTGAAATGGTTAATTATCTTGAAAACTATAAACGTTTTTTATAGGCATGTATATTAGAATGTTATAGGTATTGATACAATGATCATTTTGATGTAAAGAAAAAAGTCATTGGGTTTAGAATTTATGTTTTCTTAAAATCTATCAGCGAGCCATTAGTTATCAGGTGAGCGTATAAGGCCCATGGGCCTCTTGTTTATCCTTCTGCCGTTTTGAAAATTGGGATTACTTTTTGACAAGTGTCTGATGGTCGAAGGATCTCTGTATAAAGTCCACCTGTCTATAACAACCAGTATGAAGTATCCCCAATGGATTTTACTATTTAATGATTTTCTATAAAATTCCAACTGTCTAATGTGAATAAAAACCACCCTTTTTAGTCCAAAATGACTACTCAACCTGTCTATAAAGTCCACTTTTAATCAACTTCATTTCAGGGTTTTTATACGGCGTTTCACGATAGTGAATGCGTACTTTGCTATTGCTTTTTTCCAAGATATTGGGCTTCTTTGCTATGAAATGATATGAGTACACATGGAAATAGTGTGCCTGGTAAATGAGCGTGAAAGAAATATACAGTTGAATCTCGTTATCTCGAACTACTGGATATCTCGAACTTTTTTAAAAAGTCCGAACAGAGTCGTTCTTTATTAAACCAAAATCACTCCGGTTATCTCGAACTCGGATATCTCGAATTATCGGATATGTCGAACAATATTTTCGTCCCCTTGAATGAAAATCCTAGGAAAATTACACTCGTTAACTCGAACAAAAAATTTAGGAAAATTAAATTTGTTAACTCGAACAAAAAATTTAGGAAAATTAATTTGTTAACTCGAACAAAAAATTTTGAGAAATCAAATTTGTCAGCGCCTATAGATTTTTTGGTAGAAAAAACACATTCCGACACAAATGAAATATTTGACTGTCGGCCTCGTGTTGATTTTAAAATTACAACATTGCACTGACCTCCCAATTTCCTTAAGCCCTTAATTATTATCCCTTGCATAAGCAATTAAACCATCAAGTAGATTAGCAGGTGTTATAATTACCGCCAAGCTTCCGAAAGCGTGTGATGTGAACATTACTCAATACAACCAGAAGCTTTGGGTGATTAAAGTACACAAAGCGAAACTGGTATGGAGACCAAAGCGGACTCCACTATTTGTCGGCTAATAACAAGTAACAGATAATCTCCCTAATTTTTATATACTACATTCTCAATTATAAATACAAAAATTAAATAATGCAGTTTTTATATATCATGTTTGAATACATACGATATAGGAGAAAACGGCAATATACAGTTTGACAAGATAAAACTGGAAGCGACATCCGGTAGGCGTGTACCAGTTACTTCTCTTTTGTTGTCGTTTTTAACATCGGTTATCTCGAACTCCGGATAAGTCGAACTTTTTGCAATTCCCCGTCGAGTTCGAGATAATGAGAGTCAACTGTATCTGTTTTATCGTGAGATATGTATTCTGAGACGGGTAATGCATTTGGTTACATATGCACATTTGGAATAAATTTTCGGAATATATTTCGGAATCTAGTAAAATATTGCGACGGGATGCATCCAATAATTTCTGCAATTTGGCAAACTGATCTCGTGTTTACAATAAAAAGTAGTCCGAGAAGTTTGCGTCCTACAATGTAAAATCATAACTTTTTATGAAATAAACAGCAATGGCAGGTTGATTTAATTAATTCTTCATGAAATTTACGGCAATTTTAATTTATTTTGAAGGGTATGATAACGTATTTTGATGTTGAGGCAATTGTGTCATATTTTAAAACTGTTTATCGATTAGATTTCACTTTCGTGAAAGGGAGATAATTCGTACAGTGTTGTGTGCAAATGACCACATGTGGATTTTAAATACTTCACCATTAACATGAAACGGGAATATTGTGAGTGATAATCAGCAGTTTATTAAAACCCAGATTTAACAGCAAATGATCCAGTTACATACAACCGCTAGAATGTACCCCCTCATAGCGACGGTAGGGTCTGCAAAACTCTACTGTCTTTCTCTCTATCCGAAATGACAAAACGATCGGGTACGACTTTATTAAATTTTAATTGCTGATTGTCTCTTTCATATATTTATGAAATTTTTATTTTCTACCATTTAATTTAGCAATACAGGGTTTGGTACATTGTTTCTTTTTCCAAAAAACATCCGTCAGACTATGCATAGATCGAATCCCCCCCCCCCGGAATTTTTGGTTATATTCTGTCAACACCATTTTCCCAACTACGCCGTACAACAGCACGGCAGTGCTATGTTTTTATAATTTTAGTCTAAAGGTTTATGCAAAAAAAATTAACCAAGTACATTGTAATTAATATATTTTTAATGCATTAAGATTAGAACTATTTAATATATATATATTTTTTTGTTGCAAAATGTATAGTTGAGTTATAATAAGTAAAAAATTGAGGAATAGATATGTGAAGTCCTTATTCTCATGTCAATGACTGAAGTCATTAGATCAGAAAGTATACAGACTAGTCTGTTATAATAATTATAACTTAATTAAGTTATAGCATAAAGCAAATTACGTACTTGTAACCATTGGATTATTTAGTGATAGTATGTTTACTATAGTCCATCAGCGATATTGTGGCAGAGTGTTTATAAACACAGGCGAGTTTATTTTACACCAAAAGGTATATATTAATACTGTGTTCTCGTATATAGGCAAACAACATTGACCTGTCTGTTTGACCTTTGATTTAAATATTCATTATGGATGAGCAAATTTAAGTAAAAGGGATCACATGTGTAAACTTTGTCTATATTATGCGAACACTAATCATGGGCAATGCTTATATGTATTCACTGCGAAACCTAACACTACCCATGTATCGAGTGGACCCTTCTAAATGAATATTCCTAATGAAAGTTCAAATGGACAGGTCAATGCGGTTTGCCTATACTTAAATTCACGCCCTTAGGCGTTCATTTGTCAACTCCACCCGTATATATCGCTATCTTGTGCTATATGCATTATATAGACTCTTCCATGTTTATAAACACTCTGCCACAATATCACTGACGAACTATATACCGTATATTCTCGCCGAAAACCCGCACTTTTTTGACAAAAATTAAAAATTTGAGAAGGGGGGTGCGGGTTATTCGTGCAGTTTTACAAAAAACTTGCTGCAGATATTGACGTTCTAGCGTGAAATCGGTTGAATTTTCCATGTACTCCGCTAGTCAAATGGGATAAAATCATCATCACAATTGATGTTGGCCAATTTATTTCAGGATTGTATATTTATTATTTAATGTCTGAATGACTGGTGTAAAGTCAACATGTATACATAGATATTATTTTTTAATACATGTATGGATACAAACGATGAAGCTTCAATAAAACATGTACTTTTTGACTCCCGGTCATGAGATGGGGTAATACACATCTTGTTGTCACCGACAAAGGAAGTCAAAGTTTGATCATGCGCAAAGGTTGTGATATGTATTGCATGTTTTTTTTAAACAAGGGGTCGGTTATAGCGTTTTTAGACTAATGTTTCAGATTTAACAATACCGGACTGTCTATATTATGTAAAATTGACGATATATTTCTCAAATATCACCACATTATACTGTTCAGAATGACATGTGGTTTTGCATTCGCGAGTATTGGTCAATAGGACGACCTCCAATTGTTTGAACTTTTGTGAAAAAATATTCGTATTCATTATTTTGTTACGTTTGAAATCTAAACATGTCTGAATTGCAAATTAAATTTGAATAAATTTTATTAATATCCCGATAAGCGATTGTCGAATCCTGGCACTTTTTACTCAAAACTGACAGATACGAAACCGCCGTATGACCTCTGACATAGTAATATATAATAAGTGTTTGTAATGGCGGCGCTTTCTTCTTCAACATATACACACGGGTCCCGGTAATTATGGATGATTATATCAATGAATAAGGAATCGGGGATGGCTTCAATCATTAAACAAACAAGACACACACGAGGTGTTACCGGGAAGACTTGATTAAAGTTAATTACAGGTGACCAGGTATTTACTTCTTTGCCGACGGCTATAATTTCTGTTACACGTGACGTTACTCATACTTACCTTAATTATTTATTTATTTATTTATTTATTTCAAAGACTTTATTGGTCAAATTTAATATAAAAATATCACAAATAATAATAACAAAAATACAATAAAGATAAAAATTTACTTTCAACTTGAAAATTACCGTAACTTCCGGTTTGTCGATCTTCTATAATGCCTTGAATTATCAAAGTATTTTCTGGGTGCGGGTTATATTCTGCGAATACAAATATTCCTGGGATATTCAGGGTGAAATAGGGGTGCGGGTTATGCCCCAGGGCGGGTTTTAGGCGAGTATATACGGTACCTTTTGTTTTAGTTAGTGACACCCTGCTTCTTAAGAAAACAGGACAGGACATTGGTCAGATAAACTGTAACCATGTAATCAGATGTACAGTCCATTAAGATTATAATGCACTTATCAAATATTCTCTATAATTAGGGCCCCGCATCGTGATGCGGGTGCTCTATAGTAATCTCCTTGTTCATCTGTCTGTCTGTCTGTCTGTCCGTCTATCTGTCCGTTTTGCTTTCCGCACAATATCTTGAGAAGGAATGGTGGAATTTTTATGAAACTTGTTTGTGATAATTTGTACATAAGTCCCTTGCTCAAATTCGATGTTCGACAAATTCCGTGCTTATTTAATGAGGCTGCTACAATCCGATTGGCTGAATGTTTTCCGCATGATATCTTAAGAAGGAATGATGGGATTTTGATGAAACTTGCTTGTGATACTTAATACATAAGTCCTTCACTCAAGTTCGATGTTCGACAAGTTCCGTGCATATTTAATGAGGCTGCTGCAATCTGATTGGCTGAATGTTTTCCGCATGATATCTTCTAAAGGAATGATGGGATTTTGATGAAACTTGCTTGTGTTACTAAGTATAAGTCCTTCGCTCAAGTTTAATGTTTGACAAATTCTGTGCATATTTAATGAGGCTGCTGCAATCTGATTGGCTGAATGTTTTCCGCATGATATCTTTAGTAGGAATGGTGGGATTTTTATGAAACTTGCTTGTGTTACTAAGTATAAGTCATTCGCTCAAGTTCAATGTTTGATAAATTCCGTGCATATTTAATGAGGCTGCTGCAAACTGATCGGCTGAATGTTTTCCGCACAATATCTTCTAAAGGAATAATGGGATTTTGATGAAACTTACTTGTGATATTTAGTATATAAGTCCTTCGCTCAAGTTCAATGTTTGACAAATTCTGTGCATATTTAATGAGGCTGCTGCAAACAGATTGGCTTAATGTTTTCCGCATGATATCTTCTAAAGGAATGATGGGATTTTGATGAAACTTGTTTGTGATACTCAGTATATAAGTCCTTCGCTCAAGTTCAATGTTTGACAAGTCCCATGCATATTTAATGAGACTGCTGCAATCTGATTGGCTGAATGTTTTCTGCATGATATCTTTAGTAGGAATGGTGGGATTTTTATGAAACTTGCTTGTGATTCTTAGTACCTTCAGTTTTCATTTTCAATTCTTGCCATAAAATTCATACCACTTTCAATTATTTACATACTGCTATTAACATATTTCAATATTTGTTAATATTAAAAACCTCATTCATAAGCAGAAGGTATTATGCGGGGCCCTTCCTCGACATTGGTCTAGTTAACTCGATATAATTATTTTTTTGTCCCATAGAAATGCCGGGCGTCCGTGGGTCCGTGCGTCCGTGTTTCCTTCCGTCACACTTTTTTTGTAAGCGCTCTCATGCCTACAAATTTTGACGGATTTTCATTAAATTTATACCAAATGTTTATACCACTAATACCTTGGTCAAGTTTGAAAATCAGCATTGGTCGATACTTTTTGTTGGAGTTATGGGACTTTGACCACAATAATGACTCTGTTTTATCCAAAACTTGACCTTGTAAGCGCTCTTATGCCTACAAATTTTGACGGATTTTCATGAAATTTATACCAATGTTTATATCACTAATACCTTGGTCAAGTTCGAAAATCAGCATTGGTCGATACTTTTTGTTGGAGTTATGGGACTTTGACCACAATAATGACTCTGTTTTATCCAAAACTTGACCTTGTAAGTGCTCTCATGCCTACAAATTTTGACGGATTTTCATTAAATTTATACCAAATATTTATACTACTAATACCTTGGTCAAGTTCGTAAATCAGCCTAAGTCGATACTTTTTGTTGGAGTTATGGGACTTATGAGTTATGGAGTTATACAGTATACTAGTATACTGCTTGACCGGCGGGGGACCCAGGAATTCTATTCTTGTTGAAAATAAAAATAAAATATTTTTAATAAAATTTACAAAAAGGTATTTTCAGAGGCATTATTTTCACTCATTTTTGTATACCAGTATCAACAATACATGTTTAAGGTGATCCTTTATATAGTCGACCTGCCTATTAAGTCAACTTTTGCTCAGTCCCCTGGGTGGTCTTTATACACAGGTTATACTGTATACCAGATTTCAGGTTTGATAGATGACATGATGTTGTTTTGTTTGCCACTACCAAATCACGTGTTAACATATATAAAATGTGTGGGCAGAAATGGGCATAAACAGGCTTCACTATACAAAAAATTGAAACAAGTGTATCTGTTGTCTTATTGCATTGACTGCCTATGTGTGTATATTGGGTGTGTGACCATTTATGCAGAGTTCCCACCCCTTTGCAAAATTTTCAAAAACAATACTTAAGGAGAAAAAGAAGATTGTTTTACCTTGGACTTTTTTGGTTTTTGTATGTTTCATCTATTTAATAGGAAGTTTAATTATTTTTGTGATATGTGGTAAGCATATGATGTCTCTCCCTTTCACACTTTAAGCAGTGATAGAGTTTGCAGTCTATGCCATTTGAACATATGGGTTTTTGAAAACTGGCTATATATCAATAAGTAGCATTTTAGTAAACAGATTTAATTTATTATTGGTTGCATTTTAAATTTGAGATTTAACTAGCCAGTCACATACTGTTTCAGTTTTGGATTTAGAAATTATTTTTTTCATTTGTTACATTGAAATACCATATGCAGATGCACATTCTTCTTTTATCTGCATACTTAAAACAAAGGGAATCGGGCATTGTGAAAAGTGACAAGTCAAATAGGTGTCTCTTGACTTCTTAGTTTATTAGGAGTGCAATAACTAAACTTCTAATCTTACATGGCTTTTGGGAATTTTATAATCAGTGGTCTCAAACTGGCAATTTAAGTGAGATTGCCTCTTGTTAGCTCACCTGACCGAAGGTCATGTGAGCTTATGGCATAGCGCAGCGTGTGTATGTGCGTGTGTGCGTGTGTGCGTGTGTGCGTCGTTAACACCTATTTTCGACTTCTCCTCTGAAACTACTGGACAGTTTTTAATGAAACTTTGTCAGAAGTATATATGGGCCGGTGCAATTCAGATTTGTTCGTGGCGTTGCCATGGCTACCATAACTAGGTCAAGGTGACCTAGGGGTGCAAAAATCTTAAAAAATCTTCTTCTCCGAAAGTACTGATTGGAGAAAAAATCTGATGTGATATTTGGCTTCTCTAGGGTCTTAAGCCTATAGTTTGTTCATTTTGTGAAATTCGGATAAAAATAGGTTACGCGTTTTTGCGTTTAATTTTGAAAAAATCGTAAAATAGCTTCAAATTGTTATAACTTGACTATTGACCAGATATTGACATGGGGTTTTCAGTTTTGACATCTTCTTGTTAGTATCTTCAAATTGAGGTCAAGGTCAATTGTGAAGGTCGTGACCTAATTTTTTTTACCTCTGATTATAATTATTATCTCGAAAACTATAAACTTTTTGTATAGGCATGTATATTAGAATGTTGTAGGTATTGATACAACGATCATTTTGATGTATAGAAAAAGGTCATGGGTTCAAAGGTCAAGGTCACAGATGTGAAACAATACCGAAATGGTTAATTATCTTGAAAACTATAAACTTTATGTATAGGCATGTATATTAGAATGTTGTAGGTATTGATACAACGATCATTTTGATGTATAGAAAAAGGTCATGGGTTCAAAGGTCAAGGTCACAGATGTGAAACAATACCGAAATGGTTAATTATCTTGAAAACTATAAACTTTTTGTATAGGCATGTATATTAGAATGTTGTAGGTATTGATACAACGATCATTTTGATGTATAGAAAAAGGTCATGGGTTTAAAGGTCAAGGTCACAGATGTGAAACAATACCCAAATGGTTAATTATCTCGAAAACTATAAACATTTTGTATAGGCATGTATATTAGAATGTTGTAGGTATTGATACAACGATCATTTTGATGTATAGAAAAAGGTCATGGGTTCAAAGGTCAAGGTCACAGATGCGAAACAATACCAAAATGGTTAATTATCTCGAAAACTATAAACTTTTTGTATAGGCATGTATATTAGAATGTTGTAGGTATTGATACAACGATCATTTTGATGTATAGAAAAAGGTCATGGGTTCAAAGGTCAAGGTCACAGATGCGAAACAATACAGAAATGGTTAATTATCTCGAAAACTATTAACATTTTGTATAGGCATGTATATTAGAATGTTGTAGGTATTGATACAATGATCATTTTGATGTATAGAAAAAGGTCATGGGTTCAAAGGTCAAGGTCACAGATGTGAAACAATACCAAAATGGTTAATTATCTCGAAAACTATAAATTTTTTGTATAGGCATGTATATTAGAATGTTGTAGGTATTGATACAACAATGATTTTAATGTATAGAAAAGGTCATGGGTTCAAAGGTCAAGGTCCCAGATGCAAAACAATACCCAAATGGTTAATTATCTCAAAAACTATAAACTTTTTGTATAGGCATGTATATTAGAATGTTGTAAGTATTGATACAACGATCATTTTGATGTATAGAAAAAGGTCATGGGTTCAAAGGTCAAGGTCACATATGCGAAACAATACCGAAATGGTTAATTATCTCGAAAACTATAAACTTTTTGTATAGGCATGTATATTAGAATGTTGTAGGTATTGATACAACGATCATATTGATGTATAGAAAAAGGTCATGAGTTCAAAGGTCAAGGTCACAGATGTGAAACACACTGAAATGGTTAACTATCTTGAAAACTATTAACTTTTTGTATAGGCATTTATATTAGAATGTTGTAGGTATTGATACAACAGTTATCATGATTTAAAGAAAAAAGTCATTGGGGTTTAGTATTTATGTTTTCTTTAAATCTATCAGCTAGCCATTAGTTGTCAGGTGAGCGTATCAGGCCCATGGGCCTCTTGTTTTTCACTTTTCAGTGGTTTTTGTACAGGGTTCACGACAGTAAAAGCGTACATTGCTATTGCTTTTTCTAAAATCGGGCTTCTTTACTATGAAACAGTATTAAATAGTACGCATCGGAAATAGTGCGCCTAGTAAATGAACATGAAAGGAATATATCTGTTTTATCGTAATGCAGTTGGTTACATATGCACATTTGGAATAAATTTTGGTAATACATTTCGGAATCTAGTAAAAATTGCGGCAGGATGCATCCAATAATATGTGCAGTCTTGTAGAATACAATAAAAAGTAGTTCATGAAGTTTGCGTCCTACAATGTAAAATCATAACTTTTTATGAAATAAACAACAAAGGCAGGTGAATTTTAATAATTCTTTATAAATCGGCGGTAATTTAAATTTATTTTGAAGGGTATTTTGGTGTTGAGGTATTCTGTCATATTTTAAAACTGATTTATTGATTAGATTGAAATCACTTTCATGAAATGGGAGATACAGTGCCGAGTGATACCGAGCACATGGGATACAAATGTGGATAATACTTCAACGATTAAGAAGTAAAATTAACATGAAACGAGAATATTGTAAATGATAATCAGCAATTTATTATATTATAACCCAGACTACGCAGCAAATGATCCTGTTACATACAAACGCTAGAATGAACCCCCTCATAGCGACGGTCGGGTCTTTAAAAACTCAGTATTCTCTCTATCCGAAATGACAAACAACGATCTGGTACAATTTATAAAACTTTATTAAATTACTTTTCATATATTTATGGACTTTTTCTGCCGTTCTTTAGTTAGTAATACATGGTTTGGTACATTGTTTCATTTTCAAAAACACCTTCATCTGTCATCTATACACCGATCAAAGAATTTATCCAGCATTAATATCTTAAGAAAAACCTTAATGGTTATATTAAAGTTGTTGTATAATCATACTATTGCATTTACCTGTAGGAAATTTAACATGGGTTGGGTCAATCTAGAGTGAAAAAGTATAAGCCTGTGACAGTGGCCAAGTCAAAGTTTATACCATGTACTTGTTAGGCTAGTGTATGTACAGAGTATGTTTTCAAAGTAAAATGCACTCTCTTTCTTTGTCAGCTTAATATGGAAGAATAATTCACTTTCAACTTTACTGATTTAGTGACCAGGTGGTTAATATCAGCTTGTAATGACTGAAAATCACAAGGCAAAGGTTGCCACAGTTGAGAAGTGACAGGCCTTCAAGCCTCTGGGGCCCAAATCACATATCCTAAATAAACAGATTTATCTTTTGTCATTAATTCCACAATTCAACTTACACTTACACCATACGTGGTCAATCAGATTTTGTGCATGTGGTTGTCGTGTGGATTTTTAGTTTGTGAAATGAACAGTCGAAGCGGCATATTGCCGAGTTTTAACATGGAGACTGAAAATCCGGCAAATTCTATGAGAAGTCTGACGAAAAAGATCATAATTTTAACCTAAACTTACTTTATTTCAATCGTAAATGCCATTCTGCATCTTCTATGTGTCCAAACTAAATATAGAACACAGCTAGGAAGCAGTACTTATAATATTTCTAGGTTAAATTAGACGAAAAATGGGCCCGACCCGTACCCAAGAATCCGGACGGACAGCCATTTTTCACCTTTAAAACTTGGGACACTTTTTGTGTAAAGAAAATTATTTGATCAATTATATATCAAATTGTGCATTACAAAAAAATCTTTATTTTGATATAAAAATAATTCTGGTGCACCCATGTTGCAATAGATGGGAAGGAATCTTGTGAAGAACAAATTTTTAGCTCACCTGAGCTATTGCTATCTATCACCGTCCGTCGTTCCTCGTCCGTCGTGCGTAAACTTTACATTTTAATCTTCTCCTCCAAAACTACTGAGCCAAATTTGATGAAACTTGGTGATTATTATGCCTGGGTAACAGGCTTTCAAAATTTTGTTCGGGGTTTGACCACTCCCAACAATATGGCTGCCGTTACTATAAATAGCCAAAAGACAAAAAAATCTTCTCCTCTGAAACCAAAAGGTGCAGGCAAATTTTGATTGGATATTTGGATTCAGGATACCTAGATACACTAAAATTGTGTTTTTCATGAAAATTAGACAAAAAATAGGTTACGCCTTTTTTGCGTAAAATTATGTAATTTTTAAAATGACACATTTATTGTTATAACTTCATAATGGCTGAAGATAATTGTATGGAGTTTTCACTGTTGATCTTGTCTTGCGATTTTCTTCCGATTAATGTCAAGGTCAAAGGTCAAGGTCATGTCCCAGTTTTTGACCTTTGATAAAAAATGCTATTTTTTAAACATTTCTGGTGATTTTGGATTTTTGTTAATTGTAGGTATTGACATGACGATCATTTTGATATATCGATTAAGTTCATGGGTTCAAAGGTCAAGGTCACAGATGTACAAGTTTACCAAAATAGTTAATTATCTGCAAAACTATGAACTTTTTGTATAGGCATATATATTAGAATATTGTAGGTAATGGCCCAATGGTCATTTTGATATATAAATAAAGGTCATGAGTTCAAAGGTCAAGGTCACAGATGTAAACAAGTACTGAAATGATTATTTATCTCAAAAACTATAAACTTTTTGTATAGCATGTATATTAGAATATTTTAGGTATTATCCTAACGATCATTTTGATATATGAATGAAGGTCATGGGTTCAAAGGTCAAGGTCACAGATGTGAATGAATACCTGAATGGTTAATTATCTTGAAAACTGTTAACTTTTTGTATATGCATGTATATTAGAATATTGTAGGTATTAGCCTAACAACCATTTTGATATATGAATGAAGGTTATGGGTTCAAAGGTCAAGGTCACAGATGTGAACAAGGTCTGAAATGATTATTTATCTCAAAAACTATAAACTTTTTGTATAGGGATGTATATTAGAATATTGGCCGAATTATCATTTTGATATTTGAATGAAGCTCATGGGTTCAAAGGTCACAGGTGAGCGTTAAGGCCCATGGGCCTCTTGTTAAATTTTAGTCAGTGACTCGTTTTTATCACTGAATTAAGATATTAAAACGTAACTAGAATTGTAAAAAATAGTTATAGATGAGTTTCATATATTCTGATTTTTTAACTCCAAAACATTTTCAATGTTTTTGGCGTTATAGTCGTCATTTCAGTTATGTTATCTACCTTGATTATTATTCATCGGCAGCAAAACTCGCCGAAAGGTAATACTCGATTGTGTCTTGTGTATTTCCGATTTCTTCCATATAAGGAAAACTCTCCGAACGGTATTAATCGGTTGTGTCCGTCTACTTCCGATTTCTTCCATGTAAGGAATACACTCAAGAAATCGTTTGAGAATTGAGAATTAATACACAGACTTCTTTATTTGTAAAAAAAGTATTTAAATCTGTTCATATTTAATTTCAAGAGTAGAAGCTTTTTGATAAAAAAAAATTATCCTAAAATCACTTGCGTATATAACACAACCTGCCAAAGGCAGTCAGCGGACACCCTAACAACCGCCTGGCTGGAAAAAAATTATTGTTTGGAATGGTCATGCCATCCTCGAAAACAAATCGCTCATAAAAAAATAATTTAAAAAACCATAAAACCTAACCATAGTGATTAGGTGATAAAAGTAATAGTTTCAACCCAGGTGTTACGATAAAACTTACCAATTTCATTCATAAAAATTCTGATGGTCACTTGATAATTAATCTGTTAATTAGAGGCTAATATTCTGGTTCTGAAAGCACGGTCCCACAAATCGCCAAAATCGGATATAAATGACCGAACGCCGAATTGAAAATTGGTCATTCAGTTTTTTCCTGATATGTATTGTCAATTTGAATTTTTGACTGAGTTAGTTCACGATGTAAGATGAAGCCACATATCTTAATATTGTCCTGCAAGTGTAAAATCAGTGTGATCAGTAATCAGAATTAACTGTCTATAATCAATCCAAGCGTTAATCCTTTAATCACTTAATTACTAAGTCCACACGCGTATTCAGCAAACTCCCGTACGAGATCAATTAATATAGCTTTTCTGAAAAAATTCACGTTGCCATTCACGGAACAAAATAGTTTACAAAATACATTGTTTTAAATCACATTTCAAACAATTTTCATCTTGGAAAAAAATTGAATATCTTTCTGGAAAAAAATTGAATATCTTTCTGTTTTAGTATTGGAGGATTGGGAATTCCCATAGATGACATGCACTGTATCAGGGAATTCCACAAGTTTTCTCATCCAATGAAATTTGTTGAAAACGTCACTAACTGAAAAATGTCTTTGATGTTGGATTTGTGTACAGAACTTCTGGTCTCGTACGGTGTTTCGTATCCAAGAGTTTTAATTTCAATCAACTTTCACTTTCAAAGAAAATTAAAGCACTCAATACAGGTATGGCTTTATTGAGCTTACATTCAAAACGTAAATACATCGTAAAATATCTGAATCACCACTCCATTACGCAAATACATAACACAACAGATGCATAAAAATAACACATTTTAATGTAAATTAACAACAAAACAACATCATTTGTTCTTGTTTTTATTCAATATTAATATATGTATCAAGTGTTCCGGCTAATTCCAGCAAAATTGTGTCCGGATTAAGATGCAAAAAATTACGTCCGAAATAAGAGGAAATTTGAAAATTATTGAAATTTCAAAATTAGGGTGTCCGAAACAAGAGGGACCGAATAAATTGAAGGATTACTGTAAACCAACTGAAAGCACATGTCAGGATCTGTCAGATTGTAGTCTTTCCCGATTTTTGGGTGACTGTTTGGATGAATTAGGTTTTCATTAATAAAATTGAAGAAAGAAAGGAAGCATCTGAAAGTAGGTTTTCACATATTTATTCTTCCAGACGAAATATAAGCTCATTCTTTATTGTAAAACATGAATTTTTTGTGTGCACTTTATTTTCGCGTTTTTTTATGAACTCGCGAATTACGCGAAAATAACATGCACACGAAAAATTCATGTTTTACAGTATTTAAGCTGTACATCATAAACCATGCTGTGGCATCCATGTTTTAACTCTTAACCCGATAAAATAGTGGTTAACCAATCTGCTTTGAATAGCATGAATAAAGTATATCAAGGGAAATAATTATGTTTCTACAGAAAGTAAACAAACTTGAAGCACATGGCAGGATCTATCAATCTGTAGTCTTTTGCCAACTTTTTGGTGATTGTTTGGATGAATAAACCTTTTCATTGATAAAATGAATATAGAAAGGAAACATCTGAGATCAGATTTTTGTTGTGTAACTTTTTTATTTTTCCAGACAAAAAATAAACTCATTCTTTCATTGAACAATTGAATAAAATGTTCTTTTCAATATTGAATATGTACTAAACCATAAAAGATCTTATTGTGTCTAATGAATTTTCTCTTTAGTCTTACTTGTAGCTTAATAATCAAAAGTCTTGAATATGTACTGTGGGTATCTAATGAATAAATATTTTCATTGATAAAATGAAAGGAAACTTATTTGTAATAAAAATCTAGTCTGGTGTTTTATCATTTAATATTTTGACAAAATGCATATCTTTTGAATATTATATATAATGTAATGAACACTAAATTGTTTTTCATGAAAATTCAGATGAAAGATCAAAGTCTGAAAAAGACATTAAGCTGTGACAAAATACAATAGCATTTATAGTTGTCAACAAAACTAAAAATAAGCGAAAATTGTCGGCATTACAGGTTTGCGTAAAACCTCCCTTATTTTTTTTTCAAAACTCCCTTAAAATTGCCACCAATCTCGCAGTTTGCTCCTATAAAAATATGGCATGTATGCCTCTATGAATTCATAGAGTAACAAAAAATGTTTTGATAAAACTTAATTTAAACTACTTTACTTTACATTAATTATTGTCCTTGCACAAACAAACAATTATGCAGATTAAAAAGATGTTGTGTTAATTACTGCCAAGCTAAATATGACTCGACAACTGAATCCATATTGATCACGTAATCAGAGTTTAGACAAGACAGGATGACTTTTTTGTTGCCAAAATATAAAAAAAATGATGAGATAAAGATCTAAAACTAGCATTAAATAAAAAAAACCACACATAAAACATTCATTGTTAAGGTGATAATAAACATCGGAGTGAAAATGAAGTAAAACAACCGGTCAGCAAAAGTACAAGCCACCCCCTCCCCCCACTAAGGTTTTTTCATTCAACACATGTTAAGAAATAACAGATCTATATATAGCAGAAATGAAATTTGAAGTAAGTAATCCACTGTCTTTTGTAGTCCATATCAGTATTCCTCACTATTCCTTAGTGACTATAATTAAACTTGAAATTGAATGATTTATATCCATGGTATATATTGTAGACAATACAATTTTGTTACATTTTTACTTTCAGGAAATGGTTGAATCTGTGGATGAGGATCAAAGAGAGATGGCTGCTGAGATGGCAGCTGCGTTTTTGAATGAAGAATTACCAGAAAACACATTTGGTGCTCCGAAAGCTGGAGCAGGAATGTGGGCATCACTGATTCGAATTATTAATCCAATTACAGGCCAAACCTTAGATAAAATACAATTAGAGCAGAATGAGGCAGCACATAGGTATGATGAAAATATTTTTTTTAAATGTTTAAATAACCATGTAAGTGATAAATAATGGTTTCCAAACATTATGTTGATGGAATAGAGTACCATGGTCAAGTTTACAAACTGTTGGAACCACAAGAGCACACAAAACAGCCATGTCTGATACAGATCAGTTAACCTCTACTAATTGTTATGTGAAAGTAATCTGTTATTTTGTACTTTATCTTCTTCCTTTGTATTACAGCATTGCCTTGATAAAGTTTGCTAGTCGTCCTGATAATGTGTATGTGTTAGTTGGAATATCTAAAGACTTGGTTCTAAACCCTAGATCTCTGAGTGCAGGATACGTATATACATATGAACTTACAAACAGTGGTGAGCAGTTAGAACTTGTACATAAAACACAGATGGAAGAAATGCCGGGAGCTATAGCTTCATTTCAAGGCAGAGCATTGATTGGTGTAGGAAAATATCTCCGTATATATGACATGGGCAAAAAAAAGTTGCTTCGAAAATGTGAAAATAAGGTATTTCAATTTTGGGATAAATCAAGAGATTTTGAATGAAAAAAAAACAAATGTTTAGAAAATGCATTTTGTTCTAAACCATTTTTATTTTGGACTTTAAGTATAGCTACATGTATATTAGTTTCTGTGTTATATACCTTGTATAAGAAGCTTGTTCAGTTATCCAGTTTTATGGAAAATTAAATTTATGTTTGTTGCAAAATGTAAGATTCAGTGTAAAAGATCAGTCATCACATGATCAGCATATATGAAATTTTAGCATTTAAAAAAAAATCAAAACATGTGGGGTTTTAAGTTTCAATATTTTCTCGAAATGCAAAGTCGCTTCTGTTGCGTAACTTAAATGGCGAGCTGGTTTTCAGTAGTTTGATTTGTATTTTTGTCAAACAGAGGGATTGTATTTTGTGAAAAACTCCTTAGTTTTGGGGGGAAAAACCAACAATATTTAAGCAAACAAAATTCAGTAAATTGAAGTTTTTCCATCATGTTATAGCATCAGTAAATTGAAGTTTTTGCTTCAATAAACTCACCTATATTAAAATATTTGTTTCCCTAGTGACCAACTAGTATTCGATACTTTGACAAAAAAAATAATGATTTTTCAATGCCGCATTGTTAGCCAATCAGATGGCTAGAATATACACGGTGCACACCTGCAACCAACGATGTGCGCACACGTGTCACAGTGCTCCAAGCAGGTTTTGAAAACTGGTAGCCACATGGCTAATAATTCAAAAATTTCAGTAGCCATTTCAAGATTTTTGTCGCCAGGTAAAATTCTTGGTGGCCAAACCTTATAAATATTCTTTCTAATCACACCACCCGTCACTACTACCGATTGAATGGTTTAGTGAGGCAACTTTCGAGGCGGAGCAATGAGAAGACGATCAAACTTGATCATTTAGTGGAAGTAAAAGTCGTAACAAAACCCAAATCAAAAAGTGATTTTTGCCGTTTGGCTGCCATTATGCAAAATTAGATCACGGCAGGTTATGCGCTTTAAACTATAAAGTCACCTGCTTTGATTCAAGCGCTTTTAAGATATTATTGACGGCGAGACTATTTGTCAGGTTGGGTGACGGGTCATGAACAAAATTTCCGGATTTCACGATTTTTAGTAGCCAAACTTGAAAAAATTATTTGACACAATGGAGATCATCTGACAATTTGTAGTCGCAAAATCCGATTTTTGGTCGCAAATTTCGAGTATTTACTAGCCTACTTGGAGCACTGCTGTCATCTACTTCCTTCTTTTTTCATTGCTCTGACTAGCTAGTCGCATATATTTTGTTATCCAGTGCCATCCTTGTTCTTTTTGTTAAGAACTATGGTATTTCTTTATTTTTGTATTCTTTACATCTTATACCAAAGGTCATGTGAGCTAATGGCATAGTGCAGCGTGGGTCGTAAACACCTATTTTTGACTTCCCACCTAAAATCCGTCAGATTTTAATGAAACTTGGTCAGAAGTATATGTGGGCTGGTGTAATTCAGATTTGTTTGTGACGTTGCCATTGCTACCATAACTAGGTCAAGGTGACCTAGGGGTGCAAAAATCTTAAAAAATATTCTTCTCTGAAACCAATCATTGAAGAAAAAATCTGATGTGATATTTGGCTTCTCTAGGGTCTTAAGCCTATAGTTTGTTCATTTTGAGAAATTCAGACAAAAAATAGGTTACTCTTTTTTAAAAAATCGTAAAATAGCCTCAAGTTGTTATAAATTGACTATTTGACCAGATAATGGCATGGGGTTTTCAGTTTTGACACATTCTTGTAATTATCTTCAAAATGGGGTCAAGGTCAATTGTGAAGGTCATGACCTAATTTTTTTACCTCTGATTTTAATAATTATCTGGAAAACTATAAACTTTTTGTACAGGCATGTATATTAGAATGTTGTAGGTATTAATACAACGATCATTTTGATGTATAGAAAAAGGTCATGGCTTCAAAGGTCAAGGTCACAGATGCGAAACAATACCTAAATGGTTAATTATCTCGAAAACTATAAACTTTATGTATAACAGGTATATTAGAATGTTGTAGGTATTGATACAACGATCATTTTGATGTATAGAAAAAGGTTATGGGTTCAAAAGGTCAAGATCACAGATGTGAAAAAATACCCACATGGTTAATTATCTCGAAAACTATAAACTTTTTGTATAGGCATGTATATTAGAATGTTGTAGGTATTGATACAACGATCATTTTGATGTATAGAAAAAGGTTATGGGTTCAAAAGGTCAAGATCACAGATGTGAAAAAATACCCACATGGTTAATTATCTTGAAAACTATAAACTTTTTGTATAAACATGTATATTAGAATGTTGTAGGTATTGATACAATGATCATTTTGAGGTATATTAACAGGTCATGGTTTCAAAGGTCAAGGTCACAGATGTGAGACAATGCCCAAATGGTTAATTATCTTGAAAACTATAAACTTTTTGTATAGACATGTATATTAGATTGTTGTAGGTATTGATACAACAATATAGAAAAATAAGTTCATAGGTCAATGTCACAGATGTGAGACAATGCCCAAATGGTTAATTATATTGAAAACTTTAAACTTTTTGTATAGGCATGTATATAATAATATTGTAGATCGGTGTACTGATCATTTTGATGTATAGATTAAGATCATGGGTTCAAATATCAAGGTCACAGATGCCAAAGAATACTGAATTGGTTAATCATCTTGAAAACTATTAACTTTTTGTTTAGACATGTATATTAGAATATTATTGGTATTGATGTTCAGATCATTTTGATATATAGATTAAGGTCATGGGTTCAAAGGTCAAGGTCACAGATGCGAAACAATACTGAAATGGTTAAATTATCTTGAAAACTATTAAATTTTTGTATAGGCATGTAATTAGAATGTTGTAGGTATTGATACAACGATCATTTTGATGTTAAAAAAAAAGTCATTGGGGTTTCAGTATTTATGTTTTCTTGAAATCTATCAGCTAGCCATTATTTATCAGGTGAGTGTATCAGGCCCATGGGCCTCTTGTTTTATTTTTGGGTTTTTTTTTTTTTGACTTTGTCAAAATAATTTTAATAAATTATTTTTTGCAGACCGTGCCCGTGGTACTAAATATTATTTATCATGTCAGATCTTCAGTCTTCTTCGGCCTCCAAGTATAAGTCTTCAAGGAGGAAAATATTGCATGTGCTCCAGCCAGTGTCTCGCTGACATTCTTGTCTTCCCTGGTCTTGTGGACAAGACCTCATGCTGGACCTTGGTCTGGTATGCCTGTTAGTGGTGGTGGCCTTGGCAACTCCGCAAACGTACTGGCTACTGATGGCTCCACTGGAGCGAGTCAGTCCAGTCAGATTGACAGGCACATGGGTCCCTGTGGCAATCAAGGACAACCAGGGATGGGTTTTCCTTTTGGTTACCCACATCCGTCTCCTTTTGGATTTGGATAATCCTTTGGTGGTCCTAGGGACCTGGAAACATTAAAATTAAGTTTTTCATGAAAATTGGGCAAAAAAATGGGTTATGCGTTTTTTTACGTAAAATTATGTCATTTTTAAAATGAGACATTTATTGTTAGAACTCAGTAACAACTGAAGATAATTGTATGGAGTTTTCACTGTTGATCTTGTCTTGCCATTTTCTTCCAATAGATTTCAAGGTCAAGGTCATGTTCCAGTTTTTGACCTTTGACAAAAAATGCTATTTTTTTAACATTTAAGGTGTTTATGCCATAGGATTTTCAGTCACTTGTGGGTGTTGACATGACATGACGATAATTTGATACATAGATCAATGTTGTGGGTTCAAAGGTCAAGGTCACAGACGCACAAATATACCAAAATAGTTAATTATCTGCAAATCTGTTAACTGTTTGTATAGGCATGTATGTCAGAACATTGTAGGTAATGGCACAACGGTCGTTTTGATATATGAATAAAGGTCATGGGTTCAAAGTTCAAGGTCATAGATGAGAACAAGTACTGAAATGGTTATCTCAAAAACTATATACTTTTTGTATATGCATTTATATTAGAATATTGTAAGTCTTGGCCTAACAGTCATTTTGATAGTTGAATGAAGATCATGGGTTTAAAGGTCAAGGTCATAGATGCAAATGAATACTGAATTGGTTAATTATCTCAAAAACTATAAACTTTTTGTATAGGCATATATATTAGAATATTGTAGGCATTTGCACAATTATCATTTTGTTGTATGAATGAAGGTCATAGGTTTAAAGGTCAAGGTCACAGATGCAAATGAATACTGAAATGGTTAATTATCTCAAAAACTATAAACATATTGTATAGGCAAGTATATCGGGATATTGTAGGTATTGGCCTAACTGTCATTTTGATATATGAATGAAGGTTATAAGTTCAAAGGTCAAGGTCTCAGATGCAAATGAATACTGAAATGGTTAATTATCTCAAAAACTATAAACTTTTTGTACAGGCATATATTTTGGAATATTGTAGGCATTGACCTAGCAATCATTTTGATATATAGATGAAGGTATGTTAGAATATTGTAGGCATTAGCCTTATGTCCAATTTGATATATATAGATTCTTTAGCTGTTTAAAAATAATATATTGTAGCTAGACTTTAGATATATTATATGTAGCATTTTTAGGACAAGCTATAATAAATTTGCAAAAATCCTTGCATATAATTGGCTCTTACTGCTGAAAATTTGGACTTCTCTAATTAATGTCATTGACCATTGAACTTCTGCATGAGATATGTACTCGGCCTCAGGTGAGCGTTAAGGCCCATGAGCCTCTTGTTAGCTTTGGCTTCAGGGAGATGTCATGGTAAAATTCATGCTTTGTCTATGTCTCCATCCTGTCTCAGGTGGTCTAGGAATTATTCTCCTGTGACTATTTGTATGGATCCAGCTTTTATTGCTAAGAACAAGGTCCGAAATTTCATTCCTGACCCAGTGGTGATACCTTCTCTATCTAACACCGTCGGCCATGCCAACCGTGATAGACTTCTTTGTCCTATCGGAGCTCTTAAGTTCTATCTGGAACAGACCAGGGGGCATGGCTTGAGAACTGGCTTATTCCTTCCTATTAAGGCAGGACGTGAGATCTCGGTTGAGTCTATTTCCAGATGGGTAGTTCCTCTTTGGCTCTTACTAGCGGGGTACCTTTTGAGTCTGTTATATCTGCTGCCTTTTTGCATTGGCAGAATACCTTTGCAGACTTCTATCTTTGATCGTTGGCCAATCATTCCAATCAATTATTTTCTTTGGGCCCCATTGTGTCAAAATATTGTTTGCCCTATAGTGTCTTCACACTAATTGTTTTATGTAGATTATTTTTTTATCTACATGTACTACTTTCCCTTTTTGGAATCCCCTTTTTCTCTCTGACCCATCCTTCTTTGGTTAGGCTAGTGGTCAGATCTATGGATGATTTCCGAAGACGGTCACTGCCACAACAGTAAGTCAAATTCACCAATATTTTTATATAGGTGAGTTTATTGAAGCAAAATAGCAAATTTTAGCATTAAATTTTTTTTTTGCGATATAATACTCACCTATTTTAAAGGTGAGGACCCTCCACACCACCTCCTCTTCGTTCAGTCTTCCTGTTTTTCAGTTAGGAAAAAGAAGGAAGTAGATGATGCATGCGTGCATCGTTGGTTGCAGGTCCGCACTGTATATATTCGAGCCATCTGATTGGCTAACAATAGGGCATTGAAAAATCATTAATTTTCTTTGTCAAAGTATCGAATACTAGTTGGTCACTAGGGAAACAGCAATATTTTAATATAGGTGAGTATTATTTTGCAAAAAACAAATTAAATGCTAAAATTTGCTATTATTCGTTATGTTATGACATCAGTGTCTGATTCCTTTAATCTTTTATTTTATCAGCATATACCTAATTTCATTGTTGGTATACACACAATGGGAAATAGAGTGCTGGTGGCAGACATCCAGGAAAGTTTTCATTTTGTTCGATTTAAGAGACAAGAAAACCAGCTGATAGTGTTTGCTGATGATACCAGTCCTAGATGGATCACTGCTTCATGTCTACTAGATTATAGTACAGTAGCCGGTGCTGATAAGTTTGGAAACATCACAATTGTAAGTTTCACCATTTTCACCATAATCTGTTGTTACTGCTGTGAAATGGATTTAACACATGGGAGAATGGCAAATAACATGCAGTGAAATGGAATTTTTGCCTTATATGGAAGTACCTGCAACCCCTTCGTAAGAATAATTAAAAAAGTATCAACTTTTTGTATGAACATATACATGTATATTACAATATTGTAGGTATTGATATAACAATAATTTTTATCCCCCACCTTTCAAAGAAAGAGGGGCTATTAAATTCAAGTTTCTGTCCATTCTTCCTTCAGAAATTCTTGTCTGCAAGTTCTCAAAAACTATGAAGCACTATTTCACAAAGCTTGTTGCAAAGTATAAACATTGATAGGAGATGCACATGTCATTAACCAGAGTTGGTCTGGTCATTTTCCAGGGAGTTATTGCCCTTTGAACATAAGTGCAAATCACAAAAAACCTACTGGCTGGGGATCCTTATTCACTGAATTTGCTTGTGATATAGAAATGAAGGTCATGGGTTCAAAGCTCAAGGTCAGGGATGCAAACAAACACTGAAATTGTTAATTATCTTGAAAGCTATCAAATTTCTGTATATGTTAATATTGGAATATTGTAAGTATTGTTATAACAATCATTTTGATATATGAATGAAGGTCATGGGTTCAAAGGTCAAGGTCACAAATGCAAACAAATATTGAAATAATTATTTTTCTCGAAATGTATCAACTGGCATGTATATTTGAATATTGAAGGTATTGGTATAACAAGCATTGTGATTAATTAATGAAAGATATGGGTTCAAAGGTCAAGGTCACATATATATAGGAATACTGAAATGGCCCTTTTTAATACTTTTTTGGCTACTATAAATATACTGCAGCTAGACTTCAGATATTCTTAGATGTAGCATTCTAAGACAAAATATAATTCATTGCCAAATATCCATGCATATTAGCCCTAACTGCTGAAAATTTGGAAGATTTCTTGAATTAATTTAACAATTTACCATCAAACCTTTGCATGATATGTGGGACATGTCATCAGGTAAGCATAGGGGCTTCATTTTTTAAAATCATCATAACGGCTGTTATTGTAAGTAAATAAGTTATTTTTCAATATCAGATTTAATCTTAGTTAACATGAAGCCAGAAGAAAATAATTTGTTGATTTTTATTCGTAATTTGGATAGGTAGGTGCAGATCTAATAATGGGTAAAAACAGGAATTCTAAAAATGCATATTGATTGTAATTTTGAGTCATGGAACCAGTGTGATTTACCAGCTTCAACTTCACCAGTTTTGAATTTAATTTTCAATTTTGTGTGATTTTAATTCAAATCCATGGCCAAAAATTTAAATGTGCAGATGCAAATACACAAGTTTAACTTGACATTTATTTGACCTGGTTTTGCTACCATTTATATATAGTGTCATGTGCTGTTTTTGAATTTCTATTAAAATAATGCATTCAAAAACAGCACATCATGACAATAGTAATAATTTTTAATTTTTAGCTCACCTGAGTCATAGGCTCAGATGAGCTATTGTTATCTTATCTTCGTGTGTCGTGTGTAAACTTTTCACATTTTAATCAACTACTCCAAAACTACAAAGCCAAATTGGATGAAATTTGGCAGTTATAATTATGGTCTGGGTGAGTGGCTTTCAGATTTGCACAAATGAAAGGATTATGTCCCCTTGGGGCCCCATAAAGGGGAAAATTGTGAAAATATTTAAAAATCATCTCCTTTGAACTTACAAGGGATACAGCTTAGATATTTCATGTGAAACATACTTAGGGCACCTAGTTTCAGATTTGCACAAATTGTAACTGTTGGGCCAAAATGGGGAAATGGCAAGGTACTTCAGGGGGAAATCGCTAAAATTAATGTATTTCTCAATATATCTTGAAAACAATAAACTTTTTAGCTCACCTGAGCCAAAGGCTCAAATGAGCTATTGCAATCTATCACCGTCCGTCGTGCGTAAACTTTACATTTTAATCTTCTCCTCCAAAACTACTGGGCCAAATTTGATGAAACTTGGTGATTATCATGCCTGGGTAACAGCCTTTCAAAATTATGTTCGGGGTTTGGCCACGCCCAACAAGATGGCCGCCGTTACTAAAAAAGCCAAAAGACAAAAAAATCTTCTTCTCTGAAACCAAAAGGTGCAAGCAAATTTTAATTGGATATTTGGATTCAGCATAACTGGGAACATTAAAATTTTGTTTTTCATGAAAATAGGTTACACTTTTTTTTACTTAAAATTATGTAATTTTCAAACGAGACATTTATTGTTATAACTCAATAACGGCTGAAGATAATTGTATGGAGTTTTCACTGTTGATCTTGTCTTGCTATTTTCTTCCAAAAGATGTCCAGGTCAAAGGCCAAGGTCATGCTATTTTCAGGTGATAATGGCATTGGATTTTCAGTTAATTGTAGGTATTGACATGATGATCATTTTGATACATAGATCAAGGTCATGAGTTCAAAGGTCAAGGTCAAGGATGCACAACTATTACCGTTATAGTTGATTATCTGCAAAACTATTAACTTTTTGTATAGGCATACATATTAGAATATTGTAGGTAATGGCACAATGGTCATTTTGATATATTAATAAAGGTCATGGGTTCAAAGGTCAAGGTCACAGATGCAAAACAATACCCAAATGGTTAATTATCTCGAAAACTATAAACTTTTTGTATAGACATGTATATTACAATATTGAAGGAATTGATTTAACGATCATTTTGATATATAGATAAAGGTCATGGGTTCAAAGGTCAAGGTCACAGATGCGAACAAATACCATATTGGTTAATTATCTCGAAAACTATAAACTTTTTGTATAGAACATGTATATTAGAATATTGTAGGAAATGATTTAACGATCATTTTGATAGGTAAATTAAGGTCATGGGTTCAAAGGTCAAGGTCACAGATGCAAATCAATACCAAAATGGTTAATTATCTCGAAAACTATAAACTTTTTGTATAGACATGTATATTACAATATGGTAGGTTTTGATTTACCGATCATTTTCACAATAGATTAATGTCATGGGTTCAAAGGTCAAGGTCACAGATGCGAAAGAATACTGCAATGGTTAATTATCTCGAAAACTTTAAACTTTTTGTATAGACATGTATAATACAATATTGTAGGAATTGATTTAACGATCATTTTGATATATAGATTAAGGTCATGGATTCAAAGGTCAAGGTCACAGAGGCGAAAGGATACTGAAATGGTTAATTATCTCGAAAACTATTAACTTTTTGTATAGGCATGTATATTCGAATATTGTAGCCTTTTTTGTATAGACATGTATATTAGAATATTGTAGGTTTTGATTTACCGATCATTTTGATATATAGATTAATGTCATGGGTTCAAAGGTCAAGGTCACAAATGGGAAAAAATACTGAAATGGTTAATTATCTCAAAAACTATAAACTTTTTGTATAGACATGTATATAAGAATATTGTAGGTTTTGATTTAACGATCATTTTGATATATAGATTAATGTCATGGGTTCAAAGGTCAAGGTCACAGATGCGAAAGAATACTGAAATGGTTAATTATCTCAAAAACTATAAGCTTTTTGTATAGACATGTATAATACAATATTGTAGGAATTGATTTAACGATCATTTTGATATATAGATTAAGGTCATGGATTCAAAGGTCAAGGTCACAGAGGCGAAAGGATACTGAAATGGTTAATTATCTCGAAAACTATTAACTTTTTGTATAGGCATGTATATTCGAATATTGTAGCCTTTTTTGTAGGTAATGGTCTAACAATCATTTTGATATATAGATGAAGGTCATAGTTTCATACTTTTGTTTTTACTTTTTTAGCTGTTTATAAATAATGTGTTGTAGCTAGACTATATATTATATATATTAATATATTATACATATATGTAGCAATCTCGGGACAAGGTATGATTAATTTGCAAAAATCCTTGCATTTAATTCTGCCTTACTGCTGAAAATTAGGAGTTCTCTTTAATAAATGTTATTGACCATTGAACCTTTGCATGAGATATGTACTTAGCCTCAGGTGAGCGTTAAGGCCCATGGGCCTCTTGTTGTATAAGCATGTATATAAGAATATTGTAGGCATTAGCACAACAATCATTTTGATATGTGAATAAAGGTCATGGGTTCAAAGGTCAAGGTCATAGATGCAAACAAATACTAAAATGGTTAATTATCTCAAAAACTAAAAAATTTTTGTATAGGCATGTATATTAGAATATTGTAGGCATTGTACAACGATCATTTTGATATATGAATGATGGTCATTGGTTAAAAGGTCAAAGCTATAGATGCAAACGAATGTTTAAATGGGTAATTATCTCAAAAACTATAAACATGTATATTAGAATATTGTAGATATTGGTGTAATGATCATTTTGATATATAGATTAAGGTTATGGGTTCAAAGGTCAAGGACACAGATGCAAAACAATACCGAAAGATTTAATTATCTCAAAAACTATAAACTTTTTGTATAGACATGTATATTGGAATATTGTAGGCATTTGCACAACGGTCATTTTGATATATGAATAAAGGTAATAGGCTCAAAGGTCAAGGTCATAGACGCGAACGAATACTTAACTGGTTATCTCAAAAACTAGAAACTTTTTGTATGGGCATGTATATTAGAATATTGTAGGCATTTGCATAACAATCATTTTGATATATGAATAAAGGCTATAGGTTCAAAGGTCAAGGGCACAGATAGGAAAGAATACTGATATGGTTAATTATCTCAAAATCTAAAAACTTTCTGTATAGACATGTAAGTTAGAATGTTGTAGGTATTGGTGTAATGATCATTTTGATATATAGATTAAGATTATGGGTTCAAAGGTCAAGGTCACAGATGCAAAACAATACCAAAAGATTTAATTATCTCAAAAACTATAAACTTTTTGTATAGACATGTATATTGGAATATTGTAGTCATTTGCACAACGATCATTTTGATATATGAATAAAGGTAATAGGCTCAAAGGTCAAGGTCATAGACGCGAACGAATACTTAACTGGTTAATCATCTCAAAAACTATAAACTTTTTGTATGGGCATGTATATTAGAATATTATAGGCATTTGCATAACAATCATTTTGATATATGAATAAAGGCCATAGGTTCAAAGGTCAAGGGCACAGATAGGAAAGAATACTGAAATGGTTAATTATCTCAAAATCTAAAAACTTTTTGTATAGACATGTATATTAGAATGTTGTAGGTATTGGTGTAATGATCATTTTGATATATAGATTAAGATTATGGGTTCAAAGGTCAAGGTCACAGATGCAAAACAATACCAAAAGATTTAATTATCTCAAAAACTATAAACTTTTTGTATAGACATGTATATAAGAATGTTGTTGGTATTGATGTAACGATCATTTAAGGGCATGGGTTCAAAGGTCAAGGTCACAGATTCTAAAGAATACTTAAATAGTTAATTATCTCAAAAACTATCAACTTTTTGTATAGGCATGTATATTAAAATTATGTAACCATCGGCCTTACAATCATTTTGATATATAGATGAAGGTCATAGTTTCATACTTTTGTTTTTACTTTTTTAGCTGTTTATATATAATGTATTGTAGCTAGACGTTATATTCAGCTTTCTTAGGACAAGTCTTGATTGATCTGCAAAAATCCTTACATATAATTCACCCTTACTGCTGAAAATTAGGACATTCTCTTTAAATAATGTTATTGACGATTGAACCTCTGCATGAGATATGTACTTGGCCTCAGGTGAGCGTTTTGTTTCATATTGACACTTTACTCATGTTCTTTGTTTTTTATGGAAAAGTAAAAGAATGGGGTTTAGCACCCCTTAATGTTAGTTCAGGACATTTTGAAAAAAATATTAATGTCATGAATTCCTTTTTCAGGAAAAAAATGAGCTTATATGTTTCCATATCCAATGGAAATAAATGCTCTGCTCAATGTTAGGGGTATCACTTGGTACAGTGGCAAACCCATTGGACATTTTGTACATGTAGCATTTTTCCTCAACAAGACAAATTTATGTCATTCCTATAATAATTCCTTAGTTTTTGCATTTTCAATATAAGATGTATGTTTATTTAGGTCACCTGAGCCAAAAGGCTCAGTTGAGCTATTGCAATCTATCACCATCCAAAGAGCATAAACTTTACATTTTAATCTTCTTCTCCAAAACTACTGAGCCAAATTTGATGATACTTGGTGATTATTATGCCTGGGTAACAGGCTTTCAAAATTTTGTTCGGGGTTTGAACATGCCCAACTATATGGCTGTCTTTACTAAAAATAGCCAAAAGACAAAAGAATCTTCTTCTCTGAAACCAAAAAGTGCAGGCAAATTTTGATTAGATATTTGGATTCAGGATACTTAGGAACATTGAAAGTGTGTTTTTCATTAAAATTGGCTTTAGCCAGATGAGCTATTGGCATGATGCGTGTGTGCGTCCGTGCGTGCGTCCATGTGTCCGTTAACAGCAAAAACTCTGAAACTACCAGGCCTTTTGAAACCTAATTTGCTGTGCAAGGTCCTTGCTAGAGTCTGACTGTAGATTGTACAAATCATGGCGATTAGATATCCAAGATGGCTGCCGTTACTAAAAATAGAAAAAACCTAAAAAAAATCTTCTCCAGAACCGGTCATTGGAGGCAAAATCTGATTTGATATTTGGCTTCTAGATGGTCTTAACCTCTAAGTTTATACATTTCGTGGAATTCTGACAAAAAATAGGTTACACGTTTTTGCGTTTAATTTTGCAAAAATCGTAAAATAGCTTTAAATTGTTTTAAATTGTTATAACTTGACTATTAGATCAGATAATGACATGGGGTTTTCAGATTTGATATATTCTTGTAATTACCTTCAAAATGGGGTCAGGGTCAATTGTGAAGGTCATGACCTAATTTTTTAACTTTCTGATTTTATTTATTATCTCAAAAACTATAAACTTTTTGTATAGGCATTTATATTGGAATATTGTTGGTATTGATGCAACGGTCATTTTGATGTATAGATTAAGGTCTTGGGTTCAAAGGTCAAGGTCACAGATGCGAAATAATACTGAAAAGGTTCATTATCTTGAAAACTATAATTTTTATGATGAGCTATTGCAATCTATCACCGTCCGTCGTGCGTCGTCCGTCGTGCGTAAACTTTACATTTTAATCTTCTTCTCCAAAACTACTGGGCCAAATTTGATGTAACTTGGTGATTATCATGCCTGGGTAAGGACCTTTCAAAATTGTGTTCGGGGTTTGGCCACGCCCAACAAGATGGCCGCTGTTACTAAAAATAGCAAAAAGACAAAAAATCTTCTTCTCTGAAACCAAAAGGTGCAGGCAAATTTTGATTGGATTCAGATTCAGCATACCTGGGATCATTAAAATTGTGTTTTTCATGAAAATTAGACCAAAAAAAGGTTACGCGTTTTTTGCGTAAAATTACGTAAATTTTAAAATGAGACATTTATTGTTATAACTTCATAACGGCTGAAGATAATTGTATGGAGTTTTCACTGTTGATCTTGTCTTGCAATTTTCTTCCAATTAATGTCAAGGTCGAAGGTCAAGGTCATGTCCCAGTTTTTGACCTTTGATAAAAAATGCTATATTTTTAACATTTCTTGTGATAATGGCGTAGGATTTTCATTTATTTGTAGGTATTGACATGACGATCATTTTGATACATAGATCAGGGTCATGGGTTCAAAGGTCAAGGTCACAGATGTCCAAGAATACAAAATAGTTAATTATCTGCAAAACTATGAATTTTTTGTATAGGCATGTATATCAGAATATTGTAGGTAATGACACAATGGTCATTTTGATATATGAATAAAGTTCATGGGTTCAAAGGTCAAGGCCATAGATGTAAACAAGTGCTGAAATGGTTAATTATCTCAAAAACTATAATTTTTTGTATAGGGATGTATATTGGAATATTGTAGGTATTGGCCTTAGGATCATTTTGAGATGAATGAAGGTCATAGGTTTAAAGGTCAAGGTCATAGACGCGAACGAATACTTAAATGGTCAATTATCTCAAAAACTATAAACTTTTTGTATAGGCATGTATATTGGAATATTGTAGGTATTGGCCTATCGATCATTTTGATATATGAATGAAGGTCATAGGTTCAAAGGTCTAGGTCATAGAATTGAACGAATACTTAAATGGTTAATTATCTCAAAAACTATAAACTTTTTGTATAGGCATGTATATTAGAATATTGTAGGCATTTGCACAACAATCATTTTGATATATGAATGAAGTTCATAGGTTCAAAGGTCAAGGTCATAGATGCAAACTAATACTAAAATGGTTAATTATCTCAAAAACTATAAACTTTTTGTATAGGCATGTATATTAGAATATTGTAGGCATTTGCACAACAATCATTTTGATATATGAATGAAGGTCATAGGTTTAAAGGTCAAGGTCATAGACGCGAACGAATACTTAAATGGTCAATTATCTCAAAAACTATAAACTTTTTGTATAGGCATGTATATTGGAATATTGTAGGTATTGGCCTAACGATCATTTTGATCTATGAATGAAGGTCATAGGTTCAAAGGTCAAGGTCATAGCTGCAAACAAATATTTAAATGGTTAATTATCTCAAAAACTATAAACTTTTTGTATAGGCATGTATATTAGAATATTGTAGGCATTTGCACAACAATCATTTTGATATATGAATGAAGTTCATAGGTTCAAAGGTCAAGGTCATAGATGCAAACTAATACTAAAATGGTTAATTATCTCAAAAACTATAAACTTTTTGTATAGGCATGTATATTAGAATATTGTAAGCATTTGCACAACAATCATTTTGATATATGAATGAAGGTCATAGGTTCAAAGGTCAAGCTCATAGATGCGAATGAATACTTAAATGGTTAATTATCTCAAAAACTATAAACTCTTTGTATAGGCATGCATATCGGAATATTGTAGGTATTGGCCTAATGCACATTTAAATAACATATTGTAGCTAGACTTTAGATATGTTATATATAGCATACTTATATAATAATTATTATAATTAATTTGCAAAAATACTTGCATATTATTGGCCCTTACTGCTGAAAATTTTGATATTCTCTTTTATTAATGTCATTGACCATTGAACCTCTGCATAAGATATGTACTCTTCCTCAGGTGAGCGTTAAGGCCCATGGGCCTCTTGTTTTTGTATAGGCATGTATATTAGAATGTTGTAGGTATTAATACAACGATCATTTTGATGTATAGAAAAAGGTCATGGGTCCAAAGGTCAAGGTCACAGAAGCAAAACAATGCAGAAATGGTTCATTTTCTCGAAAACTATAAACTTTTTGTATAGGCATGTATATTAGAATGTTGTAAGTATTGATACAACGATCATTTTGGTATATAGAAAAAGGTCATGGGTCATTGGAATATTGTTGGTATTGATGCAATGGTCATTTTGATGTATAGATTAAGGTCATGGGTTCAAAGGTCAAGGTCACAGACACGAAAGAATATTGAAAAGGTTTATTATCTTGAAAACTATAAACTTTTTGTATAGGCATGTATATTGGAATATTGTTAGTATTGATGCAACGGTCATTTTGATGTATTGATTAAGGTCATGGGTTCAAAGATCAAGGTCACAGACGCGAAATAATACTGAAACGGTTCATTATCTTGAAAACTATAAAGTTTTTGTATAGGCATGTATATCAGAATGTTGTAGGTATTAATACAACAATCATTTTGGTGTATAGAAAAAGGTCATGGGTCCAAAGGTCAAGGTCACAGAAGCAAAACAATACCGAAATGGTTCATTATCTGGAAAAATATAAACTTTTTGTATAGGCATGTATATTGGAATATTGTTGGTATTGATGCAACGATCATTTTGATGTATAGATTAAGGTCATGGGTTCAAAGGTCAAGGTCACAGATGCGAAATAATACTGAAAAGGTTTATTATCTTGAAAACTATAAACTTTTTGTATAGGCATGTATATTGGAATATTGTTGGTATTGATGCAACAGTCATTTTGATGTATAGATTAAGGTCATGAGTTCAAAGGTCAAGGTCACAGATGCGAAAGAATACTGAAAAGGTTCATTATCTTGATAACTATAAACTTTTTGTATAGGCATGTATATTGGAATATTGTTGGTATTGATGCAACGGTCATTTTGATGTATAGATTAAGGTCATGGGTTCAAAGGTCAAGGTCACAGATGCGAAAGAATACTGGAATGGTTCATTATCTTGAAAACTATAAACTTTTTGTATAGGCATGTTTATTGGAATATTGTTGGTATTGATGCAACGGTCATTTTGATGTTGAGATTAAGGTCAAGGTCACAGATGCGAAAGAATACTGAAATGGTTCATTATCTTGAAAACTATAAACTTTTTGTATAGGCATGTATATTAGAATGTTGTAGGTATTAATACAATGATCATTTTGATGTATAGAAAAAGGTCATGGGTTCAAAGGTCAAGGTCACAGATGCAAAACAAAATCAAAAACATTAATTAACACGAAAACTGTAATTTTTTTGTATAGGCATGTATATTAGAATATTGTTGGTATTGATGTAACGATCATTGTGATATATAGATTAAGGTCAGGGGTTCAAAGGTCAAGGTCACAGATACGAAATAATACTGAAATGCTTAATCATCTTGAAAACTATTAACATTTTCTATAGGAATATATATTAGAATGTTGTAGATATTAATTCAACTACTATTTTTATGTATAGAGAAAGGTTATGGGTTCAAAGGTCAAGGTCACGGATGCAAAAAATTGCTGAAATTGTTATATCTTCACTATTTGATCAGATAATGACATGGGGTTTTCAGTTTTGAAATATTCTTGTAATTATCTTCAAAATGAGGTCAAGGTCAATTGTGAAAGTTATGACCTAATGTTTTAAATTTCCTGAAAAAAATGTTGACCCGATTTTTAGGCAGTGTACAAATAAGATGTTTGTTTCAATCAAATTATTGAAAATTTTCTCCTGAATTGGCCAATTCTAACCCAATACAGCATGAAAAGTCCTTTAGTAACAGTAATTCAAAAGTTGTGTCTGGCATATCAGCCAAAATCCAAGTTGGCTTCTGTTCCTATACATAGCAATAACATGAAAAACCAATGCAGATTTGGTTTCCAACAACTTTGGTTCCAGTTGCAATTGTAAAAAGGAGGGGGAATGCCATTTCACAAGATATCAAAAATGTAAATTAGCTGCCAGTTGAGCATCACAGGCCCTATTGGGCCTCTTGTTTGTGTAAAAGTATGTGATTTTTAAAGGCATTTATTGTTATAACTTCATAACAGCTGGAGATAATTGCATGGAGTTTTCACTGTTGATCCTGTCCTGCAATGTTCTTCCAATTGATTTCAAAGGTCAAGTTCATGTCCCAGTTTTTGAACTTTTGATAAAAAATGCTATTTTCTAAACATTTTTGGTGATAATGGCATAGGATTTTCAGTCAATTGTAGGTATTTACATGACAATCATTTTGATACAAGATCAAGGTCATGGGTTCAAAGGTCAAGGTGACATGTACAAGTATACCAACTTAAGTAGCTGCAAAACTATGAACTTTTTGTATAGGCATGTATATTAGAATATTGAAGGTAATGACACAATGTTCATTTTGATATATAAATAAAGGTCATGGGTTCAAAGGTCAACGTCACAGATGCAAACATGTACAGAAATGGTTAATTATCTTAAAAGCTATAAACATTTTGTATAGGCATGTAAATTAGAATATTGTAGGTATTATCCTAATGATAATTTTGATATATGAATGAAGGTCATGGGTTCAAAGGTCAAGGTCAGAGATGCAAATGAAAACTTAAATGGTTAATTATCTTGAAAACTATTAACATTTTGTATAGGCATATATAGTAGAATTTTGTAGGTATTATCCTAATGACCATTTTCTAAATTTCCTGCAAGTTAAAATTTGAAATTTCTCAAAAACTAAGGTATACTCCCTCATGCAAAGTATTTCCTTAGCTTAATTTGGTAAAATATATTTTGGTCCTTTGGGTACCTTTTCAACATCTTCAAAATAATTTTTGTTTCATAATTTTGGTCCAAGCACTACTGATGAGGATTGTATTCCGAAATGGCCGTCTGGTGCTGTATAATTAAAACTGGTATAATATGTAATTTGATATATGAATGATGGTCATGGGTTCAAAGGTCAAGGTCACAGATGGAAATGAATACTTAAATGGTTAATTATCTTGAAAGCTATTAACTTTTTGTATAGGCATGTATATAAGAATATTGTAGGTAATGACGATCATTTTGATATATGAATGAAGGTCATGGGTTCAAAGGTCAAGATCACAGAAACAAAGAAGTGCTGAAATGATTATTTATCTCAAAAACTATAAACTTTTTGTATAGGCATTTTTAAAGCATCAGCCATGCTGAATGCTTTATAGCAATCGTTGGATTTTTTCGTATTTTGCGCCGCTCTCATTTCACCTTGACAGCCAATCAAATTCTTCGTTTCGACTGAAATTATGGGAATTTCCATATACGGTATCCCAGGTATGTATAAACTCTAATCTGAGTGATTGGGTCTCCCGGAAAGTTACGAAGGCAATGATGTTTTCATCATGTACACAAAGTTGAACAGAATGCTGATCTGAAATATATTCATACGCGTATAGTCCGTAATTTTTTTTGCTGAATATATATTTTAATTCTTCACTTTTGTATGATTATTTTAAGATGAAAACCAGAAAAACCCATTAAGTATTAGCCCCTCGGAAAACCCAACAAAAATGATGATCTTGTCAGTTCGCACCGACGTTCTTCTTTTTGATCTACATGTGGTTGTTTACAGTCGCCACCATATTGGATTTTTAACATTTACGCTAAGTGACATCAATAAATAAACACAAAATATGCTTAAACAGTGTTTAAAGTTGAATAAAGTTTATAATCAACACAAATATATTCACAGCTATCAGTGTTGAAACCAATTTTAATTTTCACGGACGATTTTGTTATGAAAATGAAAATTTTAAATATGGGGAAAATCACGTTCTAAATAAAGAATCGACATAAAATAAATATATTTAAAAATAAATACATGATCGTTTTACGGAAGAAAAACTATAAACATGGATCACATTTGATGATAAATTATATATATTTTTAAAAATTGATTGTCAAACACATGGGTTTAGCGGTTTTGTTGAAAAACGTATGAGGTGAAACCGCTATATATACGGGAACGAAAAATATTCTGACCCCGTGTTAATTGAAAATAAATTATAGAAAATATACCAATGAAACACCAGAAAACGGCTATAATTTCAGCAATAAATACTTTATAGTTTACAATAAAAATTCACGCATGTGATCGGAATATTTTGTGGAAAATTTCATTATTAGAATATTGGCCAAATGATCATATTGATATATGAATAAAGCTCATGGGTTCAAAGGTCAAGTTCACAGGTGAGCGTTAAGGCCCATGGGCCTCTTTTTTAAAATGCACATGTTCTTCTCAATAAATGAAAAATAAATGTTTATCATTTGTAGATTCGTTTAGCAACTGATATAAGTGATGAAGTAGATGAAGACCCAACTGGTAACAAGGCATTGTGGGATAGAGGTGTTCTTAACGGTGCTTCTCAGAAGGCAGAAGTGGTAATGAATTTTCACATTGGAGAAATTGTAACATCTTTACAGAAAGCAACTCTAATTCCAGGAGGCTCCGAGTCCTTAGTTTACACTACACTGTGTGGCGGTATAGGCATGTTAGTACCATTTACTTCTCATGAGGTATGCTTATTTATCCATTTTTATGCTCAAATAGATATAGTTCTAAACACTAAGACTCTCTCTCTCTCTCTCTCTCTCTCTCTCTCTCTCTCTCTCTCTCTTCACACACACACACACACACACACACACACACACACACACACCTTGTGAACATTTAATATTATAATATTAGAGTTTGTAAGAAAGTTTGGATACAGGGTTCATACAGAAGGTGAAAAGTTATGGAATATTTTACTTCCTTCTTGAAAAGTGGTGGAAGTTTGTAAAATGTCATGAAAATGTCACTGAGAAAAAGTTCAATACGATATTTTATTACATTATGATATGATTTTACTCTGAGACCTTTGTTTTGATTGGTTAAACTACTTGCACGCGCAACGCCGTTTTTCATCATATTGCACTCTGGAACATGATAAAACACCATATTGCACTAAGCCAATCAAATCCATCGTTGGAAACTTGAACACAAAAAGAATGAATTGCGCCATTTAATGACGTCACAGACACTAGTACGTCATTAGTTGCCGTGACGCTGCTCTGGTACCGTGATGGCGGCCAGTGTTGGAACATAAAAGGCAAAACATATTAATATTAAAATATAACACTTGTCTTCTCATTTTAAAATAGTTTACATGTAATAAAACAATTATAGTATTTCTTTGAGTGCAATATGATGTTTTATCAGCAAAGAAAAGTAATATTGACCTTGACCTTTTCTTTTCCGATAAAACATCATATCGCACTCATTGAAATGCTATAATTGTATAAACATTTTAAAAGTATTAAAATGTTTAAAAGGCTTGTAGGATACAATCCTTTATTACACAAATTTTGGGGAAATTACGTTGTATTTGATTTCAAGTCAAAAACCTATATGGACCATGTTGGGTCTTTAGATAGGTCACTAGGCCAAATCTTGTTCATAATCTTGAAACCACAGTTTAATTCCAAACTTCATCAAACTTGCTCAGAATGATCCTTTTGACAAATTCAAATTCAATTTCTTATTTAAATCATGTTGGGTCATTGTTGAGTTAATATTTAGGTCACTAGGACAGATCATAGAAAAAAAACTGCTAATACTCTTGAAGCCATAGTTTTAGTCCAAACTTCATTGAACTTGCTTAAAATGATCCTCTTGACAAAAGCAAGTTGAAGATTTTATATGGGTTATATTAGGTCACTAGGCATAAGTCCAATCAATGTACAGTTTGACCTCAAACTAATTGCAACAGAATATATTTGGCAACTAATATGTTCTAAAATACATAAAATGTTTATGGTAAACAACCTGCAGAATGATAAAATACCAATAGTATTCCTGAACAGGAATAGAAAACATTGTTTTTAACCTGAGATACACTTATTTCATATTAAAATATATCCGAGAATATTAAATCTTTTTTATCTCACCTGAGTCAAAGGCTCAGATGAGCTATTGCAATCTATCACCATCCGTCTTCACTCGTACGTCGTGCGTCGTGTGTAAACTTTACATTTTAATCTTCTCCAAAACTATTGAGCTAAATTTGATGAAACTTGTTGATTATCATGCCTTGGTAACAGGCTTTCAAAATTGTGATCAGTATTTGGCAACGCCCAACAAAATGGCGGCCATTACTTAAAAATAGCAAAAAGACAACAACAAAAATTTTCTCTGAAACCAAAAGGTGCAGGCAAATTTTGATTGGATATTTGGATTCAGCATACCTGGGAACATTAAAATTTTGTTTTTCATGAAAATTGGACAAAAAATAGGTTACACTTTTTTTTACTTAAAATTATGTAATTTTTAAACAAGACATTTATTGTTATAACTCAATAGCGGCTGAAGATAATTGTATGGAGTTTTCACTGTTGATCTTGTCTTGCTATTTTCTTCCAAAAGATGTCGAGGTCAAAGGTCGAGGTCATGTCCCGGTTTTTGACCTTTGATAAAAAATGCTATTTTCAGGTGATAATGGCATTGGATTTTCAGTTAATTGTAGGTATTGACATGTCGATCATTTTGATACATAGATGGGTCATGGGTTCAAAGATCAAGGTCAAAGATACACAACTATTACGATAATAGTTGAGTATCTGCAAAACTATTAACTTTTTGTATAGGCATGCATATAAGAATATTGTAGGTTATGGCACAATGGGTCATTTTGATATATGAATGAAGGTCATGGGTTCAAAGGTCAAGGTCACAGATGCAAGTGAGTACTGAAATGGTTGATTATCTCAAAAACTATAAACTCCTTGTATAGGCATATACATTGGAATATTGTAGATATTGGCCTAATGATGATTTTGATATATGAAAGAGGGTCATAAAGGTCAAGGTCAAAGATGCAAATTGATAATGAATTGGTTAATTTTGTATAGGCATGTATGTTAAAAAATTGTAGGTATTGGCCTAATGATTATTTTATATATGAATTAGGATGATGGGTTCAAAGGACAAGGGCACAGGTGAGCGTTTAGGCCCATGGGCCTCTTGGATTTTTCCCCCCAACTATTTGCCATTCCCTTTTTACCATTTTCATAAAGTCTTTCTATACAATAATTTTATTGTTTTACATTTCATATAAATATTGCATTGAAAATTGTCTTAAGCGATTCATTTTAAGTCTAGGTATAAATATTGGTTTGAATTCTAGGTTCTTCATACAGTGGCAGAGAATACCTACAAGTTTTTTTTAAATTTCTGTTTAAAATTTAGGCTCATGGTACAGTTATCTCTCTTTTATATAGAAAATTCTATTGGCAACTTTAATTGGCAAAAAGTCTAAGTTCCACTGAATTGAAATTTTTTATGGTGATTAATAGCACTTCTGAAAACAATCACATGAAAATATTTTCTGTTGCAATTATTTTGAGATTTATCCTTATTTTTTCATAGATTGACTTAACTATATAGAAAAACCTTGTTCACATTCTTGAAACTACAGTTTAAGTCCATACTTTATCAAACATGCTCAGAAGTTCTTATATAAGTCATGCTGGATCAAAATATAGGTTATTGGTTCAAATTGTAGAAAAACTTCACTAGAAATCCGAATTTGACTCCAATCTTTATTAGTCTTGATCAGAATGATTCTTGTAACATGTATATGTATGGAACATATTTGGTCTATAAGAAAGTAGGTCACTTGGTCAAAGCAGAAAAAGTTTGTTAACACTCTTTGAGGCCAGTTTCAATCATCTAACTTCCTTGATGTAAAATAGGGCTGGCTATCGCTGCTGAAATACAATATAGATTACAGAGATGCCAACTATTACAGATTCTCCGTAATTATTACAATTTTATTACTTAAATTACGGTATTACAGTAGAGGTATCAGCAATTACGGCAAAAACAGAAAATCCGGTCAGGGTTGTTTTCGTTATCAACATGGTTTTTAGAATGAAGTCAGCGTTTCCTTTTATTGAGCAATATAAAATAGGCAGTCAACTGGCATCGGGAAACCAGTTATAAATGACATAATTTTGATTTCCGAGTAGCAAATCTCTGTCTTCTTCATTGTTATACTCTCATATTTAAAATAGTTCTGAACAGTTGTCATTGACGACAGTAAAAAAGTGGGGTTGATGTTGGCACTTTTTGATATTAGTACTGTTACAAAATCTGCATATAACAATTAAAAGCATTGCATACAGTGTTTATGAACCAAAAAACCGGGAATTGAAAGATTGGAAGACATTTTAATCAGTTCATTTCTGATCAGTCCTGTATCATTTTGGATCATTTTATCAGCACATTTATAAGTTATAAAATTTAACTGAGATAAAAAAGGTCAAAGTATTTAATCGATCGCATGTTTATTGGAATGCACAAGCACCAGAGCATTCAAGAAGTATTTATTTATTTATTTATTTTTAAATTTAGAATTATAATGCACTCGCTTCATTAAAATGACCACTTCAAGTCAAGAATTATAAAATCTAATGGGTTTCAAAATGTTTTTAATAATTGAAACTAATTTTCTTGTAAAATTACCAATCATAACTAAACTTTATGGTGGGTGTCGGCGTGATATTGAGTTTGTAGGGAGATTTAAAAAGATAATAACATTTATCTGTAATAAATATTCTGAATTTTTATACACAAACATCCAATGCATTTAAGATTTTCAAGTATAGAACCCGGTAAAATTTTCTTGAAGATCAGGGACCGTAATATCGATGGTTCTGAGACTACCTTTACATTTGTAAAGAGGTCTGTTGATCATATACCTTTACGAACAGACCAGATCAAGTCGCACCAAGTCGATAAAGCAGAGACCGGCAATTAAACTCAGTTACACCATGTCAGGTTAATGTATCAAGATATCACATGTTCAGCACAGTCGGAAGAGTGACACTCATTTTGTTTAACGATGTTGGAGTATTGAAAATTGAATGCAAAATTGAAAGCACTCATGAACACTTGACCAATAAATTGTGATGTCATCCAAGTTTTTATGACGTCATTTTTACATTTTAGGATTTGTGTTTTACTTTAAAATTTGTTTACATGTATAAAACATTATAGACTTTCATAATATGTAAAAATCTCAATTTTGAAAATTTTGACCAAGTTGTAGGTTTTTGCATGCACCCGCTCATATATGTATGATATTTTTATTTTGTAGGATCATGATTTTTTCCAACATCTAGAAATGTACATGAGATCTGAACATCCACCCTTGTGTGGACGAGATCACCTGTCTTTTAGATCCTATTATTTCCCTGTGAAGGTAAGTAAGGAACTGTGTACACTTTGTTGGAAAATGATAATGCTTGAACAGTTGCTGGTAACTGGAGATTCGAAGTAATTTCTGTAAACTCTTTAGATTTATTGCTGTCACAAGCAAGTCATCGTCGGCACAGGGCTCTGTGGGTGCATGTTGTGATTATGTTGTCAATCCAACCTACCAGTTTTGGAGCTACCACGATTGCTGATTTTAATGTGCATTATTATTAGACCACGATGTTTATTGCATGTTAGGTGAATTCTAATACTAAGACATTCACTGCTTTTCTAATCTACCGCAATATGCTGTTATTATGAACATGCGTTACAGTCCACGATGCTTGATATTGCATGTCCGCCATATTGTTTACTAACAATCGTGAATTTTTGTATTCCGAAGATACACGAATAATAAATAGTATTATCGCGAGAGGTTCAAAATAGGAATTCAGGTATCACGGATCACAATATAACGGGAACGGCTTGACGAAGTTCCAATATATTTATGTGAAATGAAGATATTAGTGCCTAACTTTTATTAAAATAAAATTTGATCGCGTCTTTGTATTTATTAATAAAGAAACAGTTATGAAGCGCGTAGTAGGTAATTTCACAACACCCCACGTGGAACCTCTGTAATAACAAACCGTCACCCTTGACCGACACTCTTTATGGCTTCTGTAATCAACACATTTACATCCATGCACTTATTATTAAACAAACACACGTTTAAAGAAAGTTATGATGATTCTGACTGGGAAACAAAAGAAATAGACACACGACACGCGACTACTTAAGTCCACAGGTATTTACTGATTAATAAACAATCACCTGGTTATTAGATCTATATTAATTAGATGACAGGTAAACACGTGGTAAGGACAATATACTTAGTAAAGTCGGGTAGAGTTTTAAAGATCGACAAACTAGCGGTAATTTACTTTTGTCGGACCGAAAACTAATTTGTCCGTTTATATTAGTGTTGTAAAATTGAAAATGTCCGAAAACCAAAAATGTCCGACTGGTGATTTTTCACGTCGGTCAAAATAAATTTTTGTCGGACATGTCCGGCAAATATGACCATTTCCGGACCCCTGGTTAGTATCTTGTGTCAATTCGATGGTACAACCTTACAACCATACAAGCAGTCCTCTGGTTATCACCTCTTAATTCAAGTAACAAAAGATTTTCATATCAAAACTTCATTAATTATTTGACAACAATAAAAACAAATTGCCTGATGAACATGACAAGTTACCAGTTTGACAACAATAAAAACTTATTACCTGATCAACATGACATGGTACCAGTTTGACAACAATAAAAATTAATTATCTGATCAACATAACATGGTACCAGTTTGACAACAATAAAAATTAATTATCTGATCAACATGACATGGTACCAGTTTGACAACAATAAAAATTAATTATCTGATCAACATAACATGGTACCAGTTTGACAACAATAAAAATTAATTATCTGATCAACATGACATGGTACCAGTTTGACAACAATAAAAACTTATTACCTGATCAACATGACATGGTACCAGTTTGACAACAATAAAAATTAATTATCTGATCAATATAACATGGTACCAGTTTGACAACAATAAAAACTTATTACCTGATCAACATGACATGGTACCAGTTTGACAACAATAAAAACTTATTACCTGATCAACATGACATGGTACCGGTTTGACAACAATAAAAACTTATTACCTGATCAACATGACATGGTACCAGTTTGACAACAATAAAAACTCATTACCTGATCAACATGACATGGTACCGGTTTGACAACAATAAAAATTAATTATCTGATCAACATGACATGATACCAGTTTAACAACAATAAAAACTTATTACCTGATCAACATGACAAGTTACCAGTTTGACAACAATAAAAATGAATTATCTGATCAACATGACATGGTACCAGTTTAACAACAATAAAAACTTATTACCTGATCAACATGACAAGTTACCAGTTTGACAACAATAAAAACTTATTACCTGATCAACATGACAAGTTACCAGGTTGACAACATAAAAACTTATTACCTGATCAACATGACAAGTTACCAGTTTGACAACAATAAAAACTTATTATCTGATCACATGACATGGTACCAGTTTAACAACAATAAAAACTTATTACCTGATCAACATGACATGGTACCAGTTTGACAACAAGAAAAACTTATTACCTGATCAACATGACATGGTACCAGTTTGACAACAATAAAAACTTATTACCTGATCAACATGACATGGTACCAGTTTGACAACAATAAAAACTTATTACCTGATCAACATGACATGGTACCAGTTTGACAACAATAAAAACTAATTATCTGATTAACATGACATGGTACCGGTTTGACAACAATAAAAATTAATTATCTAACCAACATGACATGGTACCGGTTTGACAACAATAAAAATGAATTCTCTGATCAACATGACTAACCCTTATAAACTCCTGTGACAAGTTACCAGTTTGACAAATAGTTTACCGTTTTCATTTTCTAATTAAATTTTATGCAACATGTGCTCAGAAGATAAGATAAGATAATGACACCGACAACAATATAAAGTTATAAAAATTAACACTCAGAGTGACCATTGTTATTATACCTCCCACAACAAAGTTAAGGGGAGGGATACTGGAATCACTTTGTAAGAACCTGTGCACCTGCATTATCAGTTTGATCAGATGTATGTTGCAGAATTATAGCTATTTCCAGACATGGAATTTTTTACACTAAGAAATTGGCCATAAGTGCCAATTATTTTTAGCAATATACAGATGTTACACATCATTAGAAGGTGTCATTCTCCGCCAACAATGGGGTTTGGGGTACTAGTCTCCATCAGAGACAGCTAATTTAATTAACAATGGGATTTGGGGTACTAGTCTCCACCAGAGACAGCTTATTTACTTAACAATGGGGTTTGGGGTACTAGTCTCCATCAAAGACAGCTTATTTAATTAACAATGGGGTTTGGGGTACTAGTCTCCATCAGAGACAGCTTTAATTAAAAATGGGGTTTGGGGTACTAGTCTCCCTCAGAGACAGCTTTTTAGCTCACCTGAGCCAAAGGTACTAGTCTCTTCAGAGACAGCTTATTTAATTAACAATGGGGTTTGGGGTACTAGTCTCCTTCAGAGACAGCTTATTTAGTTAATTAACAATGGGGTTTGGGGTATTAGTCTCCTTCAGAGACAGCTTATTTAATTAACAATGGGGTTTGGGGTACTAGTCTCCTTCAGAGACAGCTTATTTAATTAATAATGGGGTTTGAGGTACTACTCTCCTTCAGAGACAGCTTATTAGCTTACCTGAGCCATAGGTTCAAATGAGCTATTGCCATCTATCTTCGTCCGTCGTGCGTTGTATGTAAACCTCTTACATTTTAATCAACTCCTCCAAAACTGCAAAGCCAAATTAAATGATATTTGGCAGTAATGAAGTCTAGGTTAGGGACTTTCAGATTTGCACAAATGAAAGGATTATGTCCCCTTGGGGCCCCAAAAAGGGGAAAATAGTAAAAATCTTTAAAAATTATCTCCTCTGAACTTACAAGAGATATAGCTTAGATATTTCATGTAAAACATACTTAGGGCACTTAGTTTCGGATTTGCACAAATTATTGCTGTAGGGGCCAACATGGGGAAATGGCAAGGTACTTGAGGGGGAAATTGCTAAAATTAATGTATTTGTCAATATATCTTGAAAACTATAAACTTTCTGTATAGGCATATATATTGGAATATTGTAGGCATTGGCCTAACTAGCATTTTGATATATGAATGAAGGTTATAGGTTCAAAGGTCAAGGTCATAGATGTGAACAAATACTTAAATGGTTCATTATCTCAAAAACTATCAACTTTTTGTATAGGCATGTATATTGGAATATTGTAGGTATTGGCCTAATGATCATTTTGATATAAGAATGAAGGTCATAGGTTCAAAGGTCAAGGTCATAAATGTGAACAAATACTTAAATGGTTCATTATCTTAAAAGCTATAAAGTTATTGTATAGGCATGTATATTGGAATATTGAAGGCATTTGCCTAACAATCGTTTTGATGTATGGTTCAAGGTCATATGTTCAAAGGTCAAGGTCATAGATGCAAACGAATACTTAAAGGGTTTATTATCTCAAAAACTATAAACTTTGTAGGCATTGGCCTAATGATCATTTTAATATAGGAATGAAGGTCATAGGTTTAAAGGGCAAGGTCATAAATGTGAACAAATACTTAAATGGTTCATTATCTCAAAAACTATAAAGTTATTGTATAGGCATGTATATTGGAATATTTGAGGCATTTGCACAGTGATCATTTTGATATATGAGTCAAGATCATAGGTTCAAAGGTCAAGGTCATAGATGCAAATGAATACTTAAAGGGTTTATTATCTCAAAAACTATAAACTTTGTATAGGCATTTATATTGGAACATTGTCGGTATTGGCCAAATGGTCATTTTGATATATGAATGAAAGTCATAAGTTCAAAAGTCAAGGTGACAGGTGCAAACAAATACTGAAATGGTTTGTTATCTCAAAAACTATAAATTGTTTGTATAGGCATATATATTGGAATATTGTAAGTATTGGCCTAATGGTCATTTTGATATATGAATGAAGGTCATAAGTTCAAAATTCAAGGTCACAGATGCAAACGAATACTGAAATGGTTAATTATCTCAAAAACTATAAACATTTTTGTATAGGCATGTATATTAGAATATTGTAGGTATTGGCCTTATGAACATTTTGATATACAGATGTTGTAGCTGTGTTAAATAATAAATTGTAATTAGACTTTAGTTACATTATATGCATTCTTAGGATAGTTATAATTAATTTGCAAAAATCTTTGCATATAATTGGCCCTTATTGCTTAAAATTTGGACATTCTTCTTAATTAATGTCATTGACCATTGAACCTCTGCATGAGATATGTACTCTGCCTCAGGTGAGCATTAAGGCCCATGTGCCTCTTGTTTAATTAGAAATTGCAATCAAACTATTCTTGCTAAATCTGCTCACAATACTTGACAATTATTTGCAGAATGTAATTGATGGTGACCTTTGTGAAATGTTTAATTCCATGGACTTTAGCAAACAAAAAGGACTGGCTGATGAAATAGATAGAACACCAAGTGAGGTCAGTATATTGTATTTATTGTTTGTGAAAAATAAAACAAATATTGGCTTTCAGTTATCAGTGTTTTGTCTTTAATGCTCATTTGGAGACACAGAATTTATTTTAGTGTTGTGGTCAATATATAGACACTTGGCCGATTTTCTTCTTTTTTTTTACATTGATATTCACTGACATTCATTTATTTAAAAGCAGTTTTACATCCCAATAAATATTATTTCAGACATATTCAAGGTCACAATGGCCTTCAGTAGTAAGAACTTGGACCGTTTTTCTCGTGAAACTAAAGGCCTTGGAGCTTGAAACTTCACATATAGATAACATCAGGACATAAAGCTTTACCAAGTTAGAGAAGTCATTTGACCTGACCTACTTTCAAGGTCACAGTGACCTCAAGCAGTAAAAACTTTAAAGACAGAGAAGCTAGAAACTTTCTATATAGCATCATAAACTACAGTGTAGCAAGTTTGTGAAATGTGTTGGGCTCAGTGGGACCCAAAGTCATCGTTGTTTGTCTGTCGTCGTAAACAATTTAGCATTTTCAACTTCTTCTCAGAGCCAGTAAGCCAGTGATAGTAAAACTTGGTATAGATGTTCCTTGGGCTTTGCCAAATTGGTTGACATTGATCTACATTCAATGGCACAGAGACCTTAAATAGTAAACCCTTTAAAAATGTTGAACCAAACGGCCTTTGATCTAACTTTTTATAAAGCATCAGGACATGAAATTAATTAATTAAATTACCATTGCATGTAATTGAAAATTTATTTAATTACACATTACATTAATTACTTCAAAATTTATAATTTATTGTCATTCATTATTCTTACATTTTTAATTACCCCATGTCTGCAAGCTGTAAGTCAATTTCCTTTTTTAGCCTTATGATGACTACATGAGTTAGATAAGGAATTATATGGAATTTTAAATGGCAGCTGTGTGAAAATACATAGCCAAGAGTTGCCATATATATAGTAAAATCATTCATGTGTATCTACATATATATATGTTATCAAGGCATTTATTTGACTTTCAGGTTTCAAAGAAACTTGAAGATATACGAACAAGATATGCTTTCTAATACAAGAAAGGAGTTTTGGGACAAAATACCAAGAGCATAGATATCCCAATATTTGTCATCCCAATCACTGAAATGATTTGGAAATGCCAGGATGTTCATTCTGTGTAGAACAAAGCATGATTGTGTGATTAACTACTTTCATACTACATGCATGTATAGTTAGATATACTGTAAATCCGCCAAATAAAATTGGGAAAACGGATTTCAGTGTTTCAAGTGCAAATTTTAAAATATTTGTTTGCAGATTCACAAGATAAAAGAACAGAGGATTTTGTAATTATTAAAAAGATTAATAAATATTGGATCTGAAGATATTTGTAAAGAGCTCTCAATTATTGAATATATAGACCAGTACATGGAATGTTGTTGTTAATGTAACACTTTAAATGTGTAATAGTAATGATATTAACGAAAGGAGCAGTTTTAAATTTGACTTCAATGAACATATTTTCTACACCATTTTTGTGTTGTCTGCATAGCATGTTTGACACAGTGATTACTATCTGTTGTCTTGTTGCTGCATATCTTTTTTTTTAAAGTTGTGGAGGGCATAAGGGTTTTTTAGCTCACCTGATCCAAAGATTCAGTTGAGCTATTGCAATCTATCACCATGCATCATCTGTTGTCTGTCGTGTGTCGTCCCTCGTGCATAGAATTAACATTGAAATCTTCTCCTTCAGAGCTACTGAGCCAAATTTGATGAAACTTTATGATTATCATGCATGGGTAACAGGCTCTCAAAATTTTGTTCTTGATTTAGCCACACCCAACAAGATGGCCACGTTACTAAAAATAGCCAAAAGACAAAAAACATCTTCTTCTCTGAAACCAAAAGGTGCAGGCAAATTTTGATTGGATATTTGGATTTAGGATACCTGGGAACATTAAAATTGTGTTTATCATGAAAATTGAGTGAAAAATAGGTTACACGTTTTTTGCGTAAAATTATGTAATTTTTAAAATAAGACCGCTGAAGATAATTGTATGGAGTTATCACTGTTGATCTTGTCTTGCTATTTTCTTCCAATAGATGTCAAAGGTCAAGGTCATGTCCCAGTTTAAGACCTTTGATAAAAAATGCTATTTTTAAACATTTGGGTGTTTATGGAATGGGATTTTCAGTTAATTGTAGTTATTGACATGACGATCAAGGTCTTCGGTTCATGGTTCATGGTTATTTATCTCAAAAACTATAAACTTTTTGCATACTATAAGAATATTGTAGGTATTGGCCTAACAATCATTTTGATATATGAATGAAGGTTATAGGTTCAAAGGTCAAGGTCATAGATGGGAACAAATGCTGAAATGGTTAATTATCTCAAAAACTATAAACTTTTTGTATAGACATGTAAGTAAGAATATTGTAGGCACTTGCACAACGGTCAATTTGATGTATGAATGAAGGTCGTAGGTTCAAAGGTCAAGGTCATAGATGCAAACGAATACTTAAATGGTTAATTATCTCGAAAACTATAAACATTTTGTATAGGCATGTATATTAGAATATTGTAAGCACTTGCACAACAATCATTTTGATGTATGAATGAAAAGGTCAAGATCACAGATGCAAATAGATACTGAAATGGTTAATTATCTCAAAAACATCTGCATGAGATATGCACTCAGTCTCAGGTGAGCATTAAGGCCCATGAGCCTCTTGTTTCTGGTAGCCACACTTGTGTCCACTTTATATCTCCTACATTTCTACATAGATTTAAATCAAATTGTGAACAAATGTAAACCAGCTTAAGTTTAAAATGTAGGTCAAAGGTCAATATAATATGGATTTTCCGGTGTATTTTATGTCTGCTTAATAATCCTTTACACTCGTACATGGATTTGATAAAACTGGATACAAATGTTAACCAGCTTGCAGTGTATTTCATGTCTGAAATCTTTCCTCTACATTTCTTCATGGATTTTAACTCGGGGCAAATGTAAACCGGCATACAAGGATACAGCATGAACCATGTTCAGTTACATAAGTCAAGGTTTTGAGGTCAAATCTTAGAACATTTGTTTATAATTAGTATGCTCTGTATCTGTAACATGTCTTCATGGATTTTAAAGAAACTTGTTTCAAATGAGCACACAAGGATTTGTCAGAAACCATGTTTAGTCAAAGGTCAAGTTTACCAGGTCAAATCTTAGAATTTGTGTGCTGCCTTGTATATTCTACATTCTGTATTAATTTTAATGAAACTTGGTGTCCTGTTAATCAACATTCAAGGATGTGTCATAAATTATGTGGAGTTGTAAGCCGAAGGTCAAGGTCATGAAAGTGAAGTGAAAAGGGGTGTTATGAAAGTTAGACAACATTTCTGTTGTTTTCATATATTCAGATCAATTCTATCATCATTTCAAAAGTGTCATTTTGTTTTTCATAATATCACAGTTTATGTTATTCAGCACATGTCATTAGTTTTGTATTATATTAAAATAGCAACTCAAGACTTTTCCCAAACTCCATAAGACCTTGGACATTTCTAACAGAAGGGTTCAATGGGCCAGTAATAAATTCCTAATTGTCTGGTAAAGATTGTAGTATTGCTTTAAGAAATTGAAATTGTTTGAAAGTAACACATGTTAAAATTGCCTGAACATACTTGTTATAAGTTCTAGGCCTAAACCACTTTTAGTTTACCTGGGTTGGATTATGGTATGTAATAGGGCTGTCACGTTTAAACCTGTACATGCTACTGTTTCATGTCAAGCTCATAAACGTTTACAAATTTTCGAACCATTTACACGATGATGTAATTATTGCCCCTTAAAACAGCCCTAATTAGGCCCATTTTCATTATTTGGGATTCTTTTATTTATCAAGGCTTGCATCTTGGCTGATAAAAAAGTTTGATCATTTTGAAGTCCAGGTGGAAGCTAACGGACAAAATGCACAAAAAGTAAAATGTAATTTATGCTCAATTCTGAATTCTTATAATGGAGGCGGTACCGGTACCTTGAACAATCATGAAACATAAGCATAAATCTATAAACACTGTTTTACTGATCAAGACCGCAATATAAACGACAAATACTCACTGCATTTAATGTCCGATAATGAGTTTCTCTATTACACTTGCCCGGATGTGTGCACAATATCTACGTCCTATAAATATTGTTGAGGGGACGGTTTCAAAGCGTTCGTTTCTCCATTAAACAGTGTCCATGAATCTCCCGGCAAATTTTGACTTGATTGAAATAGACTGACTATTTTTTGTTCAATATTTTTGTTAAATCAAATGTCGAATAAAATTATTTTAAAAATACGATACTTTTTCTTTTACAAGATGGTATGAGTCTTAAGACTGTTCTTGAAATGCCCCTGTGACACGCCATTCTGAACACCTCGCATTTCGTCATATGATAATTATATGTGGAAATCCCTGCACACAGCATTACACACTTGCTGTTAATTCTACACAATTCTAAATGTCATTTTAACAATATTTTAATTACAGTACGATTTTGTCACGGTCTTTATGTTTGCATTACCGTATTACTAGGTACAACACAAATTATAAATGAATGAAGTCCCTAATTGACATTAAGTTACAATTAAACGGTACCGTTTTGGTTACACTGGTCCGTGTAAACGTTTACAAAATTTTGTAAACGTGACAGCCCTAGTATGTAAGTGCTTGAAAATTTATTTTCAACATATCCTTTGAATATGCTGGATCATTTTCATTAAAATTTGTCAAGGGTTTAGTCTTTGAGATGCCCTTTAAAAATTGTGTCCATATTTTCACCACGTCCACAAAGACACCCACCATTACTTGAACAATTACTATTAAAACATAATATACAGGTCCGTCCAGAAAGTTTCGAGCACCCCTTATATAATGTTTTACAAAGATAATCCTGTCTTTTGCAATTTCATTGCATCAAATGTACATCTGCTAGATATAGTGGTATGTCACATGCATATTAAACAAATCATTGATAAAACCTGTCAGAAGATTTTATGCAAACTCGTGCCTTGCTATGAACCACCTTTATGAGGTGCTCCAAACTCTCTGGATGGACCTGTATAGTATACCATGATTCATCCCCATCATTTATTCATGCAAATTTTGGTGATCAATACAAAAATAGATATTTGGACTTGTTGTGATAAGTGAGTTGTCACTTAATTGAGAGACATAAAACAAAGTTTTAATGTGCACAATAAATCAGATTTTACATTCAATCTTGATAAAGACATATCAACTTCTCCAACACTTTTTATTCATCATTTAACAAAGACACATCAACCTTCTCCAACGCTTTTCCTTTTTCCAACACTTTGTCATCCATCATTTAATAAAGACACATCAACCTTCTCCAACATTTGTCTTTTATCATTTAATTATTATTCATTTCCTATTTTATCATAGTAATTATTTCTGATCAACTACAATTAATTTTAATTCTTAAATTCAATCAATAAAAAATATAAAAACCATTTGTCCTTTTCTTGTGTTTTCTTTTCATGGGTCTACCATGTGTTTTGTACATGTACATTTTGTTGTTAGGTATACAGTATACTTATACTTACACCTGGTATCATTCCTCAATCATTCAAGATTACCTTGGGAACATTTTAGTCAGTTTGCTTATGAAAGTTAAGATCAGGAAAGCCTCAATAATAATACTTAACTAGTGAAACCTTTTGCACCTTTCCTAAATACTGTTAGGTATTTCCTAAATACTGTTAGGTATTTAGGTATGTAAATCATCCACATGCTCACAAAAGGGAAAAGAAAGGAATTGTCATGTCTTTTTTAGAAATTTCAAAAAAAAAATTGGAGTACAGCTAACAAGAAAATGTATAAAAGTACAAAATATGGTGAAAGGCCATCTTTGGTTAGAAATTTTATAAGCAAGTTTTTAAAGTAAATTAAAATTTGTATCTTCTACCATCTAAGAACAAACTGATTCAATGTAAGTGAAATACACATTACTTGATATAAAACATATTTACCTATTAATTAGATCTATTGATTTTAAAATTTAAAAAAACGTACAACCAGTGTTATAGTGCTTTCCCTTGCAAGCATTTGGAGGCCATCAATAACTGAATTACCAGACCTGCACATGTAATTTGTAGTAACATGACATTGTGTTTTACTACAGATCAAAACTTAAATGTAACATTTGGTTTAAATACAGTGCTTACGGATCATTAGTGCAATATTCACTGCTCTCCGAGAAAAACATCGCTGCCGATTGTATTTTTTGGTACTATCAATTGACATTTCTCCACTCTTTCAATTTATCATTAGATGATAAAAATTGTCCGACTATAAGTATGGGCAATCCAAGCGTTTTGTACCCTGTATTTACGTCAGTACCGAATCAATTTGTGAGTAGCGGATCGCGCCACCTAGTGTCAAGAAAACTAAGGCGATTGACTAAAAACATGATTTGTTTGAATTTCCATCATTGAATTGCAAAAAATACAAACCATGAAACAATATTAAAGAGTTTTAATCGTAATATCAACAAATGTCATGATTAAAATAAAAAAACCAAATACAAGTCATCGCAATGTCCCTGATAAATTAAGTCAATCAACATTATCTTGAATACTGAATTATAAAAGCAGTATATGGCGAAGGAAATGAAATAATTGTACCTTATAAGTTATAAATATTATGACATACTCTTGTCCATGAAGATTTTATTTTGACAAGAACAGTATATGCATACAATGATACTTATTGGTATTGTACACTGTACATCATAGGTTCAAAATTGTTACCAGACAAAAATATAGAACGGAATAAAACTTTGTCTGAAACACAAAATATAGGATTTGATATTAATGTATTTATTCAATATATATATTCTAATCTCATACAGATTATCCTTCAAGCATGACAATTATGGTTTCTTTAAAATGCCCATTGATCTGGTCTTATATGATAAATAAGATAGTGGCATGGCATGACACTGCCCCCATCTTTCTCATGGGGTACTGGCCATGGAGGGAAGCTAGGCACTGGTTCTCCAATAGCCTCTGCATAACTGAACCCACCAAAATCAATTATTTTTCTGGAAGCACCAGACAGCCCCATGGGTACATGCCATATTTTTCTTAGCCTTTCGAGAGGTCCCCTGTAGACAGCAGCTGATCCGTTATTGCCGTAATTGCACCCTGCATAAACTGGTCTATTTTTTATTGTCACAAACTGTAAAGCTTAATAAAGGTTTATGTCGTGAAAGAAGACATGTTAACGAGTGTAAAGAGCTATTGTAATCATTTCAAATTACCTTTGAAAGTATTGAACACGTTGGTCAAATCAAAAGTTAGGTTTTGAAAATCACATCCATGTCGCTGAGACGCTTGTGACATTCGCATTAAAAAGCCGAGAATTTAAAAAGTAGGACGTTTATCAACACAAATGAAACGTAGAATTAAGTAAAAATACCAGCTTTACAGAAATATATTCGACTTTTATTGGTCTCTCGTAATGATATGGAAAAAAATAACTTTATTCTAAAAAATGATCCGCTACTGACTGAGATCCGCTACTGCCGTAAGCACTGTATGTATCTAGACTGTTGCAGAAAAAGATTTACCTAGCCAAATCAAAGCAAGTCCAACAATGGCACTTAAATTAAACCAAATTTGGTGAGGATGATCTTTATTGATGAAGATTAAAATATGCCCATAAGACAGTCGGAAACCCAATATGATAAGAGAAGAACAGATTAACCATTTTCATTATTATTAAATCCTGTTTTCCAGAGATTGTTGACACTTTTAACAAAAATTTACAATTTGTTTTAGTGGCATCATTTTATTAGCTCAACTGACTAAAGCCAGATGAGCTATTGGCATGTCCGTTAACAGCAAAAACTCTGAAACTACCAGGCCTTTTGAAACTTAATTTGCTATGCAAGATCCTTGCTAGAGTACGACAGTCACTGTAGTTTGTACAAATCATGGCGATTGGATATCTAAGAAGGCTGCCATTACTAGAAATAGAAAAAACCTTAAAAAAACCCTTCTCCTCCAGAACCAGTCATTGGAGGCAAAATCTGATTTGATATTTGGCTTCTAGATGGTCTTAACCTCTAAGTTTGTACATTTCGTGGAATTATTAACCATGTGTATTGTGAACGACGTCAGTGTGACGTAACAGGTATGACGTAGAATAAAGAACGGGATTGAACAGCCATCTTGTGTTCATGTTATGTCTACGAAACGATAATCCATCTGTATAGAAGCTGTACTGGACCATCAACAACGTCCACTACATTTGGCGACGAGGTAACACACCCAGGAAAGCGGTGGTAATATTATTTTGATGGCTACAATACCAATTTTCCCGAAATTTGACGATTCTGATTCACACGATGCCGGTCCAAAATGAGACAAGTGAATTGCAAGATTAGAACTGCTATTTGATGGCATGAAGCTCACTGATGACAAACAGAAACGTGCATTGTTGTTGCACTATGCAGGTGATCGTGTGTTTGACATTAATGAAACTGAAAAGGGCGACAGTGAAGCAAAATACGAGGAAACTGTCAACGTTTTGAAGAACTACTTTGTGCCAAGAAAAAACATCCAAATGGAAATTTACAAATTCAGAAATTATAAGCAGGCAAGTGGACAATCTTTAGATGAATTTGTTACAGAACTAAGGAGGTTAGCAAGATCTTGTGACTTTCATGACGTTGAAAAAGAGGTACTTTCCACAGTAATTCAAAATTGCAGATCAAACCGTCTTCGTCGACAGGCACAGGCACAGGCACAGGCTATGGAAACACATGACACTGTAAATTCTAATGTTAATGCATTTAATGTAAAATCAAAATGTGCAAATTCTGTCACACCAGACACCTTCACGTCACGTGGTCGCAGTCGAGGTCGCATTCGAGCGGTAGAGCACGTGGTCGAAGTCGTGGCATTTCCCGCGGTCGTGATAACCCTGTTGAGAGTTGTCGGAACTGCGGTGGTAGTTGTCCACATCGGTGCACGTGTCCGGCTAAAGGTAAGACTTGTTATCACTGCAAGAAACGTGACCATTTTAGTAAGGTTTGTCGGAAACGTGAGTCGGTCAAAGAAATTCATGATAGAAACACGGAAAATTTGAATTATTCAAGTGATGACGAATATTGTTACAATATTGGCGAAGTTCACCGTGTTAATTTTGTCGGTAGTAAAACTCCGACAGTTCCAGTTAAAGTTAACGGGTTCAAATGCAACTTACTCGTTGATACAGGCGCTTCGGTAAACATATTGGACGAAAACACGCACCGTAAAATCGGCTCTCCGACCATTAAACAACGCGAAAAGCCGCACCTTGTACCATATGGTGGTGGTCATAGGATACACGTTTTAGGCGTTTGTGAATTACGCATCGAAACCGACACAAAGTCAAGTTTGCATAAGTTTTGCATTGTAAAAGGAAATCACGGCGGTCTTATCGGTTATCCTACATGCGTGGATCTCGATATCGTTAGAATTGTACGGAATATATCCGCAACCAGTCTTTGTGACGAGCACCAAGCACTGTTTGATGGAATCGGTAAATATACAGGCAAACCCGTGAAATTACACATTGATCAATCGGTCAAACCAGTAGCACAACGATACCGGAGAACACCGTTCCATCTTCGACCGAAAGTTGAAGCTGAGATTAATAAACTCATCCAGCAAGACATAATCGTGGGTCTCTCCTATCGTTACTCCGCCCAAAAAAGACCCAAACCAAATTCGCTTATGTATCGACATGCGCCAGGCTAACAAAGCAATCGTTAGGGAACGACATTTAATGCCTACCGTTGAGGAATTAATTAACGATCTTAACGGCTCAACAGTCTTTAGTAAGTTAGATCGCAGAGCAGGCTATCATCAACTTCCACTTGATGAGGAAAGTCGCTACATAACAACATTCAGTACACATATGGGGCTGTACCGATATAAACGCTTAAACTTCGGAATAAGTTCGGCTTCGGAAATTTTTCAAGAGACTGTAAAAGGCGTTATCCGCGACGTGCCAGGGGCAAAAATCTGTCTGATGACATTATTGTTTTCGGAAAAACGCAAGCTGAACACGATCAAGCCCTCGAGTCGACGTTCAAAGCATTAGCAGCGAATGGTTTAACGCTTAATCGCAGCAAGTGCGAGTTCAACAAGCAAAGGATCAATTTCTTCGGATTAGTAATTAGCAGTCAAGGCGTTTCACCGGATCCCGCAAAGGTCAAAGCCATTCGAGAGTCTAAGCGTCCGCAAAACGTCAAGGAACTCAAAAGTTTTCTCGGATTTGCATCGTAATGTTTAAGGTTTATACCAGATGACGCCACAGTGTCGGAACCTTTGCGAAAACTCGCACATAACGACGTGGAATATAACTGGACGGAGGAACACGAAGCATCATTTCAGACGCTTAAATCGAAGTTGTCAAGCGACACCGTCATGTCTTATTACGACCCGGCAAAGCAGATCGAAATAATAGTCGATGCGAGTCCAGTGGGTCTAGGCGCGATTCTAGCACAAGACTCGAAAGTTGTTGCATACACAAGTAGAGCACTCACTCCGGTAGAATCCCGGTACAGTCAAACCGAACGAGAAGCGTTAGCCGTGGTATGGGCTTGCGAGCATTTCGACATGTTCGTTCGCGGCGCTAAACACTTCGATGTGATTACCGATCACAAACCGCTAGAGAAAATATAGTCAAAACCAAAACCACCTCTTAGGATCGAAAGATGGGGTCTGCGACTACAACCTTACAAGTTGACAATAAAATATCGCCCTGGACGTGATAACCCGGCAGATTACATGTCTAGACACCCGATACCGTGTCCGATTTCATCACACGAAGAACGCGTAGCAGAACAATACGTGAACTTTATTGCATCAGAGGCGTGTTTAAAAGCTCTCCCTAAAAATCGTTTCCTTGTCCTTTGTTGTTACCGCGCTGATTGTGCCTATCAAATATATTGGTGACGAGTGTAACCTTGACTTCTAAATTCTCCATATTTTTTCTTCCTTAAGGTCATTGATATGCCTGTCGCTTCTTTGATGTCTTTGATTCTTTTGGTTAGATCATCTCCAAACAGTGATTGTGTTACTGGTTGGTCGGTGTTATACAATTTTTGATATGGCTTTGCTTTCTCACATTGGAAATTTCCATGTTGGCAGCGGCCAACAATCGCAAACCGTCTGTCCCCATCTTAACGCTTTCTTTGACGTCTACTGGGCGTTTCTCCTTTTTTGACATATATAAACTGTGTTATTTTGCACAAGGTGATCATACCTTTTAACAAGAGACCTTGAATATTCTGTAACCGCACGTCTCTTGATCGAATTATATACCCATATTTACGAGTTAACCCTTGGCGTTGTTAAATTGGGTATATTTTTCGGTTTATCATACAACTTTTTTGTCTCCTTCAATCTTGCACTTGAAATGTTTGATCTGACAGATGTATTTACTGTCTCCGCCAAGACAGTGGCAATCTCATCACTAGTTTTTTCCTCCGAATCGTAAAACTCTTTCACTTCTTTTAATAATTCATCCAGATCTTCATCCGATTCCGATTCTCCGTCTGATGACATTTCATTCATTAATTTACCAAATGTATCCGTCGTCGCCCCCTCACTGAGTTTACTTTCATCAGCGTTATTGTCACGTGATTTTTTAGCAGAAGTTGATTTGGTCTCGTTACATACCCTTTTCTTGCCATGCTTTGTCTCATTAGCAGTTGCATTGTTTTCAGATTTAGTGGAATCTGTCAAGGATTTTATTGTCTTTGTTAGCTCTATTTGCGATTCTAGGAGCAGTTTAAACATATCATTTGTACTACCTTTTGTTTGATCCTTACTAGTGTCTATGTCGGAGATGGCCTCGGTCATGTTGACCTGTCCTTTGTTCTCTCCGGCCACCCGAGATGAAACAGTTTCTAACACCTCCTCAAAATCAGATTCTTCTCCTGAAGGCTCAGAATTAATTATCTGGCCTTCGTTATTTAAAGCATCAAAAATGTTCTTGGAACTCTTGTCGTCGGACATGTTTAAAACCTCACTGAGGAATGTCCACCTTTTCCAGCACTGACCACAAAGGTCCTACGCTGACCACTTAGGACGGTGATTTCACCTTAATTATCCTTGTGGCAAGTTCCAAATAATTTTATACCTTTTCTAATGTTTCCGAAACAGGTATGTTACGTTGGTTGTATGTCATAAATCTATATAAATCCACGTTTCTATCCTAAAATTCACTATCGAAAAAATGTGTTGTTGCTTTCATTAATGGACACAAGCGTACTGAAGTGGACACGCATGCGTCATCTCTCACGTGACCTCTATTACCATGTGTAATGAAATGGAATTTGTATTCTTCTAGTCGCGTGATCACAAGAAAAAGACCGTGGGAGATTGCGAGGACATTCCCAGCATGTATAATTTTTGAAAATAATTAGTTGCTTGGTGTCATATAGAAACCTTGGGCGTGTGCGAATTGCCAATGGTCTCTTTCTTGTAATCACGTGACTAGAAGTTTAAACTCACAGGACAGTTATCGTTGAATTGATTAATTCTTCCACGTTCCGTGATCACAAAGAGATCTTGAGAGAGATTTAAAGCCGCAAATCAATTAAATAAATAAATAGCAGTCCACAATGGTGCAATTATTTACATTTTTGTAGATAAATTTATTAGTAAAAATACTAATTCAATATGTATGAGTACAATGTACTAAGATTTTGATTTCAATGAAAACTCATTATACATATTGACACGTTTAATGGCCTGGTGAATGTATCTGCGGATGACCAACCAGCTTTTGTCATTATAATAGCAATTTGGCACTCCCTAAGCGAGCCGCACTGGAGTTGCCCTTGTGCTATGACCCGAGTAAATAGAAGAATCAACACTTGATAACTTCAAAACCGTTTTTGCCAACGGGAAATTGTTTCCACGAAAACTGGTTTGTGAGGTTTTTGGAATGCTATAAACAATTGCGTTGCTTTGTCACGTAACACCTCTGTACGCCTCAAATACTAAGTCAAGCATTCTACCACACAAATTAATTTTCACATAAAGTTAAAATTCTAACGGTTTAAAAGAGAAACCAGGTCTTGACTGTTTTATTAACTCGGTAATTTGAATGAATCGCCATATTACGTATGTCCAGTAACTGTAATGTTTGTGCCCTTTGGCTTGACAAGAGTGTCATTAACATAACAGTAATGAGTGTTAAAATCTTTCAATTAATTTCATATAAAAGGTGTAACCTTTTGAGGAACCTCGAGACTATTGAAACATCCCATATTGATGAATATTCGGTTTTGTCGGTCTTAAGTTAAAACATTTTTCAGAAAACGTTTCACTAAAGGTTGTTTACCGAGATAGCTATTGTCATCCCTTTGTATAAAGGTTGACAAAGCACTACAAGCTGTGATAATAGAACTATAACTCATGCCAGATTAAAAAAAAAAACATTAAAAAATTCTAATACAGCCGAAATGTCTGGTTTGAACATATTTATATTTTCTCCTTTGATAAACACAATCCATTTGTCAATATACACCTTTTATTGTTTTAGTGCTCTCTCTCCAGGACCCCATTGGTTACTTAAACTACATCCTCTGAGATTTCTCGTTTTTTATATTGCCTTTCTATATTTCCTACACCAGACAAGCAAGTAGAACCAGTTTCCTCCACAACGGGTGTTTCATTCCCGGTAATTGTGGCAGACAAAGCAAGTTCCGTTGCGGTTTCAGTGTCATTGGTGTTTTGAGACACAATTTCATTAACACGAAAAACTAACTTTGTGTTTTCTAATCTTGAACAATCACTATTGCTCGGCACTTTTTCGTTTGAAGTTTTTGCACTATTCTGTCTATTACACTGATAGGAGGAAACTATTTATTTTTATACCCTTTAATTGTGAACGCATTTATTTCGGAAGCACCTGGATCTGGTTTCCATGAGACATAAGGCTTGCACTGAAAATTAAATCTAGATGCAAATAAGTCAATATCCGAAACTCCAAATCGACTTGTTACTAATGCAAAGATATCCCTATTAAGCATCCATTCAGTTTCTGTTTTATTTTTTTTACTTTCGTTATAAGCCGTAACATTAAGTTTTCCGGCCAAGTGGACACAGTAAGCCATATTCCATTAATTTGGGCTAAGTACCATATGTTACGAGCCTCATCGTGGCACATAAGAGAATGTGTGCCACCCATATTGTTAATATATACTACTGTGGCTGAATTGTCGATTTCTACTTTCACATGTTTATATTTCAAAACCGAAATATAACATTTTAACCTAAGAAATACCGCTCTCAATTCTAAAATATTTATATTTGATTTCATATTAGCTTCATCTAATTTCCACATTCCACCCATTTCAATACTCTGACATGCAGCTCCAAAACCTGTCCCAGATGCATCAGTTTTCAGAACTATTTTGTGTACTGATCTTGAAATAGGTGCCTGCCGTTACATGTATTACATGTCTGATCAAGCACAGCCAAAAAGCTTTAAAGGTCATAAGTGTCGAAAATAACCTATGGTTATCTTTAACCATTCGACATTTTCACGCTCAATTAGTTTTGTATGCAACATTCCTAACGGTACAGCGATACTAAAAGCGATCATAGTTCCGATGAGTTCAGCTACCTCGCGGCAACATGAATTTTTCTTTAATTTTTCAATCATTGTTCTTATTTTCAAATTTTTTTCTTTGGTTAACTAAATGATCATAGAAACGGAATCTAGAATGAAACCTGGAAATTTAATTCTATTTGTCGGTGTCAAAACAGATTTAGTGTCATGAATTAGGAAACCCAAAGACGAAAGCAGTTCAACAGTAGCCTTTACATTATCAAGGCATTCATCATAAGTGCTCCCTTGAAGATAAGAAACATCAAAATAATAAAATGATATACATATATAACCTTTACATTGTAAATCAGCAAAAACTGGTTTCATTAGTTTAATGAAATGTGGTGCAGAAATGCTGTATACGGCCATTATTGCCCCTCCATAGAAACCTAAGATATTTTCTATATTCAGGGTCTAAATTAAGTGTGTAATATGCATCTTTAAGGTCTATCGATGCTATGAAACAATTTCGCGTCATAAGCCTCATAGTGGTTGATAGCTTTTCCATTTTGAAATGTTTATATTCGATCATGTGATTCAATGCTTTTAGATTTAAAACCGTTCGATATGAATCATCCGGTTTTGGTCGCAAGAAAACTGTCGAAACAAATTCTTCTTCGTTTGAATGTTGAACCTTTTCCAAAACATCCTTAACTGCAAGATGTTTAATAGCAGTGTCCAATTTTTCCCCTTCGTGTGAATTTAATTTGATTTCCTTGCATGAAGTTTGATTTAGCCATTTCGAAAATTCAATCCTACAGCCCCTTACTAATTGAAAAAAAATTATCTGAAGTCAGATCTTCCCAAGCTTTATAAAACAGTTGCAGTCTACCAGCAACCTTATATGTTTTATTTATATTATAGTTATAAGATATAGTGTCACTCACCACTATTTTTTGCTGGTTTTCTTTCTGCAATAACGGGTTTGGTCCGGTTTTCCTCGAAAATAACCCAATCCCCATTTTGCCTTTCCGCCCCGCGAGGCATCTGCTGGCTGTTGTTTTCCGAAGCGTTTGATTTCTCTATTTCATCATTTTCTTCCTATGCCTTATTTCCAAACAAATATTCTGTTACTTTAACTTTTGATGACAGAAAGCCTATGTAATCATCTAAATCGCCCCGGAGAAGTTTCCGTCTCTCCAAACTTAAACCGTAACTAGCCCCGAATGTTAATGCTACCGAATCAATAAGCAATGTAACAAGTTTCAATTTTTCGGTGTCATTTGCAGTTGAGCTGACTATATTATCAATAGCAGTTACTAGTGGGACAGCTGCCCTCACAAACTGACTTTGACAGCAGAGTTTGTAGTCTTATATCTTGCACTCTGGTTTTTTATCAATGGTGCCCCATAATATATCTTTACTCTTGGAGCTCTGAAAACGTCTTCTACGTTCTCTGGTCTGATATATTTGTCAGAAAGATCTTTTCTCCGTTCCTCCTCCATTTTATTTCGAGCGAGGTTGTTGCAAATGTTTCACTTATAGCCGGTGCCGTTTTTCCCTAGACGTTAGCCTGTTGTTATGCGATTCCAAAATGCAATGTTTAGCTTCCCTATTCTCTGCCTGAGAACTTTTTCTTACCCAACAGTGTACTAACCGCATTTACCGTTGCATTACTGTCGCTGATGGGTAGTTCTTCATTGCGCGCCATTCATCTGATTCACAATCATCATCATCCGCATTCTCATCATCAAGTTGCTTTAGAAGGAAAGGTATTTTTCCATTCACTGCCATCTGTGCATCCGACATTCTGGCCATTGCCGAACTTATGCGCTGCATATTCTGCTGTGACGCAGCAATAAATGCATCTAACAACAATGCCGTAGTATTCAACTTCACATAGACGTTATTATTGACATCTTTGGCCATCACCTCAAAAATATTTTTTTCTGGCAGGTGATTTCTCAGCCGCAGCTGAAGACTGCCGAGTGTTCATGATGAGATATTTTTCTAGGGCGCGCCCGACATAAATAACTAAATACTAATCCTATCTAAGTCTATTTTGAATAAAAAGTTTAAATGCCGTTGATAAATACTAGTAAATACATAAAGAAAGTTTAAAACGTCGGATACAATGCTAGGTTGAACTCGTGAATGATTCATTCTGGGAATACCCTCGCAATCTCCCATGATCTTTTTGTGATAACGTGACGTGGAATTTAATATTCTCCTCTGAAACCACTGAGCCAATTTTAACAAAAGTTGTTATGGACGGTTCTAGCTTGGTCAAGATTAAAAATTGTATCCGATGTGCCCGTTAAAAATCCAAGATGACCAGTGTTATTGTAAATAGCAACAAGAGGACACAAAATGGCCTACATCATCACTAGAAGTGCAAGGGGATGGTTGAATGTAAGCTACATCACACAAAAACTTTTTCTTGTTGATGGAAACACAAGTTCATGTTGTGTGAAATGCATGTGTTTCTGGTTTGCTTTGAATCAATACAAGTGTCAATGCACCAGCAATATGGAAAGGGTCAGATGTTATACTGTCTGCCTCTCATGATATAACATAAGAACACCTTATTTATTTACTCAACCTTAAATTATCCACAGAAAAAGGAAACTGCAACTTTCCTGTGTGCCTGCCTGTGCAGGCAGCAGCTTTGAGAAATTCAGTTGACTGCATCTGGAAGTCATAGACTCCTACTGGTTGTGTTAGTTGAGCTAATATGGCAGCAACCTATACAAATGTTGTTAGCTATCAATTAAAGCCACCCTTATTTTATGCTTGCACAAAGTAGCTACATGCACAGAGTCAAGCTTCTATGGAATCATTTTGTACATATCAAAGTCTGGCCACAGATACCAGTGTTGGAGTAAAGGTGGACATTTCTGGAATGTTGGAGAAATCTGGACTGGAGTGTCTTAAGAAAACCACTGACATTAACAAACGGATTGACAATTTTTCACACTAGGACCAGTCCCAAGTGGCATCTTTCTAAATATGTGTTGGAGTACACCCAATCAAAATCATTTTACTTATATCAAGGTGGTGATTTCAAAATATAGAGGAAGCTGGAGTGTCTAGAGAAAACCACTGACATAAACAGACAGATTGACAATTTTTTTTACACTAGGATCAGTCCCAAATGGGATCCAAACCTTGAAATTAAAAGGTGTAATATATATAGAGACCAATGTGCCACCAACCCCCTTGGAATAGGTCTACATATACACTGCTATCCATAAACTTATACACATTTCAAACTAGTCATTTCATTATAGGCAGAAAATCTCCACAAAATTACATTATGGAAATATCATACTTGTAAATCTGAGTGTTGTTTTAGGTAAAATATTGTTTTTAACTTGAAAATATATTTTTCACAGATTTTTATATTTTTTCTCAAATTAAAAATAAATTCCATGAAAACTGGTTCTAAGAAAAACAGCTCTGTTCATTATTACCATTTCAAAATACTGCAAAACCTCTGATATATCAACAATATGGATGGAATTTGACTATAAACCTACGGCAAATATGGATAGCTGTGTAAATTAAGTTAACCAGTGCTTATATATTGTGGCTACCTGTTACATGTTCTTAGTGGTGGCAGTGAACCTGTGTCATAAAATCAGATAACAACCCTCCCCATAAATTTCTACCAGATGATAAAGTTTTTCTTGGAGTGAGATCTATGAAATCTGGGTACTGGTAGTAAAAACAAACTATTTCTTCACAATAATTTTAATACATGTATAATAAATAATGCATGTAATGAAAATACCTTTTTACTCTTCAATGAGACAAATTTATGCAAATAAATAATTGATCTTTTTGCATTTTGGTAATGTTATTAAAATTGAACAATCTGTCTATCTAAAGAATCGGTGGGTACTGGTCAACTGGTTGCAAATCTGTAGTTGAGAATCTAGAACTGACTCTTGATGTTCAGCTGTGTCATGTCCAGTATATCATCTTTAAATGCTAAGCTGTGTATATTGAAGTACAGTCCAACCTGTGTTAAAGGCCACCTCTGTATAAGGGCCACCTGTCTATAAAGGGCACTTTCAATTCCTCCCGAGCCATTTTACTCTTTATTTAACCTCTATATAAGGGCCACTGTTCAACTGAGCCAGAGGCCACCCTATTTTAGTACAAAATGGCTCATGAACCTGTCTATAAAGGCCACTTTTTATTCGTTTTTTGGGGACAAGTTTTGTTACAGTTTCTAAAAATTTGTGCAAAAATGTTAAGCCATGTAGTTTTTTAAAAATCTTGAAGCTAAAATTAGATTTTAAACATTGATTATTTAACTTTAAACCATTGATCATTAAACTAAGTACATGTAACCAAATCTGTATGTTGATAAGAAAAGAATTTTTAAAAATTATATTTTTGAGACCTTTTTAAAAACTTAATAAAAATAATTAAGTCATTTATCCTCATGTCAACAAATGAAGCCATATAGCACCAAGGATAGATTATTACTCATTATTAATTATGATACATATACTATTTTCTATTGTTTTCATTACTGGCTTCTACCTATTAAAGAAAACATGTCTTTATTTAAGATATGTGTATATACTTGGTGATTTTTAAGGGTTTTTTTTTCAAAGATTGATAAAAAGTGTGGTCAGAAGATTTTTCTTTAATTGTTTTCAAAGAAATTATTCTGTTAAAATTAGCTAATGCCTTTTTTGTAACAAATAAAATAAATAAATTAGAACTGCTCACTATTTTTCCAACTAATATTCATATTGATGTCATAACTGGATTTACAAACCTCTATATAAAGGCCACCTGTCCATAAGGGCCACTTTTGCAACTTCCCCCGAGTGGCCCTTATAGACAGGTTAGACTGTAATTTAAAAAAAATTAAATAATTAAATGCATGCTGACTAGTACAAACTGAAATATTATACATAGTTTCTTTTCCTTTAAACTTGTCTCGGATATTTCACTTCCTCTCTGAATTTTGAATTCTCTATCAATATAAGATTGAATCTGTATTGCAATGAATGTGTACCTATCAAAATATAAATGAATACAATATATTTTCTATTGAATTTGATCATACAAATCACACAATAGCCAAAGTAAACAAGAATTTGTCATGAATGTAAGATAATAACACAATATATGAAGTTTACTTCATATAACTAGAGCAGCTCTTTAGACAGCCCCCCCCCCATCTTGCTAGTTGTCATTTTTAAGATTTATTCCTTGTTTTATACACCTTAATTTGGTATGCAACACATTGTCTCATGTTGTTTTCATTTGTTGCAAGTTTCATTAAAATTGATCCATAGACATAGAAGATATGGATTGTACATGATATTTGGACAGGGTGATTCCTATATACCACAATGGGCCCCAACTTTGTTTGTACCGAGTATAAATATACAACTCTGAATTATTCAATATAATGAAAAATAGAACTTGGCCATATTTGGCCTGTGAGACCTATGAATATACAGGGGTTCAAAATTGTCTTGGTCTGGGTCTGGGGCATATTGGGTGTTGGGACCATTGAAAAGTTAAAACTTTAAATTTCGACCCAAATTTTTTCTCTTTACAAAAAATACTACTTTTTTTTAAATGATTACATATTTTCAAATGTTAATTCAATTGCACATGTAACTTCCAGTGATATTTGTCTTTCAAAAAATTATGTTGAACCCATGAAAAAAGGCAAAAGGTCCTGGACCTTTGATTAAGAAAATATGTTTTGAAATTTTAAACCCCTTATTTATATATATTAAACAAGAGCCACATATGCCTTGATTAAAACTCACCTGAGGATAAGTCCTAAATCTACTGAAGAAGTTAAATACACCTTAATTTGGTATGCAACACATTGTCTCATGTTGTTTTCATTTGTTGCAAGTTTCATTAAAATTGATCCATAGACATAGAAGATATGGATTGTACATGATATTTGGACAGGGTGATTCCTATATACCACAATGGGCCCCAACTTTGTTTGTACCGAGTATAAATATACAACTCTGAATTATTCAATATAATGAAAAATAGAACTTGGCCATATTTGGCCTGTGAGACCTATGAATATACAGGGGTTCAAAATTGTCTTGGTCTGGGTCTGGGGCATATTGGGTGTTGGGACCATTGAAAAGTTAAAACTTTAAATTTCGACCCAAATTTTTTCTCTTTACAAAAAATACTACTTTTTTTTAAATGATTACATATTTTCAAATGTTAATTCAATTGCACATGTAACTTCCAGTGATATTTGTCTTTCAAAAAATTATGTTGAACCCATGAAAAAAGGCAAAAGGTCCTGGACCTTTAATTAAGAAAATATGTTTTGAAATTTTAAACCCCTTATTTATATATATTAAACAAGAGCCACATATGCCTTGATTAACACTCACCTGAGGATAAGTCCTAAATCTACTGAAGAAGTTAAATAAACAATAACATTAATTACAAGGATTGTCAAAATCTTGTCAAGTTTAAACCCCACTGTTATCATGACAGACCAATGTAAATCCCATCATGTAACTGCTATACTGTATTTGCTAAGCCTTCATTATCTTTTTATGCAATTTGTTCATCTGAAAAGAGAAATATTTTATGTATTAAAAGAGGCTACATTGAAAACAATGAAAAAATTAACCATTAATTTCTGCTATATCATAATTATGTATACTAAGTTAAAGTGCAATGAATCCTGATTATTTGAAAACATTTTTACATTTAAATCTAACCCAACATAATTAGACACATAATTGGTACCTGGGGTAGGACATGCTATCAAGAGTGTATGGTAGGGTAAAACAGATAGACGCAACAGCAGATTGAACATATACATTTGTAATAAGTTTTTCTGGAAAGAAAGTTGGACAATGTCATATTTACCAGAGAACAAGATGGTCAATAGACTGTCTTGACCACAAATTGGATAACAGCTTTTATCCAGTCACGATTAAAACAAGTGATTTGCATACACACATGAGCTGCGGTATTCACAGATTATGGATATTTCAATTCATCTGCCTAATACAAAATTGTACATCCTCCCCACTGTATACCTTTTAAACAGCACAAACTGATTAATGATAGATATGTTGAATGTCTTCCTTAGATACCCATGTAACAGAAAAGAATAATCAAATACATTTTTTTCAAGTTACAATAAATATAATCCCGAGTGGTGATGTTTTAAAACTAGACTTTAAAAGATTTATAAATATTATTATTTTTATTTTTATTAAGAAATGATGTTTTGATATATTGAAACTGACAATAGCTGATCAGCTCAAGTGTGAAAGTAAGGATTATGGGGTTCAAACCTCGGGCAAGTAGCTAACAAGTAACTTCATATCGCGCTATATTATATTTTAACAAGCAGTGCCAGGATAGTGGTTATACGACCTATGCAAATGTAAACCTAAAACCCCAGAATGCATTGGAATTTGTACCCGTATAAGGCAAAATAATAGGATTGTCAGCTGGTCATTGTCATGATTGTGGTATGTGGAGCCGGTTGCCTGTACTAAAACGTGCATGTGGTGTGGTTGTGACACAAAGACCCCTACTTTCATTAAACATTGACCCTCAAACACAAGGAAATAAAAAAAATTGACAATGCACTGTAGAACTGCAGTATAAAAAATATGAGAAAATAGTTCGTAAAAATTACAATATACACTACCATGTGCAGCATTAACCCTGTCAGACAGTTTCTTCTGATGAATCTGATACATTTTCCACCTCGAAGTTTCGTATGGCTCGTAAAATTTACTGAATGTTCTGTCATGTTTACACCTTGAAGTCTGTCAGTATTTTGTATTCCCGTAAATTCCGCCGTTGATCGGAGAGCTGAAGCGCACCTTTCAGTCGTTGCAACTCAGACAGTTGTTAGTGCATCACGCGCACTTTCGCGCTATATGTACTTATTGATGACGTCACAAGTGTGATCGTCGAAAACCGGAAGTTGCCTGTACAGGCTTAATTACACATTTTTCCAGGTGCAAAATGGGAGGTTTCACCACGTATATCTCGAGAAGGAGACCATGTATGATCATGGGGTATTCGACATTGTTTTAGTTACGGCATTTACTATTTATACTCAAATTATCGAAAATCGTTTAACTTACACTTTAAGATAAGTTTTGATTGGCTAATCTATAATAACTGGTGCCTTGTATCAAGTAAATCCATTATGATTGGCTATTGCCATTATGGTATGGCGAAGCGTGCGTCCGTTCATAAACTTTAATCTTTAATCTTCTCCTCTAAAACCACTGAGGCAATTGAAACCAAATTTGGTGTGTAAGGTCCCTTTGTAGGGTAGACTAAATTTGCAAGAGGCAGCCCCACCCGACATCCAAGACGGCCACCGTTAGTATAAATAGCAAAAATGCAAAAGTAGCCATTGTACATTCAATTTTCAACCGATTTTGTTCAAATTTCAAAGTAAGTAGATAGTGGAAAATTAACATATGTAACAGGTTTTTACGAGCAATTTTTCGTTAACCTAATTTAAGAAATTATGCCAATGAAGTATAATAATTTGTCAATTCTTTGAATATCTTTCCTCTGAAACCACTGGGGGCAATTGAAGCCAAATTCGGTGTGGAAGGTTCCTAGGTGGGATAGACTAATGTTTGCACACGGCAGCCCCGCCCGACATCCAAGATGGCTGTCGTTATTATAAACAGCAAACTGATTTTGTTCAAATTTAAAATGTAGAATGTACATAGCATGCCATTTAACATATGTAACAGGTTTTTACGAGAAATTTTTTGTTGATCTAATTTTTGCAAATTAGTTGTAATGAATAAGTCAATTCTTTGAAAATATTTGTACAACGAAGTAGGCTGCTTGCAAATAAATGGTTGACTCAGGGATATTGCGAGCCTAGGCTTATCAAGGCCCTCAAAAAGTTTTATGGCCGTCATCACAGTATTGTTGGTAAGTTTGATGTCTCTGTGTCCAGGATTGCCCTGGATATATTTGACGTCTCATAGTTCTATGTTCCTTTCACACAATTTTGATTACACACGTGGCGGGTGTAGCTAGCTAAACAGGAGGTGCTTACCCTTCCGGAGCACCCGGCCTCACTTCCCTGGTGGAAGTTCACGTGTCTAACCTAACTTGTCAGTTCCAAAGTTTTTACTTTGCTCTGGATTGTGATTCGGAAATGGATTAGTATGTTTGTTTTTGATTACCACTAGACCAATAAGAAAAAAATTTGATTTGTAAGGCCCTTATGTTGCATAGGTTGCACCAAGCGACCTTGCTCGACATCAAAGATGGCCGACGTTACTATGAAAAGCAAAAATGCAAAAGTAGCCATTTTGCATTCAATTGTCAACCATTTTGTTCAAAATTTAAAATGTTATAGGCAGCTATCATGTACATTGTCGTACTTCACCTGTGTAATGATCTACTGTTTTAATTTCGTTAAGAAGAAACCAAAAACGATATAAAAATTACCACATATATTGAGTTCCTTATTAAATCCCTGTTATTTCATTATTATTTGTAAAATTTTAGGACTTCTGGAAATTACTTCCATTTTAAGTTATAAATAAAGCAGTTGTTTCGACCACTATCTCTTAATAGTCTTGTATAATTTCGGGAAAATGTGACGAAAGAGCATTAGTTTTGGGCTGTTTTTTCATGTTAATTTGATATTTTTCAAAAGTGAAGTGTAAGAGCACACTTTGATAATAGTAAAAATATAAAAATGTAATGTTGGTTTTGACGACAAATTACTACCAATTTCATTGAAAGATAGGGGAATTTGTGAATATTTAGTGAAAGAATATCCAGTATGGCGACACCGCATTTTAATGTAATACATGCAATATGTTGTTTTATTTTCCCCACTAATTGAAACTTAACAAATTGAAAGGTTGTATTTTTTTTAATTCAAATGTCAAATTCGCTCCTTTCGTTGTTAATACATTTTAAAATAGGAGCGCAGAAGAAAGTCCATGCGTGAAAATTTAAAACACAAATGATAAAAATAAAAAGTGTTATTAAATGCCAGACTTCAAGATGATATCCGAGTTTTAAATTTTAACTAGTGGCGACATCTCCGTAAAAAGTGAAATACGGCAATGTGGGATTAAATCAGTGGCGCGATTCCAGTACAATTTACGGCGGTTTTCCTGTAAGTGAAAGATATAATAATACCACAATGAAAAAAAAGTTTTACAAATTTCTTAACAAATTTAAGACAGATTGTCAGATTCATAAATGTCCTCGAGTTATTTTCATATAAATATCACGAGAACAGTGAGAAAATGAAAGTGAAACAATCTTTTAAGACATTGAAAATGGTTATAAATAATTCATTCAGTCAAGTTAGAACATTTTATATATTTTAATCATTTTAAATGTTCCATTTCAACTTCTGTGAGTCAGTAAGTAAGTCATCAGTTTATCCATTCAAATCAATCTGATTTAATCTTAAAATACGTTCAAACAATGGTATATATGTGGCAGATAGAAGATATTTGAATTTATCATTAAATTATTATATGAAATAAAATTACCATTAAATATATATTTGTATAAAATCACTGATATATGATTAAATTAAAAAAAAAGGTATATGACCGAATATATCTTAGAAATTAAAGATAAAAAACATTTACCGAGTATCATAGAGATTGCACATATCAAATGGTTTATATAATACACACGTGTCAATCATTTTCGCAAATTGGACGGTTAACTCTTTTGATAAACAGGATGGTTATCGATAATCATTTAATTACTGGCACGTGATATACCACTTTAATTTTTTAAAATTTATTGTGAATTTATAGTAATCATAAACTATTGAAGTTGACTGTTGTAAGATTATACCAAGAAACCAAGACATCATATTTTATGTATACTTTGTAACAGTGTTTTATACATATTCTCAATTTGTTTGTTATTGCAATATTAGACATTTTCTAATGCAAACATGTATTCTATCAATATAAATAATACATTCTTTTTCTAATAATAGGCCAAAAGTATTATTAATAATTTATTTATCTACTTTGCATTTACCAATTAGATATTTGTTAAATCAGCAACATTTAATACAGCTGTATTAAATGTCACTGGTTAAATTAATTTGAATAGATAGTTGAACATTAGGATGGATGGGCGCGGTGTATCATGAAAATTCACAATGTTCAAATGTTATTCATTATTTAGCATTTTACTTATATTTGTATTGCGCACACATATAGTATTTTTAATATTTGATTCATGAGTTGGACACGTTACTGTTAAATTTCGTACCGTACGGACTTTATATGCCTCTGATTAAAAGGATAAAAGTTTATATATATCATTGTTTTTCTAACAATAACCAACTTTCTCTCAACTTGTATATATTCTTTTTAGTGTAGTGAATATATTTTAGATTCATTTTTCCGTCATCAGGTCATCTAAATCTCAATATGACCGCGTCAGGTTGTCAAGTTACCCAGTGATCAGTTCTCGATAACGAGGTTTGTGAAATTTACATGCAAGAGTTATTCCGCCTGATCACTACACAAAATAGATTAACACGCACAGGCAGCTATCATGTACATTGTCGTACTTCACCTGCGAAACGATCTACAATTCAGAGTCTTACGATCGGCACATAGAAATACATAACAAGTGTACAGTTTTTATTTCGTTAAAAAGAAACCAAAAAAAGATACAAAAATTGACCATTTTAATATGAATATTTTTAAAAATGACCACACCTAAAGTGAAAGAGCACAAAAGGTAAAAATATAAAAATCAAATGTTGGTTTTGACGACAAATCACTTCCAATTTCATTTAAAAATAAGGGAATTTATGAATATCTAGTGAAGAAATATTCAATATGGCCGACGCCGCGACAAGTATAATACATACGATATGTTGTTTTATTTTCCCTACTAATTAAAATCTACAAATTTAAAAGTTTCATGTTTCTTTTACTTGAAATGTCACAATTTCTTCTTTCAGTGCTAAAACATTCTAAAATAGGGCGCAAAAGGGATAATTTCAATACCTTAAAATTAAAAGCATACAAGTTTAAAAGGAATAAAGAAGATGGTATCCGAGTTTCAGCAATATTGACACATTGGCGACATCCCCGTAAAAAGTGAAGAAGTGAAATATTTCGCTACCTTTTGATTAAATAATACCACAATCAACAATAAAAAGATTTAAAAATTTCCAAACAAAAAAGACAGAATTGTCAGTCAGCTTTCAAAATTTCTGGATTTATTTTCATATAAAAATCTAAAAATCACGAGAAAAGTGAGAAAATTGAAGTGGAATAATACTTTAAGACAATGAGAAAATGATTACAAATAATTAATTCAGTCAAATAAAATAAAATATATATATTTAATTTTAATTGTCAAAATTCATTTTAATAGGTCAGTAAGTCGGTCCATCAGTTCATTCTTCAAAATCAATCTTATATGATTTAAGTCTAATTTAATCAATATATCTTTTTTTAAAATTAAAGAAATAACATTTACCGGTTATCATAGAGACTTCATATACCTAATGATTTATACACACACACACACGTGTCAATCAATTAAAAGGAATTGGACGGCAAGTCCTTTTAATTACAAGTTCTAGTAATAAACAAGATGTTTATTGATACTTTAAATGATATTAATGTATTGTGAATTTACAGTAATCAGAAACTACCTATTGAAGTTTGCCTTGGGAAGATTATACGAAGAGACCAAGACATCATGGGTTATGTGAACTTTGTAAAAGTGATTTTATACATATTTTTGTTATTACAATATGAGAATTCTTCTAATGCAAACATGTATTCTATATATAGATATAAATAATAAATTACTTTTTTCTAATAATGGGCCAAAGTTAATATTATAAATTTATTTATTTTTACCAGTTAAATATTTGTTAAATTAATTTTACAAGATAGTTGAACATTTACATTAGGATGGATGGATATGATGTATTTATTAAAATGTGTATTAGCATTTATACTTATATTTTATGTTTGTATTGCACATACATGTTTTTTACTATTTGATTCATGAGTAAGTCAAGTTACTGTTTTTGTGTTAATTAAAAAGACAACAGCATTTTTAACAAACAATAAATATCTTCTACTTCAAAATTACCATCTACTTTTTGTTTCTCTCAACTAGTATATTTCCCTCTTCATGTAAACATTAAAATTACTTTGCTGTTCTGTTTCTAATAGACATTTCCCAGTTTGATATACTGCTAACTCTGTATACGATATACGGTTAAGAGGAGTTCATTTCAAAAGATGTTACTGAACGTATATATTGTTGATACACAAAAATTTAATACAAACAGGATTTACTAGTAAAATATTCATCATTTTTCTCCTACAAATTAAACTAAAGGTTATTCACAATACGGTTTTATGATTGCATAGTAGATGACTTCAGATGCCATGCAGTATTTTGTACACTTTTATATCACTGTTGAAAATTGTACGGGAAATTATTAAATGATTCTTTATTTATTTTGAAAATCGGGTGATTTTATTTGAATTTTTATGTGTGTAAAGATACGTTTTGTCACCCAGAATAGTTCAGTCGGAAGTTAATTGTAAAGTCATTCCTCCTAGTTGGTATTGCTGTGTGTGATTTTGATGTCGCAAAAACCCGCTATATAACGAAATGACCTAGCGGTGGCAACTTTACATATATTGTATTTAAAATAAAATAAAAAAGTAAATAAAAGATTTAGAAGAAACGTATATCCAGATTCAGCTTTGCTCATGTAATCGCGTATTAATACCCAAGTCCAATGTCCAGCAGTGCGAACGCTGGGTGTTCGAGCTCCGGTTTGTCCCGACCAACCATATCAAATAAGAAATAGTTGTTTTGCCAAATACTCCAGATACTGTTTACGTAGACCATAACATTAAAATTAAAATGTCCAGTTGTACGGTAGGCGAAAATAACGTTTTTTGTACAATAAACTAAGAACGATACAAAAATTTTAATCTGCCTTTTCATTAATGGCTGGTAATTCACGTCAAGAAGATAAAACAATATATAATTAGTCAATTTATTAGCTTTGCTAACATAAGTCAGATAATGATAAATAATAGTATTGACTTATTTATCGTACCATAAAACAAACGACTGTATACAGTACTCTATGTGCCAATGTTTAGTTGTGCCCATATTATCAAACACACTCTCCTTTATATTGATCAAAGATATACAATCACTTGAAGCAGTCAGTTTGTGGGTTTCGATGGAAAATAGATATCATACTACTGCAAAACTGATTAATTGTTTCGCTGATTAAACTGTTCTGAGAAGGGATTCCAATAAATTTCTAGTCGGCTTTATATTAGGATGGACGGGAAAAGGCGTGAGAAGGCGTGAATGTATACATCTGATGACATTGAAAATTTTGTAACGACCCCCCCCCCAACAGTATATCGTTTACAGTCAGAGATAGCAGTATATCGAAGTGGGAAATTTCTTATATCTCTTAAATTCATTTGTACCGCCATCAGGTCATATAACCTCATTATGACCGCGTCAGGTTGTCAGTTACCCAGTGGTTAGTTACCGAAATTTACCTGTAAGAGTTATTCCGCCTGATCACTACACAAAATAGCTGTAGTCGTAATAATAATAACAATAATAACTAGAGATTGTAACTGGGATACCAGTTACGTATGATTCCCCACCATCCATAAACTATATATTATCTAAAATATACATCTGATATATATCTGTTTTTTTAAAGTATATTGGACTTTAACTTTTATACTGTCTGGCTTGGTATTGATGGGTTATAGACAAAACGTACCTTTGTCAAAACGTTTTGGTGGGTATGTTCTGGTATGGGTACGTTTTGGTAAAAATGTGGATGCGTTTCGTCTAAAAATGGGTACGTTCTGGTAGGGTACGTTATGACACGGGTACGTTTTGTCCTGCATCATAGGTATTTAATTACGCAATTTACACTCACCAAACTTCGAGATTAAAGAAATTGATTATATCTACACAGATAACAGATTATTGGTACCAAATTTCATCTAAATTCATCAAGCCGTTTCCTAAATCTGCATCAGCAAACTATGAGTAGGTCTTGAGAGAATAATAATAATAAGAACTAGAGATTGTAACTGGGATACCAGTTACGTATGATTCCCCACCATCCATAAACTATACATTATCTAAAATATACATCTGAGATATATATATATATATATATATATATATTATAATATATATATATAATATATATATATATATACAGTTGACTCTCGTTATCTCGAACTCGACGGGGAAATGCAAAAAGTTCGACTTATCCGGAGTTCGAGATAACCGATGTTAAAAACGACAACAAAAGGGAAGTAACTCGTACACGCCTACCGGAAGTCGCTTCCGGTTTTATCTTGTCAAACTGTATATTGCCGTTTTCTCCTATATCGTATGTATTCAAACACGATATATAAAAACTGCATTATTTATTATTTGTATTTATAATTGAGAATGTAGTATATAAAAAATCGGGAGATTATCTGTTACTTGTTATTAGCCGACAAATAGTGGAGTCCGCTTTGGTCTCCATACCAGTTTCGCTTTGTGTACTTTAATCACCCCAAGCTTCCGGTTGTATTGAGTAATGTTCACATCACACGCTTTCGGAAGCCATGTTCAGCTTGGCAGTAATTATAACACCTGATAATCACCTGGATGGTTTAATTGCTTATGCAAGGGATAATAATTAAGGGCTTAAGGAAATTGGGAGGTCAGTGCAATGTTGTAATTTTAAAATCAACAAGAGGCCGACAGTCAAATATTTTATTTGTGTCGGAATGTGTTTTTCTACCAAAAATTCTGTAGGCGCTGACAAATTTGATTTCTCAAATTTTTTGTTCGAGTTAACAAATTTATTTTTCCTAAATTTTTTGTTCGAGTTAACGAGTGTAATTTTCCTAGGATTTTCATTCAAGGGGACGAAAATATTGTTCGACATATCCGATAATTCGAGATATCCGAGTTCGAGATAACCGGTTATTTTGGTTTAATAAAGAACAAATCTGTTCGGACTTTTTAAAAAAGTTCGAGATATCCGGTAGTTCGAGATATCCGAGTTCGAGATAACGAGATTCAACTGTATATATATATGTGTGTGTTTTTTAAAGTACATTTGACTTTAACTTTTATACTGTCTGGCTTGGTATTGTACAGATGGGTTATAGATAAAACGTACCTTTGTCAAAACGTTTTGGTGGGTATGTTCTGGTATGGGTTACGTTTTGGTAAAAATGTGGATGCGTTTCGTCCAAAAATGGGTACGTTCTGGTAGGGTACGTTATGGAACGGGTACGTTTTGTTCTGCATCATAGGTATTTAATTACGCAATTTACACTCACCAAACTTCGAAATAAAAGAAAGGAGGTTGTGCACTATAGGCTATTTTGGCCCCATATAATGATTTTTCTGTAGAATTTAGTCCAAGATTTAGCCTTTGTAAAAACATAAAAATTTAAGTGTTCCGATGTACGGTTGCTTAGCAACGGTGCATGGCAACTGACCCTTAGTAAATCTTAAATATGGATATTTCGCATTATAGTTTAAACATATTGTGGCAGATTTCATCCCATTCTAATTTTTTTGTGTAAATAATCTTTCTACATTACTACATTTATCAATAAAAGTAAATATTAAGTTCGAGAACATAAAATAAACATTATTTGTCACCATGGCAACAAAATGTCCATAGCAACGGATGGTTAAATATACTTTATAGATATAAAAATGGGTGCATTTGTGTCCTTAGCAACTGATAGTTTACATAATGTATAAAGTCATGAAATAAAACATTATTTGTTACCATGGCAACTAATTGTCCATAGCAACGGGTTGCTAAATATACGCATGTACATATGGAGTGGATGTAATTGTTTCCATAGGAATGGATGATTGAAACGAGAAATTGCGTTTGTTCAGGTGTCAATCGCGGGGTAAGTCACCCCAATGGTGGCAACGTTTGTACATTAGAAAGAACTGATTTTGTTAGTAATAGCAATGATAGGTGTATTTGAATGAAGATAAAAGTGTAATAACTTCTGGAAATTGTTATTTTGTTATATAATATGATGTTTCCATATGCACATTCATAACAAGATATGTTGTTTTACTATCTAAGGTACTGCAACTTTCAGGAAAATTTCACTAGGCCATGAAAAGGTAGGTCACAATGACCTTCTTTGTGTTGAAACACATAAAGCATCTGAAGTTGTACTTACAACCACGTTTCATCAAAATTGTCATATTAAACTTTATATTATCAAAGAAAATCACTGGACTTAAAACCAGGTCACAATGATCTTTTCTGTGTTGCAACATGTAGAGCATATAAAGTCGAAGATATGAACCAAGTTTCATCAAAATCAGTAATCTCATCACATTCTATAAAATGGTTTTGAGAAATCCTGTTTCCGAAAGTGCATTCAATTACTCTTCAAATATCAGAGGAAATCACTGGACCATAAAAACAAGGTCACAATGACCGACTTTTAGCGCAACATGTAGAGCATATAAGATTGTACCTAGAAACTAATTTTCATCAAAATCGGCCAATTCTTTTCTAGAGTGCAAAATCAGTACAGTGGGATGTCGTTATTATCTCCCTATTTCAACCAATGAGATGTAAATAAATAAAACCTCCTGATTTATGATAATATTTTTTTTAATGCTGCAGAAAAAGGGAAATATTAAAATTAAAATAATATATAATTAAAATAGATTTATAATAAAACAATTGAAAAAAATTTTAAGAGGTGCGAAACACAAAAATGAAAATAATAAAAGCACCTGGATATAATATACATGTATAATATTAAACAAAAAAATGAATTGTGTGAAGAGGTGAGAGAGAGATTTAAATTTATCCTCATCGGGTATAATCTTAATAATTTATAAAAATATAATTTATAATTCTTTAAAAAAAAAAAACCCCTTCATTGGATTTGAACCCGGATCGTCAGTTTCTAAGTCTAAACTGCTATCTATTGCGCCACCACAACATTGAATGTTGACCATGGTTTTCGTAATAAAAGTGTATAATCCGATCTACGCTCTAATTACAACTAATCTTCATGGATTTTATTTTTTCATTGCTTTATTTGTCGTATTTTTCAAAACCGCTTCTTAAAATTATTGGATTTATAATCGCTACATTGTAAACCATACACACGAAATGGTACAAGTGGCATTCACCTCGGTGTCACTGAACTCTGTCCCGACTGTCGGAAGTCAGGATATTTGAGCCCATTTTCTTATTACCATATTATCAGACAAAAAATAACAGTATCCGTGAAATAAAATGAAAAGAAAAGTAACATAATTATATGCACATCACTGAAATCGCGAATGTGTAGCTTAAATTGTGTATCAATGTTGCTGAACGATCTACGTAGCCGGTGTGGCCAGTTGTTGTTGTTCTTGACGACGTCGTCGATTTCTAAAATGTGTAGCATTCCGCTCTACAGCATGAACGGTTACCGGCGTTATTTTTTAACAGTTATTTATAAATGCATTAAATTTTATCGACTCCGTTTTGTTAAAATATATGTAATCAATAAAAAACACAAATATATTTTATTATTTATTTTGCTTATTTATCAAAATCATAACAGAAAGAAAATATATTAGCCACATTGTGCTACACAATTTACCTTACCCCATACTTCCCGACTTCAGTGGACAATTTTATTGACGATTTTTTTCAAATTAAACTATGAGCGCAGTCGTGCTCCACAAAAATATTTTAACACGTGGTTCTTTATTCAACATTAGTTTATAGTTTAAATATATTTTTGGAGCACGACTGCGCTCATAGTTTAATGAAGAAATGTACCGGAAAACCGTCAATATTTCGAAAAATTGGACAAACATCCAGTACTTTAGTGATACATGACGACAGTTTAAAATATTTTTTGTGTAAAACTTTTATAGATTTATTTCATTTGTATAATTGGCAATGTGTTCGGTAACATATCAAAGATATTTCCCCCTTTAAAACATTATTAAAATTGTGGTGCCGGGAAGGGCCCATAGCGCACAACCTCCTTTATCATATCTTGCATATCTACACAGATAACAGATTATTGGGACCAAATTTCATCTAAATTCATCAAGCCGTTTCCGAGATCTGCATCAGCAAACTATGATAGTAGGTCTTGAGAGAAGAATAATAATAAAAATAACTAGAGATTGTAACTGGGATACCAGTTACGTATGATTCCCCACCATCCATAAATAATTTATGGCATATATCTGGTGAAAAGACCCTAGCAGGGTTAGCGCTGGGTTGTAAAAGTCTGTCGTCAAGGAAATCGCCAGTTGTAAACTTTTGTTGCCAATTTCATTACTGTGTCGCCAAAAAGGGTAAATCTTGCGTTTTTAATGTTGTGTATATATTGCCTTGATGAACAATTGCATTTTAAAGGCAGTTGTGTATAAAGTACATTTGTACCGCGCCGACCTGGTAAACTAAAAAAAATCATACCTTGATTGCTTTTTAAAATTTCTTTGAAAGTTAAAGTAGATCTGAATTAAAGTTTTCGGTTGAGAAAAATCGTACATTGGAAGGCCTTCTCGGCATAGGAAGTGACGTTTTCAATGAATTTTATTGAATAAGAAAACTCGTAGAACCCCTCTCGGGCCTCTGATTTGGCGTCGCCGCGTGTTACAATGAATGAACACGTATGGGAGGGTTTGCGCTGGGCATCGCTAACTGCGATGTTTTTCTTTAACTTGCGACAAAACAAGGCGCTTTGCGATTTTTTATTTATTTTCATATTTCGACTATTATAATGTCTTGTCATGTGACATATGCATGTATTTGTTTATGTGCTATAAGTATTATTTGTATACTTTATGCAAATAAAGTTTATTTATTATTATTATTATTATTATTATTTGCGAATTTTCTGGCCACAAGTTTTCAAAGTTCACCGGTATCTTGGTCACCAGTAATTAACAGGTGATAACACATTGAAGCCAGTGACGGATTGGCGAGTGTCACTGAATAAACACAGTAATTAACGACTGAGTTGATTAAGATCGTTGTCTTAGGTGCGAATGTAAGACCTTCTAATGATGGGCAGGTAGATCCAAGTAATATTGTAGCGTGTCGACACTGCCTGAGGATATACCCAGGTGCCCTCCCCATGTCGTCAGACAGTATAAACACCGATGGACATCATAGGAGGCCATCTGTTTGTATTTTAATTACGCGACTTATATCGTTTATTCCTATATGTTTGAGGTTCATAATCATAACGATACATCTACTCAGTCAAAACATTTTAATATGAAGTGTGTATGTTAACTCTGTGTATAGTGTGTTGAAATAGATCGACGCTGTATATATAGTCCGATTTAAAAGACCCCCTCTATTGAAAAAATGTACTTTTCAACACGTTGAGGTACATATTAGTTTAGGTGTATTATACGGAATAAATCTCATATTGTTATTTCCAGCATCTAAAAGACCCAGATCTTCATTGCTCTATAGATTATTGAGGTGTTTTTGATGCAAAAGAAATAAAGTCGACTCTCGTTAATTCGAAATCGGTTGAATCGAAATTTCGCTTAAAGGGACACTGAAGTCTAGGGGATTATGACCAAAATCGATAGTTATAAGTACAATATTAATAATAAAATTCAAAAAAATAAAAAATTATTCCATTAAGATATATATTTCGCTATTTGAAAATTGCCGAAAATCATCACCGCAGCTCTTCTGTGTTGGAGGTGAGAAGAACACGCTGTGACGTCATGTGTGAACAACCCTCGCCATGCTATCAATAGTGTGGTTACAGTATAGTGTAAAAGTTGTTAAAAATATTGTTTAAATATGGTTTTGTGTGCGACCGTTGATTGTAAAAATAATTAAAAAATTATGATAGCTTAGAATTTGTCTCTATTTAGACTTATTTTAAATGACCAATATTGGCTAAATCATGTGCACAATGATCTATGCATCAACTAACCTAAAATGATAAAATATTCTTTTATTTTTTCACGATAAATCAATAAGATCCCAATTTCTTAAAAGTAGAATTTACATCCCTTTCTCGCATACAGGTAATTAAGAGATTATCAGTAACCTACAGTACCTTTAGATCCTGTTTATTAGACATTCCATCGCCGGTAATCAAGAGGTAGATCTACCTTACAATATACAACATAGATCTGAAGATTGATAGGTGTAAATAAATTAAGTGATAAAGTCTTCACGATATCCCATATTAAATGTAAGTATAATTAATTTGGAATTTTGGAAAGATGCATTAAAAAATATTAAATATTTCAATATTGATTTACGAATGTATAAATTGATGGGTGTCGTGACTGGCGGTATGAAATTAAAATGATTTAAATTAATGAAATATTCCTATTCGTAAGTTCAATTTTAAACATCAAAAACTCTAAAAAAAAATAATTAATCCCCCCCCCCCCGCTTCTCATGTCATTGATGCGAAGAAAAATTATGTCTGTAACAGTGTGATCTAGTTCAGGACAAATTTGAATGCTGACGGCGAGAGTCCGTACAGGCCCGTCCTTTAAAATTGTATAAATTTACTTTTAAATGAATTTCCATACAATGACGTTTTTAAGTAGACTTGGCTGCAAATTTCATGAAAATCTCTTAAAAAAACTAAAATAAAGTACAATATCCACAGTATATTATTTACTATGTTATACTGCTGTTTGTGTTCACCATATCATTTCATAATTTCTGCTACTTCGTCTGTTTCACATCTTGATATAAATGAAATTATCTTGACTACGATTTTGCCTTACAAGTTATAACGTATTCAGATATAAATGGAATTATCAGGACATGGATTATACAATTCAAGCAATAATTATAGCTAGCGTCATCTTGATATAAATAAAATAATCTTGAGATATATAATACAATCCAAGTTATAATTATTGACATGACTGGTGACATCTTGATATAAGTGAAATTATTGTGAGATGTGAAGATACTTAAATGTAACTACAAATAATTAATACATGTATAAACTAAAGAGAATGTATTGTCCAATTTTCATTAGATTTAAAAGGACAGCTTATTCCCCGGTTTCAATGGTACACATATATAAAGAAATTGGGAAACAATTACAACTTATAACTTCTGAAAGAAACGCATCTCTTATTTTCCAAACTATACACAGGGTGAAATAACTCTCCTGTTTATTGTGTAACCAGTAGGTGATCTGATGACGAAACGCATTAAAAATTAAAATAAAAAAGTGAAATTAAATTCTTGGCTCATAACAATTGTGTGGCAGAAAGGGCTCAATAGGTGGTCAGGTGGCCCAATCGGTAGAGCGTATGTTAGTACATGTATTGTGAAGGTCCCGGGTTCGAGTTCGGTTACGCCGCTGTTACATTTGGGGAATCATCCGACCCTGGGCATTGGCTGACCAACAAATTGGTCCCAGGGGTGGAACCCGCTGGTTTCGATTCAAGGGAGTTGAATAGAAAAAAGATGGGAGGAATTTGGCGGTCCGTGTAGCTCAATCGGTAGAACGTCCCGCTAGTATTAGGAAGCTCCCGGGCTCGAGTCCCGGTGTAGCAGCTGCATTTTCCCCTTTCCTGTTAGTACATCAAAAGTAGCTATCCCCTCTTCTGATTTACAAATGCTTGTTATTCTTTTTTCATATATAATTATTATCATCATTAATATTATTTTAATGCATATTAACATCATTTTCTGGAAGGACCTATTTATTTATTCTATATACGTATTTATTATAAATAAATATAAGTAAAAGTCTGAAATAATTATTGTGAAAAATGATGTTTTTAAAAATTCTCTAAAAATTATAGATATTTATGAATTACGAGATTATCAACATCTTAAAATAAGGTGTGTAAATACACAACTACTGTTGCAGTTAAAGGGTTGGTAAATATACAGGAAGTGTCGGTATACCTGTCTCGTTAGTTAAGTGGATTGGGTACACTCCGATATACAACTAGTCAGTCAATATTGAGGGTTTAATTACAGGTGACTATAATAATAATAATAATAATAATAATAATAATAATAAAAACTTTATTCTCATCAACCGTAAATTTTTTTTTTTCATGACTGGCCATGGTGTAATGTCTCCTCGTCTTATGTTGTTTCTTGCAATCGTTGCTAATCGCAAAACTTCTTGGTTGAAATGCACGATCTCAAGGTCAAAGCTGTCGATTATACATTTTTAAATAAATTGCAATTTTTAATTTTGTCTTTGATCTGTACGATTTCTGTGCAGCAAATGCATTCCCTCTCAGTGTTCATTGCTCGGCAGTTTCATTATATGTCCCAAACCTACAAACGATGATCATTATCTATAACTTCGCATGAATCCGATTTGAATAAATTCTCTGGTTTACTTTCAGTTCCCTAATATTCTGACTCAAAATCAAAAAGATAATGCGCCATTTCTAATAATATGGATAAGTAACAACTCGTAAGATGCGACAATTCAGTATATATAAACAGTAGTTAGGAAGAGTGGTTGTTCACACATGACGTCACAACTTGTTTTCGTACCTCCCGATTGAAGAGTTCCAAAATGGCCTGAGGTTACGAATTTTGATTTTTTAAACTTCTATATCTTTTTTATTTCGGCGAATAAAAGGGTGAAATTTTCAATATAACAATAATTTAACATAAATTTTCATATTTTGGTCAAATTGGCTAGACTTCAGTGTCCCTTTAAATCGAAATGATACAAATGGTCCCGTCAGATCGCTATGTATTTCTAAGTAAATTTGTTAGTTCATTCGATATGCCGAATTTGAAGCGAATTTTCAGTCCAAATTACGAAATATTACAAAAATTCCCATGTTTAAATCGAAGTGAGCTTTTAGTCCAAATTACGAAAATTCCAATATTTAAATCGAATAAAAAAGACACAAAAATATTTATCTTAAACTTGAACAATACCTGAAATAATTGTCCATCTCTTATTTGAAAAGTGTTAATAGTAACAGAGTGGCGGCTTACTCCGAAGATTCATTTCCGACTAAAACTACAAATTTTTGTACTCGACATACCGGTCATTAGGAAAGTGTCAGTCAGTAAAAGGATACATTTCATTGGTGTAAACTTAAAAAAGTGGGCAGTCTTCTACTTCCACAGTCAGTTATTAACAGAAAACCCCAAGCCATTTGATCTATCAAGGCAAATTGTATACACCATTCATCTCATTGTGTAAGGTTTTAAGTACAGGCGTGTGACGTGACAAGCTGTGGTTTAAAAAATCGCCAAGTTTTTAACGGTCACTAATCGGATTAACTCATAGGTGAAAGCATTGGCTTGGTATAATTAAGGTGTCGTAACCAGCTTATGTCCATTCAGAATTGGTTTCCCCGGGTATTTAACTACGTATTTGTTTACACCCACCCACCCACCTTCAAGATAACGAAAATAAACGCGTCTTGATTATCTACACAGACAACAGATTATTGGTAGCAAATTTCATCTAAATCCATCAAGCCGTTCCCGAGATATGCGTCAGCATATGGTCTTGAGAGAAGAATAATAATAAGAATAATAAAAAATAATAAGAAGAAGAAGAAACAGAACGAAAACAATATGATTCCCCACCTTCGGTGGTGGGGAATCATAATAAGAAGAATATTAATAAGAATATTAATAATAAGAAGAAACAGAACGAAAATAATATAATTCCCCACCTTTGGTGGTAAAAAAATCATAATAATAATTGTTCAATTACATTGTATTGGACGTTACAGTTTAAATGCCAATTTTGATTCTCGGTTTCGGTGCGACGTCGTTGACAGATAAAGATCATCCCCTTGGATACGGTGACAATAACTCCTTAGATACTATAGATTTATATAGTGATTCGTACAGACTATACAAACATAGACTACTATGTTTCCATTAATACAAGATCTCTCAGTCAGTTTGGTCCATTTAAAAGACATATTGATACAAATCTAAAAAAAACTCAAACGTAAATGCATTTATAATTTCTCTACGAAAGCCTATGAGGCTCATAAATGAATAACAAATAAAAGGCGTAATAACGCGAAATAACGGCGTTATAACGCGAATTAAAAGCCGTGATAAAGCGAATTGACTTAAGGCGTTATAACGCGAAATAAAGTCGTAATTTAACGCGAATCATGTTGAAAGGTATTATAACGCTAAATTAAATCGTAATAACGGCTTCGCGTTATAGTTCCCGTTTTTCTCCTATATTGGGTTGTAAAATAAATTTCATACATGTTTGCAAATAAGTTTCATTCAGTTCTTGTTTAAAACGGTGAAAAATCATTTAGATACGGCGTCAACCCATGTGTAAATCATGTAGGACTCCGTGATTGCTGCGATGATTTTCGTCTCTAACATCAAATTGAAATCAATTAGGTGTAAACATACGTGATTTTTACATAGCATAATATGTATGTGCCTACCTCCAAATAGCGTGTTTAAACACAACAGATACATTTACTTGCTCGGCTGAGGCTAACCCGTCCTACAATAATTATTTCGCTCGTCGTATAGTTCGCAACATCCGGTTTAGTGGATTGTTCGTCTATACACTGTGATGATATCTGTTATACCATAATTTTGAAGTTTTCCAAAGAGTCTTTGGTTAAGGTATAGAGTCCAATTTTTTGAAAATCAAGATAAATGATGTCTATCGATTCATGATCATCAAGATTATTTGTCCAGTTTTCAACTACGATAAAAACGCTTGAGGTGAAGTTGTTTTATCATGGTCGGTTTCTTCTTTATTTCCCATACTATCAGTTAGTATATTTATGGACTCTCTAAACTTCGTCTTGGATTTTATATATTTCCAAAAAGTGTTACAATCTTGCTTTATGTTGTTAGTTATTGGATCCTCGTACTCTTTTTTGGCGCTGTTTATTTTCTTGGTTGCGTTGTTTTTTTTCTGTCGGTTTTCATCTGATTTACAGTAGGTATATTTTTCTAGTGTTTGCGCTGATTTTTTGGCCTGCTTTTTTAATCCATGAAGTGTTAAAAATCTTCTTCCTCGGTTTACTAACTGGTACATTTGCTTTTATTTTCTTGTTGATAATAGCGGTAAACCGATTCCAAGCATCTTCAACACTGAGATGGTTTAATTCTGTTTCCTAATCTACACTCTGAAGGGTATTAAGTCACCCCTAACATAGTTGGGTTAACTTATTGATTTAACCTTTATTATTATTATTCTGTATTTTTTCGCCACACTTTCGTAAATAGCATAGCCAAATAACGGTTTGATGGAATGTGATGATAATTTTACACTTGTCCCCTATGACACGCAGTTGTGCGTTTTTTGTCGGGTCACATCTCATTGGTTGAAATAGAAGGGGGGATAATAACGATGTCGCACTCTATTGATTTTGCACTCTAGAAAAGAAAATATTTGGCCGATTTTGATAAAAATTAGTTGATAGGTACAATTTTAGATGCTCTACATGTTGCACCACAAAGTTGGTCATAGTCCAGTGATTCTCTTCAATAATTTCCGCCAAACTTTTTTAAAGAGCATTGCCAAAAAACGGTTGGGTGCAATGTGATGAGACTTTTTACACTTGTTCCCTATGACACACAGTTGTGCCTTTTGGAGTCATATCTCACTGGTTGAAAAAGAAAGGGAGATAATAACGATGTCACACTCTACTGATTTTGCACTCTAGAAAAAGAAACTACCGAATTGGCCGATTTTGATGAAACTTAGTTTATAGATACAATATTAGATGCTCTACATGTTGCACTACAAGTCGGTCATTGTGACTTTTTAATGGTCCAATGATTTTCTTCGATACTTTAGGAGTAATTGAATGCACTTTCGTAAACAGCTTTTCTCAAAACCCATTTGGTAGAATATGATGAGACTACCGATTTTGATCAAACTTAGTTTATTTGTACTACTTTATATGCTCTACATGTTGCAACACAGAAAAAGGTCATTGTGCATTGTAGTTTTTATGATACAGTGATTTTCTTTGATAATATAAAGTTTAATAGGACATCTTTATGAAACTTGGTTGAAAGTACAACTTTGGATGCTTTATGTGTTTCAACACAAAGTAGGTCATTATGACCTATTTTTATGACGCAGTGATTTTTCTTAAAGTTGCAGTACCTTAGATAGAAAAACATTAACACGTCTTGTTATGAATATGCATATAGAAACTTCATAATTATATAGCATCTGTGCATAAAAAATAACAAATTCCAGAAGTTATTACACCTTTATTTTCATTCAAATACATTTACCATTGCTACTACTAACACTATCAGTTCTTTCCTAATGTACATGGTTGGCACTGTCATATACCATTTTTTGAATGTATTTTATGATTAAATTCAAAAAATGGTATATGACAGCACTATTGGGGTTGACTTACCCCACGGTTGAGTCCTGCTCAAATGCAATGTTTAGTTAATCAGCTTTGAAGTAAAGGGGTTTTTCTCGAAATTAACTCGTGAATTTGCTTTTCATATTAAGATTAAAAACTAGACACATGTGGTCGCTTTAAGCTAATAGTGGATGGTAATTTAAGTATCAATCATTTCTCGTTCAATGGTAGATATAAGGTTACTCATTATGCCCATTTGTTGTGAATTTAAAATTTGCTATGTGAGATAGTCTCTAGGAATTTGAATGTTTAGATATTTTTGCAACATCTTGTTGATTCTGAACACCAGTCAATATTTTTTAGATTAAAATCTCCTACTAATAGCTTTCGTAGTTTTTTTACAAATTTTATAATTTTGAGTCTCATCCCCACTAGACAGGTAGGACCATGTAGTGGACGTTGTTGATGGTCCAGTACAGCTTCTATATAGATGGATTATCGTCTAGCACTTCGTAGACATAACATCAACACAAGATGGCTGTTCAATCACGTTCTTTATTACACGTCATACCTCTTACGTCACACTGACGTCATTCACAATACACATGTTTAATAACATACAAATTGGACATGAATCCGGATATTACATCCCTCCATATTTTTAAAAAGAAAATACAAACTATGTTAACTATTAAAGATAATTAGTACTATGCATTTAGTGCATAAGAAATGTGAAATTATAACAGTTCATTTCAGCCCTGAAATAGAAATGCAAAATAAAAAAAATATTAAAATTACATTGTCAATGAATTCAAAGTCAATGAAACACTTAATCTTTCTTTAAACAAAGGCATCTAGTTTCTGTGGCCGGCGAACCGCTCTTCCTGATCTAGTTACGGTTGTTCCATGTTTTTCTGTAGAACCAGACGTTTGAATATTTTCACTAGTTTTTGGAATGTCACTCATTTCCTCTTCCAATTCAGAATCTTTTTCTTGGTTCGGGATATCAAAATGAACTTTTTTAAAGAAAGAAGAATTTCTCGTCACAGTGTTCTGTTTGTTGTAATTAGGTCCAGGCGATTGTGACGCAGTTATCATATTTCCTTTGTTGAGACTACAGCATGTAGTGTCGGCATGAATGTAGGTGACAGTTTGTTTTGTTTAACACTGTTACGCACTAGAACGGTGTCACCAACTTTTAAATCGTGATTTTCAGCTAATAATTTGATATTAGCATAGTGTCTCATAGTACCTTTGGATGTTTCCTCACTTTGTCGATCAAATTCGTCAATTCTATTGTCACCAGACCTCTGCACTTTCACCTGTGGAAGTTTTGTTTTAGGTTCGCGACCGAATAGTAATCAGTGTGGCGATACACCTGTTGAAGCATGTGGTGTGGCTCTGTATTGTCGTAAGAATTGAAACATCTGTTGTTTCCAGTTGCGTTGTTCGATATGCGACGCGCGAATAACCTTCATTAGCGGTTTATTTACCGATTCAGCCTGTGAATTGGCTCGGGGCCATTGAGGTGTGATTCGACGATGTTCGAACCCAGTATTATTTGCGAACTCTCGGAAGGCATGCGAGTTAAAGGGACTCCCGTTGTCAGACTTTATTATCTTCGGAATGCCAAAAACTGACAAAACTTTGTCGAGCACAGCGATTGTTGTATTTGCCGATACGGATTTAGTTACTTCGACTATCGGGTACCTGCTATATTCGTCAGTTACTACAAACAAGTACTCGTCGGTCGGTAGAGGACCGCAAAAATCCATGCTAAGATCTTGCCACGGTTCCGATGGCAGTTCAGACATATGAAAAGGTTCGAAACGTTTTGGTTTTTCGGTTACCGACTGACAAGCAAGGCAACCTCGAATCGCGTCCTCCACTCGATCATTTATTCCTAGGAACCATACTTTTGATCTAAGAAAGGATTTTGTCCTTGTAATGCCTTGGTGCCCTTCGTGCGCGAGTGAAATAGCTTTTCGCGTAATTCACGAGGCAATACTATTCTGTGATCTCGTAATAAAACATTATCGCTATGGACAGATAATTCGTCGCGTATAGTCCTTAATGACTGTAATTCAAGTATGTCGATATCTGGATCCGTTATGTTTTTTAACCTCATACCAACTAATTCAATAGCTTTCATTATACACTTGTCGCGACTGTTGCGAGCTTAACGTCATCGATACTAATTGCTTTTAAACACGCCTCTGATGCAATAAAGTTCACGTATTGTTCTGTTACGCGTTCTTCATGTGATGAAATCGGACACGGTATCGGGTGTCTAGACATGTAATCTGCCGGGTTATCACGTCCAGGGCGATATTTTATTGTCAACTTGTAAGGTTGTAGTCGCAGACCCCATCTTTCGATCCTAAGAGGTGGTTTTTGGTTTTGACCATATTTCTCTAGCGGTTTGTGATCGGTAATCACATCGAAGTGTTTAGCGCCGCGAACGAACATGTCGAAATGCTCGCAAGCCCATACCACGGCTAATGCTTCCCGTTCGGTTTGACTGTACCGGGATTCTACTGGAGTGAGTGCTCTACTTGCGTACGCAACAACTTTCGAGTCTTGTGCTAGAATCGCGCTTAGGCCCACTGACTTGCATGAACTATTATTTCGATCTGCTTCGACGGGTCGTAATAAGACATGACGGTGTGCTTGACAACTTCGATTTAAGCATCTGAAATGATGCTTCATGTGCCTCCGTCCAGTTATATTTGACATCGTTATGTGTCAGTTTTCGCAAAGGTTCCGAAACCGTAGCGTAATCTGGTATCAGGAGAAACGCCAAGAGCAAATTGTGTTTCGGTTTTGTTTTGTGAAACCTTCCGCGGTCGAAAAAAACGGGATTATGTTTTGTCGTGTCTGACACCGGAAAACAATCGGTCACATTCAGTTTCGTATTTTAACGGTAAAATTTGCATGTATGGGTAAAACGCAATATAAGCACATGTATCATAAACTTAAAATTTCTTATGTATTATAAAATCTTAGATGACATATCATACTTATAAATTACTAAAAAATACGCGATTTTCCGATTGCACCCGATTCTTTTGAAAATCGGCACGAAATTCAACTCGACTTTTAAAACTTGTACGTTTTTTGTACCATGAATATTTCTCTTTGAAATTTTGACATAACATTACAATACTATTGTTATTTATTTTCGCAAATATTATACCTGGTGCATAAGTGTAGATATCTGAAAAAAGCAAAAAACCAAAGAGCTCCATTGGTCGTCAATGAAAACAAAAATGGCCGCGAGCTTCAGTGTACAGTAAATTCAGTGTCGTGTTTGAACGTAAAGTTTGCATTTATGGGTGTGAACGCATTATAGCAGATTTGTCATGAACTTAGAATTTCGCAGTATGAAAAAATCCGAGATGACATGCACACTTACAAAAAATTCGCGATGACATGCATACTTACAAAAAATTCGCGATTTTCTGACGGCACCTGGTTTCTCTTGAAAATCACTGTTAATCAGTATGACTCAATTTTTAAAACTTGTACGTTTTTTGTAACATGACTTTTTTCTTTGAAATTTTGACATAACATTACAATACTATTGTTATTTATTTTCGCAAAACATTATACCTGTGGCATAAGGTGTGGATATCTGAAAAAAAGCAAAATCCAAGATCCTTCATTCGTCGTCAATGAAAACAAATATGGCCGCGAGCTTCAGTGTACACTAAATTCAGTGTCGTATTTTAACGGTAAAAATTGGATTTATGGGTGCAAACGCACTAGAAGCAGATTTGTTATGAACTTAAAATTACGCATGTATGATAAAATTCTGGATGACACGCATACTTGCAAAAAAACCTCTGTTTTCTGACGGCACCTGATTTCTCTTAGAATCACTGTAGCCTAATCAGCATGAAACTCGACTCGATTTTAAAACTTGTACGTTTTTTTGTACCATGGTCTTTTCTCTTTGAAATTTGACATAGAAATTACAAGATTATTGTAATTTATTTTAACAAAGTATCATACCTGGTGCATGCGGTGTTAATATCTGAAAAAAGCAAAAAACCAAGAGCCTTCATTTGTCGTCAATGAAAACAAATATGGCCGTGACTTCATGTACTCATACATTGTACATACATCTGACGTAGTGACGTCAATATCGTGTTTCGCTTCATCACACGGTCATGACTGTGGCATGCATTATCGATTTTTATCTACATGCACTGTCAGCTGCCCAGCATGTTTACATATTGCGCTGACTTCTAACCGTTACATGTTGCAGGGATCCTACCATTTTGAGTCCAAAATATAGGAAAAATAGAAATGTGGCATCAAAATTATAGGAGTTTATAGAAAAAAAAATTATAGGAGTTTCCACTAAAATTATATGAATATTTTTAAATAATTTGCACAAAAAAATATATACATCCATGGCCTCTCTACAGCCATTTCTGTTCCCCCTTTTACTAACAAACATAAAATATTGGCAACTGCAATGTATACTTACTGGTTTAAAAATACATAAAGGTGAATGTTGTTTCATATAATGTACTAAATGCAAGAAAATGTCCCCATTCTGAATTCAGTAACAAAAAATCATGATAGAAAAATATAAGAAAAGGGTAAAAATTTATAGGAAATACAGCCCAACCTGCCCTCAAGGCCACATCTATATAATGGTCACCTGCCTATAAAGCCCAGTATAATTGTATCCTAATTGTTCTTTATTCATATTATTTGAACCTGTATACCAAAGGTCACCTGTCCATTAAGGTCATTTTACTGGTTCCTTTGGGTGGCCTTTATAGACAGGTTTAACTGTGTAGGAAAATATAGAAATGGTAGGATCTCTGATGTTGACCTCACTCAAAGCAATATGTCTTGCTGGTCCAAATAATCAGCATAATGTGTGAGTGTGTGTGTGTGTGGTGTATTGAGGAGAGAGGAGAGAGAGAGAGAGAGAGAGAGAGGGAGCATGTGTGTGATGGGAGGGTAGGATTTGAGGAATTTTAAAACGGCATGATTATGTACAACAAATTTACCCATTACAAGCCATATGTGTTATATACATGTACATGAGTAGTCTACTACAATATTTGACTTATTTCAAACCAACACCAGAATATACAGGTGTGCAATAAAGTATTTATAAATTGAAAATGAAATGCATACATTAAATACTAGTAATTAGAATGCTGCATCAAAACTAACCAAAGATAAATCACATTTTTTTAAATTCTAAAATTAATTGTACATGTGAAGTACATGTAGTCATGGACTTGACATTTTAATGAGGGAAAAAGCAAAAACTATATTATGTTGAGGCAGTGCTTGTGAAAACAATATTCATTAACTTGGGTTTGAGCTTAGCTGTGGATTAACATCTTTAGACAATATTTCATATCACAAAATTTCATATACATACATGTATATATACATACATGTATATATATATATATACATGTATTTTAGTTGTTTAATGTGTAATTTCAGTGTTCAATCATGAATTTTATTCTTTCCTGATCATTTTCAACTTATGAGGGCTAATTTGAGGTTGAATGTTACACAAATGAAAGTGTAAATAAGATTTACATCAAAAACTTATTATAATTCCACATCAATTTAGTTTATTTTATATAGTTTTAATTTTAATACTAATTTTACCAGTCTAAAAAATGGGTTTTATCATAATTATAAATGAAAAAATGCACAAGTCATGAGTTATCAGTGAAAACTTGTTAAATCCATGGACTGAAACAAAATCAGCAAGGAATAATATAACATACCAGATGTGAAATAAGGTGTTTGTTGCTGAATAAGAGAAAGTTTATAAGTGCCTTACATTGCATGTGCCAACTGATCATGCACCCTAGTTGCAGGACTTCTGTCCAAATTTCACAAAAAGTGAAATCATTTTCATATTGAAATAATCAGTATCGGGGATCTTTCTCTGGTTCCAAACTTGTTCATCATCTGAATTAAATGACAACTTATGATGGACCATGTTAGCTTATATTTGAATTACTCTGGCTTTCAAGTCAACATCAGATGATGGACACATGCATTGTTGTAGGTATGGTATGTCTATGTGTTTGTAACTCAAATCTAAACACATCTGTCAAACTAAATTAAGCAAAGTGACTTTGACTTGGCTCAGTTGTGGGTGTTGATTCAAGATTATAATGGACAATTTGCAATGTTTTAGACCTATTTGTTTATGGTTTAAGTTAAATTATAATTTCATTTCATTATTTAGCAATTTCAATTATTACATTAGCAAAAAGATGCTGTCTCCTCTAAAGTTTTAGAGCAAAACAAGTAGACTTGTCATGTGCTACTGAAATAATATAATTCAAATGTTCTGACTTTGAATGCATTATTTTAATAAAAATTCAAAATCACTTTAATCAGCACATGACAATTTCATAAAAATTCAATAGTAGCACATGCCAGAGCTAATTACAATAAAAATAACTTAGTAGCTTAGATCATAGATGTATACACACAGTATGAGTTCAGTTTTTATGCAAATTTGCAATTTGTATAGGATTTCAAATGAATTTTTTTTCTGTTAAAATTTGATTAAACAATTAAATGGGACTGTATAATAAACCATGAATTCATGCTTTGTACCAAAGTAAGGAAGGTGGGGTTTTTTATTACATTAGAATTTGAAAAAATATATAATTAAGACCAGTGCCAATCTTGTGATGAAATTCAAAATGTGCATATTTATGAATTGAGAGCTAAATCTAAGTTGAAAGATGTTCCTCATCTAAGGAATATTTTATGTAGAAATCCACACTCCTAGTCAAATATTAATGGTAAATATTTTGAGTAAACCCATCCCCCATGTATTTAAAATAAAATAAATAAAATAAGACAGTTGAATGTTATTTAGCAGCAAAATAAATTGAAGGCGTACAAAGCATACAGGCCAATGTGTCCTGAGTACATGCAGGCAGTGTATTGGTATCCATGCAAACTTCATATATTTAGTGGTACCACAAATCAATCCTGCATGTTATATGGTGTAAAAACAATGACTACCATGTACAAAATACATAAGGATCATTCGGGAATGCAAAAAATAACTTTGAGGCGGTGACGGCACTTTTGTAAGATGGCTGCCTGAAAGTAGACCCAAATTTCCGGCAAAATCGGCTTGAAGTGTGAAGAAAATTACTATTTAAATGGTAAAACTTACTTTATTTCAGCAAATAAATCCAAACAGCGTCTCTGGACTATCAAATGGTGTACCATGAGGAAGCTGCCGTTGCATTATTTATGGGTCAAATGAGCCGGAAAAGGGACCGACCCATGATCACATATCCGACATTTTCATCGATTTTTTCGACTTTAAAACTTGTACGTTTTTTGTACCAGAAAATTATACTGTAACGTGTAAGGGTGTCGTACCCAGGTTATTTCCTAGGATTCGATAAGATAATACAATAAAGGGTTTCTTTAAAAATGAAATAACCTCCAGCTACAATAATTGTTAACCAAACCACTGTTTGCGAATAGCTCACGAGTAATTTAAGTTTTAATTTAAAATAAGGCGCACGAGCAAACATATACAGATAAATGTGCGAATTAACTGAGCAAACATTAAATGGACAGAACGAATTTATAGAAATTATAGTATAACGAATGTTTATTTATGAATATGATTATCTATGATTCAAGGGTAGAAAACTTGCTCTTCCTGAGCTTAATTAAAAGAGTTAAATCAGCTTTCTGGGTCTGCCGCGCACTAGCCGCTACATAAAATGTACAGTGCGCACGAGGAAGACTAATTGTTGCGCACGAGCCAGTACATATATAATATGTACAGTGCGCGAGGAATAACCTGGTAAAACAGCTATATCTTCAATAGCTCGCCGAATCAGCAGTATAAAGTCCAAAGTAACTATACAGCATCGGACTCAATAATTACCATAAATATACAGCCTTCTTCTTCCGTGAACAGATACAAACTGACCCCGCTGTCAAGTTTTCACTCCTTTATATACCCAGCGACTGTTGCATCTCGGGTAATAATCAGTGACGTCATCAACTTGATCATTGAAATGATTGACAGCTATTAAGAATCAATAACACAATTAAAACATTTAAATTCATTTATTACACTACCCACGCCTCAAAAAATACAAAAACAAATCATAAACTTTTCAAAATATCTACGGTGTTATTAACCAATTTCTACAAAATATAATGTGAATGAGACATTGATATTATTCACTAATAAAATAATTTCTATTTTAACAAATCATAATCTTTATGCCAAAAGGGTCGACGCGGCACCCTACCAGACCTAGTAGACTTAGAATTGTGTTTTCAATTTTCTCATTTTCAGGAGTGTCAATGTCTTCATCATAATTATCATCGTTTTCATTACCTATGAAAACTAACTTTTTAATTGTGCTCGAACCATCTTCAACCTTTATATTTTCCTCACGCATTTGTTGCTGCCTATGAGCACGCATTCGATCACAGTGTATAACTTGACACTTTTCTTTGGCTCCACAGTTAACTTCGTACAAAACTGAAGTTAGTTTCTTGTTTACCAAAAATGGTCCTCGCCAAAAACATGTAAACTTCTTTGAGCATCCGACTTTGCTTACTGGAAAATAAACATACACCATCTCTCCTGGTTTGAACGTTTCCCATGAAGCCTTTTGGTCATGATATCGCTTCTGTCTGATAATTTCGTTGTTTACAGTTTTTCGTACATGTGCATGAGCGTCCTCCATCGTCTCCTGGATTTCCCAAACCCACTGATTTGAGGGTATGTACTTTGCTTCTCTCGGCATTTCATATAGAATATCGAGCGGTGTCGATGTTTCTCTTCCGAGCATTAGCATATTTGGAGTACATCCGGTTGTTTCATGCACTGCAGACCTATACGCCATTGTCACAAATGGTAAATGACAATCCCAGTCTTGGTGGTGCTCTTCTACGTATGCACTGAGCATAGTGACAAGGGTTCTATTGAATCTCTCTACCATACCATCTGATTTCGGGTGATATGGTGTTGTGTGGGTCTTTTTAATTTGCAAAAGGGTACACATTTCAGCAAACAAATTGCTTTCAAACTGACTGCCTTGGTCAGAATAGTGACATTCGGCACACCAAATCTGCAGTAACCATGATTTCAGCGACGGTTTCTGCTTTCAAATCTGCCATAGGGAAGGCTTCTGTCCATTTTGTATAATAATCCGAAATTACCAGAATGTGTTTATGACCATTATATGTCTCTGGGAGATTCGTCATAATGTCAACCGCAATTCGCTCCATTGGCATACCGCTGTACGTAACTTGCATGGGTGCTCTTTTCTTCTGTTTTGGATCTTTGCGCTTTAAACAAAACTCGCAACCATGAACATAAATTCTGACGTCTCTGTGTTGTCCAGGCCAATAATATCTTTGGCAAAATTTACCTAATGTTTTCTTAACTCCTAAATGTGAACCAGAGCGGTTGTCATGCAAAACCTTCAAAATCCGCCCTCTTTCCTTTAATGGTACTATCACTTGTAAAACTTCCTTCTGTGTACCCGGCGATTTCCAACGTCTGCATAATAGACCATCGTTTACCGTGAGCAACTCCCACTGATTCCATAATGCCTTGATGAAGAACCCATGACTGGCTATCTCGTTGAAATTAGGCTTGGAACCTTTATTAATGTGATTCATAAGAAATGAGATGTTCTCGTCTTTCTGCTGCACATCTGATATCGAATCAATACCAAGCTTATCGTCAGAATTGTCTTTGTTTTCAAACAATTGAGCGACACGCAGATTCTGGCTTTTCCACAATGGATCGTATCCACACTGTCTACAGGGCACTCGGCTCAGCGCATCTGCGTTACCGTGCTTAGTACCTGGTCTGTGTTCGATTTTTATTTCGTATTAATAAATCACTTTTAGCCAACGAGCAAGTTGTCCCTCTGGGTTTTTAAAGTTCATCAACCATCTGAGTGAGCTATGGTCTGTCCTAACTGTGAATGGTCTACCATATAGATAATGCCGAAAGTGTTTTATAAAATGTACCACCGCTAACAATTCTTTCTTTGTCATGCAATATTTCCTCTCACTTTTCGACAATGTACGACTTGCGTAGGCTATGACACTCTCTTTTCCGTTTAGTGGTTGTGAAAGAACTGCTCCCATGGCATTAGCACTGGCATCTGTATCCAGGATAAAGGGCTCATTGAAGTTAGGGTAGGTGAGTATGGTGACTTGATTAGCCGTTTCTTCAGGTTTCAAATGCTGCCTGGCATTCCGTCGACCATACAAATTTGTTGCCCTTTTCTGTTAACCGTGTAAAGGTTTTGCTATTGCTGAGAAATGTTCAATAAACCGACGGTAGTAAGAGCATAATCCGATAAATGATCGCACCTCACTGACATCACATGGTTTTGGCCAACTTTCCACCGCTTTAATTTTCTCAGGATCTGTTGCAATGCCCTCGCTTGTAATAACGTGTCCAAGATACGTTACGCGCTTAGCAAACAGAGTGCATTTCTTAGCTTTCAACTTAAGCCCAGCGCTTTCTAACCTATCAAACACGGTATTAAGATTTTTCAACATTGCTTCAAAGTCCTTTCCCACAACAATTATATCATCCAGATATACAAGGCAGATCTCCCAATGCAATCCCGTAAGCACTTTGTCCATTAAACGCTCAAATAGACTTGGACTGTTACATAGGCCGAAAGGCATTACTTTAAAATGAAAAAGACCTTTCCTCGTTGAAAACGCCGTCTTAATTTTGTCACTCTCTTCAAGTTCTACTTGCCAATATCCAGATAACAGATTAAGAGTAGAAAACCAGGTGTTACCAGACAATTGATCAAGGGAATCATCTACCCGAGGGTATGCATCCTTGATCGTAGCAGCATTGAGCTTCCTATAATCTACGCAGACCCGCGTGGTGCCATCTTTCTTTCTCACCAATACTACTCCAGATGACCATGGGCTAAAGGAAGGCTCAATGACATCTTTCTTTAACATATCTTCAACGTGCTTGTCGACTTCCTCAGACATATGTACTGGTACCCGTCTCCAAGGTTGTTTAATCGGCTGTGTCTCTCCTGTGTCTATTTTATGTTTCACCACAGATGTTCTTCCTAGGTCTAAGTCTGATGAGGCAAAAAGGTTTTGTCGGCGCATTAGGAACTCTTTGACTTGTAAACTTTGCTCATCGTTCAAATGCTCGCAGGTCCTTTCAAGCAAACTCTTTAATGTTTTGTTCATTGGATCTTGGTTGCAACTTATAGAGTCCGTTTCAACAAGATCAACTGGACTTAGCTTTCCTATGTGCGTGCCTGCGTAAATAGTTTGCGATTCCGCACCTGCATTAAACATTCTGACTGGCACAATTTCATTCATCTTCACCACTGATCTGGCGACTAATGCCTTGCCGGATTCTAAAAACTTCTCTGCAGGCTCCAAGATACAGGTCTCAATGGGTATTATACCATCTGTGCACACCTTAGCTTGGATAACCACTTCATTTTCGGGTTCTAGTTGAATATTGCTCATAGTAACGACTCTGAAACAACCTAAATGTCCATGGAATTGTATGGGCACTTTAACTTTGTTTGCTTCAAACTGCTCGTTCACCACATCAACTACGCATTTTTCTGCTTTCATAAAATCAACGCCCACTATCCCGTCAACATTTAACTCTGCAACAACAGCGTTCAATCTAAAAACATTCTCTCCAAATTTCATTGAGAAATTGCCTTGTCCCATTATCTCCAAGTTGGTTCCATTAGCAGTTACAATATTTTGTTGTACTGAGTCCACATTAGGTTTCTTATCATCGGGTATAAAGCCAAACAGCCGTTTGGAAACTAAACTTATAGTTGCGCCTGTGTCAATAAGTTTCGCCTCAACACCATTTATGCTCGCAGACACATACATCCCTGCTTCCTCTGTAGCCATGCTTGCTCCAATTGTTGGTGACCCGGACTTCCGCTCCTTGGTGCGTGATCTAAGCGTGCGAGCAGCAGCTCGTTCCCCACTACTTTTATCATTCTGGTTACGGATCTCTAAAAGCGGACAATTCTTTCTAATATGACCTTGCTCTTGCATTTGTAGCATTTCACTAACTTGTGAGCATTTTGTCTTCGTCCCGTATTATTTCCAGTACTTTGTGATTTCCTCACGGGAAATTTCCTTCTCTAAAGCGCTTAATTTTTGCTCCATTTTGCCATAACTTGCATAATAGGTCCACTGCTGTTTGCACTTTTTCCCCTTGCCGCGCGTCTTCTGGTATCAATTGTCTGGAGTAACTTCTACGTTCCGCTTTGTTATAGGCTTCTAACTCAACTGCTAAGCTCACTGCTTCATTTAATGACTTTGGCCTTGACTGTTTAATGCGAATACGTATGTCAGAATCAGCTAATGCGTCTATAAACTGATCTTTGGCTAAGGTTTCTCTGACATCAGCAGGAGCTGTTGGATATGCCAAATTCGCCAACCTTCTTATCGTCTGACCTAATTCTGGAAGTGTCTCGGCTGCTCTCTGTCTCCTCTCGCGTAACTGTATCCGGTACAATCTGTTTGGTTTGCAGGAGCAAATCTGTCTTCTAGCGCATTAACAAGTGTTTGGTATGGGCTTGCTCATTCTCAGGTTGATTTCCAAGAACGCCTTGCGCCTGTCCCCTTAATGACACTGCGAGAAAAAGTCCCTTTTCTTCCTCGTCCCAATTATTTATCTTGGCGCATGCTTCAAAGTGAGTGAGGTAGTCTCGCAGTGAGCCGCTTCCGTCATATGTTGCTGGTTTCAAAGACTTCAAACTTGACTTGCGCACGCTGGTTTCCTCATTCGCAGTGTTTGAATTTGCTGCTGTGCTGGCTGATGTAGGTTGCCCAAGCGAAACAGGAACTCTTCTTCTGCGCGAGGTAACATTGCTCTGTCGCGCTTTGGCAAACACATGTCGGGCTTCCGGAGTCGTATGGTCATCTTCAAATTCGGCTTCACTATCACTTTCGCCATACAATCTGTAGCTAGCTGGATCATCAAATACCACCCTTGGACGTGAAGTATTTAACGCATTCACATCTTGCTTAGATGCCAAGAGATGGACGAACTGTAGACACTCCCGAATCTGAGTTTCTAGTTGCAATTGGAGTTGACTGAAGTCTACTTCCACTAATGCGCAAACTCTCATTTCTCAACATTTCTAATTCTTCTCTAGTTGCGCAATCTCCGCATTACTTTACCAAGAGAGGCCATTTTGTGAATTTTACCAACAAAATGATTTAAAATAATAATAATAATGAGAAAAATAATTTAACCAAAAAAAATTATTAACAAGGAAACAAACGTATTACTTAAATCGAATCCCACCGCTGCCCACCAGAAATTGTAACGTGTAAGGGTGTCGTACCCAGGTTATTTCCTAGGATTCGATAAATAATACAATAAAGGGTTTCTTTAAAAATGAAATTAACCACAAGCTACAATAATTGTTAACCAAACCACTGTTTGCGAATAGCTCACGAGTAATTTAAGCTTTAATTTAAAATAAGGCGCACGAGCAAACATATACAGATAAATGTGCGAATTAACTGAGCAAACATTAAATGGACAGAACGAATTTATAGAAATTATAGTATAACGAATGTTTATTTATGAATATGATTATGTATGATTCAAGGGTAGAAACTTGCTCTTCCTGAGCTTAATTAAAAGAGTGAAATCAGCTTTCTGGGTCTGCCGCGCACTAGCCGCTACATAAAATGTACAGTGCGCACGAGGAAGACTAATTGTTGCGCACGAGCCAGTACATATATATAATATGTACAGTGCGCGAGGAATAACCTGGTAAAACAGCTATATCTTCAATAGCTCGCCGAATCAACAGTATAAAGTACAAAGTAACTATACAGCATCGGACTCCAATAATTACCATAAAATACAGCCTTCTTCTTCCGAACAGATACAAACTGACCCCGCTGTCAAGTTTTCACTCCTTTATATACCCAGCGACTGTTGCATCTCGGTAATAATCAGTGACGTCATCAACTTGATCATTGAAATGATTGACAGCTATTAAGAATCAATAACACAATTAAAACATTTAAATTCATTTATTACAATACATCAAAATAAACACGGGAAAAAGCTCTTTCCATTCATATTAAAACATCTTTGGTGCATGAGCAAATGATTGAAAGAGATCACATTTTTCAAAAAAATAGATTTCGATTTTAGGCAAGTGCCCTGCATTCAATCGGTATTTAAATGGTAAAATTGCCACCGAATTGGAGCAAATCTGCCTTTCATCAATTACAATTGTCCTGAAATTTTAATAAAATGCCATGTGTTTCAGTAAAAACAGTCGGCAAGACAAATATTTCATTATTTCCACGCCTCGAGTGTATGCCGTTTTGGGCCATTTTTCACCCCTTCTGCGCGTGCAAACTTGTTTAATGAATCAATGCGTAGGCCAGGTTGGCGTTTCCCCTGTATAAACCTTTAACAATACGATGCGAATCCGAGAGAGTTCCTTGACGTTTTGCGGACGCGTAGACTCTCGAATGGCCTTGACCTTTGCGGGATCCGGTGAAACGCCTTGACTGCTAAATACTAATCCGAAGAAATTGATCCTTTGCTTGTTGAACTCGCACTTGCTGCGATTAAGCGTTAAACCATTCGCTGCTAATGCTTTAAACGTCGACTCGAGGGTTTGATCGTGTTCAGCTTGCGTTTTTTCCGAAAACAATTATGTCATCGGACAGATTTTTTGCCCCTGGCACGTCGCGGATAACGCCTTTTACAGTCTCTTGAAAAATTTCCGAAGCCGAACTTATTCCGAAGTTTAAGCGTTTATATCGGTACAGCCCCTATGTGTACTGAATGTTTTTATGTAGCGACTTTCCTCATCAAGTGGAAGTTGATGATAGCCTGCTCTGAGATCTAACTTACTAAAGACTGTTGAGCCGTTAAGATGGTTAATTCATTCCTCAACGGTAGGCATTAAATGACGTTCCCTGACGATTGCTTTGTTAGCCTGGCGCATGTCGATACATAAGCGAATTTGGTTTGGGTCTTTTTTGGGGGAGTAACGATAGGAGAGACCCACGGTGTAGGCGTACCATTAATTTTTTCGATTATATCTTGCTGGATGAGTTTATTAATCTCAGCTTCAACTTTCGGTCGAAGATGGAACGGTGTTCTCCGGTATCGTTGTGCTACTGGTTTGACCGATGGATCAATATGTAATTTCACGGGTTTGCCTTTATATTTACCGATTCCATCAAACAGTGCTTGGTGCTCGTCACAAAGACTGGTTGCGGATATATTCCGTACAATTCTAACGATATCGAGATCCACGCATGTAGGATAACCGATAAGACCGCCGTGATTTCCTTTTACAATGCAAAACTTATGCAAGCTTGACTTTGTGTCGGTTTCGATGCGTAATTCACAAACGCCTAAAACGTGTATCCTATGACCCCCGCCATACGGTACAAGATGCGGCTTTTCGCGGTGTTTAATGGTCGGAGAGCCGATTTTATGGTGTGTGTTTTCGTCCAATATGTTTACCGAAGCGCCAGTATCAACAAGTAAGTCACATTTGAACCCGTTAACTTTAACTGGAACTGTCGGAGTTTTACTACCGACAAAATTAACACGGTGAACTTCGCCAATATTGTAACAATATTCGTCATCACTTGAATAATTCAAATTTTCCGTGTTTCTATCATGAATTTTTTTGACCGACTCACGTTTCCGACAAACCTTACTAAAATGGTCACGTTTCTTGCAGTGATAACAAGTCTTACCTTTAGCCGGACACGTGCCACGATTTGGATAACTACCACCGCAGTTCCGACAACTCTCAACAGGGTTATCACGACCGCGGGAAATGCCACGACTTCGACCACGTGCTCTACCGCTCGAAATGCGACCTCGACTGCGACCACGTGACGTGAAGGTGTCTGTTGTGACAGAATTTGCAAATTTTGATTTTACATTAAAAGCATTAACATTAGAATTTATAGTGTCATGTGTTTCCATAGCCTGTGCATGCGTCTCGGCGATCTCAATTGTTCTACCCACCGTGAGAATGTCATTTAAAGTTTTATCCGACTCTCTCAAAGCTCGTCGACGAAGACGGTTTGATCTGCAATTTTGAATTACTGTGGAAAGAACCTCTTTTTCAACGTCATGAAAGTCACAAGATCTTGCTAACTTTCTAAGTTCTGTAACAAATTCATCTGAAGATTGTCCACTTGCCTGCTTATAATTTCTGAATTTGTAAATTTCCATTTGGATGTTTTTTCTTGGCGCAAAGTAGTTCTCCTCGTATTTTGCTTCACTGTCGCCCTTTTCAGTTTCATAAATGTCAAACACACGATCACCTGCATAGTGCAGCAACAATGCACGTTTCTGTTTGTCATCAGTGAGCTTCATGCCATCAAATAGCAGTTCCAATCTTGCAACCCACTTGTCCCATTTTGGACCGGCATCGTGTGAATCGGAATCATCAAATTTCGGGAAATTTGGTATTGTAGCCATCAAAATAATACATGTATTACCACCGCTTTCCTGGGTGTGTTACCTCGTCGCCAAATGTAGTGGACGTTGTTGATGGTCCAGTACAGCTTCTATATACTAGTAGATGGATTATCGTGTAGCACTTCGTAGACATAACATCAACACAAGATGACTGTTCAATCACGTTCTTTATTCCACGTCATACCTCTTACGTCACACTGACGTCATTCACAATACACATGTTTAATAACATACACATTGGATATGAATCCGGATATTACAGATCAGAGTTGGGGCTACGGTATAAATATTGTAGTAATATTGACACTATGAGGTCTGGGGTGCGCCTGAAACGGGGGATCGCTCGATCGGGGGACAAACAAAGGGGGGTAATTCTTGTGGGTGTACACGCGAGTACACAGAAGAGTTTTACTGATCGCGAGTAATACTATTTTATGAAAACATCCAGTAGATCGTGCATAGATACTCGCGGTTGTCAATGAAGCTTTGTAAATCCGACAAGTAACAAATAATAATGGCAGACATATCGGCAGTGTTTTCCAAGGATGGAATGGTAGATGCAATAAAAAAGAACTATTGAATGATGATTTTTAATTAAACACAAATTGATTTTTAATTCGAATCTATAAACTAACTCAATTTAACTTGAAACGTTTCAATGCACTATTTTTTTTCCATCAAAGGACGACATTCATTTTTCAGTTGTTCTTCCTTTTATTTTTAATCATTTAAAGGTTTGTATATAATTTTTGATATACTTTCTATAAACTGAGTTCGGAAGTCCAAGTAAGTCATTACAACACCAATTGATGATATAATCAATTATAATAGTTAATGTCGCTTTTTTCATTATTAGTATTACCTGTCTCTCTTTTAGCCCCCCCCCCCCCGATAAGCTTAAACAATGAACAACTAAGAAAGATATAACTTTAAATAAATTCAAGTCGTTATCAATGTTCAATTTAAACATAATTCCTTTGTAATATAGAATAGGAGCGACAAGAAGGCTCAATAACAAATCATCTTCAGTTTAGAATAATGATGTTGGATGTTAAAGCAGCATATATATTAGCCCTACATTCCCGTAATTCCTACACATGGGTAAAACCAGAAAAATCTTATTGCCACTAAAAGTTAAGTATATCATTGGATTGAGAATTGAAACGTATTGGCATATTTATAAACAAAAGACTCGTATATTAAAGCTTTTCATCTGACTTTACAACAGAATACTTCTAACACAACCTGAACATTTTATCCTGAACAATCACAAGTAATTTCATTGAGGAATGTGTAGATTGTCAAAAGTCGTTAAAAACATTTTGGTATTTAATGGGGGGAGACAGAATTGACAGAAAATGAAAAAAATATCTTTAAAGAATTGGTTACAAAATGCACATTATTAATAAGTTGTGTATTTATGTTTTTCTTGTTCTTATCACACATCTGCACTAGGTAAGAATCAGCCCTTTCAGTATTTCTATACCCGTAACTACGGAATAATTTAACTGGAACTTTTATAACCGGGAGTGCGTTTTTAAGAGCCTATAACTTTTTTCCGCGCGATAAATTCTTTTTCCGCACGACAGATCGTTTACTATAACTGCTCAAAATTTCAAGACCTTCTACGTAGAAATGAACCCCCAAGGCCGTTTTTAAAACAGATCATCATTTTTACTCGATTTTAAGCCCGTTTCTAGGCAAACAAATGAAATACGCATGCGCTATGTTCATTATAATTTTTAAAAATAATTTCTTAAAAAATCTATCAGAGATAACAGTGCCCGATAAGTGTTTAAAAATTTATTTCCGGGGGTAAAATATTGCACGAAAAAAGAATCATTGCAAATAATGTAGTAAAACTAGTTCGGGTGACACTTTTCGAAAATTGGCCCGGATTCGGAGGCTTGATAATTCTTTTTATATTTTAAAAGTTTGAGTAAAAAATCTAAAAATCTAAAAATGTAAACTGACTTCAAAAACTCAAAAAACTCAAAACGATTTTGGATATTTGATATTTAGGGTTTTTAGTTCAAATTTTAAATATTTAAAGTTTTAAAACTTTATAGAATTTTAAATATATTGTTACCCCACTGTAACCGGAAGTCAAGAGATGTTGACCGATAATGGTTTATTATGATAGGTACTTTTTGGAAAGGTCACGTTTATGTTTTCCTCAAGATGGCGGCGTCCTGTGATGCCACGTACTCTGGGATGCTAACTAACGTCGAAAATTTAATTGAAATAGAGCAGATCCAGAGAGCTTTTGAAAGCTTATGTTCCAAAGAGGTACATAATCTCATTTTATACTTTTCCTGGTCAAGTGGGTAGAAAAAGTGTAGGCTGGCAGAATTTTACAACATAATTTATATGACTTAAATCATATGTTGTATTCTCCTGTGTCCTTAGTTCGTGGATACTAACAGTTCGTTCCCAAAGAATAATGGGTGATCGTAAGCGAACAATTATTATTTAAGTCCACCTCAAATTTTTAATCACTTCACTTCCAAAATCGGGGAAAAGTTATATGTCATCGTTTTTAAACAAAACCCTCACGGTAGATCATAAGTGCTCTAAAATCATGCATGTTCTAAAGTCGTGCAGACTTGTTTCTTAGGAATTATGGGGACATTTCGCAATGCTGATAATAAGTAACAGCTGAAATTGTCAAACTATTCAGTAACCTCACAGCAGACAATGATTTTATTAAAAAAATGTTTATGAAATATTAGCAAAATTCAGCATTTTCACTGTGTCTTATTTTTCTGGCTGCAGAAATTGCTTTTAAAATTTATATAATAACAGATCTAATGATCTGTCGCTGTACCTTTCGTATGTATATCTAAACACATCAGAAGTGTCACCAGACATAAATCGTTGAGTTTTGGATCATTAAAATCGACAGTCTTTCTTATCAGTTTCATATAAACATGTCAAATTTGCAGAACTGGTTCTTTCTGCCAAACAAATATTTGTTGGGCACTTGGTAAGTTTTGATCACTCTAAAATGTGTATAATAGGGTTATTTAAAGGCGAACGTTATTTACACTTAAGGACGTATAACGCAGGTAGTAGGCTGGCGTTATTTACACTTACGCATGCGCAATACGAACTAATATCAGCTGTATAAGGGCAAGGTTGTGTTTAATGAAGTATATCGGCTAATACATCGAGAACATTTACATATGCCATTATTATATATAAAAAATTATTTAATTATTCAAAACATGGTAGTTGATAAATAATTAAATTAATTTAATTATATATATAATATGACGTATAATAACTGAACATGTTTCCAGATCCCACGACGAGGAAGTGGTTCTCACAGGATCCATTTATTTGATTACCGTATATTTCCATAGATACGTCGCAACTTTTTCACAAAATTTTAATATTTTAAAATGCAATGCGACTTAACTAGCCGACATTAAAATATTTTGATAATCTGTCTCGAATTTCCAAGGCATTTTAGAAGATCGACAAACCGGAAGTTACGGTAATTTTCTGGTTGAAAGTAAATTTGCTCTTTATTGTATTTTTGTTATTATTATTATTATTATTATATGTGATATTTTTTTATTATTAAATTTGACCAATAAAGTCTCTGAAATAAACAAATATTTAATTAATTAAGGTAAGTATGAGTCACATTTTCAAGTTGTCACGTGTAACACTAACAGAATAGCCGTCGGCAAAGAAGTAAATACCTGGTCACCTGTAATTAACTTTAAATAATCAAGTCCTCCTGGTAACACCTCGCGTGTGTCTTGTTTGTTTATTGATTGAAGCCATTCCCGATAACTTATCCATTGATGTAATCGTCCATGTTTACCGGTGCCTATGTTTATATATTGAAGAAGAAAGCGCCGCCATTACAAGCACTAATTATATATTCATATGTCAGAGGTCATACGTCACTTTCGTATCAGGTGTCAGGATTGGACAATCGCTGGATATTAACAAAATTTATTAAAATTTAATATTTGCAATTCCAACGACATGTTTAGATTTTAAACGCAACAAAAAATGAATACAAATTATTCTTTCACAAAAGTTCAATACAACCGGAGGTCGTCCTAGTTATTGACCAATACTCTCGAATGCAAAACCACATGTCATTCTGAACAATATAAAATGGAGATATTTACTAGATCGTAAACTTCAACATCATATTGACTATATCAGTATTATAAAATCTAAAACATGAGTCTAATAACGCTATAAGCGACCCCCTTGTTTAAACAAATCATGCAATACATATCGCAACCTCTGCGCATGATCAAACTTTGACTTCCTTTGTTGGTGACAACAACATGTGAATTAACCGATCTCATGATCGGGAGCCAAAAAGTACATGTTTTATTCAAGCAATCTACATCGTTTGTATCTATACATGTAAAAATTAATATCTACATACATGTTTAATTTACACAAGCTATTCAAACAATATTTTTTAAGAAGAAAAATAATAAATAACGCTGATAAAAGCTTTTGTTTCTTTATTCATGGAATTGAAAATCAATGGCTCTCGCTGAGCAAATCTCAAATTTTCTCATCAAATTTTTTACTGCGACGTATGTAGACGACCTTTAGAAAATACTGGGCTTGCTGGCCTGGGGTGGGGGTGTGACGTATCTACTGGGGCGACGTATATACGGAAATATACGGTAGTTATCCATCACAATGATTTAGAATTAAAGAGAAAATGAGAATTTTAGAAGCTTTTTGTGATAGTATACAAATTAAAATGGATAACTAATATATGACAAAATTTATGGACAATTAATATCTCTGAAGTTACACAAAGAGAGTGGATCTCACGAACAAAGTCGCAACTGATAGCCTCAGAAAACTGATTGTACCTGTTGCTACATTTATTTCTAAAATAAACTTTTAAATGACTCGAACTATTACTTGCATATTTTATGGACAATTAATGCATAGAATGTGGATCTCACAAACAAAGTCGCAACTGATCACCTCAGAAATTTGCTGTACCGGTCCCTACAAATTCACTTCTAAAATAATTACTTAAAAATTACTAACAAATAATTACACATTTACAATTTTAAAATTTTAGATTGCTGTTCAGTTTCACAAACGTCACTGCAAAAATATTTTGAATCAGACTTTGCTAAAGACTCAATGGGCCCAGAAGTTATACAAGAAACATGGTACCATTCTCCACAATTAGTGCAATCTATTCCTAAACAGATAACAAAACTCGCAAAGAAACACAATAGGAAAAATATCAGATAGTTTAGTTTTAATCAACGTTTTGTAAATTCCTGGTCACCACTTGTAATTAACAGGTGTTAACACATTGAAGCCAGTGACGGATCGGCGAGTGTCACTAAATAAACAAAGTAATTAACAGCCGGTGTTAATCACTATGAGTAGAGTGAGAATATTATCTAAGGTGTGAATGCAAGACCGTCTAATTATCGGCAGGTAAATCTGTGTAATATCGGAGTGTGTCGACACTGCCCGAGGATATACCCAGGTGACCTCCTGATTTCGTTCATGAGACAAAATAAACATTGATGGACACAGAATTATTGTAAAATCCGTAATAAAATATAATAAAAATTACTTTTTAGCTCACCTGACCGAAGATCATGTGAGCTTATGGCATAGCACAGCGTGTGTATGTGCGTGCGTGCGTCGTTAACACCTATTTTCGACTTCTCCTCTGAAACTACTGGACAGTTTTTAATGAAACTTTGTCAGAAGTATATATGGGCCGGTGCAATTCAGATTTGTTCCTGGCGTTGCTATGGCTACCATAACTAGGTCAAGGTGACCTAGGGGTGCAAAAATCTTTAAAAATCTTCTTCTCTGAAAGTACTGATTGGAGAAAAAATCTGATGTGATATTTTGCTTCTCTAGGGTCTTAAGCCTATAGTTTGTTCATTTTGTGAAATTCGGATAAAAAATAGGTTACGCGTTTTTGCGTTTAATTGTGAAAAAATCGTAAAATAGCTTCAAATTGTTATAACTTGACTATTTGACCAGGTAATGACATGGGGTTTTCAGTTTTGACATCTTCTTGTTAGTATCTTCAAAATGAGGTCAAGGTCAATTGTAAAGGTCGTGACCTAATTTTTTTTACCTCTGATTATAATTATTATGTAGGTATCGATGCAACGATCATTTTGATGTATAGAAAAAGGTCATGGGTTCAAAGGTCAAGGTCACAGATGCGAAACAATACTGAAATGGTTAATTATCTCGAAAACTATAAACATTTTGTATAGGCATGTATATTAGAATGTTGTAGGTATTGATACAATGATACAACGATCATTTTGATGTATAGAAAAAGGTCATGGGATCATAGGTCAAGGTCACAGATGTAAAATGTTACTGAAATGGTTAATTATCTCGAAAACTATAAACTTTTTGTATAGGCATGTATTTTAGAATGTTGTAGGTATTGATACAACGATTATTTTGATGTATAGAAAAAGGTCATGGGTTCAAAGGTCAAGGTTACAGATGCGAAACAATACTGAAATGGTTAATTATCTCGAAAACTATCAACTTTTTGTATAGACATTTATATTAGAATGTTGTAGGTATTGATACAACGATCATTTTGATGTATAGAAAAAGGTTATTGGTTGAAAGGTCAAGGTCACAGATGTGAAACAATATCGAAATGGTTAATTATCTCGAAAACTATAAACTTTTTGTATAGGCATGTATATTAGAATGTTGTAGGTATTGATACAACGATCATTTTGATGTATAGAAAAAAATCATGGGTTCAAAGGTCAAGGTCACAGATGCGAAACAATACTGAAATGGTTAATTATCTCGAAAACTGTAAACTTTTTGTATAGGCATGTATATTAGAATATTGTAGGTATTGATACAACAATCATTTTGATATATAGAAAAAGGTCATGGGTTCAAAGGTCAAGGTCACAGATGTGAAACAATACTGAAATGGTTAATTATCTTGAAAACTATAAAGTTTTTGTATAGGCTTGTATATTAGAATGTTGTAGGTATCGATACAACGATCATTTTGATGTATAGAAAAAGGTCATGGGTTCAAAGGTCAAGGTCACAGATGGAAAACAATACCGAAATGGTTAATTATCTCGAAAACTATAAACTTTTTGTATAGGCATGTATATTAGAATGTTGTAGGTATTGATACAACAATCATTTTGATGTATAGAAAAAGGTCATGGGTTCAAAGGTCAAGGTCACATGCAAAACAATACCGAAATGGTTAATTATCTCGAAAACTATAAACTTTTTGTATAGGCGTGTATATTAGAATGTTGTAGGTATCGATACAACGATCATTTTGATGTATAGAAAAAGGTCATGGGTTCAAAGGTCAAGGTCACAGATGCAAAACAATACGGAAATGGTTAATTATCTCGAAAACTATAAACTTTTTGTATAGGCATGTATATTAGAATGTTGTAGGTATTGATACAACAATCATTTTGATGTATAGAAAAAGGTTATTGGTTTAAAGGTCAAGGTCACATATGCGAAACAATACCGAAATGTTTTACTATCTCGAAAACTATAAACTTTTTGTATAGGCATGTATATTAGAATGTTGTAGGTATCGATACAACAATCATTTTGATGTATAGAAAAAGGTCATGGGCTCAAAGGTCAAGGTCACAAATGTGAAACAATACTGAAATGGTTAATTATCTTGAAAACTATTAACTTTTTGTATAGGCATGTATATTAGAATGTTGTAGGTATTGATACAATGGTTATCATGATGTAAAGAAAGAAGTTATTGGGGTTTAGTATTTATTTTTTCTTTAAATCTATCAGCTAGCCATTAGTTATCAGGTGAGCGTATCAGGCCCATGGGCCTCTTGTTTGTGTTGTTTATTTCATAAAAAATGATTTTTAAAAAGTGTTTGTTGATTAATAATTGCGATTCAGTGCACAATACAAACCGTAGGAGATCATCTGTTATGAACAAATTACGCGACTTTTAAATCAGTTATTCCCAAATATGTTTGAGGTTCACGATTATAACAATATATCCACTTAAATTAAATTAATTTTTGTTATCCTAGTCAAGAATATTTCGTGCCTGTCAAGAATATTCCTTGTTTTGTCACGAGTACATTTTCTCGGGAAAAATAGATCGTGGTGCCTAATAGATCGTTAACACGACTAGGGGAACAAAATACTTCAAAGATTTTTGTTTTAAGTCGCATTTCAAATTCAAATACATTTTAATATAATTCCCATCTTGGAAAAAAATAATAAATGCATCACCATACTATTTATTTCAGTATTTTTTATTCAGTATCCCATGTTCACGGGTCGTAATTATTAGATTAAGCGATTAACGGTATCCCGTGCAACATCCCCTGTTCACAGATCTATGCCTGAGCAGTGAATGAAATATTCAGTATCCTGTGTTCATGGGTCTTAATTGGATTAAGAGATTAACGGTATCCAGTGTTCACAGCCTTATTGGAGTATCGAGATTAATAATCAAAGCGAAAATTCGCATTAATTAGATGTTCGAACACAACTCATCAAGTAGTTGCTCCTTAATTCCTGTTGACAATTCTTCTATGAACGGGTCAAGTACATCTACACTGATTTAAATTTTAAACTTTTAAAAGATGAATTATTATGTTCTCATCAAAAATTAATAATAAAATAAATATAAACTCAATTATTAGAGGAAAATAAGAATAAATTGCTTGCATTGATTTTAATTTGGTATCATTTAACAAATAATACAAGAGTTCTGATTACCGGTCGCGACACGTGTTGCAATCATTTAAGGATCAATTTACCTTAAATGGTTTCATTATAGTTTGACAGTTTACTTTACGTAATCTCATGTATTAGGCCGATATACTTCAGCGATCACAACTTAAGATCATGGGACCGTATAGCGAACACAACCTTGCCCTTATACAGCTGATATTAGTTATCGTATTGAGCATGCTTAAGTGTAAATAACGCCAGCCTACTACCTGTGTTATACGGCCTTAAGTGTAAATAATCAGTCCGTTATTTAAATTGCTATCATTAAGTTAGTTTCTTCCTAAATACCGAAGGTCTGTCATCTTTCCTGTCCCTATGGCAACTTCAGATTATATGGCAACAAAAAAGCATAAGAGGGGAAATCACAGAAAATAAACACTTTCCAGATATCATTTCTTTTGTGATAAAATAAAACCATTATCAGGGTTTGACACAAACTTAATTCAACAGTAGCCCACTGGGCTAGTAGTTGTTTGAAATCACTAGCCCTACTTTAAGTTGAGTAGTCCGAGGCATATAATGTTCCTCCTTCCACCCCTGAAAAAATTGGAAAAAATGGAGCAAAATCCTGAAATCTGGAGAAGTTTAGATAATGATTATATATTCTTTAGGTCTAAAAAGCTCTGTATCGAGTATATGAACTAACTGTTTTGAAATAAACTACTAGCCCATATGGCTGCTGGTAATACAAGATACACTAGCCCTGACCAATTTTTACTAGCCTTGGGCTAGTGTTAGTGTCAATCCCTGATGATATCTGAGTTGTTAGTTGGTTGAAGATAGAAGCATAATTATTAGTGCCCCTGAAATGGAGGGATTTCCAAAAAGTGCATGATTTTAGGGCACACTTTTTAGTTCAGCCAAAGGCATATAAAACCCGAGATTGGCAACTTCTACATACCATTATTCTTCTGGTGCAAACTTTTGAGTATTGCATGACTTTGTGAGATTGTACATAGCCTCACTAAAGCGTGTCTATAGTATAGAGTTGACATATCAATGGCGTGTGGTCACGGTCCACACACCTTTTCTTTATCAAATTTAATAGGTCAACACTAGTTGAGTGTTTTGATAACTTTTGAAGTATTAAATTTCCTTTTTTATATTTTAAAAAATGTTATGGAAATAATACATTTAGCAAATTTCCAGCATTGCATGGACCAGACTAAAGTTACAATTATGGCGGAGAGATGATGTACTTTCACAAAACTTCCATGGCGTTTACTCTATTAAATTCACTATGGAACATGCCCATAATACTTGTACCCATTGTATTACAAAGTTACATACAATTTTGAAATGAAGAAATTACTTTAAAATGAATTTAAAAATGAGAGAATTATTGGAATTTTAATCCTAAATAATCTTTTGACGGTTTGGGGGTATACTTGTAACTTTGACAATTTTCAAATATTTTACTAAAATTCTTTTTGTAACATGTCTATAATACTTACGGTATACACAATGTATGAGAAAGGTTACATACAATATTAAATTGTATAAATTACTTTTAAATGAAATAAAGTTGAGATGCAGCATCAGAGAATTTAAACTGCAGTTTTGTGTGCTCTCTCTCTCTCTCTCTCTCTCTCTCCGTGAAGCAAAAACTTGTGTACATGATAATGAAGCAAGCTGGACAGCTAGATTAGTGAATATAGTTAATTAGTGGTATCTCGTTTACAGGTGATTAATAAACAGAGGTAACACACATAATCACAATTCAATTCAATTCATACTTTATTTACATATCGCCTTTTAAACATATTTTAAAACATTGAGTACACGTCATAAAATTAATAATTAAAAGCCACTCTATACAGAGTTATGAGAGATGATAAGAACATATCTACATATAAATCACATTTAAATAGTATAACATATTTACATATAAAACAGTTTTATACAGTAAAACAGAATACAATTAATGATATAAATCACCCTTTCTTTTGTCTAAAATTAAAGCACATGTTTGGGCACATGTAAAAGCAAGTTCAGGATAAGAAAATAAAACATTCAATTTCTGGTCATTAGATAAAAACTCAAAACCATCACAGACTTTGCTACATTTAAAAAAAAGAGTTCTTCCCTAATATCGTCATATAGAGGACAGGTCAACATTACATGTTCTTCATTCTCAACAATACCATCACAATAAAAACAAAATCTCTCGGAAGCAGTAACATTTTCATATCTCCCTGTTTTAATGCGCAGGAGGGCAACACCGCACCTAAATTGAGCAAATGCACAACAATGTTTGCTAGACATAATAAGCTTACAATATGCTTCAGTTTTAAAATCATTCTTAAACAGACTACCAAAACTTTGGATGGATACACTTCGAATTTACAAAGGGATTAGTAATGAGGGGATTCTCTTAATGAGAAATGTCCCATATACAAGTAATTAAATTAAAATAGAACCTTTTATTTAACAACATTCCCTTGGCCGGGCTTTTTAGTGAAAAAAATGTTCTCAATTATCAATGACAATCTGCGCAAAAAGAAAATTCTCATTTTCACTATATTAATATTAGAACTGCAGACAAATAGATACGACTTTATTTATTTATTTATTTATTTATTATCACTTTCTTATATAAACATCATTTAATGGTATATTAAAATTGAATAATTTTTGCAAAATAAGTTCTAAAGGGATTTTATTTCCACACATGTATTATATTTCATGTTTGTGAAAGTTAAAGTTTGTTAAAATATCAAAGATGCAGAAAATGTGAACAATGTGAAATGACGTGAAAGACAAAGAGTAACAGTTTCTATAGAATTTGTCGTATCTGTAGGTTAAAAACAAAAAAAATTATACAATTTTCACCTATTTACTATATATAAATATATGCAAAAATATCGTTATACGTAAAATGATGTCCATTTTCAAAGTAATTTGCCATTAACCTAAAAGTTTAAAAAACAATATCAATCGATGAGAAATTATTATACTTTTAATTAAATACTTTGTGTTTTTGTTCATCAAAATTATCATATTCATTTAAATTATCACCTACCGGTATTTGCATACATGAGTGTACTTCAAAGAACTGTAAACCGCTTTATACTGGCGTATACATGTACTTATTTTAGCAATTTATAGGAGGTTTTGTGTCAGCTAAATGTTACTGTGATCTACGCCATAATAACCCTCAAGTCTGTGAAATCACTAAACAATATCATGAATATGGTTGCTACATCGACATGGCACCTGAATTAAACTCTTAATGTTTTGCTTTTTGTTTTGTTTTACTGCAATTTAAGTTTGGGAGGACGTTTTTCTATATAAGCTATGCTAGTAAAAAGTTGAAAAAAAGATTGACAATTAATTGATTATTATTTACTCGTAAGTAAATATAACACCATGGCCTAGTAAATAATGTCCTCACCTAAATTTAAACCATGTTACGTGTGAAAAATACCTCACAAAATATTATTTTCTTCTTTTAATTAAAGGATTAACAGTCATAGGTAAGGAAGAATGCAAATTATCCGGATACTTTCAGTCCCTAGAAAATAAGCCAAGAATTCTAAGCAAGAATAAAGAAGTATTTTACCATTGATTTTTCACCTTACAGTATGTGTCGATATTTGAAGGGAGATAACTGGCCATCACTAAGTACTCAAATATTAACATGATATTTAGTGGGGAAAATGGTATTTATTGTATTTCTAATTTTGGTTTTTGAATTAGATTTGTTATGCAAGGTGAGGTAAAGTTAAAGATTCATGAAGTACAGAAATCTGAGATTTGAAAAAAATGAATATTTTATACTAACTTTACATGTGATATATATGAATTTTTACTTCAATCACAAAAAAATTTGTCTGTCTGTCTGTAGATGGATTGGTTTTCAGACATTAACTTAGGAAATATTAACTGACTTTAGTTATATTTGGTATGTAGCATTATTGTATGAAGATGAACATTGGGTTTGATTTTAGTGTTATTCTATTGATTTTAAAAGGAGTTATTGCCCTTTGAAATAAAAAAAAATCTTTTTCTTAAAAAGCAAAGCTCGTAGCAAAAACTGACTTCATAGTTCGCATCTGTAGTGCCTTAAGTATACAATTTATCAATTTCTTGAATTTTCCTCAAAAAAGGTAGGTACATGTTTTGTGGGTTTAGTTGCTATAAAGCATAACTGGACACAATGACATAACAAACATTTGACCAATTTTAATTGTATTTGGTTTGTAGCTTTATTTTGTGAAGATGAGGTTGAGTTTGATTTCCCTGTCATTTTATTATTTTTTCAGATTTATTGCCTTTTTATCATAAAATAAAAAAAATAAAAACTTGTTTTTGTACCGCGTTCACGACAGTGAAAGCTGTACTTTGCTATCGCTTTCCCTAAAATCGGGCTTCTTTGCTATGAAATGGTATGATATTACTACGCATGGAAATAGTGCGCCTGGTAAATGAACGTGAAAGAAATACATCTGTTTTATTGTGAGATATGTATTCTGAGACGGGTAATGCATTTGGTTACATATGCATATTTGGAATACATTTTTGAAATATATGCCGGAATCTAGTAAAATATTGAGGCGGGATGCATCCAATTATTTGTGCAGTATGGCGAACTGATCTTGTACAATACAACAAAAGTAGTCCGGGAAGTTTGCATCCTACGATGTAAAATCATATCTTTTTATGAAATAAACAACAATTGCAGGTGAATTTAAATCATTCTTCATAAAATCTGCGGTACTTTAAATTTATTTTGAAGGTTATAATAACGTATTTTGGTTTTGAGGCATCCAGTCACATTTTTAAACTAATTTATCGATTAGTTTATACTTCCGTGAAAGGGAGATAAATCGTACAGTGTCGTGAGCTGACTGACACACATGGAATACAAATGTGCATTTGAAATACTTTACCGATTTGGAAGTAAAATTGACATGAAACAGGAATATTGTGAGTGATAATCAGCATATTATTGAAAACCAGACTTAACAGCAAATTATTCAGTTACATACACACGCTAGAATGAACCCCTTCATAGCGGCGGTCAGGTCTGCAAAAACTCTACTTTCTCTCTATCCGAAATGACAAACAACTATCAGGTACAATTTAAAAGACTTTATTAAATTTTAATTACTGATCGTCTTTTTCATATATTTATGGAATTATTGTATGATGTTCACGACAGTGAAAGCGTACATTGTTATCACTTTCTCTAAAATCAGGCTTCTTTACTATGAAGTAGTATAAAATAGTACACATTGGAAATAGTGCCTCTGGAAAATGAACGTAAAAGGAATATATCTGTTTTATCGTGAGATATGTATTCTGAGACGGGTAAAGCATTTGGTTACATATGCACATTTGGAATACATTATCAGATATATTTCGGAAATCGGAATCTAGTAAAACATTGCGGCGGGATGCATCCAATAATTTGTGCAGTCTGGCGAACTGATATCCTAGAATACAATAAAAAGTAGTCCATGAAGTTTGTGTCCTACGATGTAAAATCATAACTTTTTATGAAACAACAATGGCAGGTGAATTTAAATAATTCTTTATAAAATAGGTAGTAATTTAAATTTATTTTGAAGGGTATAATATATTTTGGTGTTGAGGTAATTCTGTCACATTTTAAAAGTGATTTATCGATTAGATTTCACTTTCGTGAAAGGGAGATAAATCGTACAGTGCCGTGTGCAAATGAGCACGCGTGGATTTTAAATACTACATCGATTTGGAAGTAAAATTAACATGAAAGGGGAATATTGTGAGTGATAATCAGCAGTTTATTAAAACCCAGACTTAACAGCAAATGATCCAGTTTCATACAAATGCTAGAATGAACCCCTTCATAGCGGCCTTCGGGTCTGCAAAACTACTTTCTCTCTATGCAAACGACAAAACGATGAGATATGACTTTATAAAACTTTATTAAATTTTAATTACTGATCGTCTTTTTCATATATTTATGGAATTATTATTTCCTGCCTTTTTACTTAGCAATACATGGTTTGGTACGTTTCAAAAACACCATTTGTCGGACTATGCATTGATTGACACCCACTGGGGATTTTCAGTTATATTCATAGTCTTGCCGCAACACCATTTTCCCAACTACGCCGTACAGCAGCATGGCAGTGCTATGTTTAACTTTAGTAGCCCAATTTGTTTTGCCTTGATTGTCTAAGTTATGTTTCAACAATTTTTAACCAATACTTGGCAAGTCTTTTAAAAGTAAAAATATAAACCGGTAATCTATTAAATTCTGCAATGGGTCAGAATTAACGACATTTAAACCAACATTTAAATAGCGCTTACATGCATAGATCTGGACTCTTTCTAATACATCATACATTTGATAGCCCCAGAACTCAGAACCATATAGTATTATTGGGTATATCTTACTATCAAAAATTTTTAAAAAAGCATTACATGGTGGGTTGCCTAAGCTACTTGTAGCTCTTACCATACTTAGTACTAACCTGTTGCCATTCTGTGCTAATAGTTTTACCATATTGGCTACAGACAATTGCCTTGTAAAATTCAGACCATGATATGTATAACAGTTTACATGTTGTATTTCTACTCTGCTATATTTAAATCTGTCATGTTTAGACAATCTTCCACTCTTTCCAAAAATAACAATTTTGGTTTTGTCAAGATTAACATCAAAATAATATTCCTGACAATATTTTTCTGAGATATGAAGTTGCTTTTGCAAGCCTATCGTAGTATCTGAGACCATAACAATGTCATCAGCAAATAATAATGTGAAAATTTCGGTAATATTGGGAAATAACTGAATACCTCTAATACTGCTTTGACATACCATATCATATAGCTCATTTATGTATAATGAAAAGAATAATGGCCTTGTTTTAATCCTAAGATAGCATGAAAATACGGTAATCTGTGTGCAAGTTACTGTTACGAACACAACATGCCTAGTATAACTTTATATAGATTACCAGTAATTTCTCTCTTCTTGAGGACACTAAACATGTTAAATCTATGGACTGTGTCAAAGGCCCTTTTAAAATCTACGAAGGCTGCATAAAGTATACCCTTATTTTTACATAGGTACTTTTGTATAATAGAATGTAGTATAAAAACATTATCAATAGTTGAATATCCTTGTTTGAAAATGGCCTGAGCCTCTGTTATCTTATCGATCAAGTCCACCCAACACTGTAGTGATATATTTCTGTTAGCACAAATTTTGTTCATGTTTTTTAACCCACACTCAGTATACAAGTAATACACAATACATCATTGCCAGGAGATTAGAACCACTTGTGATGCCTTGTAATTAATTTGCAAAAACCCTGGCATATTGGCCCAAACTGTTGAAACTTACAGGCCCTTACTGTTGATAACTACAGGCCCTAGCTGTTGATAACTACAGGCCCTTACTGTTGATAACTACAGGCCCTAGCTGTTGAAAATTTGGACATTTAATTTATGTAATTGCCCATTGAAGCACTGCATTAGATATGTACATACCTTCAGGTGAGCATTAAGGCCTTTGGGCATCTTGTTTTACACATTATAGGAACCTGGTGATCTTAACTTATGCTACGGTTTTGAATGGATTATAATGGAATTTAGTATAATTTGAAGGTGTACATATTGTAAAATTGTGATGCTGCTGTAATTTTTAATAGTGTTATGCCCCTTTTATACTTAGATTTGTTCTACACAATATAGTAACCTGGTGACATTAACTTGTCCTATAGTTTCGAATGGAATTAAATGAAATTTGATATGTGTATTTGTAATGACCTAAAGAGGTCACTACATATACATATTATAAAATTGTGATGCTGCTGTTATATTGAATGAAGTTATGTCCCATTTATAGGGGTGGGTATTGGGGAAAAAAAGCATATTGCAGTATATTGCAATATTTGAGAAAATATTGCAATACATCTCAAATATTGCAATACATATTGCAATATATTGCAAAGTTAATGAATGCTTTAAAGTTGTGTATTTTTGCTTTACTGGTCATAAGCCACACCAGAACAAGACTTTAAAACAGCCGAACCGGCATCCAAGTTTGGGTGATGGCGGCGAATGTGCGAAGTAAGATTACTTGTACCCCAGCATATTTAACGTCTGCATTACAGACAGTGCATACTGCTATATTTTCATTAATAGTCCCCGCTATTTGCCTTACCTTGTTTTACTTCAACGTTTGCCATTATCGGTTTGTATTTCAGACGCGCTTTATTTTGTATGTAGTTGACAAACACTTACAAGATAAAGATTATATTACAGCCTTTTGAGTGTTGATAACTAAATAACGACCGTAAAGCATAATCTACTGATTTTTTAAAATTTCCACGGTATACCGCTTTTTTATTTTGCGTACCGGTATATTGTATCGACCCTGCCATACCGCAATATACCAGTATACCGGTAATATCGCACACCCCTACCCATTTATAGTAAGATTTATTCAACTAAAATATCCCACTATCAGGCATATTATGTACTGCTTTGGGTACTCTTGTTAGTCTGGGTTTTTTTAAAGAAAAAGTTTCAAGTCAAGGAGAGATCTCCCACTTTGTAGTCTCCACAGATTGGCAGATATGTATGAGTATTCTGCTTTTCTCCGACATCATAGAAATGACTCTCTCAATATAAATAAGAGTCAAGTTAAGACTAAATCACCATTACTTCAAAATACCCAGAACAATCACTACATGTATATTCTTTTGTTTTTCATTCTTTAGGATGATATAAATTATGAGTTGGATGGTTTGCTGGAACATCAATCTCTGCTCGAAAGTAAAATGTCAGGATTACACAAAATTTTACCAAACTTACAAGTATTACAGACTGACTCTAAACAGTTATCAGGGATGGTATCATTTACTTCAAAATTAGCAGAGAATGTCAGCAGTAAAGTCAGGCAGTTAGATTTAGCTAAGGTAAAGTCAGACAGTTAGATACAGCTAAGGTAAAGTCAGACAGTTACACACAGCTAAGGTAAAGTCAGACAGTTAGATACAACTAAGGTATGGTCTGGCAGTTAGATACAACTAAGGTAAAGTCAGACATTTACATACAGCTAAGGTATGGTCTGGCAGTTAGATACAACTAAGGAACAGTCAGACAGTTAGATACAACTAAGGTAAAGTCAGACAGTTAGATACAACTAAGGTACAGTCAGACAGTTAGATACAACTAAGGTACAGTCAGACAGTTAGATACAACTAAGATAAAGTCAGACATTTACATACAGCTAAGGTATGGTCTGGCAGTTAGATACAACTAAAGAACAGTCAGACAGTTAGATACAACTAAGGTACAGTCAGACAGTTAGATACAACTAAGGTATGGTCTGGCAGTTAGATACAACTAAGGAACAGTCAGACAGTTAGATACAACTAAGGTACAGTCGGACAGTTACATACAGCTAAGGTACGGTCTGACAGTTAGATACAACTAAGGTACAGTCAGACAGTTACATACAGCTAAGGTACGGTCTGGCAGTTAGATACAACTAAGGAACAGTAAGACAGTTAGATATAACTAAGGAACAGTCAGACAGTTAGATACAACTTAGGTACAGTCAGACAGTTACATACAGCTAAGGTACGGTCTGACAGTTAGATACAGCTAAGGAACAGTAAGACAGTTAGATACAACTAAGGTACGGTCGGACAGTTACATACAGCTAAGGTACGGTCTGACAGTTAGATACAACTAAGGTACAGTCAGATAGTTAGATACAACTAAGGTACAGTCAGACAGTTACATACAGCTAAGGTACAGTCTGGCTGTTAGATACAACTAAGGAACAGTAAGACAGTTAGATACAACTAAAGTACGGTCTGAAAGTTACATACAGCTAAGGTACAGTCAGACAGTTACATACAACTAAGGTACAGTCAGACAGTTACATACAACTAAGGTACAGTCAGACAGTTAGATACAACTAAAGTACAGTCAGACAGTTAGATACAACTAAGGAACAGTAAGACAGTTAGATACAACTAAGGTACAGTCAGACAGTTAGATACAACTAAGGTACAGTCAGACAGTTAGATACAACTAAAGTACAGTCAGACAGTTAGATACAACTAAGGTACAGTCAGACAGTTAGATACAACTAAGATACAGTCAGACAGTTAGATACAACTAAGATACAGTCAGACAGTTAGATACAACTAAGATACAGTCAGACAGTTAGATACAACTAAGATACAGTCAGACAGTTAGATACAACTAAAGTACAGTCAGACAGTTAGATACAACTAAGATACAGTCAGGCAGTTAGATACAACTAAGGTACGGTCAGACAGTTACATACAACTAAGGTACAGTCAGACAGTTAGATACAACTAAAGTACAGTCAGACAGTTAGATACACCTAAGATACAGTCAGACAGTTAGATACAACTAAGGTAAAGTCAGATAGTTAGATACAACTAAGGTACAGTCAGACAGTTACATACAGCTAAGGTACGGTCTGACAGTTAGATACAACTAAGGTACAGTCAGATAGTTAGATACAACTAAGGTACAGTCAGACAGTTACATACAGCTAAGGTACAGTCTGGCTGTTAGATACAACTAAGGTTCAGTCAGACAGTTACATACAACTAAGGTACAGTCAGACAGTTAGATACAACTAAAGTACAGTCAGACAGTTAGATACAACTAAGGTACGGTCGGACAGTTACATACAGCTAAGGTACGGTCAGACAGTTAGATACAACTAAAGTACAGTCAGACAGTTACATACAACTAAGGTACAGTCAGACAGTTAGATACAACTAAAGTACAGTCAGACAGTTACATACAACTAAGGTACAGTCAGACAGTTAGATACAACTAAAGTACAGTCAGACAGTTAGATACACCTAAGATACAGTCAGACAGTTAGATACAACTAAGATACAGTCAGACAGTTAGATACAACTAAAGTACAGTCAGACAGTGAGATACAACTAAGATACAGTCAGACAGTTAGATACAACTAAGGTACGGTCAGACAGTTACATACAGCTAAGGTACGGTCTGACAGTTAGATACAACTAAGGTACAGTCAGATAGTTAGATACAACTAAGGTACAGTCAGACAGTTACATACAGCTAAGGTACAGTCTGGCTGTTAGATACAACTAAGGAACAGTAAGACAGTTAGATACAACTAAAGTACGGTCTGAAAGTTACATACAGCTAAGGTACAGTCAGACAGTTAGATACAACTAAGGTTCAGTCAGACAGTTACATACAACTAAGGTACAGTCAGACAGTTAGATACAACTAAAGTACAGTCAGACAGTTAGATACAACTAAGGTACGGTCGGACAGTTACATACAGCTAAGGTACGGTCAGACAGTTAGATACAACTAAAGTACAGTCAGACAGTTAGATACAACTAAGGTACAGTCAGACAGTTAGATACAACTAAAGTACAGTCAGACAGTTAGATACAACTAAGGTACAGTCAGACAGTTAGATACAACTAAGGTACAGTCAGACAGTTAGATACAACTAAGGTACGGTCTGACAGTTAGATACAACTAAGGTACAGTAAGACAGTTAGATACAACTAAAGTACAGTCAGACAGTTAGATACAACTAAAGTACAGTCAGACAGTTAGATACAACTAAGATACAATCAGACAGTTAGATACAGCTAAGATACAGTCAGACAGTTAGATACAACTAAAGTACAGTCAGACAGTTAGATACAACTAAAGTACAGTCAGACAGTTAGATACAGCTAAGGTACGGTCTGACAGTTAGATACAACTAAAGTACAGTCAGACAGTTAGATACAACTAAGGTACGGTCTGACAGTTAGATACAACTAAAGTACAGTCAGACAGTTAGATACAACTAAAATACGGTCTGACAGTTAGATACAACTAAAGTACAGTCAGACAGTTAGATACAACTAAAGTACAGTCAGACAGTTACATACAGCTAAGGTACGGTCTGACAGTTACATACAACTAAAGTACAGTCAGACAGTTAGATACAACTAAGGTACAGTCAGACAGTTAGATACAACTAAGATACAGTCAGACAGTTAGATACAACTAAGATACAGTCAGACAGTTAGATACAACTAAGATACAGTCAGACAGTTAGATACAACTAAAGTACAGTCAGACAGTTAGATACAACTAAGATACAGTCAGACAGTTAGATACAACTAAGATGCAGTCAGACAGTTAGATACAGCTAAGATACAGTCAGACAGTTACATACAACTAAAGTACAGTCAGACAGTTAGATACAACTAAGATACAGTCAGACAGTTACATACAACTAAGGTACGGTCTGACAGTTAGATACAGCTAAGGTACGGTCTGACAGTTAGATACAGCTAAGGAACAGTCAGACAGTTAGATACAACTAAGGTACGGTCAGACAGTTAGATACAACTAAGATACAGTCAGACAGTTGGATACAACTACGATACAGTCAGACAGTTAGATACAACTAAGGTACAGTCAGACAGTTAGATACAACTAAAGTACAGTCAGACAGTTAGATACAACTAAGGTACAGTCAGACAGATACAACTTACTTTTCTAAGGTATGGTCTGACAATATTATATACAATCAAAAACAAACATACTAATCCATGTAAGAATCACAATCCAGAAGCAAAGTAAAAACTTTGGAACTGACAAGTTAGGTTAGACACTTGAACTTCCACCAGGGAAGTGAGGCTGGGTGCTTCCGAAGGGTAAGCACCTCCTGTTTTGCTAGCTACACCCGCCACGTGTGTAATCAAAAATGTGTGAAAGGAACATGGAACTATGAGAGGTTAAATATATCCAGGGCAATCCTGGACACAGAGACATCAAACTTATCAACAATACTGTGATGACGGCCATAAAACTTTTTGAGGGCCTTGATAAGCCTAGGCTTGCAATGTCCCTGTGTCAACAATTTATTTGCAAGCAGCCTACTTCGTTGTACAAAGTCCCCGTAGTGGGAACAAGCTCTACCATAGCATATTGATTGGGAAACAAATACACCAGAAGCAGTTATATTGCTGTATAAAAAGGAAAGTTGACAATAGAAAAATTGAAGTCATCACGTTTGTTAACAAGTTTTAAATGTAGCCTTTCGTGTGCGTCATAATTCAGGTATAAGTCTAAATATGAAGCAGAACTTGAGGAATCAGTCGTGTCTTATTTCAAGCTCACTAAGATAGATGACATTTACATAGTCTCCAAATTTAGAATTGTTAAGAGACAGAATGTCATCTATATATCTGTATGTTGAGTTGAATGATTTGGCGACAGTCTTCTCTCCAGATTTAACAAGGTACTGCATAAATTCTGCTTCATAAGAATAAAGAAACAAATCAGCAAGCAATGGTGCACAGTTTGTACCCATTGGTATACCGATTGTTTGTTGAAAAACAATATACAACTAAGGTAAAGTAAGACAGTTAGATACAACTAAGGTACTGTCAGACAGTTAGATACAACTAAGGTAAAGTGTGACAGTTAGATACAACTAAGGTAAAGTCAGACAGATACAACTAAGGTAAAGTGTGACAGATACAACTAAGGTAAAGTGTGACAGATACAACTAAGGTAAAGTCAGACAGTTAGATACAACTAAGGTAAAGTGTGACAGATACAACTAAGGTAAAGTGTGACAGATACAACTAAGGTAAAGTGTGACAGATACAACTAAGGTAAAGTCAGACAGTTAGATACAACTAAGGTAAAGTGTGACAGATACAACTAAGGTAAAGTGTGACAGATACAACTAAGGTAAAGTCAGACAGTTAGATACAACTAAGGTAAAGTGTGACAGATACAACTAAGGTAAAGTCAGACAGTTAGATACAACTAAGGTAAAGTGTGACAGATACAACTAAGGAAAAGTGTGACAGATACAACTAAGGTGAAGTCAGACAGTTAGATACAACTAAGGTAAAGTGTGACAGATACAACTAAGGTAAAGTCTGACAGTTAGATACAACTAAGGTAAAGTCTGACAGTTAGATACAACTAAGGTAAAGTCTGACAGTTAGATACAACTAAGATAATATAAGGAAGCAATATTTAAACACACATTGTTGTTACTGGTCATGCCCCACTTTCACAATCATTCCTTATCTAAGATTTTCCTTAACTTAAATCTTACAAAATTTCAAATCTTTATATTTTTGTTAATTTTGAAGATATTCAGGAACTTAAGGTGTCAGTTTTAAGATAATTGCTTGAATTAAATATTTGCATTTAGTTTTGACAAAAATATTCATCAGTGGTTTCAAAAAGAGATTACCAAAATTTGCTAAATTTAAGTTCAGGAAAATCTTAGCTAAAGAATAATTTTGAAACCGCGGCCTGATTGTTCAAAACTCTGTTTGCCTAACCCATTGTTAGTCACATTCTTTATCTAACATTAGACTAGTTTCTTTACCCGATTTGACGAAATACACCTTTTATCGAACACGTATGATACAGAATCATGTGAAAGTGTGGTGATACAACATTGGCGGTAAAGTACATGTGCACTTTTAGCCGGACTACTTTTGGGGATGTCATGGGTAATCTCCTATATGTCAAATGTTGACATTACATTGTATTGTAAGCATTACAAAATATGCATCACATTAAATTGTTTTACTTATTTCAGAAGCTATTCTAATTTTTAAGTATGTAAATATTTTAGAAAATAAATGAAATTAAGTTAATTTTAAAGAAATAAATAGATCTAAATGTTATTTTTGTATTTTCGCATTAAATCGTCTGCTGTCAACATGGACGACAACAACAAAAACAACAACACCAACAACAACCAGGAAAAAATCAGATGTTTTGAATGATCTAATGAATAACTTTCCGGATGAAGAATTACCACAGTTTGAAATTCAGTATAATCAAGAATTAGTGTCCCCATTAAACAAAAATGAGAGAAATGAACTATTAGACATTTTTGTGTCAGCGGCCCGTTATGGCAATTTAGAAATTTGACTAGTACTACTGAAACCTCTGGTTAAAAATGTCCAAAATGAAAGTCAGATAACTAAGAACTTAGACAGTATAACAAATCAAAACAAGAAAGCCCCCACATTCATAGAAATTGAAGAAAATGATAAAAATGAATTCAACAATAAAATGAAAAATAAAAATACTGTCAGGAAAACAACAAGTGTCATAAATACCTTTCAGTTGTTTGTTAACAGAATACTTAATATGGACTCCGTCTCTATTATTGATTTAGAAACGAATGGACTAGACAGTCTCATCGGGTCATTTATTCTTGCAATAAGAAAAGCAGATGGTAACGAGTATGAGCCCGACACTCTTACTTCATATCACAGGGGCATCGATAGATTTCTGTGCGAAAATGGATATCAATTTCGTATAACTGAGGATCATGAATTTCAAAATTCAAGAAATATTTTGGCAAATAAAAGGAAAGAGCTGAAACAAAAAGAAAAGGGGGGTAAACCTAACAGAGCTGAACTGTTGTATGAAGAAGAAGAGAATAAATTGCGAGACAATGGACTAATAGGAACCCATGACCCTAAAGCATTAACAAATTTGATATGGCTTAACAACACAAAACTTTTTGGAATGCGGGGGACAGCAGAAAAGCATCATTTGAAATGGGGAGATATAAAATTAAAAATCGATGAAAACAATATTAAATATCTTGAATTTAATGAAAGAGAAACAAAAACTAGAACTGGTAACACCACTCACCTGAGAGAATTCAATCCAAAAGCATATGCAATTCCGGAAGACTTGGACAAATGCCCTGTTTATGCCTACAAACAGTTTGAATTTTGTCGTCCACCTCATACTAAAATGGCAAATTTCCCATTTTATATTGCAATTTGTCACAACAGGAAACCTGATTCACAACATTGGTACAAAGGCCAACCTCTTTCTATCCATTCTATTCAAAATATTATGAAAACCATGGCATCATCCGCAAATTTACCAGGAAAAAAACCAATACCAGCGCCAGAAAAACAACATGTACTTGCCTTCTTCATTCGGGAATTGCCTCAAGCACAGTTCAACAATTGTCTGGTCATAAAAATATTTCGAGTGTTAACAATTACACAGTCGCATCAAAATCCATGCAGGATGAAATGTCAAACATATTATTTGGTGTCAATCGTAACACAAATGTCAACAATCAAACAAACAATGACAATGTTTCTGTAAATTCCACATCATCCAGTTGCTCTTCAGCTGCTAATTTTAGTCAAATTAATGAACAGTATTCCAGTTAATCATTTTACGGTTTTCATGGACATAATTTTAACATTTCTGGCAATGTCAACATCCAATATATTAACAATTACAAGTCCGAATCACCAAAAAGAAAATGACCACGAATGGTGATCTACAGTGACGAGAGCGATTAAGTAGGTCATTTTGAACTTTTTGGAAATGAAACTTTTCTGTGACGTCAGAACACGTCATGACAAACTTCAGTTCAGTGTTTTTCTGTAGTAAATAATATTTTTTCACACAAAGTGTTGTTTGTATTATTTTAAATAACCTAGTTGGAAATGTTAAATAAAAATATCATATACACAGTGTGTATATAATATGTAAATGTTATACTTAGGAAATTTTCTGTTCAAAGGTAAATGCAGAGAATGGACATGATCTATTACAGTGATTTAAGTTGAAATTGTATGTCAATAATAAATATTTGTAATTTAATAACAATCTGAATGTTCCTTAAGAATTTGGTAAAGATAACGAAGCTTTTAACAGCCTGATCTAGGAGAATTATAGCCATTTGATCTTTCTTATAACCAACAGTTTAAGAATTTGTTAAGTGCAATTTTGTTGATAGTACACTGATATTGACAACACTGATTTTAAATTGTCAGAAAACTTCAGTGTGTTTAATGAGAGTTTAATTGATTTTATTCAGATTTGCTGTTTGTTTGTTATTTTCAATGTTACCTACATGTATGTACATCATGATGTATATTTTGTTATTTGTATTACAGAGTCAAGTAACAGCTTGTATTACTCGGGTAGAAGATGTATTAGATCTAAAGTTTTGTACTGATGGCGTCCAAACAGCTCTACAAAATGAAGATTATGAAAAGGTGTGTGATGAATATATATAAATATATATATACCAGTATATATATATATATATATATATTATATATATATATTAGGGCTTTGGAAATTTAGGTCCGGCCCGTCAGACATTTTGTACAAGCAAAAAAAAAAAAAAAAAAAAAAAAGGTCGTCGGCACAGGGCTGTCTATGCGTGCAGAGCATGTTGTGGATTATTTTATTTTGACAAACAAACCAACCTATTTTTTTGAGCTACCGCGATTGCCAATTTTAATCCATGTGCGTTGTTACAAGACTAAGACGTTTACTGCTTTTCTAAGCTTCCGCGATATGCTGTTATTATCAGTATTCGTTACTGTCCACGATGCTTGATATTGCACGTCCGCCATATTGTTTACTAACAATCGGGAATTTTCGTATTCCGAAGATACACGAATTGTAATTAGAACATTATCGCGAGAGGTTGTAAATTAGGAATTCAGGTATCACGAATCACGATATAACGGGAACTGCTTCACGAGGTTCCAATATATTTATGTGAATGAAAGATATTAATGCCGAAACTTTTATTAAAATAAAATTTAATCGCGTTTCTTTATTTATTAATAAAGAAACAGTCACAAAGCGCGTAGTAGGTAATTTTCAACACCCCGCGTGGAACCTCTTTGATGACAAACCGTCACCCTTGATCGACACTCGTTATGGCTTCCGTAATCAACACAGTTACGGCCATGCACTTATTTTTAAACAAACACACGTTTTAAGAAAGTTATAATGATTCGGACTGGGAAACAAAAGAAAAAGACACGCGGCACGCGACTACTAAGTCCACAGGTATTTACTGATTAATAAACAATCACCTGATTATTAGATCTTACTGTTGTTGACAGGTAAACGCGTGGTAAGGACAATACACTTAGTGAAGTCAGGTAGAGTTTAAAAGACCGACAGACAGACTAGCGGTAGTTTACTTTTGTCGGACCGAAAACTGATTTGTCCATTTAATATTTCTGTTGTAAAATTGAAAATGTCCGAAAACAAAAAATGTCCGACTGGCGATTTTTCACGTCGGTCAAAATAATTTTTTGTCGGACATGTCCAGCAAATACGACCATTTCCGGACCTATATTTTACCTCCTATTTTGAAAATTTTGCCTGTTGAACTTGGCAATTTTTAGCAATATATGCTTGGGGAAGGGTGTTATATAAGGTATGCCTTTCAAACTTGTAAAATGTTTACATGTATATCCATATAGAAGGTGTGCACCTTTTTTTAGACAAATTTGTGAAATTTTAGCTTTGGATTTGGTTGCTATAGACAAGTAATTGAAAATTTGTGACACCCTTTTTAGCTCACCTGACCAAAGGTCATGTGAGCTTATGGTATGGTGCAGCGTGTGTATGTGCGTGCGTGTGTGCGTATGTGCGTGCGTGCGTCGTTAACACACATTTTCGACTTCTCCTCTGAAAGTACTTGGTAGATTTCAACGAGACTTGGTCAGAAGCATGTCTGGGTCGGTGCAATTCAGATTTGTTCGTGGCGTTGCCATGGCTACCATAACTAGGTCAAGGTGACCTAGGGGTGCAAAAATCTTAAAAAATCTTCTTCTCCGAAAGTATTGTTTGTAGAAAAAATCTGATGTGATATTTGGCTTCTCTAGGGTCTTAAGCCTATAGTTTGTTCATTTTGTGAAATTCGGTCGAAAAATGGGTTTTTGCGTTTAATTTTGAAAAAATTGTAAAAAAGCTTCAAATTGTTATAACTTGACTACTTGACCAGATAATGACATGGGGTTTTCAGTTTTGACATCTTCTTGTTAGTATCTTCAAAATGAGGTCAAGGTCAATTGTGAAGGTCGTGACCTAATTTTTTTTGCCTCTGATTATAATTATTATCTTGAAAACTATAAACTTTTTGTATAGTCATGTATATTAGAATGTTGTAGGATCATTTTGATGTATAGAAAAAGGTCATGGATTCAAAGGTCAAGGTCACAGATGCGAAACAATACCAAAATGGTTAATTATCTCGAAAACTATAAACTTTTTGTATAGGCATGTATATTAGAATGTTGTAGGTATTGATACAACAATCATTTTGATGTATAGAAAAAGGTCATGGGTTCAAAGGTCAAGGTCACAGATGCGAAACAACACCGAAATGGTTAATTATCTCGAAAACTATAAACTTTTTGTATAGGCATGTATATTAGAATGTTGTAGGTATTGATACGACGATCATTTTGATGTATGGAAAAAGGTCATGGGTTCAAAGGTCAAGGTCACAGATGCGAATCAATACTGAAATGGTTAATTATATCGAAAACTATAAACTTTTTGTATAGGCATGTATATTAGAATGTTGTAGGTATTGATACAACGATCATTTTGTTGTATAGAAAAAGGTCATGGGTTTAAAGGTCAAGGTCACAGATGCGAAACAATACAGAAATGGTTAATTATCTCGAAAACTATAAACTTTTTGTATAGGCATGTATATTAGAATGTTGTAGGTATTGATACGACGATCATTTTGATGTATAGTAAACGGTCATGGGTTCAAAGGTCAAGGTCACAGATGCAAATCAATACTGAAATGGTTAATTATCTCGAAAACTATAAACTTTTTGTATAGGCATGTATATTAAAATGTTGTAGGTATTGATACAACGATCATTTTGATGTATAGAAAAAGGTCATGGGTTCAAAGGTCAAGGTCACATATGTAAAACAATACTGAAATTGTTAATTATCTTGAAAACTATAAACGTTTTGCATAGGCATGTATTTTAGAATGTTGTAGGTATTGATACAATGATCTTTTTGATGTAAAGAAAAAAGTCATTGGGGTTTAGTATTTACGTTTACTTTAAATCTATCAGCTAGCCATTAGTTATCAGGTGAGCGTATAAGGCCCATGGGCCTCTTGTTAACTTTTATAGCACAAAGTGAGGCATTGTGATGTTTTTTTCCATCATACATTTGAATGTTCTTTCTACATCATACTTGTCCAAAGTGATGATTTTGAGAAAGTAGGTTTGATTTTGACAATTTGATAAAAATAATAACAGTAGCCCGTTATAGAGTTAAAGAAAACAAAGAAAATGTTTCTCATCAATGTTTAATCATTTTTAGCTCATCTGTGTGCATGTGTGAAGCATTCGTAAACTTTAGTTTTGTCTTCTGAAACTACCAGACTAATTTGAACAAAATTGGTTTGTTAGGGGTTTGAGTGGAAAAAACTAAAACTTGTATCCCAACATGTTCGACCAAAATCCAAGATGGGTGCTGTTATATAAATAGCAAAAACCTATAAATGGCCATTACATCTTTATTTATGTACCAATTTTGTTAAGATTTTGAATGGAGAAACTAGAACTTGTGGTATATATAAACATATGTAATGGGTTTTTGTGTACAGTGTTTGCATAATATTTACAAAATATGCAAATAAGGATTATCTTTTAGCCTAAATCTTTGAAATCTTCTTCTCTGAAAGTACAAGGCCAATTTAGTATGGAAAATCCTTGGGTAGTAAAGATGATAAAAAAAATTTGGTATGTCCATCAGGAATTCAGAATGGCTGCTGTTACTATAAATAGCAAAAACCTTTAAATGACCATTACATCTTTATTTTTGTACCAATCTTTTTCCTTACTTTAAATATAGAAAATGGAAATAATTATGCAATATGCAAATAAGATTATTTTTAGCCTAAATATTACAAAGTCTTTTCTCTGAATGTACAAGGAAAAGGAAATTTGGTGTAAGGACATTATATGGTAAATATTAATTGTAGTCCAATTCTATCCCTAAAGTTTTCGCTATTTTAAAAAGCTAAAGAGAGTCAGAGGCTGTAACAGACCAGAATAGGGATCAAATACTAGATCGATGATTCTGAAAGGATGATTTTTTATGTTATCAATATCATCATTGAAACAAATTCATTTGATACTCGCAGTGATACATTGAAGTTTTCAAGTGGTCCAAAGTATCACCATACTCTAATAAAACCTGGGAATGGGATCTTGGTTTTGTTCCGATCCATCAGACATTGTTTTAGAACTGATAATGACTGTTGATAACCTTCCCATACATAAGTTATGGATCCCTATCTACTCAGGCACATTTCTTTTAATAATTCCATATAATGTAAACAACATGACTGCTTTTTAAGTATTTTCTTGTCGGATATGATAATTAACCACTAGTATTTATTTCAATATTAATAGTAATTACTTATATTAATGGGAGAGATTGTCAGCACGAGTATCATGACCATCGCCTGCTATGAGACAACTGATGTATTTGCCTCTGTAAAGATATTACAGACATTTATCACCATTAATAGAGAGAGAGAGAGAGAGAGGTTCAGAAATTGAACCTTTACTACCCCTGTATACAAAAACACTTACTTGTAAAAGGTGACAACAGGCAGGTAAGCCTGAAGTAGGCTAAATGGTCTGGTGGGGTAGCAGTGAACAAACACTATAAACGGTTAATTCTGGCTAGAAACAAGCAGCTCAAACACACGTTTATGTACTTTGGCTAAGTACTACACACATGAATAGCACATGGTCTCATTGCAAGTGGCTGTAAGATTTCCGATGCAAATTCAAACACCTTTTTTATGCAAGAAAAGCATTTACTTCTTTGCGGCGTTTGCTAAATAATATTTTTGAAGCATTGTTAATTCAAACTAAAAAGTGTTTTAACTGTGACCACCTGAAACGATTCCAGAAGATGTCAGATTGCTGTATTTTGTACCATTTTGTACCAAAGGTCCAGGTGAACTATTGCCATTACTTGGCGTTCGTCCTTGTCGTCTGTCGTCCTTTAAAATTTTTCAAAAATCTTCTCCGAAACTACTGAGCCAAATTTGATGAAACTTGATGAATATCATACCTGGGTAACAGGCTTTCAAAATTGTGTTTCGGGGTTTCGCCATGCCCAACAAGATGGCCACCGTTACTAAAACTAGCCAAAAGACAAAAAGATTTTCTTCTCTGAAACCAAAAAGTGAAGGCAAATTTGGATTGGATATTTGGATTCAGGATACCTGGGAACATTAGAATTGTGTTTTTCATGAAAATTGGGCGAAAAATAGGTTACGCGTTTCTTGCGTAAAGTTATGTAATTTTCAAAATGAGACATTTAATGTTATAACTCAATAACAGCTGAAGATAATTGTATGGAGTTTTCACTGTTGATCTTGTCTTGCTGTTTTCTTCCAATAAATGTCAAGGTCAAGGTCATGTCCCAGTTTTTAGATCACCTGAGCCAAAGGCTCAGATGAGCTATTGCAATCTATCACCGTCCGTCGTCCGTCGTGCGTCGTGCGTCGTCCGTCGTGCATAAACTTTACATTTTAATCTTCTTCTCCAAAACTATTGGGCCAAATTTAATGTAACTTGGTGATTATCATGCCTGGGTAACGGCCTTTCAAAATTGTGTTCGGGGTTTGGCCACGTCCAACAAGATGGCCACTGTTACTAAAAATAGCAAAAAGACAAAAAAATCTTCTTCTCTGAAACCAAAAGGTGCAGGCAAATTTTGATTGAATATTCAGATTCAGCATACCTGTGATCATTAAAATTGTGTTTTTCATGAAAATTAGATGAAAAATAGGTTACGCGTTTTTTGCGTAAAATTACGTAATTTTTCAAATGAGACATTTATTGTTACAACTTCATAACGGCTGAAGATAATTGTATGGAGTTTTCACTGTTAATCTTGTCTTGCAATTTTCTTCCAATTAATGTCAAGGTCATGTCCCAGTTTTTGACCTTTGATAAAAAATGCTATTTTTTTAACATTTCGTGTGATAATGGCGTAGGATTTTCATTTATTTGTAGGTATTGACATGACGATCATTTTGATACATAGATCAGGGTCATGGGTTCAAAGGTCAAGGTCACAGATGTCCAAGAATACCAAAATAGTTAATTATCTGCAAAACTATGAATTTTTTGTATAGGCATATATATCAGAATATTGTAGGTAATGACACAATGGTCATTTTGATATATGAATAAAGTTCATGGGTTTAAAGGTCAAGGTCACAGATGTAAACAAGTACTGAAATGGTTAATTATCTCAAAAACTATAATTTTTTTGTATAGGAATGTATATTGGAATATTGTAGGTATTGGCCTAACAATCATTTTGATATATGAATGAAGGTCATAGGTTTAAAGGTCAAGGTCATAGACGCGAACGAATACTTAAATGGTCAATTATCTCAAAAACTATAAACTTTTTGTATAGGCATGTATATTGGAATATTGTAGGTATTGGCCTAACGATCATTTTGATATATGATTGAAGGTCATAGGTTCAAAGGTCAAGGTCATAGACGCGAACGAATACTTAAATGGTTAATTATCTCAAAAACTATTAACTTTTTGTATAGGCATGTATATTGGAATATTGTAGGTATTGGCCTATCGATCATTTTGATATATGAATGAAGGTCATAGGTTCAAAGGTCAAGGTCATAGAATTGAAAGATTACTTAAATGGTTAATTATCTCAAAAACTATAAACTTTTTGTATAGGCATGTATATTGGAATATTGTAGGTATTGGCCTAACGATCATTTTGATATATGAATGAAGGTCATAGGTTCAAAGGTCAAGGTCATAGCTGCAAACGAATATTTAAATGGTTAATTATCTCAAAAACTATAAACTTTTTGTATAGGCATGTATATTGGAATATTGTAGGTATTGGCCTAACGATCATTTTGATATATGAATGAAGGTCATAGGTTCAAAGGTCAAGGTCATAGATGCAAACGAATATTTAAATGGTTAATTATCTCAAAAACTATAAACTTTTTGTATAGACATGTATATTAGAATATTGTAGGCATTTGCACAACGATCATTTTGATATATGAATGAAGTTCAAAGGTTCAAAGGTCAAGGTCATAGATGCAAACTAATACTAAAATGGTTAATTATCTCAAAAACTATTAACTTTTTGTATAGGCATGTATATTGGAATATTGTAGGTATTGGCCTAACGCACATTTTAATATACAGATGTTTTAGCTGTTTATAAATAATATATTGCAGCTAGACTTTAGATATGTTATATATAGCATACTTATATAATAATTATTATAATTAATTTGCAAAAATACTTGCATATTATTGGCCCTTACTGCTGAAAATTTTGATATTCTCTTTTATTAATGTCATTGACCATTGAACCTCTTCATAAGATATGTACTCTTCCTCAGGTGAGCGTTAAGGCCCATGGGCCTCTTGTTGACCTTTGATAAATAATGCTATTATTTAACATTTGAGGTGTTTATGGCATGGCATTTTCAGTTAATTGTAGGTATTGACATGTCGATCATTTTGATACATAGATCAAGGTCATGGTTTCAAAGGTCGAGGTCACAGATGCACAAATATATCGAAATATCTGCAAAACTATTAACTTTTTGTATAGGCATGCATATTAGAATATTGTAGGTAATGGCACAATGGTCAATTTGATATATGAATAAAGGTCATGGGTTCAAAGGTCAAGGTGATAGATGCAAACAAATACTGAAATGTAAGGTGCCTTTGGTGTAAAACTCTGCATTTTTTCCCCAGTTACCCTGACTGCACAATGAACAATGCAGCCACATTCACATAATTATGATATTGCCAGTCACGTGCTTTCGCCATTCAGGGCTTTCTGGCTCAAGACCCCAGTGTCCACACTTCTATAGTCATATCAAGCTGCTCTTGTCAGAGGCTTAATATAAATCATATCAAAATGTTTAGAGGGGCAAGCTCATTTATGGGGAACTAGAGCTATATAAAACTCAATCTTATTTAATATCATTCCGATTTCCAATATGATACTTATGTCAAGTGCTAATTTTAATTTTTAGCTCACCGGACCGCAAGGTCATGTGAGCTTATGGCTTAGCGCAGCGTGTGTATGTGTGTGTGCATTCATGCATGCATGCGTCATTAACACCTATTTTCAACTTCTCCTCTGAAACTACCTGACAAATTTCAATGAAACTTTGTCAGAAGTATATATGGGCCAGTGCAATTCAGATTTGTTCATGACATTACCATAACTAGGTCAAGGTGACCTAGGGGTGCAAAAATCTTAAAAAAATCTTCTTTTCCGAAACTGATGATTGGAGAAAAAATGTGATGTGATATTTGGCTTCTCTAGGGTCTTAAGTCTACAGTTTGTTCATTTTGTGAAATTCGGACAAAAAATAGGTTACGTGTTTTTACGTGTAATTTTTAACATGATCCTAAAATGGCTTCGAATTGTTATAACTTGACTAGTTGACCAAATATTGACACAAGGTTTTCAGTTTTGACATATTCTTGTAATTACCTTCAAATTGGGGTCAAGGTCAATTGTGAAGGTCATGACCTAATATTTTTTTTACCTCTGATTTTAATTATTATGTGGAAAACTATAAACTTTTTTGTACAGGCATGTATATTAGAATATTGTTGATATTGATGTAATAATCATTTTGATATATAGATTAAGGTCATTGGTTCAAAGGTCAAGGTCACAGATGCGAAAGAATACTGAAATGGTTAATTATCTTGAAAACTATTAACTTTTTGTAAAGGCATGTATACTAAAATATTGTTGGTTTTGATGTAACAATCATTTTGATGTATAGAAAAAGGTCATGGGTTCAAAGGTCAAGGTCATAGATGCAAAACAATACCCAAATGGTTCATTATCTCAAAAACTATAAACTTTTTGTATAGGCATGTATAATAGAATATTGTTGGTATTGATTGATATATAGGTTAAGGTCATGGGTTCAAAGGTCAAGGTCACAGATGGGAAAGGATACTGAAATGGTTAAGAGACGAGTTTCGCAATCCCTATCTCTATCGGTCTCGCGAAACCGCGCATCTTCTCGCGAAGTCAAAAAGAGGCTAACACTGTATAGATATTTTGGTTTTCTACTTGTTCAACATGGCGAGCTCAGAGCATTAAACTTTAGATCGATTATGGCCAATGACATGCGTTCAACTCAGGACTCTTTTGAAGGAAAGATACGAAAATACTTCTAGAAACAAATAAAAACTGGTGGCTAGATTTCATGCAGTTTTAAATACCAATACAACTGATAAAGTGACGCCAGACAAGTAAACATGGCGCTGCAGGTGAAAATTGTATAAAAACATTGAAACTTGACAAACCGGTTAACTTAAACAGCAAAAGATCGACAATGGAGAAACGATTTAAGACTTTTTCCAGAGAATAACATTCACCAGCTGAACCTACTTTGACAAAAATTGAGAGAGAGAGAACTTTGACAAAAATTGAGAGATAGAGAGAGAGAGAGAGAGTGGTGTGTGTGTGTGTGTCTAAAATGATCAATATAAGGATATCAAGGAAAGTTCACAGACATATGATCAGGTTTGAAATAAAATATAATGCCACACAAAATATTTCACTTTACCACGTCTATAAGAAATTTATACTTGTATTGTGAAAAATGGTTAACTTATAGCATTTTTATGTGCATAAAACCACATTGAAAATGAAAAAAAAATTAGTGAATTTGTAGCAAGCGATTTTATTTATATAGTTTGTAAATTTGTAAATAATTCAATTAATAAATAATTTTAAGGAATAATTTTATTCAGATGTTGAAACATGGTATCTACATTATATAGAATTTTTTAATATTCCCATTATTAAAATATTCTAGATTCCAGTACAGTTGTATTAATTTTTCATATAATTTTGAAAATAAGGCTGAATAAATTCATAGATATATTCATACATAAATAAAGTTTATAAATAAATAATCAATAAATTTATAAATAAATAATCAATAAATTTATAAATAATGAAGTTTATAAATAAATATGTTTATCAATAAATTTATAAATGAATAAACATTTTTATCAATAAATTTATAAATAAATAATTACATTTATAGAGTAATATAATCAGAAGTCCATTGCGGTAATACTAGTATCCAGTATTAATGGATTTCTGTTATAAAAAAACACATTTATGCATAAATTCTTAACAGTTTTAGATAATGGGTTTTCAAACTGCATTGGTAATAGTGAAACCTTTACTTATATAACAGCATGCAGGAAAAATTAAAAAAAAAATCACTTTTAAAATGAAAATGGCAAATGACTGTGTGTTTGTTCATATTAAAACCATCTCTCCCATCTTGTCTTTTTCTTAAAGAGCGCCATCTTAATTTAAGATTTTTGTCACTTAAAACAGAACTTGGTATGGAAAAAAATACACTTAGATATTGGAAATTGTTGCAACCAAAAACACAGCACTGTTTACCACGTGATCTATCACTCATTTTGTTATCTGAAAATATACATGGTTAAACAATCATATAAAAAATATACATTTCAAAACTCTGTAGTGAGAGAATAGTTTCATTTTAGCTTTTGGTTATAAATGAATTTAATTATTAAAAATTTACATTTTGCATGTCTTTGGTCAATTTTTAATACTAGAAATCCAAAATTCAGAATAAAAAAAAAAAATTATTATCATTTTTTATTATTTGTTGTAAAGAAAACAGCATTTTACAAAAAGTTTTGAGAAATTAAGTTTTAACAAAAAATTGAATGATATTACAATATGCTTAAAATAAATAAGTATGTGTGTGTGTTTAACATAATTGGGAAAAAACTCATTACTATTTCGAGCTTTATTCCAAACATATTTTAAAACAAAATTTTAAGAAAATTTGTAAAATACTATTTACATTACAAGACACTGCTAAATCATACATAAAACTAACTGAGAAGGATTTGTGTTTTTCTTTTTTTACGGCGTTTCACGATAGTGAACGCATACTTTGCTATCGCTTTCTTCCAAGATATCGGGCTTCTTTGCTATGAAATTATAAGATATGAGTACACATGGAAATAGTGCACCTGGTAAATGAGCGTGAAAGAAATATATCTGTTTTATCGTGAGATATGTGTTCTGAGACAGGTAAAGCATTTGGTACATATGCACATTTGGAATAAATTTTCGGAATACATTTCGGAATCTAGTAAAATATTGCGACGGGATGCATCCAATAATTTCTGCAATTTGGCGAACTGATCTCGTGTTTACAATAAAAAGTAGTCCAAGAAGTTTGTGTCCTATGATGTAAAATCATCTTTTTATGAAATAAACAGCAATGGCAGGTTGATTTAATTAATTCTTCATGAAATCTACGGTAATTTAAATTATTTTGAAGGGTATGATAACGTATTTTGATGTTGAGGCAATTGTGTCATATTTTAAAACTGTTTATCGATTAGATTTCACTTTCGTGAAAGGGAGATAATTCGTACAGTGTTGTGTGCAAATGACCACATGTGGATTTTAAATACTTCACCATTAACATGAAATGGGAATATTGTGAGTGATAATCATCAGTTTATTAAAACCCAGATTTAACAGCAAATGATCCAGTTACATACAACCGCTAGAATGTACCCCCTCATAGCGACGGTAGGGTCTGCAAAACTCTACTGTCTTTCTCTCTATCCGAAATGACAAAACGATTGGGTATGACTTTATTAAATTGTAATTACTGATTGTCTTTTTCATATATTTATGAAATTATTATTTTCTACCGTTTAATTTAGCAATACATGGTTTGGTACATTGTTTCTTTTTCCAAAAACATCCGTCGGACTATGCACTTCATGTTAAATTTGGGCCATTCTCAGCCTCTCCATAACCTCATGAAAGAACAAAAGTAAAAAATATTTCTTTAATGGGTGTCCCCAAGTACCTGAATTATACTAATAAGATCAAATTTTTTATCATTTCTTTGAAAATATTTTTAAAGCATCAGCCATGCTGAATGCTTTATAGCGATTGTTGGATTTTTTCGTATTTAGCGCCGCTCTCATTTCACCTTGACAGCCAATCAAATCCTTCGTTTCGACTGAAATTACGGGAATTTCCATATACGGTATCCCAGGTATGTATAAAACTAATCTGAGTGATTGGGTCTCCCGGAAAGTTACGATCATGTGCGATCTGAAATGTATTCATACGCGTATAGTCCGTAATTGTTTTTGCTGGATATATATTATAATTCTTCACTTTTGTATGATTATTTTAAGATAAAAACCATAAAAAGCCATTAAGTATACGCCCCTCGGAAAACCCAACAAAAATGACGATCTTGTCAGTTCCCACCGACGTTCTTATTTTTGACCTACAGTGCCTTACATGTGGTTGTTTTACAGCCGCCGCCATATTGGATTTTTTTAATTTACGCTAAGTGACATCGATAAATAAACACAAAATATGCTCATTAAACAGTGTTTAAGTTAAAAAACGTTTATAATCAACACAAATATATTCACAGCTATCAGTGTTGAAACCAATTTTAATTTTCACAGACGATTTCGCTATGAAAATGGAAAATTTTGAATATGGGGAAAATCCCGTTCTAAATAAAGAATCGACATAAATTGGATAGATTTAAAAATAAATACAAAGTCGTTTTTCGGAAGGAAAACTTTAAACATGGATCACATTTGATGATAAATTATATATATTTTTTAAAAATTGATTGTCAATAATATTTCGTGTTTGGGATATCCCGACCTGGTTCATTAATATTCATCACATGATACGTCACGAGGATTTTCCCGCTTTCATTGGGTATTAAAATTCAGTTTGCCGGTAGCGAAATAATGCATAACAAAAAAGTAGAAATCAAAGATTATTCCCAAAAAAGTGATACGAAACTGAAAGAAGAAGTTTATTTAGCCTACAAGTTCATTGGCTATATTGATAAATCGTTTGTGACTCGTGAAGTTGTGTAGGCTATATATCGATACCGTAGTTCGTATGCAAATTAGCCATGTGTTTGGGGGCATGCCTGCATTTGACACCCGATGCCCCTGCTCAAATGTATTCACATAGCGAAGTGACTGACTTTTTTAGTCCAGTACACCCTTGCCTCATGATCATGACACCCTGTCCTTTTCAGTTATCAGTTAAATATTCAAAACGACATGCTTTATTCTCGAATCTCTGCTACATACTTCCGATCTTCCGCACACACTCCACTTCTCACCATATGTTTCCGAAGACAGACAATTTCATCATCAATGTTCATTTAAATACTTTTTCCAGTTGTTTATTTTAAATCAACAAAATAAATCGTCAAGAAAGAACAACTTGAAATCAAAATCTAAACAAAACTGAAAAAAACGATGTTTTAAAATTTTCAGATAAAATTTATTTACCTTGTTACAAGTCCTTATTAGATCGTTTTTACAGTAGATATCCGATTAAAGTTGATGTCAGTAGTTTAATCCATGGTTTTTACAACCCTTAATTTCTTTTCATGAGGCCATATTACTTTATTTCACATAAAATGAAAAAATGGACATACAGGAAAACACAAAACAGTTATTGTGCTTTCCTAAGTTCTTCCGATTTTTAGAGCACCGTTGGTGTAGTAGAACTGTAACTAAGGGCGGAGAAAATATTGTACCAATCTTGTAAACTCAACTCCTCTTACAGTTTTCAACCAAAAACCTTGAAACTTCATAGAATGTTTCTATATATATGAGGATGTGCACCTGACTTTATGGAAATATTTCAAGATTTTTCCCCCATTTTTCAAGAATTTGAAACTTAGTCACTTTTTAGCAAGTATTTGAATAGGGGTACCTACTTTGTGACACAATCAACTCCTCTTACAGTTTTCAACGAAAAACCTTGAAACTTCACAGAATGTTTATATATATATATTGAGGTTGTGACCTGACTTTATGGAAATATTTCAAGATTTTTTCCCCATTTTTCCAGACTTTGAAACTTAGTCACTTTTAAGCAAGTATTTGAATGGGGGTACCTACTTTGTGAACTCAACTCCTCTTACAGTTTTCAACCAAAAGTCTTGAAACTTCACAAAATGTTTCTATATATATTGAAGATGTGCACCTGACTTTATGGAAATATTTCAAGATTTTTTCTCCATTTTTCCAGACTTTGAAACTTAGTCACTTTTTAGCAAGTATTAGAATGAGGGTACCTACTTTGTGAACTCAACTCCTCTTACAGTTTCTCTTAAATTCAAAGTAATTTTATTGTAACATTTTAGTTGTCTAAATAATAATCAATTAATTTTCAATTAATCGTATTCAGAAATATTTCTCCCTTTTGTACACAATTCTTGTCAACAAACTTCTTTCTGAAAGAGAGAGATGCCTGGACAACTTCTGTAATTGGGAGGTGCAGATTATTAGCTTATTGTGTCAGGATGGTTTACCAATTCAGGCTTTTGAAGCTCACTTGGACAATTTATATATATTCAACAATAATTTTAAATACATTTAAATTATTTCTAAAACAAAGGTTTTATTTTTATTTTATTTTTTTTTCAAATTAATTGTGAATTTAACGAATAAAATTAATGACTTCAACAATGGTTAATGTGTCAATTGCAAGTCAAGGGAAATAGCTGGTCATGGTGAAAGGTTTTTTTTGTGATGATGACACTATGTCGATGATGATGTGGCATGATGATCTGATGAAGATGATGACAATAATAATGATGATGGCGACATTCAGTTCTGCTGCTGCCGATGATGATGATGTCACCATGATGATGATGATATGACATGAGGAGATATAATGATGATGATGATATGACACAAGGAGATATGATGATGATGTCACCATGATTATGATGTGACATGAGGAGATATGTTGATGATGGTGATGACATAAATTCTGTTGATGCCGATGATGATAATGATTATCGTGATGAAGATGATGATAGTGATGGTGGTGATGAAAATAAGCTCTGTTGCTGCCAATGATGATGAATGATAATGGTAATGATGACGATGTGACATGACAAACTATGATGATGATTATGATGATGACATGAGTTCTGTTGCTACCGATGATGATGGTGGCAATGATGACATCCAGTACTGCTGAGCACTGCCAATAGTATGATGATGATGATGGTGGTGGTGATGACATTCAGTTCTGCGGCTGTTGATGATGATTATAATTCACGATGGTGATGATGATGACAAAGCCAACGTCTTCATGTTGATGATGTGACATGATGATGATGACATTCAGTACTCCTGCTGCTGATAATGATGATGATGTCACCATGATGATTATGTGACACGAAGAGCTATGATGATGATGATGTGACCACATTAATGATGTAACATGAGAGTTTCTGAAAATGATTATGATAATGGTGGTAATGATTGTCATGGCATGGGTTCTACTGCTGCCGCTGATGACGACGACGACGACGACGATGATGATGATGATGATGATATCTTCATGTTTATGATCAAAATGTGATATGAGGAGTGATAATGATGATTAAGATCCAGTTTGGGTTTTCTTCCAGTCAACTGCGTTTTAGTGGAATTATGCCTCTTTCACTTTGTGAATTTTATCAAAGTGATGGTTTCTCTGGACTTTTTTCCGTTACGCTTGAGATATTTCACTCAGATTTTGGGGTCGGGTCTCTAGTAGCCTCTCTTGGTTTTTGAAAAATTGAAAATTTATATTTATGTGAATTACTTAGTTTACTCAATTGATAAACATTGTGTTGCATGTCCATTTTGACCATTGTAACATATTGATATGTTAGAACCTAACAACTTGCATAAAAAGCAGACTTGTTGTTAGAGGCTTCTCGATCACAGTATCTATTATTTGCATGATTTTCATTTGTTACTGATTCATTAGACAAATCTCAGTTTCAAGTGCACATCTTTTTTATCGAATTGCTCAGTTTAGCTGATGCTTCAGTACCTTCAGTACTTTGATTTAAAACTGTAATACCTCTGTGGTGTATGATGCCATTTAATATATGCTTAGAATTAATGAAATAAGTAAATTGATTGCCAGTTGAGAGTTACAGGCCTTCTGGGGTCTTTTGTTTTAACAATATGTAGATGACTTTTTATCATAAATATTTGATATACCGGTACATATATTTTAGGCAGCAGGTCATGTACATCGATTTAGAAGTCTAGATGAAAACGTTCTCAGAATGTCATCAGATGCAGATGAAGGTATATGTATGTTACTAGAATCTTAATATTTTTTCATTATTTTCATAATGCATCAAATGTATGGTGTGTCTTTTCATACATTGGTTTCAGAGAATAAATTTTGTATTTTGAATTCGTTCAAATGAGAACTTTGAACACACACACACACACACACACACACACACACACACACACACACACACACATCAATTTCATGATGTCCTGCAATTGTAGTTATAAGGGCAATTTGTCTTGGCTCATTTGACAAAAGAAAACAAGAAATATTAAATTTGCAAATATTATTGAGTTGGGTTTTAAGGAACAATTTGGTAGTCCCTTTAATTAATGGAATCAACTATTGAACTTCTGTAGGAAAGTTTACGGTATGGCATTGTCCGTCTGTCCATATGTTAACTTTTTCCTTGTCTGGGCCATATCTTTTGACTCGATTGGGATATCAAGATGAAACTTGTTCTAAATATGTATTATGGTAAGGCGGTGTGTCGCTTATAAATTAGGTCTAAGTATTGAAGGTCAAGGTCACAGGGTCAAATAAGGACATAATGTAAAAAATGCATATTTTTTATTTGTTTTATATTTGGTATGGATTTACAACAAGTAATAATGTTTAACATATGAGGTGCACCAAGCGAAAACCAGGCTTATCGTCTATGATGTAATAATGAAAAAATAACATCAAAAGATCCTGCATTTTTTAGACTTGGAGCACACTAAAATGATAAGGTTGTTCACATTTGCAGATTCTTTGTCTACTGATAGTTTTTAGCTCACCTGAGCCGAAAGGCTCAGATGAGCTATTGCTATCTATCACCGTCCGTCGTCCGTCGTTCGTCGTCCGTCGTGTGTCGTGCGTCGTGCGTAAACTTTACAATTTAATCTTCTCCTCCAAAACTACTGAGCCAAATTTGATGAAACTTGGTGATTATTATGCCTGGGTAACAGGCTTTCAAAATTGTGTTCGGGGTTTGACCACGCCCAACAACATGGCTGCCGTTACTAAAAATAGCAAAAAGACAAAAAATCTTCTTCTCTGAAACCAAAAGGTGCAGGCAAATTTTGATTAGATTTTTGGATTCAGGATACCTAGATACATTAAAATTTTGTTTTTCGTGAAAATTGGACAAAAAATAGGTTACGCGTTTTTTGCGTAAAATTAGGTAATTTTTAAAATGAGACATTTATTGTTATAACTTCATAATGGCTGAAGATAATTGTATGGAGTTTTCACTGTTGATCTTGTCTTGCAATTTTCTTCCGATTGATGTCAAGGTCAAAGGTCAAGGTCATGTCCCAGTTTTTGACCTTTGATAAAAAATGCTATTTTTTAAACATTTCTGGTGATAATGACGTAGGATTTTTGGTTAATTGTAGGTATTGACATGACGATCATTTTGATATATCAATTAAGGTCATGGGTTCAAAGGTCAAGGTCACAGATGTACAAGTTTACCAAATTAGTTAATTATCTGCAAAACTTTGAACTTTTTGTATAGGCATGTATATTAGAATATTGTAGGTAATGGCCCATTGGTCATTTTGATATATAAATAAAGGTCATGAGTTCAAAGGTCAAGGTCACAGATGTAAACAAGTACTGAAATGATTATTTATCTCAAAAACTATAGACTTTTTGTATAGGCATGTATATAAGAATATTGTAGGTAATGGCCCATTGGTCATTTTGATATATGAATAAAGGTCATGAGTTCAAAGGTCAAGGTCACAGATGTAACAAGTACTGAAATGATTATTTATCTCAAAAACTATAGACTTTTTGTATAGGCATGTATATTAGAATATTTTAGGTATTATCCTAACAATCATTTTGATATATGAATGAATGTCATGGGTTCAAAGGTCAAGGTCACAGATGTGAATGAATACCTGAATGGTTAATTATCTTGAAAACTGTTAACTTTTTGTATATGCATGTATATTAGAATATTGTAGGTATTAGCCTAACAACCATTTTGATATATGAATGAAGGTTATGGGTTCAAAGGTCAAGGTCACAGATGTGAACAAGTTCTGAAATGATTTTTTATCTCAAAAACTATAAACCTTTTGTATAGGCATATATATTAGAATATTTAGGTATTATCCTAATGATCATTTTGATATATGAATGAAGGTCATGGGTTCAAAGGTCAAGGTCACAGATGCGAATGAATACCTAAATGGTTAATTATCTTGAAAACTATTAACTTTTTGTATAGGCATGTATATTAGAATATTGTTGGTACTGGCACAGTGGTCATTTTGATATATGAATGAAGGGCATGGTTGGTTGGTTGGTTGAATGTTGCTTAACGTCGCATCAGCAATTTTTCAGCTATTCGCGAGGAGAACTATTTAATTAATCTCTATGGATTAATCTATAACAATTTTGTGTATGCATGTGAAGTGCGAGTGTGTTGTATGGTCTGCCTTGTACTAGCGCGCACTCAGGGCGACTTTACCGTGCTAGCTCACAGAGTCAGTACGCTGCAGACAAGCGTACCACTCCCCCAGTCCATTATACTGATACCAGGTGAATCAGTAAAGGCCAACGGCAATGAAAAATCACTTTCCCACATGGTCCGAGCGGGACTCGAACTCACAGCGGTGAGAGACCTTGGATTTGAAGACTGACGTCTTATCCATTAGGCCACCGCGCCCTCGAATGAAGGGCATGGGTTCAAATATCAATATCACAGATACTAACAAGTACTGAGATGATTATTTATCTCAAAAACTATAAACTTTTTGTATAGGGATGTATATTAGAATATTGGCCTAATTATCATTTTGATATTTGAATGAAGCTCATGGGTTCAAAGGTCACAGGTGAGCGTTAAGGCCCATGGGCCTCTTGTTTTTCTGGTGAAAGCAGTAGTAATATAGCAAAATTAATAGTTAAAATATTCACAGAATTTGAATAATCGGATATTAAACCAAAATATCGTTAATCAGTTTTTTTTTTTTTAAATTTATTTCTATTTATTTCACTTATGATGATCTTATATATCTAAACGAAAGTAAAAGATCTAGAGAAGGTGCACGTATTACCAAAAAACCTAAGCCACTGTTCATACTGTTTGGAATTCTGAGCAGTTTTAAGTCAAAGAGAGACAATCCCTGACAAATGGTTTTTCCAACTATAATTCTTAGTGCCGTACTAATGCAGTATATTTAAAGGAAGTTCTGGTCATTGTAAGAAAATGTGTAATTATCTCTAATTTATTTTGTTTGAATTAGAAACATGTTTGGGACTAGGTGCACCCTTCTATAAAATAGGTTGCTGTGAGTTCGTGTCCCGCTCAGACCACATGTGGGAAAGTTAATTTTACTTGTCGTTGGCCTTTACTGGTTCACCTGGTATCAGTATAATGTGACTGGGGGAGTGGTATGCTTGTCTGCAGCGTACTGACTCGGTGATCTAGCACCTTTAAGCCGCCCTGAGTGTGCTTTAGTACAAGGCAGACCATACAACACACTCGCACTTTACATGCATACATGAAATTGTTCATAGATTAATCCATAGAGATTAATAAAATGGTTCTTATCGCGAATAGCTGCGACGTTAAGACACATTCAAAAAACCAATCTATAAAATAAGTGATTATTTTTGGTAAACTACCTATCTTATTTTTTTCAATTTTGAGCATGGTCATAAATTAAAGGTTAAAGTTATCTCTCTCTACTCGATCATGATAAAGTTCTATTGAAGATTAAAAAGTTTCTATTGGTTAGCATAACCAATATTTTGAGCCATTTATGACAGGATATATTTTCTTTGTAATCGCAAACTAAACTCATATTCAAATGATGAGTGACTTTTGTGCAATAATGTATAACTGCCATCGACGGGATTTTGATAGCAAGACAAATCCTATATTTCCCATCTGGTAACACAAAACAAAGCATCCATTTTGATGAAAATCCATGTATATGTTATTGGTCAAATCACCATTATTTTAACTTGTAACATTTAAGGAGCTCGAGTCCCATGTTCAAAAGTTCTTTATATAAAAATAAATTCACCGAAAACTGATGTATGTTATAAATATGAATATTTTAGAATGAACAAGCTAGCAATTACAGTAATAAAATAGTAATTATTGTAAAATCTTTCGAACACTAACGACGAATCACGAATATCAGCACAGAGAAGACATCTGTCAGCTACTGCTCATTTAGTATATAACCCCGCTGTTATCTTGAACCATTGGCCATAAATATAAAAAAAATAAACTTGGTAAACAGGAAGTAGATGTCTGGCAGACTTGAAATCAGTACTTGCGGCAAGGAACCTAATACTGAAACTGCATACAAAATTTCAAGTGGCTGTGATCAGTAGTTGCAGAGGAAACTGTTACTTTTTTTTCTTTCGGACGGACGGAAGGGCAAGCAGTATACCCCTCTGCTTCGAAGTGGGGTATAAAAATGGTCACGATAGGAACAGGAAACTATGAGCGACATGAAAGATGCCAGACATATGTATGAATCTATTGAACCATTGTTACACAAATGTTCATTATGACCTCTGTTTTTCCCAACCCATGGCACTTCCACATTGCTCCTAACATAATATTTGACAGACCAAGGGAACACTCAACCGTTTGAACCAAGACTGACAAATATAACTATCTCGGACCACATGCTCACATAAATGCGTTAGGTACTATTCATTCATAGATATGAATGTTATAATCTAAAGTTTTAAAGTTTTTTTTATTACACTCAAAATCAACACTTATGGCAATTGTTATGGATATCTCATTATTTTCTTCATTGAAATAAAAACTGACAAAGATGAGTGAAATGATGTTTAAACTAACTTTAGGTTTAGGTTTTAGTACTGATTTCTTTGTTGCATTTACCATTTTAGGGCTCGCTTTACCATAAAATTGCCAACAAACAGATTACCTTTCGATTCAATGTTGTTGAATAAAAGGGGAAGGAGATAATGTGATGGACCGTGGTCAAAAGGTGACCTGGTAACTCGGCATTCAGCTGTCTATAGTATGGGAAAAGTCTAGTGTTAGATCCTCGGTTTGGCCGCTGTATTTTACCCTCTCCTTTCCTACAAAGATATTTATATGTTTAAATAAAAAGTTTTCTAAATGGTAATTTAACAAAATAAACATTGATAATTGTACATATTTTCATTTATTTTGGGGACTTTGCCATATCAATGACTTTCCCCATGGTACACCCAAATTTTTTCAGCTTACACGTGTGTTCTTGTATATGTTGATTTCGCGGCAATAAATTTTCGTGATTTTTGTACGGCGTTTCACGATAGTGAACATGTACTTTGCTATCGCTTTCTTCCAAGATATCGGGCTTCTTTGCTATGAAATTATTAGATATGAATACGCATGGAATTAGTGCGCCTGGTAAATGAGCGTGAAAGAAATATATCTGTTTTATCGTGAGATATGTATTCTGAGACAGGTAAAGCATTTGGTTACATATGCACATTTGAAATAAATTTTCCGAATACATTTCGGAATCTAGTAAAATATTGCGACGGAATGCATCCAATAATTTCTGCAATTTGGCGAACTGATGTCGTGTTTACAATAAAAAGTAGTCCGAGAAGTTTGCGTCCTATGATGTAAAATCATTACTTTTTATGAAATAAACAGCAATAGCAGGTTGATTTTATTAATTCTTCATGAAATCTATGGTAATTTAAATTTATTTTGAAGGGTATGATAATGTATTTTGATGTTGAGGCAATTGTGTCGTATTTTAAAACTGTTTATCGATTAAATTTCACTTTCGTGAAAGGGAGATAATTCGTACAGTGTTGTGAGCAAATGACCACATGTGGATTTTAAATATTTCACCATTAACATGAAACGGGAATATTGTGAGTGATAATCATCAGTTTATTAAAACCCAGATTTAACAGCAAATGATCCAGTTACATACAACTGCTAGAATGTACCCCCTCATAGCGACGGTAGGGTCTGCAAAACTCTACTGTCTTTCTCTCTATCCGAAATGACAAAACGATCGGGTACGACTTTATTAAATTTTAATTACTGATTGTCTTTTCATATATTGATGAAATTATTATTTTCTATCGTTTAATTTAGCAATACATTTGGTACATTGTTTCTTTTTCCTAAAAACATCCGTCGGACTATGAATAGATAGAACCCTGGGGGAATTTTCGGTTATATTCTCTCTTGCCACAACACCATTTTCCCAACTACGTCGTACAACAGCACGGCAGTGCTATGTTTATCCTTGCACCTGAAAATAAATTGATTTACAGTACTTTATGTAAATACTCAGACACACAAGGTGATTGTTTTCTTTTTTTTTAACTTGTTCCTTTTATTTCTGAGCTTCGATGATATATTAATCCAGTTGCATACATACTTACATAAACTACAATGTCAATCTTTCTTTTATTTGCTTAGTTGTAAACAAAACTATGTTACAGCTGAGAGAGAGGATGGTCAAGTTGTAGTAACCATGTGGAAGAACCTAGCTGGCTTTGGATAAGGATAGAGATTGGGATTGGTTTTAAAGTAAAAAAATGGACGAAATGTCTATCTATCTCAATTTTTAACTCTCCCGATATGGTACAAGTTAAAGACAACATCGAAATAATGAAGGAAGACATACTATCAGATTGTTTATCTGGAGGAAATTTGACCTATTGGACTAACCTTTGACAACAAGTCCCTTTCAGACATAATTGGCAATTTGTAAGGGACCCATAGAAAGATTTCACTTGCCACTACTTAATGTTGAGGAATGAAACTTTACTATTATTTGATTACGTTCATTAGACACATATGCATCAACAGAATCATTAGTATTACCACTGTAATTTGCACGTTTGTTTCAATTCTTCCTTATGTTAGACTCAAACATAGTACGGACTATTGTATTATTTAGATGTACAAATTTTAAATAATGAAATAAATTAACATATGTTGTGAAGTATATGTGTATTACAACGTTATTTTGACAGACGTTACTCAAACATAACATGATGTTATTAAAATGTAAATTTTTGAACGTCGTTAATTATCAACTATACTTTAAACATAAATTTAAATAGGTTCTAGGTGAAATATTTTCAAAAAAATGGTATTTTTGGAAACTACAATAAACACACTTTAAGAATATGTATTTATCTCAAACTCGAATTTTTTCACCCTAAGCCTGGTTTTCGCTTGACGCACCTGATGTAGAATTGGTTTTTTTGTCGCATTTCAATTTTTTGCAGAATTTGAGTTATGGTTCTTTGTATCTAGTTTCTTGTATCTTGAGTTTAATTTTCTTGTGGGTGCAACTTGTCCCACAGTTTTTATACACCCATGTAACGGGACGTATTATATGGTATTGTCTGTCTGTCTGGTGGTCCATGCGTCGATCCGTCCGTACGTTAACATTTTTCTTGTTCGGGCCATATGAGGATATCAAGATGAAACTTGTACCAAACATGTATTATGAGAAGATGGTGTGACGTGTCCAAGGAATGAAGGTCAAGGTCACAGGTTGAGGTCAAATCAGGACAATGTAAGAAATGCAAGAACTTTTTTAGCTAACCTGATCAAAATCATGTCAGCTTATGGCATAGCGCAATATTTGTATGTGCGGGTGTGCATGTGTGTGCATGCATGTGTGTTTGCATTGTTTACACCTATTTTAGACTTCTCCTTTGAAACTAACAGACAGATTTCATTGAAACTTGATCAGAAGTATATGGGTGGGTGCAATTGAGATTTGTTTGTGGCATTGCCATAGCTACCATGACTAGGTCAAGGTGACTTAGGGGTGCAAAAATCTTTAAAAATCTTTTTCTTTGAAACCAATATAGTGATATTTATTTTATTTTATTTATAATTTTTGTAACATTTTTACAAACTTATAAGACAAGGACACCATTCACACACACATATACTCACCATTCATTCTTTAATAGTATAAGTTAACATATAGGAACCATATATACAATTATACATATATTCTTGAAGTTACTCATTATAATAAATTACATTTGAAAATTGTGTATATTCAGTTTAAAATATGTTTTCTAATTAGTATTTTCAAAAAGTTTTGATAGATATTCCAAATGTTTTTAAAAAATAAAAAATTTCCCATTGCTTCATATCTTTTACTTTCAATGATAAAATATTTTTGAATATATTGTTTTGATTCACTCGTAGTTAGAGATTGATTTCGAAAACATTTGAGACCAGTAAATGTTTGGTTGAGATGATTATATTGATAGCATGTGAATTTTTGTTAAATTGTCAATTAATACATCTTTTATAATGAAAGAAGTGTTTTGAAGTCTTTCATAAATCCAGTTTTCTATATTATTCCAAATTTCTTGAACAATTTCACATTCAAAGAATAAGTGACTGATACTTTATTCTAATGTTTTATAAAATGTACATTTAGGATCTTGTTTGATATTCATTTTTTCATCAGTTTATTTGTACCAAATATTGATGTGATATTTAGCTTCTCTAGGGTTTTGTTCATTTCGTGAAATTCGGACAAAAAATAGGTTACACATTTTTGCGTTTGATTTTAAAAAAATTATTGAATAGCTTCAAATTGTTATAACTTGACTATTTAATATTACCTTCAAAATTGGCTCAAGGTCAACTGTGAAGATCATGACCTAATTTTTACCTTTCTGATTTTTTTATTATCTAGAAAAATATAAACTTTCTGTATAGGCATGTATATTAGAATTTTGTTGGTATTGATGTAAGGGTCATTTTGATATACAGGTTAAAATCGTTGATTCAAAAATCAAGGCCACAGATGCATAAGAATGCTAAAATGGTTAATCATTTTAAAAACTATCAACTTTTTGTTTAGGCATATATATATATATATATCAGGGCCTCGGAAACTTCGGTCCGTCGTCGGCACATGGCTGTATATGCGTGCATGTTGTGGATTATTTATTATTTTGTCAAACCAACCAAATTTTTGAGCTACCGCAATTGCCAATTTTAATCCATGTGCGTTATTAGACCATGATGTTTTTTGCATGTGTATTATACTGCTTTTCTAAGCTTCGGCAATATGCTGTTATTATCAATATGCGTCACTGTCCATGATGCTTCATACTGCACGTCCGCCATATTGTTTACTAACAATCGTGAATTTTGGTATTCCGAAGATACATGAATCCTAATTAGAATTATCGCGAGAGGTTCTAAATAGGAATTCAGGTATCACGAATCACGATATAACGGGAATGGATATATATAAGTTATAATGATTTGGACTGGGAAACAAAAGAAAAAGACACGCGGCACGCGACTACTTAAGTCCACAGGTATTTACTGATTGATAAACAATCACCTGATTATTAGATCTTAATACTGTTGTAGTTGACAGGTAAACACGTGGTAAGGACAATATACTTAGTGAAGTCAGGTAGAGTTTAAAGACCGACAGACAGACTAGCGGTAGTTTACTTTTGTCGGACCGAAAACTGATTTGTCCGTTTAATATTCCTGTTGTAAAATTGAAAATGTCAGAAAACAAAAAATGTCCGACTGGTGATTTTTCACGTCGGTCAAAATAAATTTTTGTCAGACATGTCCCGCAAATATGACCGTTTCCGGACCACTGATATATATATCAGAATGTTGTTGGTATTGATACAACGATCATTTTGTGTATAAAAAAAGTCATAGGTTCAAAGGTCACAAATGCAAAACAATACTGAAATCATTAATCATCTTTTAAAAAAACTATAAACTTTTTGTACAGGCATGTTTATTAGAATTTTGTTGGTATTAATGTAAGGATCATTTTAATATACAGCTTAAGGTCATTGGTTCAAAGCTCAAGGTCACAGATGCAAAAGAATACTGAATGATTAAATATCTGTAAAAGCCTCAAATTGTTACTTTTATGAATGGTTTTGACACTGGGGTTCAGTATTTATGTTTTCTTGTTTCAAAATTTGGTAATGTAAATAGTTATCTCTTCTGACATAACTATGCCATATAACATTCACCATTATAAAAGCACAAACTTTTGGATAGAATGATAAATATTAAAGCAAGGATGGAGCAGATACCAAGATTTTCAGTAGATTAAGTTGATCATTGGAGATCACTGGAACAACTGGGAAAAAAATATGATAAAAATTTATAATGTGACCATTTTGATGTCACCCCTCTAATAAGTCCTCAAGTCCAGATATCAGCACTCGGGCCTCCGACTCACTGGCTGATATTGGTTCTCTTGGGCTGTTAAGAGGTGTGATATAAAAATGGTCATATGATAATCTCTTATTATTACATAACATAAGGTATTGGATATTTAAAGTAGTCTATTTTCACAGTAGTTATCATGTAACATTGCTTTTGGAAACTAGAATAAAAATCCATAGTCCAGGACCCAGTTTCACAGTCATTCTTTAACTAACTCTAACTCAGACTTAAATCAAGTAGAGATGGAATATGAATAATTTTGTTAGTTTTCAAGACATTTTAGAATTTAAATAAGAGTGATATTCAAAATAAATATCACTCTTATTATGGTATATCTGTATTTTATTTATATGTTGTAAATTTTAATTTATAGTCTCACAAAATATTGCTAAATATTGTCAGATTTAAGTTAACGGAAATTTTAGTTAGGGAATGATTGTGAAACTGGAGATTGGACCAATCTCTAATTGCTATATTATTTCTAAGAGTATAGTCTATGAGAACAGTAGACTGTATTAGGAGAAAAGGTTAAATGCTGATCTTGGAGTGAAATCTTTCAGTTTTCAGAAGATTTGATGCTAAAAATTACTAGTTAGATTAAACTCATTTATTATCAAAGTATTCAGGATAAATTTTATATAGTACAGTCAAACATGCCTCAAGGGCCACCTCTATATAAGGGCCACCTGCTTATGAAGGCCAGTAGAATTGTATCCAAATTGTTCTTTATTCATAATATTTGAACCTGTGTATAAAGGTCATATTATGGCCATATTAACACATGAATTATTGTGAATAATTACCAGTGATTAATTACTTATTTTTTGGCAAAATAATTTAGCAACTTTTGATTTAAAACCAGTGACCTGAACTTGAGTACAGCTATGATTCAATCATTGGTAGAAAGTCAATGTCAAACTGAAAATGTCTTGTACATGGTACAGGAAGTCCTCAAGTTTTTAGCTCACCTGAGCCATAGAAATGGCAAGGTTCTTAAGGGGGAAATTGCTAAAATTAATGTTTTTGTCAATATATCTGAAGAACTCTAAACTTTTGTATTGGCATGTATATTAGAATATTGTTGGCATTTGCACAACCATCATTATGATATATGAATGAAGGTCATAGGTCAAAAGGTCAAAGTCATAGATGCAAACAAATATTGAAATGGTTCATTATCTAAATAACTATAGCCTTTTTGTATAGGCATGTATATTAGAATATTGTAGGTATTTGCCTAACTATCATTTTGATATATAGATGAAGGTCATAGGTCCAAAGGTCAAAGTCATAGATGCAAACAAATACTGAAATGATTAATTATCTCAAAAACTATAAAGTTTTTGTATAGGCATATATATTAGGTAGTGACCCAACAATCATCTTGATATATAGATGAAGGTCATAGGTTCAAACTTTTGTTTTACTTTTGTAGCTGTTTATAAATAATATATTGTAGCTAGACTACAATATTATATGTAACATTCTTAGGACAAGTTAAAATTATTTTTGAAAAATCCTTGCATATAATTGGCTCTTGTTGCTTTAAATTATTGTTATTGAAGACCCATTGCCCTCTTTTATTATAAATCATTAAGAGGTAAACTAATCCTTGATTTTAAAATGATGTTTGGAAGAAAAGAACTTGCTACATGCAAAATCAGAACCACACATAAAACATCTGACAAAATATATAACAGCATGGACACCAAAAGTGTAAAAAATTATTATTACAGATATATATGCTGCTCATATTTAACTGTCTTTCATATCTCAAAAAATCACCAGCAACACTGGTGGTAATTATTAATGAAGTTAGAATTATGATAATCATTTTAAACTGTGAAAAAATTATGAATATTTATATTCAAAAAAGTTTTTTATTACTGAACTTACATTTGCAATTTTTATGATAATATGTAGCACTGATTTAAATCTATCACCAAATTCAATCACAGTACACATGGTGATCCATGAGAGTTTGGCCAATTCAAGTTCACATGAATTCAAATTATAGTATGTGCTAAATCACACACATTAAGATGAATGCATTTACAGTATTAAGATTTACACTCTTTAATTCCCAACCTTAACACCCATATTTCAACTTAACCCCTATTAATTATCTTTAACCCTTAAATCCCCTCGACTTCCCTTAACTTTCATTAACCTTATAACTTCCCTTAATGCCACATCTGAAGTTAACCCTATTATTTCCCCAATAACTCCCCATAATTTCCATAACTCTCCTTAACCTCCTTAGACCCTTGATGCCCTTTAACACCCCTTGTCTCCTCTTTAACCCCAATAATTCCCCTTAACTCCCATCAATTATTTTTAACTCTCCTTGACTCCCTTTAACTTCCCTTAACAATTATTAACTCCCATAACTTCTCTTAACCCCACAACTGCTGTTAACCTCATTAACTCCCTATAATTTCTATAACTTTCCTTAACTTTTTTAACCCCCATTATGTCCCTTAACTAAGTTTAAAACCAATTGACCCCTGTTTAATCCAAACACCTCTTAATCCCCTTAACACTTATAATGCCCCATTCACCTCCCCCAACTACCCTGACCCCTTTCCCTTCCTTTCCCTTGCAATATTTCCCTCCCTCTCACCTACCCCCTTCCTTTCTTTATCCCTTTCCCTCCCTTCATCTTCCCTCCTTTTCATCCATTCAGCCCTTTTCTCTCCCTTACCCTTTCCCCTTACACCCTTTCCCTCCCTTCCCCTTACCCCTTTCCCTTACCCCTTTCCCTCCCTTACCCCATTCCCTCCCTTCCCCTTTCCCCTTTCCTCCCTTTCCCTTACCCCTTTCCCTCCCTCCCCTTTTCCTTTCTCACCCTTTCCCTACCTGCCCTCTTTTCCCCTTCCCACCCCAGTTTCCCCCTTCTTGTCATTAATTGAAAGGCATAGGAGCTTGAAACTCCAAATACATGTATAAAGCATCGTGAGATCAACCTTTACAAAGCTGGTTGACGTGACCTATATTCAAGGTCAAAGTAACCATTTAAAACCTCAAATTAGCATCAGAACCAAGGTCTACTAAGTTGTAAAGCTGGTTGACCTTGACCTATATTCAAGGTCATAGTAACCTTAGAAGAACAACCTTGAAACATCTTATTGTCATGAATTGAAAGGCCTAGGGGTTTGAAACTTCATATATCATACCAGAACAAGAAACTCTAGTGAGTTGCAAAGCTGATTGATGTTGACCTACATTCAAGGTCACAGTGACCTTAAGTAGTAAAATTTTAATGTCTTCTTTTCATAAACCCAAAGGCCTAGGATCATGAAGCAAAAAAAAGTCTACCAAGTATTGGAAGTTGGCTTATCTTACTTATATTCAAGGTCATGGTGACCTTAAGTAGTTTAACTAAAAACAGCTTTTTGTCACAAGCATAAATAACTAGGATGGTGAAAATGCATTTATAGAATCAGGACATAAAGTTTTACTAAATTTGCAAAGCTGGTAGATCTTGACCTACTTTTAAGGTCACAGTGACCAAAAGTAATAATTTGAAAACATCTTTTTGTCATGAAGTTAAGGGCTTGTTGCTTCAAATTTCACATACAGATTGAATCTTCACATATAGCATCAGGACATTGACCTCTTCCAAGTTTGTAAAGTAACTTATCTTGACCTACATTCAAGGTCACCGTGACTTAATGAAGTGAAACCTTAAAACATGTTATCATCAACCAAATGGCCTTGGAGCTTGAAACTTCATACAATATCAGAACAAAAAGTTCTATCAAGTTTGGTAAACTGGTTGACCTTGACCTATATTCAAGGTCGTAGTGACCTTAAGTAGTATGTAAAACTTTAAAACATCTTTTTTCATTTAATAAAAACCATTAAAGCTTGAAATTTGATATATAGTATCAGGACATGAAGTTTTACTATGTTTGCGAAGCTAATTGACCTTGACTTACCTTAAAGCTCTATTAAATTTGCAAAGCTGGTTGATCTTAATCTCAGGTGACCATTGTTACAACAGCACCATACCCTTTTAAAATCCTGGCTGGAACAATGGTCTGACTCAACAGTGACAGTTCATGTCATTTCATTAAAATAAATGACTTTAAAATCTGTATTCACATGTTTAAAATATATAAAAGTTTGTTATTTTGGTCTTTTAGACACTCTTGGAGAACAAATTAAAACAACATCTTGGACTGATGTTAAAATTAAACTGCCTTTTTTTGACTGAATACTTTGAAATTACAGACAATGCTGTTTCTTTAAAGTTAGATCGAGATCCAATTTTCCTGTTCTGTTAGCACCAGCGGTGCTCTAATTGACTGATGGTTTTGAAATTTTGCATGTGTTATTGGGGTCATATGAGTATACCCATATTGTAAAATGAATATGCTCCATGAAATGTTTTAGGATTTGTGGCTCTTGCGTGCCAAATAAGGACGTAATGTAAAAAATACAATAATGTTTATATTTTTGTACAGCGTTTCACGATAGCTTTCTTCCAAGATATCGAGCTTCTTTGCTATGAAATTATAAGATATGAGTACACATGGAAATAGTGCGCCTGGTAAATGAGCGTGAAAGAAGTATATCTGTTTTATCGTGAGATATGTATTCTGAGATGGGTAATGCATTTGGTTACATATGCACATTTGGAATAAATTTTCAGAATACATTTCGGAATCTAGTAAAATATTGCGACGGGATGCATCTAAGAATTTCTGCAATTTGGCGAACTGATCTCGTGTTGTAATAAAAAGTAGTCCGAGAAGTTTGCGTCCTACGATGTAAAATCTAACTTTTTATGAAATAAACAGCAACATGCCGTTGATTTAATTAATTCTTCGTGAAATCTACGGAAATTTAAATTTATTTTGAAGGGTATGATAATGTATTTTGATGTTGAGACAATTGTGTCATATTTTAAAACTGTTTATCGATTAGATTTTACTTTTGTGAAAGGGAGATAATTCGTACAGTGTTGTGTGCAAATGACCACATGTGGATTTTAAATACTTCACCATTAACATGAAACGGAATATTGTGAGTGATAATCAGCAGTTAATTAAAATCCAGATTAACAGCAAATGATCCAGTTACATACAACCGCTAGAATGTACCCCCTCATAGCGACGGTAGGTCTGCAAAACTCTACTTTCTCTCTTTCCGAAATGACAAAACAATCGGGTACAACTTTTTTAAATTTTAATTACCGATTGTCTTTTTCATATATTTATGAAATTATTATTTTCTATTATTTAATTCAGCAATACATGGTTTGGTACATTGTTTCTTTTTCAAAAAAAAAAAAAAACATCCGTCGGACTATGCATAGATGGACCCCCCCGAATTTTCGGTTATATTCTGTCTTGCCACAACACCATTTTCCCAACTACGCTGTACAACAGCAAGGTAGTGCTATGTTTCATTTAATTCCTTAGTTTCAAATTTGGTATGGTTTCACAAGAAGCATTACTGTTTAACAAATTCAACAGGTTTTTGTGTAGCATTTCAACTTTCCGCAAAATTGTAGTTATTGTTCTTTGCATTCATTTTCTCTATCTTGTTTTTAGTTTTCTTGTGGGTGTAACTATTCTCACAGCTTTAAACTGACTGCTTTTTAAGTTAGCATGTATGATGGGGATCACATGAAGATGTGCATATCATAAAATGAATGTTCTGTATTGAATTTTACCTTTTATTATTCCTGTTTACATTATAGACATTATTCTTATTTTTAAAAATAAAAAACCTTTTGTTTTAGGTAGCACCTTAGATACATCTTTCAAGCTCCTTCATGAAGCAGAAGAAAAGCTCAGATCTATAGTTAACACAAAGTTTGATGCTGCAGTACATGCTAATGACTTGGCTTCTATAGAAAGATTTGTGAAAATATTTCCTTTGGTTGGGTTACATGAAGAAGGTCTGACAAAATTTGGCAAATATCTATCATCACAGGTTAGTGGTAGAATTTTAAACATGTGTGTGCATGCCTGTGTTTATGCAAGCATGTATGTGTGTGTGTCTATTTTGTATAGTAATACACCTTTTTAGCTCCCCTGAGCCAACGGCTCAGTTGAGCTATTTGCATCTTTCACTGTCTATCATCCATTTTGTGTGGTGTGGTGCATTGTGTGTAAACTTTACATCTTCTCCAAAACTATGGAACCAAATTTGATTAAACTTAGTGATTATCATGCCTGGGTAACAGGCTTTCAGAATTTTGTTTGGGGTTTGGCCATCTCAAACAAGATGGCTGCTATTACTAAAAATAGCCAAAAGACAAAAAAAAAAAAATTCTGAAACCAAAACGTGCAGGCAAACTTCAATTGGATATTTGGATTCAGGATACTTGGAAACATGAAAATGGGACAAAAAATATGTTATGTGTTTTTTTGCGTTAATTTTTGTAATTTGTAAAAATGAGACATTTATTATTATAATTCAACAATAGCTGAAGGTAATTGTATGGAGTATTCATCATTGATCTTGTCCTGCTCTTTTCTTCGAATTGGTGTCAAAGGTCAAGTCATGTCCAAGTTTTTGCCCTTGATAAAAATTGCTATTTTTGTAACATTTAAGATTATAATGGCATGTGGTTTTTCAGTTTATTATAGGTACTGGCATGATGATCATTTTAATACATAGATGAAGGTAATGGGTTCAAAGGTCAAGGTCACAAATGCACAAGCATACTGAAATTGTTATTTATCTGCAGAACTATTAACTTTTTGTAAGGCATATATATTAGAATATAGTAGGTATTGACATGGCAATAATCAAGGTCATGGGTTCAAAGGTCACAGACACACAACTATCAGTGATTCAGTATATCTGCAAGATTATTAACTTTTTGTATTGGCATGTACAGAGGACTATTGCAGCTATTTACATGACAATCATTTTGATACATGGTTATGGGTTCAAAGGTCAAGGTCACAGATTCAAAATTACACTGAAATGTTTAATTATCTGCAAAACTATTTACGTTTTGTATAGGCATGTATATTAGAATATTGTAGGTATTGATATGGTGATCATTTTGATACATAGATCAAGGTTATTGGTTCAAAGATCAAGGTCATAAATGCACAAGTATACCGAAATGGTTAATTATCTCAAAGGCTATAAACTTTTTTGTATATGCATGTATACTACATGTATTACAATATTTTTAGAATGGACTATTTGATATATAAATGAAGGTCATGGGTTCAAAGGTCAAGGTCACAGATGCAAACATCTGTTTATTTCCATAAATATTTAAAAAAAATGTACAAAATGAATTGTGTTGTTTTTTAGGCATAGAGCAGTGTGTGTATGTGTGTGCATGTCAGGCATGGGGCGAATTACATTGCAATGTAATGCATTACATTACAATTACTTTGACAAAAGTAGCATTATATTACAATTACAATAACATGTATTTTTGAAAGTAATGCATTACATTACAATTACTTTACCAAAGTAATGCATTACATTACACATTACATTTCATAAAGAATCCAAACATATAAATACGATATGTTTCGGATTCAGAATTTGAAATTGAAATTTTGGGTTCTTTTTCTATAAAGTTCTTATGTTTTGATTTTCAACTGTTGAAAACAGGAGTATATATAGTCAATAAGTGCATGTATAGATTCTTTTTGCTTTGGGTCATTCAACTGATATTTCTGCTGTTTACCAGTAGGTCAATGTTGATTGTTCATCTATGTCAGGTTTTTTATTATCCAAATATACATTTCTGTTTTACTCTAAAAATTAAGAAGAAAAAAACAGAGATGTTGTAAGGATTTTTTTCATATTATATGTTTTTATTTTTTATTTATTTTATTCACTGAATGTTTCTTAATTACCATTAAATCAAAACAGTAAAAGGAGTTAATAGGTATACAAACTAATTAGTGGTATTGTCAGGTGTAATTTATAAACCATACTTAACAAATAGCTTCTTTAATCATTAAAGATAGGTTACCTTAATAGCATATAAAAAGGATTACAAAAAAAAAAAAAAAAAAAAAAAACAATTTCTGGTAAAAATAATATTGTTTTCATCACAGGTTATCAGTTAAAGCAAAATTACAAATTATTGTAGTTACTGAAACTTATATTTAGATATGTTGCAAATTTTGATGTGATCTTTAGACTTCCCGATAGTACTAAAAATAGCATTTGCATTTTGCTTTAAAATGTATTTTTATCCTTTACATTTGTTGGAAATTCAAAATGATCTGAAGTAAACTATCTTTTTAGCATTTTATATAGTTTTAGTATTAAGGTTGAATGAAATAAATCATTAGTTTGACAACAGTTCACAGTATCAATTTTTCTAGACATAAATTTTCATATTTTATATTAGGGAAAAAAGTAGCATGTAGGTACTTACTAGCCCTGAATTGTAATGGTATTAATATCTAACATTTAATACAGAGAAGTAATGCTATGTAATGCCATGTAATGCTTAAATTACATGCATTTTTGTCTATGTAATGCATTACATTACAATTACATGTAATGCAAAAATTAGGGCATTACACATTACATGCATTACTTTGAGAAAATGTAATGCATTACAGGGCATTACAATTACAAATTAGCATTACCCCATGCCTGGTGCATGTGTGCATCGTTAAAGAGTACCTGCAATGAATTTTTTTTATTTCATATTTGTGTTAAATACAATTTTAATATCACAATATTAAAAACCACATTAAAATCGATGACCAAATAAGAAAGTTATAGCAGTTTGAAGGCCTTGAATCTGGCCTTATCTGGGTAGCTGTAAGTGAAATGACCATATCGAGGCTGATCCGTGTGTGGCGTCATTTAAGTAACCTTTGTAGTAACTAACATAGCGGATAGTACTAATAATGCTGATGTACAACGTATAATATGATGGATGGTCAAAAAAAATTAACGAATCTGACATGTACCTGTATATGTTATATGATTCATCATTATTTTGGGAAGAAATAGACAACCTTAAAATTGATCAAATTGGCATTCAGTTGTATTTATTCGAATCAGAAACAGACCATGGGAATACGATCAAACTGAGTTCTGAATTTAGTCTAGACATAACCAAATATATGCGATGAGTATTATTATTAAATATACGAAAATTAATTGTCACTTGTTAAAATTTAAAATAAATTAAATTTTAATATTAAATCATACTGAACCTGCTACAGACAGTACACCCTGCAAAATTTTCAACCAAACTGGTGAAAAGTGGCACTGGGTTCAAATACAACACAGGCAGTCGTTCATGCAATTAAAAAATTTGTACTAAGTTAACTTGTTGACAAAAGTTCAGTATATAATGAGTTGAGTTGAGTTATGGTGTTTAACATCCCAGTCAAGAATATTTCACTTATATCGAGACATCGCCAGCTATAGGCGAAGATGCAGACATTATACAGCAGGGTTCTTTAACGTGCCAAGCCCACCACGACATGGGACCTCGTTTATTTTAAGTTCCCATCCAAAAGAACCGTGGCTATCATTTCGTAATGCCTAGTACTTGGCGAAAGAATAGTCACTACCCACTTTCAAGTCTTGGGTCAGACGCGACCGGGGTTGAAACCCACGACCTCCCACTTACGGAGCGAGCACTCTACCAACTGAGCTACCACAGTGGTCTCAGTATATATTGCTAATAAATAAATAAATAAATAAATAAATAAATAAATACATAAAAAAATAATAAATGAATGAATGAATGAATGTGTGTGTGTGTGTGTGTGTGTGTGTGTGTGTGTGTGTGTGTATGTGTGGATGGATGGGATGGGATGGGATGGATGGATGGATGGATGGATAGATTTATTTTAAGTTTGAAAAGAGCCCAGATTTCCATACAATCAATACCTATCAAGTTTCTACCATCCTGAATCGGCTTATGATGTACCATTATTTTATTTATCTATTTATTTATTTATTTATTTATCGAAAATTATTTATTTATTTATTTATTAAAATTAATTATTAAAATTATGTATTTATTTATTAAATAATTGAAAATCAAATGACCGGTGCAATTTTATTTAAAATGTTATTTTTCAAAATTAGATAATATTGTCAGTTATCAGTCTATTCATACTCCAGTAACTCTAGTTTTTTTTTTATACATAATTATCTTTTCACAATCAGTTTACTTATGTGAAATTCTAAATCCTAAAAAACATCAAACGATTGAGGTAGTATATTTACAGGTGTCATGAAATTACTCTTACGGTATCTAACACATGGCCCCACAAATCGCCAAAATTGGTTAAAAATCGCCGAATTTGCGAATAAAACACCGAATTGAAAATTGGTCATTCAAGTTAATCCTCTAATCACTTAATTACCGAGGCCACAAGCGTGCTCAACAAACCGTGTATCTGTAAACAAAATCCCGTATGAGGTCTGTTTTATTTATGCCTGGTTTCATGTTTTATGGAAATGATTCAAACAGCGAGGTGAATCAATAGAGCTGAAAAGAATACCAAATTAAGCATTTGAAGTTTTGAATATTAGTTGGCTGTTATTTGAATCCTATTTTAATATTCGGCACCAAAGAGAAACTCTCCGTCTGTTCTGGAACAGAGCAAGGCAAACAATGTGGATTGCACAAGACAGATGAAAATAATTACCTTACTATATATTCCTTATTCCCAGGAAGGCTGTGTGGCGATAATAAAATAATAAACTCCTTAATATTCTTCTAAATAAACCCTGGTTTTATTGATTAAGACCATGTAAGCAGTAAAACATGTGACAGCCATATTTTTTTTACTTTAACGCGATAAATAGTCGTTACCCACTCTGCTTTGAATAACATGTATTAAAGGGACATAATCATGACAGGATGTAAACAAACTGAAAGCACAAGGCATGATCTGCCAGATTGTAGTCTTTCCCGACTCTTTGGTGACTGTTGAATAAAGTTTTTCACAAATAAAATGAAGAAAGAAAGGAAGCATCTGAAAGTAGATTTTTGCTGTGTAACATTCCAGACGAAATATCAGCTCCACCAAAAAGCTTATAGCTCTGAATAAACAAAGAAGAATGGGGGGGGGGGGGGTTATGAATGACTGAATGACTTTAGCAGTGATCTTTACCACCGAATGACCTTGTCAGCATTTTTTGGGCCCTGATCTAACACCTGTCAGTCAATTTTGTTAATTGTAAGAACACATCCTGTTGATTAAAGGTACCAGTCTCAATCTAAGGAATGTCTAATAAAGAAACTTTTTATCAAGGTGGACTAATAATAATTTGCTTAATTATTGGTAGGTGTCATTCGAATTTAAATTCCACTTCATCAAATAAATTTGGTCATACTAAATGATGCGATACAAGGTTCTCCGCGCCACACAAGTCTGTGTTTAATGTACGAGCTTGAAATTTTGAATATACTATTATTGTACATATATCTTCATTGTGTATGAATTTCATTATGTTTAATAAAATACTTTTTGTGTAATCGATCAATTAAGTTTTGAATATAAACAATACCGCCATGGACGCCATCCTCGCCCGGTAGTTTACAGAATACGCAAAGGTTGTGCTTAACATATGAACTTGAAATTTTTTATATATATTTATTTTACATATAACTATCTTATGTTTGAATTTCAATATGTTTAATAAATCCTTTTTGTGTAATTAATCCAAATTTTTTAAAAAATTTTAAATAAAACAAGGCCGTCATGGAAGCCATGTTGACTCGGTAGTAAGGGAACTGTGACATTAATTATAATCTCTCTCTCTCTCTCTCTCTCTCTCGCTCTCTCTCTCATCTGTGTAGGTTAACTTAAATGAATCCCAAAACGTCATTATGTTAAACAAATGCACTTTCATAAATTTGCGAGAGAAACAACCAATCTGTCCATATGACCAGCTGATCACCAGTTGGTTTTACTTTTGGAGTCGTCATATTTATTTGCCATAACTACATATTTACAGACTTTTACCAGACTGGAGCTGATAGTGAACAACAAAATTAACTTACTTTGAACAAATATTCATTCTTGATTTCATTAACCCCTTCCAGTTTGTACTGATACAGGTCAGCATATTTTAACCCTATGTGTCATGAAAAAACTGTGACTTAGCAATTTTGAAATCAATATCTCATTTGAAATGGCATAACTTGCAGATAATTTTTCTAAAAGAAACAATTAAATTTGTGAATAAAAAGATCTTCAGTTTAAAACACTAACAGCGAAATATTTTCCTTTCATGAGAGGGTCACAATTTGACATAGATTTAGAAAGAAATTATTCACTTTGTTATTTTGCCTAAATTAAGTGACAGATGTCAAAAACTGTATATCACTGTACTAAGGGCTTGCAAAGTCTGAGAGTGATTTGTCAGAGAACTACTCTGACTTTTATCCATTCGAGAAATAAATAGTCCGGAAGATGCTTTAATGTCCAGATTTAATAAAAGTAAATTGTGTTAATTGTTCAAGTGGTAAGAGAGGTCCTCGTTGGTATAGGTCAATGTTAATTTTTATATTTCTATTGCAAGTGTTAATCAATGTAGCGCAATAATATTTTGTAAACATCAACATGTTTGGAATATCGCGACCTGATTCATTGATATTAGATAAATATAAAATTTTGATACAGAATAAATTAACAACAAAATTCTAAATCCAAATCCAAACAAAAGAACTGAAACGATGTTCAGGGATCATCCTACTATTCCTATATTTTCCTATAATTTTGACCCTCTCCTATATTTTCCTATATAATTTGAAAAACCTATATTTTCCTATATTTTTGTTGCTGGTAGCTTCAGGAATTCAGAATGGGGACATTTTCCCCACATTTAGTACATATCTGAAGCAAGATTAACATTTAAACAGAACTGTAGATAAAACTGCATGCCACAGTTGCCAATATTTGATGTTTGTTAGTAAAAGGAAGAAAGGGAATCGCTGAAATGGAGGAAAGAAAGCCATGGATGTATATTTTATGTGTAATCTGTTTAAAAATATTCCTATAATTTTAGTGAAAATGCCTATAATTATCTATAAAACTCTTATAATGTTGACCCCATATTCCTATTTTTCCTATATTTTTTGGAACCAAAGCTGGTAGGACCCCTGGATGTTTGAAAACTTGCCTATAAAATTGTATTAACCTTGGAAATCCTGCATTAGATCATTTTTACAGTGAATATCCAATTAAAGGTATTACCAGGAGTTTAATTTATGGTTTCTACAATCCTTAATTTCTTTACATGAGGCCATGTTACTTTATTTCAATTAAACTGTACATGTGGAAAAAAAATAAAACAGGAAGATATTGTGCTTTCTGAAGTTCTTCCAATTTCTAAATACCATCGATGAAGTAGAACAATGATGACACTCAGATATTTTATTGACATTGTTTTAATAAAGTAACTAAATATTAAAAAGAAAACAAATGAATAAATAAATGAATTAGTATTTCCAATTATGAGACAGTTTATATATAGATGTCTTTTCACTTCTTCTCTAGAACCAGTTAACCATTGATAAGCAAAGTAAATATGGATGTTCCTTGGGCAAAACCCTTTCAAGATAATTGGTTGACCTTGACCTACATTAAAGGTAACAGTGACCTTAAGTAACAAAACCTTTAAACACCTTGTCATGAACCAAAAGGCCTTGGTGTGTGAAATTTTATATATGGCATCTTTACAAAATTCTTGATGGATATGGCTTCAACCATCTGGAGTCATGTAGCTTGGCAGTAATCAACCCAATGACTTTTCAATCTGTATAATTGTTATCCCCTGCCACTAGTGGTGAGGGGGGATATATTAATACTGCTGTGTGTGTGTGTGGTGGTCTGTCCCAATTGGTTTCCATGCATTTAAAAAAGAACCATACATCCGATTGAGCTGAAACTTGGTCAGTTGATTTGTTATGGTGATGAGTGGTGTGGAATTGCTCGACAGCATAATCGTGCATCCAAGATGGCCGCCGTTACTAAAAATAAACTTTTTCACCCAATTCATGGTTTCCGTGCATTTGAAAGAAAACCGTACATCTGATTGAGCTGAAACTTGGAGATGATAGTGAGTGGTGTGGGATTGCTCAACAGCGTAATTCTGCATTCAAGATGGCAGTCGTTACTAAAAATAGACTTCACCTGATTCATGGTTTCTGTGCATTTACAAGAAAACCATACATCCGATTGAGCTGAAACTTGGTCAGTTGATTTAATGTGGTGGTGAGTGGTGTGGAATTGCTTGACAACCTTATTGCATATCCAAGATGGCTGCTGTTACTATAAATAGCAAAAACCTATAAATGCACATTATAGCCCTATTTATGTACCAACTTTGTTGAAATTTTAAACAGAAAATAGAACTCGGGTTATTAAAATATATAACAGGTTTTTCTGTAATGTTTTTAGTTTACCTAATATAGTGTATCTATACTTTAGTTTGTACTTTAGTTTCAGTTTGTATTGAATTCACTGATGTTCACCACTGCGGGGGGATAGTGTTCACTGAACACCTTGTTTGTTTGTGCAAGGACAGTAATTAACAGAAGCCATGAGATCAATCTGAAATAAAAATCAAAGTTATTTATGACAGGAACATGCCAAGCTCAAGACAGTTGTTAAAATATAATTTTATCAAAACATGGTTTTTGTTACTTATTGAATTCATAGGACTTTAGGATTTTAGTTCGAGTTAATGAACACTATTTTCATTGAGTTTTCATCCAGGGGACCTAAAATTAGTTCGACTTATCTGAAAATTGGAGATATCAGAGTTGGAGATAATGATATTCAAACTGTATTATCTATCCTGAAGAGTAATTACTAACACTTATCTTTTGAACAACAATTGATATCAAGATAAAACAGGCGTTAATTTTCTTAAATTGTTTGGGTACGGGTTGTCTTGGTTTGGGTACAAGTTGTATTTGGGTACAAGATGTCTTGGGTACTAGTTGTCTTGGTATGGGTACGAGTTATCTTGTGTACAGTTGTCTTGGTACGAGTTGTCTTTGTTACAAGTTGTCCAGCATTTTGCACCGCTAACAGGCGATTGGGCATTAATTCATTATCTTAGCATAGTGTAAAACATTTGACAGGCATGTACTGTAAGTTTTACAACACAAATCGATGAGACTCATAAGTAAATGTGAATGCTGGGCATTGTCACCTTTCAACACCTTGTTATGCATATTTTGTACTTTGAAAGAAAATTTTAGCATACAATCGCAGTGATATCAAGTTAATGCTTTTCAAAAAAGGTATGTACTAGGAGAGAGAGAAAGAGAGGCAGAGTTTATATTAACAGTTTCCAATACAATTCGACATTGTTTCATGAAACTGTAAATATTTAACACTAGAAGACTATCAACACAACAAATCGGGAGAAATTGCATCCAGTCATTGAGACATTTACATATTTACACTTTTCGGTAGAAAACTGGTTAGACACGGTATCTATGAATAATTGATTTTAAACATGAATGATTTCAACTTTGAACATTTGAGCTTAAAAATTTTTATATATAGAAACATTCTGTGAAGTTTCAAGGTTTTTGGTTGAAAACTGTAGATGGGGTTGAGTTCACAAAGTTGGTACCCTATTTGCACTCCGTGCAACCCGACCAAAAATTACAAAACTGCATAAATTTAACCAAACAAATATAAATAATTCCACAATGCCGGTATTACACAACATTTACACCAAAAGTTTGTGTATTTATTTAGTTTAATTTCAACATAGTTTGATCTGTATAGAAAGCATGAATTTAAAATCATTTCCTTTGACAATGTTAAGGTGAATATTCAAACAAAACAAGTTTTATGCTGATAATAAATATTTTCCTGCAAGTTAGGATATTTTAGATACATATAATCCATCTAAAGCACCAACCTGGTCTGACTGTGAAACCCTGTATTGAAACATGCCTGTACATGTGCTACCCATTAATGGCCCTTTGCTCTGTAATGAAATAGCTTTACATCAGTTAAGAGCCAGATGAATATCTATATCTATATGTTCAAAAACAGGATTTAGTTGATTTTAGATTATCCATGTGACTTTTAACCTCATATCACTTGTTCATGCTAATTTTAGAAACAACAATTACTATTAAATCTTCCTTTTTGTTTAAAACACCATAATGATACCATACGCATGATACAGGTATAACAATGCAATTCATTTTAATTAAATATTTAAATTTTCCACCTGATATCCCTTTAAGCTCAGAAGTTTTTCAACTACAAGGATTTTGACCTTTGGCCTTCTGGTTGCCATGGGAATTGTGTTATTATGAAAATAGCATCAGGGATTCTACAGTATTCATTCTTTAATCATTCATTATCTATCTACAAGTCAGCCATCTGGTCTTATCTTTACTCATTGATGTAATAAATGACAAATAAGTAGCAAGACAGAGTCATTTTCCCTTATTCTTGATTTAGTTTCACCTTTGACCCAAGGTCACATGACCTTTCATGCTATATTTAGAATGACTGATTTCAGAATGAAAGTCTCTTGAAACTCAACCTTCAAGCTCTACATAAGATTATTACAGTTGATGTAGGTTTTATTTGACAAGTAACTTTATGTTGATTATAACACTTTTTGGCATAAATTTGGTCAGAAAAAACAGTGTGTGTGACCCTTGACTTTCTAGTTGCTATGGGCAATGTCTAATTTTCAAAATGTCATAAGTATTATTTTAAGGACTACATAGTCTTTAAGAATCAATAGTCACTTTACCCTATTTGTACACAGGATTGACAGAATTGAGATATTTTTACAGCCAGCTGAGCTATTGGCATGATGCATGTGTGTGTGTGCATGCTTGGGTGCATCTGTCCGTTTACAGCAAAAACCCCGAAACTACCACCCCTTTTGAAACCTAATTTTCTGTCCTTGCTAGAGTCTGACTGTAGTTTTTACAAATCATGGCAATTGGATATCCAAGATGGCTGCCGTTACTAAAAACAGAAAAAACCTAAAGATAAATCTTCTCCAGAATTGGAGGCAAAATCTGATTTGATATTTGGCTTTTAGATGATCTTAACCTCAAGTTTGTACGTTTTGTGGAATTCTGACAAAAAATAGGTTACACGTTTTTCCGTTTAATTTTACAATTGTTATAACTTGACTATTTGATCAGATAATGACATGGGGTTTTCAGTTTTGACATAAGAATGACATATTCTTGTAATTTTCTCAAAAATGGGGTCAAGGTCAATTGTGAAGGTCATGACCTAATTTTTTACCTTTCTGATTTTATTTATTATCTGGACAACTATAAACTTTTTGTATAGGCATGTACATTAGAATATTGTTGGTATTAATGTAAGGATCATAAAGGTCATGGGTCCAAAGATGAAGGTCACAGTAGCAAAACAATACTGAAATGGTTAATTATCTGGAAAACTATAAACTTTTTGTATAGGCATGTTTATTAGAATATTGTAGGTATTCATGCAATGATCATTTTGATATATAGATTAAGATCATGGGTTTAAAGGTCAAGGTAACTGATGCAAAAGAATACTGAAATGGTTAATTATCTCAAAAACTATAAACTTTTGTATAGGCATGCATGTTAGAATGTTGTAGGTATTGATACAACAACCATTTTGATGAATAAAAAAGGTCATTGGTCCAAAGGTCAAGGTCAGGGTAGCAAAACAATACCAAAATGTTTATTATCTCAAAAACTATAAACTTTTTTGTATAGACATGTATATTAGAATATTTTTGGTATTGATACAACAATAATTTTGATGTATGGAAAAAGGTCATAGGTCCAAAGGTCAAGGTCACGGTAGCTTAACAATACCAAAATGGTTAATTATCTTGAAAACTATAAACGTTTTGTATAGGCATGTATGTTAAAATATTGTTGGTATTGATGTAATGATCATTTTGATATATAGATTAAGGTCATGGTATTAAAGGTCAAGGTCACAGATGCAAAATAATACTGAAATGGTTCTTTATCTTGAAAATTATTAACTTTTTGTATAGGCAGGTATATTAAAATGTTGTAGGTATTAATACAACAGTCATTTTGATATGAAGATTAAGGACATGAATCTAAAATGGTCAATTATCTTTAAAATTATTAACTTTTTGTATAGGCATGTATATCAGAATGTTGTAGGTATTGATCCAATGATCATTTTGATGAATAGAAAAAGGTCATTGGTTCAAAGGGCAAGTTCACAAATGTGAAAGAATGCTGAAATGGTTGATTATCTTGAAAACTATTAACTTTTTCTATAGGCATATATATATATATATCAGAATGTTGTAGGTATTAATCCATTGACTATTTTGATGTGTAGAAAAAGGCTATTGGTTCAAAGGTCAAGGTCAAAGATGCAAAACAATTCTGAAATGGTAAATTATCTCGAAAACTATAAATTTTTAGGTCAACTGCCTATAGCCAGCTGAGCTAATGGCATGGTTAAGTTTGCATGCATCCTTGCTTTAAGTTTGATCTTCTCCTTTGAAACCATGGGGCCAATTGAAACCAAATTTGGTGTGGAATGTCCTTAAGTGGAGTATCTTAAAGTTTGTACAAGGCAACCTCATAAAAAATCTAAGATAGCCACCATTACTATAAATAGCAAAATCACTAAAATGGCCTATGTACATTCAACTTGCCACCAATTTCTTTCAAATTTAAACTATAGAAAGTAGATTCCTAGCCATATAACAAATGTAAAGCTTTTTCATTTACCTAATTTAAGCAAATTATGCAAATTAGGTAAATTTTGCCTGTTGAGCATTACAGGTGCTTTTGGGCCTCTTGTTAAAAACTGCAATCGTTTTACAATCTTGCCTGACATATATGATCTATAATGGTATGACACACCATAGCATTTGTCCCTTACAATCATCATGCAGTTTACATCTATTAAATGGCTGCTGAAATACAAGGAAAACCTGGCATATTATCCAGAATGGGAAAGGGTTAAACAATTGCTATTGTGACAAAAAACGATGTCCCATAATTTCTTATATTTACGCATGCTGCCAAACCAGAAGTAGAATTTGCAGTTTAAAAAAAGCTTAAGTTTACACATGTATATATTTAGTTAGAGTTGAATTATAATAAATATTTACCACAAAATGATCTTTCTTGATAAAATTTCAGCATGAAATCTTACAGGACAGGTTTAAAATTTTGGGATTTTGTGTGGATTTTTCTGCACAACTTTAACCGATCAAAATCCAGGGTGTTTGGGATTGTATATTATATATATGTCATCTAGTTTGATTTGCCTTTAATATTTATCAAACCAAAAAAAAAAAAAATGAAAATGATACATAATTCATGTTGATATTGCTTTGGTTTACAACAAGCAGATAACAGTCAAACACTTTGGTAGACAAGATTTGTTTTTTTAGCTCACCTGAGCCGAAAGGGTCAGATGAGCTATTGCAATCTATTACCGTCCGTCGTCCTTCGTGCGTCGTCTGTCGTGTGTAAACTTTACATTTTAATCTTCTTCTCCAAAAATAGTGAGCCAAATTTGATGAAACTTGGTGACTAACATGCCTAGGTAACAGGCTTTCAAAATTGTGTTCGGGGTTTGACCACGCCCAACAATATGGCTGCGTTACTATAAATAATAGCCAAAAGACAAAAAAATCTTCTTCTCTGAAACCAAAAGGTGCAGGCAAATTTTGATTAGATATTTGGATTCAGGATACCTAGGAACATTAAAATTGTGTTTTTCATGAAAATTAGACGAAAAATAGGTTACGCGTTTTTTGCCTAAAATTACGTAATTTTTAAAATGACACATTTATTGTTATAACTTCATAACGGCTGAAGATAATTGTATGGAGTTTTCACTGTTGATCTTGTCTTGCGATTTTCTTCCAATTGATGTCAAGGTCAAAGGTCAAGGTCATGTCCAAGTTTTTGATCTTTGATAAAAAATGCTATTTTTAAACATTTCTGGTGATAACGGCTTAGGATTTTCAGTTATTTTTAGCTCACCTGAGCTGAAAGCTCAGATGAGCTATTGCTATCCATCTTCGTCCGTCGTGCGTCGTGCGTCGTCGTCGTCCGTCGTCCGTCGTCCGTCGTGCGTAAACTTTTTACATTTTAATCTTCTCCTCCAAAACCACTGGGCCAAATTTAATGAAACTTGGTAACCATCATGCCTGGGTGAAGCCCTCTCTGATTTGCACAAATGAAGGAGTTATGTCCCCTTGGGGCCCCATAAGGGGGGAAATAGTGAAAAACTTTAAAAATCTTCTCCTCTGAATCTACAAGACATATACCTTATTTATTTCATATATAACATCCTTAGGTCATCTAGTTTCAGATTTGCACAAATGGTAGCCATGGGGCTCAAAATGGGGAAATGGTAAGGTGCTGAGTGGGGAAATTGCTAAAAATTATGTATTTGTCAATATATCTTGAAAACTATTAACTTTTTGTATAGGCATGTATATTAGAATATTTTAGGTATTATCCTAACGATCATTTTGATATATGAATGAAGGTCATAGGTTCAAAGGTCAAGGTCACAGATGTGAATGAATACCTGAATGGTTATTTATCTTGAAAACTGTTAACTTTTTGGATATGCATGTATATTAGAATATTTTAGGTATTATCCTAACGATCATTTTGATATATGAATGAAGGTCATAGGTTCAAAGGTCAAGGTCACAGATGTGAATGAATACCTGAATGGTTATTTATCTTGAAAACTGTTAACTTTTTGGATATGCATGTATATTAGAATATTTTAGGTATTATCCTAACGATCATTTTGATATATGAATGAAGGTCATAGGTTCAAAGGTCAAGGTCACAGATGTGAATGAATACCTGAATGGTTATTTATCTTGAAAACTGTTAACTTTTTGGATATGCATGTATATTAGAATATTGTAGGTATTAGCCTAACAACCATTTTGATATATGAATGAAGGTTATGGGTTCAAAGGTCAAGGTCACAGATGTGAACAAGATCTGAAATGATTATTTATCTCAAAAACTATGAACTTTTTGTATAGGCATGTATATTAGACTATTTAGGTATTATCCTAATGATCATTTTGATATATGAATGAAGCTCATGGGTTTAAAGGTCAAGGTCACAGATGCGAATGAATACCTAAATGGTTAATTATCTTAAAAACTATTAACTTTTTGTATAGGCATGTATATTAGAATATTGTTAGTACGGGCACAGTGGTCATTTTGATAGATGAATGAAGAGCATGGGTTCAAATGTCAAGATCACAGATACAAACAAGTACTGAGATGATTATTTATCTCAAAAACTATAAACTTTTTGTATAGGGATGTATATTAGAATATTGGCCGAATTATCATTTTGATATTTGAATGAAGCTCATGGGTTCAAAGGTCACAGGTGAGCGTTAAGGCCCATGGGCCTCTTGTTAGGTATTGACATGACGATCATTTTGATACAAGATCAAGGTCATTGGTTCAGAGGTCAGGGTCACAGATGTGCAAGTATACCAAAATAGTTAATTATCTGCAAAACTATGAAGTTTTAGCTCACCTGAGCCGAAAGGCTCAGATGAGCTATTGCTATCTATCACCGTCCGTCGTGCGTCGTGCGTAAACTTTACATTTTAATCTTCTCCTCCAAAACTACTGAGCCAAATTTGATGAAACTTGGTGATTATTATGCCTGGGTAACAGCCTTTCAAAATTGTGTTTGGGGTTTGACCACGCCCAACAATATGGCTGCCGTTACTATAAATAGCCAAAAGACAAAAAAATCTTCTTCTCTGAAACCAAAAGGTGCAGGCAAATTTTGATTAGATTTTTGGATTCAGGATACCTAGATACACTTAAATTGTGTTTTTCATGAAAATTGGACGAAAAATAGGTTACGCGTTTTTTGCGTAAAATTATGTAATTTTTAAAATGAGACATTTATTGTTATAACTTCATAATGGCTGAAGATAATTGTATGGAGTTTTCACTATTGATCTTGTCTTGCGATTTTCTTCCGATTGATGTCATGGTCAAAGGTCTAGGCCATGTCCAAGTTTTTGACCTTTGATAAAAAATGCTATTTTTTAAACATTTCTGGTGATAATGATGTAGGATTTTTGGTTAATTGTAGATATTGACATGACGATCATTTTGATATATCGATTAAGGTCATGGGTTTAAAGGTCAAGGTCACAGATGTACAAGTTTACCAAAATAGTTAATTATCTGCAAAACTATGAACTTTTTGTATAGGCATGTATATTAGAATATTGTAGGTAATGGCCCAATGGTCATTTTGATATATAAATAAAGGTCATGAGTTCAAAGGTCAAGGTCACAGATGTAAACAAGTACTGAAATGATTATTTATCTCAAAAACTATAGACTTTTTGTATAGGCATGTATATTAGAATATTGTAAGAAATGGCCCAATGGTCATTTTGATATATGAATAAAGGTCATGAGTTCAAAGGTCAAGGTCACAGATGTAAACAAGTACTGAAATGATTATTTATCTCAAAAACTATAGACTTTTTGTATAGGCATGTATATTAGAATATTTTAGGTATTATCCTAACAATCATTTTGATATATGAATGAAGGTCATGGGTTCAAAGGTCAAGGTCACAGATGTGAATGAATACCTGAATGGTTAATTATCTTGAAAACTGTTAACTTTTTGTATATGCATGTATATTAGAATATTGTAGGTATTAGCCTTACAACCATTTTGATATATGAATGAAGGTTATGGGTTCAAAGGTCAAGGTCACAGATGTCAACAAGTTCTGAAATGATTATTTATCTCAAAAACTATAAACCTTTTGTATAGGCATGTATATTAGAATATTTAGGTATTATCCTAATGATCATTTTGATATATGAATGAAGGTCATGGGTTCAAAGGTCAAGGTCACAGATGCAAAAGAATACCTAAATGATTAATTATCTTGAAAACTATTAACTTTTTGTATAGGCATGTATGTTAGAATATTGTTGGTACTGGAACAGTGGTCATTTTGATATATGAATGAAGAGCATGGGTTTAAATGTCAAGATCACAGATACAAACAAGTACTGAGATGATTATTTATCTCAAAAACTATAAACTTTTTGTATAGGGATGTATATTAGAATATTGGCCTAATTATCATTTTGATATTTGAATGAAGCTCATGGGTTCAAAGGTCAAGGTCACAGGTGAGCGTTAAGGCCCATGGGCCTCTTGTTTGTATAGATATGTATATTAGAATATTGTAGGTAATGGCACAATGGTCATTTTGATATATGAATAAAGGCCATAGGTTCAAAGGTCAAGGTCACAGATGTAAACAAGTACTGAAATGGTTAATTATCTCAAAAACTATAAACTTTTTGTATAGGCATGTATATTAGAATTTTGGCTCTATGATCATTTTGATATATGAATGAACCTCATGGGTTCAAAGGTGAAGGTCACAGGTGAGCGTTAAGGCCCATGGGCCTCTTGTTTTTTTTTTTTTTTTGCAAGCAGTAGGACAGAACGTGATTTGATAAAAAGATTGTAAATAACCAATCAAAAATGCTGGCACAAAAAATGGTTTGGTTTGACTTTGTTGACAAACATTCACTTCCCGGGATGAAAAAGCAATGGATTATCATCTTATTATCAATTTTTATTGGAGTTTTACGTAAATAGATATAAATTTCACTTGTCCAGGAACAACTGAAATAAAAATACCCACTTGTCAGATCTTGAATCGTAACGAGTCGGGCAAGTTGGGCATGGGATTTCAGCATCCCTGATTACCCATGTGTTTTGCTAAAAGAAATAGATAATTCAATAACTGTAATAACTGTATTATTTCTACAAATCTAAGAAACTTGAAGATCAGTGCATAAAAAACTGCAAAAGTAAACAGATTTATTCACATGAAACCTTGTTGTCTCAAATGTCCAAATAGCAAAACTTGTTAAATCATTCTTTTGGAGTTACAGTACTTTGATTAATTGTTGATTTTTTACTTTTACAGCTTTCGGAAACATCAGACAGAAATCTTAGGATAGCAGATTCTATGAACATTGATGAAAGTAATTCTAAAGGCACTTATATAGATGCTGCTACTCAGTTATTTGAAGGAATAGCCAGAATTGTAGAAATCCGTCAACCTCTTGTTGAAACCTATTATGGTAAGTTTAAGGATGATCCAGTTTTATTACTGAAGACAAACCTTCACTTTAACTAGTCAGTCACAGATTCAAATTTCATGCAAAGAATTGTTTAATTTTGCATAAATTTGTTATGATTTCTGTCCTGGATGTAATGCAAATCAATAGTGCTATTCTGTCAGATTTTTCATTTTATACCTCAATGAAAGAAAAAAACTTGATTTTTCCTTTCCAGGTTTCAGTGGCATGAATCAACATGAAAACTCAACAATCACCATCTCTATTTTCTATACCTTATAGGTTTAGGTATCAATATTGCTTTGTCTCGCAGTTATATCGTGTACTCATTACTATTACAAGAACAAAACTTCTTTTGCTCTGTCATGACCAACACCACTCCTAACTTCCAGGCAATCTGATTAATAGGTTAATCTGATTAATCTGATTAATCTGGTTGTAGATTGTGTTAAGCTTTTGAGGTATCTGTATGCTAATTTTGTTTTAAGAATGACCAGCATGGCAATATATATATATTGATTTCATAAATATCAAAATTATTGTACCGCCACTTCCGGGAAGATGAGGATATACTGCTTTACCTGTCCATTGAAATTCTGTAAGCATGTTCAGTATGGAGTCCATACTACAAGTACAGATTTCATGTCTGCCAGACATCTACTTCCTGTATATTGACTTAGTTTATTTTTCAACATTTATGGTCAATAGTTGAAAATTTTCGTAACAGTTTTATTATCCACTAATATTAACAGCCACTTGAAACTTTGCATGCCAGCTCAGTATCATGTCCCATACCACAAGTAGTGATTTTCATCTATCAGACATCTACTTAACAATTTTTTTGTATTCTAACATATGTTTTAATTGGGGTATTGCAAATTCAATTTTCCTGGATTTTTTTGCTTTTAATTTGAAAAATAGTAGTGTTGAGTAAAAACAATTAATTGAAAAATTGAAAAAACTTGAAACAATCTAACTAGGTATAAGTTTCAAAACTATATAATAATCCATATAGAAGTTGTAACCCCTTAAATATATTTTTTGTTGCGAACTTTGCTGTTGTAGACTATTTTCTTTAAAAGTATCACCTATATATATAAAAACAATTAATTGGAAAAATGATCAACATCTTTAAGTAGTTGATCAGAAGTATTCATGGCCCAGTGCAATTTAGACTTGTTTGTGGCATTACCATGTTTACCAAAACTAAAAAAAATCTTCTCTTAAACTGACCATTGTAGAAACAAATATAATGTGATTTTTGGTTTGTCTAGGATCTTGAGTTCATATAGTGCATTTTGTGAAACACGTTGTTTGCATTCAATTTTAAAAAAAATCATAAATAACCTTCAAATTGTTATAACTTATAATTAGCTATATGTTTTTGAACAGAAAAGTACATGGTGTTTGCAGTTTTGACATATTCTTGTAATTACCTTACAAAAAGGGTCAAGGTCAATTGTTAAGGCCAGGACCTAATTTTTTACCTTTCTGGCCCTTCCTTAGCTTAAATTTAGCAAAATTTGGTTAGCTATTTTTGGAACTACTGATGAATATTTTTGTCAAAACTAAATGCAAATGTTTAAATCTAGTACTGATCTTAATAATGACATCTTAAATTCCTGAATATCCTAAAAATCAACAAGATTATGAAGATTTGAAATTTTATCAGATTTAAGTTAAGGAAAATCTTAGCTAAGGATGGATTGTGAAACCGGGGCCTGATTTTATTTATTACCAGGTATCTGGATAGTATAGGCATGTATATTAGAATAATGTAGCTATTGATACAAAGGTCAAGGTCACAGATGCAAAAGAATACTAAAATGGTTAATTATCTTATAGAACACACTTTCAACATGTCCTATATTTCTAGCCAATCACAAGTCTTGAATTGTGTTGTCTTATTCCTGAAGAACTGCGATCCGCCCCTTTCTTCATATGAAGAAAATTTCTTCATATGAAGAACAACACAATAGAACACCTGTGAAGGCCATTGTTGTGCTTCAGAGAACACAATCTAAACTAAGAAAAAACAACAACAAACAATTGAATGAAATTAAGAGAATTTTAAAAACAAACCACTCAATTTCAAATTTAAGAAATCACATAATATTCCAATTCCATCGATCTTGAATCAAATTATGTTCCAACTTTTGATTGACTTATCCAAAATTTAAAGATTTACAGCTGATGCAAATCCAATCTAGAAAGTAAAATAAATATACTCCCGAAAAATTATATATTCATCCAAATCTTTTGGCCACTTTTAATGATTAAAACTGTAATTTAAACAATTTTGAATATTAATTTCTCGCACTTCAATGACAATTATATAAGTTTCATTTTTGGATTTTACAATAACTGGCACTCAGACATTATTTTCTTCATTTCCTGGTTTTTGGCGGTGCTAACGAGTAATTTATATCCTGTAACATTGGTGTAAGTTCTCTTTTTCAAAAACATTGAACAAATTAAGTCACAATCATCATTTTGCATTTTCATAAAAAATGTTGTAGTCTACACCTTGGTCACTCATTTTGAATACTGAGGGGAACTTGACCATCACAAACAATTATGTTTTCAAGGATGAGTGACAATGACCTTTGTTACATCATTTAAAAAGTCAATTTTCTCTACTTTTTCTCAAACAGGTGACCTTTCTGAATGAACAGCTGGGTTAATGGTTTTCATCCCAGTTGGGTCATATTGAAAGTGTGGTCTAAATTAGTTAGATGACATAAGACAAATCTTCAGGAATAAGAAAGGGCTTCGCTCCGCTCCACCTCTTTCTTATTCCTGAAGATTTGTCTTATTGCTATCTAACCTATACGAAAAGATTTAAATCTTGATTACATTTTGATATTGGGGTTTCAATTTTTAGGTCACCTGGTCTCAAAACTCAGGGAAATTGCTAGAATTACTATATTTGTCATTATATCTTAAACAAAAAACTATCAACTTTTTGTATAGGCTTATATATTAGAAAATTGTATGGCATTCATGTCAGTGAAAGCGTTCAATGCTATGGCTTTCCGCTAAGATCAGGCTTCTTTACTATAAAATAGTACATATCGAACTAATGTTGTAGAATACAATTTATAGTAGTCCGTTCAAGTTATACAGACATAATGGTCCAAAGGGAGTAACTCAAAGAAACAAAGATAATTACTTTTGCATTACTGTTTCTTGATACTGGTGTCCTGTATGAAGTGATGTGAACCCCAAAGAAGATAAGTTTTGATTTATCAGTCGACTGTGATTTATGTAACTGGTGCCCTATAGCAAGTAAAGCAAAAAATTAACTTACTTTGTTTTAATAAAAATCGCTTTTATGAAAAAAAAAGTGATGTATTGTCATTGAATTCAAAATGGCCGAAAAAGGAGAAACTTATGTCACCATGATGTAGATCTAAACAGGTTTTATATGTCTCTGATCTAAATAAAAAAATTGATCAATTAAAAAGATGAATATATAAATAAATAAATATATAAAATGATTAATAAAAAATGCGTACTTCTTGACTTCTACATTTTTATTCTTTGTATAGTTCATTTTAGCTCACTGGTAAGATCTTGTGTGCATCATGTAGGTTGTTAATACCTATTGGACATATTTTAATGAGATTTGGTCAGAAGCATGTCTCAGTCAATGCAATTCATATTTGTTTGTGGCATTGTGATGAGAGAATAAATCTGATGTGATATTTAGTTTCTCAGGATTTTCAGACTAAAGTTAGTTGATTTCATGAAATTCAGTCAAAAAATTGGTTACATGTTTTTGTGTTAAATTTTGGTAAAATGGCTTTAACTTGTTATAACATGACTATTTGAAAAGGTAGTAACATGGGATTTTTAGTCATGAATTTTTCTTGAATTGACCTTCAAATTGGGGTCAAGGTCATGACCTATTTTTTTTTTACATTTGTGCTTTTAGTAATTTTGCTATTTTTGATCATATTTCAATGTAGAATTTAATTTATGATGTTTTACAGCATTGTTATTCTACATGATGCCAAGGTCAAAGGTCATGATTTTATTAATGAAATAAGCTTAAAATTGCTATATCTTTTTATATATAGAGATTTTGCATAGGGTTTTCAAGTACTGATGTTTTCATGAAGTGACCTTCGAAATTGGGTCAAAGTCATGACCTAGTTTTTGCACCTTTGTAAATTTTGCTATTTCACTATTTTAGCTATTATCGGATATATTTCAATAACATTCTTTTAAATGGCCACTGTTACTAAAAATAGACTTTTTCACCCAATTCATGGTTTCCCTGTATTTACAAGAAAACTGTACTATCGATTGAGCTGAAACTTGTTCATTTGATTTGTTATGGTGGTGAGTTGTGTCGGATTGCTCGACAGCATTATCGTGCATCCAAGATGGCCGCTGTTACTAGAAATAGACTTTTTAGCTCACCTGGCCAAAGGCCATGTGAGCTTTTGCCATCACTTTGGCGTCCGTCGTCGTCCGTCGTCCGTCGTCGTCGTCCGTCGTCGTCGTCCGTCGTCCGTCCGTAAACTTTTCACATTTGACTATCTCCTCTGACACCACTGGAGCAATTTTAACCAAACTTTACAGGAATGATGTATGGAAGGTCCTTTACTTAGATTGCCGAAATTTTTTGATCCGCCAAAAAACATGGCTGCCAGCACAGAAGATAGTTTAACATTGGACCCTATGGAAAAAATGCATTTTTAACGATTTCCTCAGAAATGACTGAAGCAAATTTAACCAAACTTTACAGGAATGGTGTAAGGAAGGTCCTTTATTTGGATTGCCAAAATTTTTCTGATCCGTCAAAAAACATGGCCGCCAGCGCAGAAGATAGTTTAACATTGGACCCTATGGGAAAAGCATATATTTTCTATCTTCTTTGAAACCGCTGAGCTAATTTGAACCAAACTTTACAGGAATAATGTATGTAAGGTCATTTACTAAGATTGCCCAAATTTTTCTGATCCGCCAAAAAAAATGGCCGCCAGGGCCAAACAAAGTTTAACATTGGGCCCTATGGGAAAATGCACATTTTCGCTATCTCCTCAGAAACGACTGAAGCGAATTAAATTAAACTTTACAGGAATGATGTATGTAAGGTCTTTTGCAAAGATTGCCGAAATTTTTCTGATCCGCCTAAAAACATGGCTGCCAGCAGGGAACATAGTTTAACATTGGACCCTATGGGAAAACACATTTTTGCTATCTCCTCTGAAACTACTGAAGCAAACTTAACCAAACTTTAGAGAAATGATGTATTGAAGGTCCTTGACAAAGATTGCCAAAAATTTTCTGATCCGCCTAAAAACATGGCCGCCAGCGCAGAAGATAGTTTAACATTGGACCCTATGGGAAAAACAAATTTTTGGCTATCTTCTCAGAAATGACTGAAGCGAATTTAACCAAACTTTACAGAAATGATGTATAGAAGGTCCTTTACTTAGATTGCCAAAATGTTTCTGATCCGCAAAAAACATGGCCGCCAATGCAGAAGATAGTTTAATATTGGACCCTATGGGAAAAGCATATATATGCTATCTCCTCTGAAGCTAGTGAAGCAAATTGAATCAAACTTTACAGGAATGATGTATAGAAGGTCCTTTACATAGATTGCCAAAATTTTTCTGATTGGCCAAAAAACATGGCTACCAGCGCAAAAAATAGTTTAACATTGGACCCTATGGGAAAAAACGCATTTTTGACTATGTCCTCAGAAATGACTGAAGCAAATTTAACAAAACTTCACAGGAATGATGTATAGAAGGTCCTTTACTTAGATTGCCAAAATTTTTCTGATCTGCAAAAAAACATGGCTGCCAGCGCAAAAGATAGTTAAACATTGGACCTGTGGGAAAAACACGTTTTTGTCTGTCCTCAGAAATGACTGAAGCAAATTGATCTAAACTTTACAGGAATGATGTATAGAAGGTCCTTTACATAGATTGCCAAAATTTTTCTGATCTGCCATAAAACATGGCTGCCAGCGGAGAACGTTGTTTCACATTGGACCCTATTGGAAAAGCATATATACAAATTTGCTTTAAAAGCATTTTAGTCAGGTGAGCGATACAGGCTCATCCTGAGCCTCTGGTTTCCTTACCTGATTCATTGTCTCCATGCATTTGAAAGAGAACTGTACATCTTATTGAGCTGAAACTTGGTCAGTTGATTTATTGTAGTGGTGAGTGGTGTGGGATTGCTCGCCAGTGTAATCATGCATCCTAGATAGTAGCTGTTACTAAAAATAGACTTTTTCACCTGATTCATGGTTTCCATGCATTTGAAAGAGAACTGTACATCCAATTGAGCTGAAACTTGGTCAGTTGATTTGTTATTGTGGTGGTGAGTGGTATGGGATTGCTTGACAACCTTATAGCATACTCTTACTATAAATAGCTAAAACCTATAAATGGCAATTACAGCCTTATTTATGTACCAATTTTGTTGAAATTTTAAACATAGAAAATAGAACTCAGGTTATTAAAATATATAACAGGTTTTTCTGTAATGTTTTTAGTTTACCAAATATAGTGTATCTAAAATGGCCACTGTTACTGTAAATAGCAAAAACCTATAAATGACCATTACAGCCTTGTTTATTTGCTGATTTTTGTTGAAATTTTAAATATAGAAAAAAGAAAGTATTAAACATATTTAAGAGGTTTTTTTGATTTTTTTTTAGTTTCACTTTGTATTGAATTCACTGATGTTCACCACTGTGGGTGGATAGTGTCCTTTGAACACCTGGTTTTTTAGCTCACCTGGCCAAAGGCCATGTGAGCTTTTGCCATCACTTGGCATCCGTCGTCGTCGTCCGTCCGTAAACTTTTCACATTTTGACTATCTCCTCTGACACCACTAGAGCAATTTTAACCAAACTTTACAGGAATGATGTATGGAAGGTCCTTTACTTAGATTGCCGAAATTTTTTTGATCCGCCAAAAAACATGGCTGCCAGCGCAGAAGATAGTTTAACATTGGACCCTATGGGAAAAATGCATTTTTGACTATTTCCTCAGAAATGACTGAAGCAAATTTAACCAAACTTTACAGGAATGGTGTAAGGAAGGTCCTTTACTTAGATTGCCAAAATTTTTCTGATCTGTCAAAAAATATGGCCGCCAGCTCAGAAGATAGTTTAACATTGGACCCTATGGGACAAGCATATATTTGCTATCCTCTTTGAAACCGCTGAGTCAATTTGAACCAAACTTTACAGGATTAATGTATGTAAGGTCATTTACTAAGATTGCCCAAATTTTTCTGATCCGCCAAAAAAAATGGCCGCCAGGGCCAAACAAAGTTTAACATTAGGCCCTATGGGAAAACGCACATTTTGGCTATCTCCTCTGAAACGACTTAAGCGAATTCAATTAAACTTTACAGGAATGATGTATGGAAGGTCTTTTGCAAAGATTGCCGAAATTTTTCTGATCCGCCTAAAAACATGGCTGCCAGCGGGGAACATAGTTTAACATTGGACCCTATGGGAAAAACACATTTTGGCTATCTCCTCTGAAACTACTGAAGCAAACTTAACCAAACTTTAGAGGAATGATGTATTGGAGGTCCTTCACAAAGATTGCCAAAATTTTTCTGATCTGCCAAAAAACATGGCTGCCAGCGCAAAAGATAGTTTAACATTGGACCCTATGGGAAAAACGCATTTTTGACTATGTCCTCAGAAATGACTGAAGCAAATTGAACCAAACTTTACAGGAATGATGTATAGAAGGTCCTTTACATAGATTGCCAAACTTTTTCTGATCTGCCATAAAACATGGCTGCCAGCGGAGAACATTGTTTCACATTGGACCCTATTGGAAAAGCATATATACAAATTTGCTTTAAAAGCATTTAAGTCAGGTGAGCTATACAGGCTCAGCCACACTGAGCCTCTGGTAATATTTTGTGCATGGCATTTGAACACAATATCTTTACATTTTTGTTTTTACTAATTTTGAGCTTTTTTATCATATTTCAATGTAGATTTTAATTTATGATGTTTTACAGCATTGTTATTCTACATGATGCCAAGGTCAAAGGTCAGTGTCATGGTCTTAATGATGAAATAAGCATAAAATTGCTATATCTTTTCATGTAGAGATTTGCATAGGGTTTTCAAGTGCTGATGTTTTCATGAAATTACCTTCAAAATTAGGTCAAGGTCATGACCTAGTTTTTGCACCTTTGTAAATTTTGCTATTTCACTATTTAAGCTATTTTTGGATATATTTCAATAACATTCTTTTAAATGACCCTAAAAATCGGGGTCAAGGTCATGATCATTTTTCAACCTTGACATTTATTACTTTTAAAGCTATTTTTTATCATATCTCAATGTAGATTTTAATTTATGATTTGTACATGATGCCAAGGTCAAAGGTCAAGTCATGACCTCATTTATGAAATTAGGAAAAAAATTGCTCGTACTTTTGCTGGACGGAAGTTACTTAAATCTCATGTTTATCATCACTTCAACTTTAACCGTTTTAGTGGGTTTTTTTTTTTTTAATTACGATCTAATAGTTTTAGATTTTTCTTTCAATTTTTTTTTATTTTGCTGACGGGAGACCATGGTGGCCTAATGAATAAGATGTCAGTTTTCAAATCCAGGGTCTCTCACCGTTGTAAGTTCGAGTCCCGCTCAGACCACATGTTGAAAATTGAATTGTCCTTGCCCTTGGGCTTTACTGATTCACCTGGTATCAGTAAAATGGACTGGGGATGTGGTATGCTTGTCTGCGGCGTACTGACTCTATAAGCTAGCACGTTAAAGTCGCCCTGAGTGTGTGCTAGCACAAGGCAGACCATACAACACACTCACGCTTCACATGCACACACAAAATTGTTCATAGATTAATCGATAGAGATTAATAAAATATAGTTCTCATCGCGAATAGCTGAAAATTGCTGATGCGACGTTAAGCAACATTCAACCAACCAACCAACAATCTATTTTGCCGACAAAAAAGACATCCTCTCTTGTCTATATTCAGATTATGCTTTGGATGTTACAATTTCACCCACACTTCCAGTTTTTGAGATTGAGTAGTGATCAATATGGCTTCAACCATCGGAACCCATGTTTAGCTTGGCAGTAATTCATACAACAGCTTTTCAATTTGCATAATTGTTTGTTTGTGCAAGGACAATAATTAATGGAAGCCATGAGGTCAGTTTGAGATTAAAACCATAGTTATTTATGACAGGAATATGCCAAGCTCCAGACAGTAGTTAAAATTAGATTTTATCAAAACATGGCAGTTTTTGTTAATTTATTAATGCATAGGACTTAAGGATTTTAGTTTTGAATTGACTGAAAAAATTTATTTCGGTTTAACAAACACTATTTTCATTGAGTTTTCATCCAGGGGACCTTAAACTAGTTTGACTATTTCGAAAATTCAAGTTATCTGAGTTCAAGATAACCAGACTTATTTTGGTTAAATAAGGAGCAACTTATTCTGGACCTTTTAAAAAAGTTCAACTCATCCGGAAGTTCAAGATAACCAGATTCAACTGTGTTAGAATATTCTAGATATTGGTCTAACAGTGGTTTTGATATATAGATGGTGGTCGTGGGTTCAAAGGTCAAGGACACAGATGCAAACAAATTCCGATATTGTTAATTATCTGAAAATTTATAAATTTTATATATATAGGCATATATATAAGAATATTGTAGGTAATTTTGATACTGGTATATAGATGAAAGTCATAGGTTCAAAGGTCAAGGTTGCAGATGAAAAGCAAAACTAAAACATTTAATTATCGGGATAACTTTCTGTATAGGCATGTATATTAGAATATTGTAGGTATTGCACTAATAGTTATTTTGATATAGAGATTGAGGTCATGGATTCAGAGGTCAAGGTCACATGCAAACAATATAGTTATAAAATACATTAAACTGAATTTCATTTTGAAACTCAAGCATTTCGCTTTCAAAATCGGGAATTTTCGTTATATACCAGAAAACATCATTTGTAAACAAAACCCTCGTAGTAGATGCTATTTGGGAAAACTTAAAGTTTGTGGGAAGTTTCTGGGTCATGAGATTACATGTGATCAATGCCTAAAAACTTATTTTTCTAAAAGATATATTTTAAGTAGTCTAGTTTAGATTTACAACACAATTTGTTTTACAAATAAAATTCATAACGAAAAAAAGATCATACACTTTCGGAATAACATGAAGAATCAACCTCATTTTACAACACCCATTTCTAGCTCAACTGGCTATAGCCAGCTGAGCTTATTGCAGGGTGAAGCATGTGTACCTAAACTTTGATTAGCTCCTCTGATACCACAGGGCCAATTGAAACTAAATTTGGTGGGGAAGGTCCCTAGGTAGAGTAGATCATCGTTTGTACAAAGTGACTTTCTATAAAATTCAAGATGGCCACAGTTACTATAAATAGCAAAATCACTAAAATGGCCATTTTGCATTCAATTTTCTACTGATTTTCTTCATATTTGATAAAAGCAGATACCTAGCCATTTAACATATTTAACAGGTTTTTCCGAGAATTTTTTCATTGACCCAGTTTTAGCAAATTATGCAAATTAGGTCAAAGTTTGCAAGTTGAGCATTATAGCAGGGTTTTACACAACTTTTCAAAAATGTGGGTTTTTGGGACTCCAATAAAAAAATAAATGGGGTCCAAACCAACAAATGTGGGTCCCATAACTGAATTTAATTAAAAGTAATAATTATATAATTATGATTATATATAGTCGCGATAATGTTGAATTTTGAAAATTGTTACACCCGACTGTGAATGCATTGTATTTCACCCATGGATACCACGTTAATCATGCTGTTAAAAACCCTTGTTCTCTTTTAAATGTCAAGTCAGACGAGCCCGACTGCACAGGTTCTGAATCGATTGTCTTCTGATTCTTTTTCTTTTGTTGTATTCTTAAGAAAATCGCCAATATTATTGCCGTTTAGCCATGCAAGCTACTGATATCAAGGACATAGGCATCACGATTCGAAGCGAATTCCACTAAGGTCCAATCAAAATTTTGCCGGAAATTTACGAGTACTATTTTTTTTACACAAAAATGTATTTTTAGTATTTTGTTGGGAATTCCAACATTTAGAAGGTTTTCGAAAAACCCTTGATTTCAAACACATTTTCCCATTGAATTCAGATTAGTTCACAGATTTTTTGCGTCCTTTTGGACGCATGTGATAATTTTTGTGTGTCCAACATAATTTATTTTGCGTAAAAAACGCAGAATTGCGCGTCCCGTAAAACTCTGTTATAGGCCCTTTTGAGCCTCTTGTTGTGCACATGTTTTTTATTTCAATAAAAAGTATATTTATCTGGTACACATTTTTTTTTAAATGAGGATCTGATAAATAAGTCAGAGATTCCATTTGCAGACGACATAGTTTACATCTTGATTTATTTTGCATGTGACGAAAAAAATAGAGATAGTTTAAGAATAATTTTAGAATAATAAAATCTGTCTAAATATTAAAATTCTCTATATTGTCATAATTTTAAAACATATTTTTAAATTTTTAGCTGACCTTAGCCAAAAGGCTCAGATGAGCTATTGCAATCTATCAGCGCCTGTCGTGCGTCATGCGTCATCCGTCATGCGTAAACTTTACATTTTAATCTTCTCCTCCAAAACTACTGAGCCAAATTTGATAAAACTTGGTGACTATCATGCCTTGGTAACAGCCTTTCAAAATTATGTTCGGGGTTTGACCATGCCCAACAATATGGCTGCCGTTACTATAAATAGCCAAAAGACAAACAAATCTTCTTTTCTGAAACCAAAAGGTGCAGGCAAATTTTGATTAAATATTTGGATTCAGGATACCTAGACACATTAAAATTGTGTTTTTCACGAAAAAAAGGTTTTTTGCTTAAAATTACGTAATTTATAAAATGAGACATTTATTGTTATAACTTCAAAATGGCTGAAGATAATTGTATGGAGTTTTCACTGTTGATCTTGTCTTGGAATTTTCTTTCAATTGATATCAAGGTCAAAGTCATGTCCCAGTTTTGACTTTTGATAAAAAATGCTATTTTTTAAACATTTCTGGTGAGAATGGCATAGGGTTTTCAGTTATTTGTAGGTATTGGCATGACAATGATACATAGATCAAGGTCATTGGTTCAAAGGTCAAGGTCACAGATGAACAAGTATACCCAATATAGTTAATTATCTGCAAAACTATGAACCTTTTGTATAGGCATGTATATTAGAATATTGTAGGTAATGGCACAATGGTCATTTTGATATATGAATAAAGGTCATGGGTTCAAAGGTCAAGGTCACAGATGTTAACAAGTACTGAAATGGTTAATTATTTTAAAAACCATAAACATTTTGTATAGGCATGTATATTAAAATAATGTAGGCATTATCCTAACGATCATTTTGATATATAAATGAAGCTCATGGGTTCAAAGGTCAAGGTCACAGATGTGAATGAATACCTAAATGGTTAATTATCTTGGAAACTATTAACTTTTTGTATATGCATGTATATTAAAATATTGCAGGATTTAGCCTTACAACCATTTTGATATATGAATGAAGGTTATTGGTTCAAAGGTCAAGGTCACAGATGCACATGAATACTGAGATAGTTAATAATCTGCAAAACTATTAACTTTTTGTATAGGCATGTATATTGGAATAATATAGGTAATAGCACAATGGCGATTGTGATTTTGATATATGAATGAAGGTCATGGGTTCAAAGTTTAAGGTCACAGATACGAACAAGTACTGAAATGATTATTGATCTCAAAAACTTGAAAGTTTTGTATAGGCATGTATATTGGAATATTGGCCTTATGATCATTTTAATATATGAATGAACCTCATGGGTTCAAAGGTCAAGGTCACAGGTGAGCGTTAAGGCCTCTTGTTTAATCAAGAATGGAAAGTTGAACCCTTAGGGTGCCTTGTTGACTTGAGCATGTGCAGTGATGTGCTTTGTAAGAATGATATCTGGTATAAACAAAATACAGTAGAACTTTGATGGCTCAAAGTCCATGGGACTTTGGCCAAATATTCGAGCCATCGGGGGTTTCGAGCGACCGAACATCGATAGACGAACTTCATTAAATTTAGGGTTCAGGCTTCCGTTTTAGTCAACAGTCATAAAATCCTGAAAATTGAAAAAAGTCATCGAAAATTAAATGTCTCTTAAAAATACTAAATTAAAGATGATATCTCGAAGTTTTCAAACTTCATTTGAAAATAAATAAAGTGCAAATCTATCGATATAGACAGTTTATTTAAATATAAATAATTTTGGTGAAAAGTAGAAGTAAATAACAACAGCTGATGATATAAAATGAACTTACTTTATTATCGTTATAATACAGAACGCATGTTCGCCGGTTATGAATAATCACCAGAACTACCGGCAATACATATTGCCATGCGCATTCCAATGAAATGTAAATAACAGAATCTGAAATTCTTTGATGAAACAAAAAGTCAATCATCTAGCATGTACTCGGGTGTTTTACCGATCAAGCAACCGCAGGTCGTAATCGGATTAAGAGATTACTGAACTGATCGTTAATTAGTAATCTTGAGTAACACTTCACGTTCCAGATGGGTTGTTTCGTTTCGCTCTATTAATTTTGGTGAAAACTGTATCATGGCTTCAGCTTGTGTTTCGTTTACAATGACTGGCCACATGTCATTCTGACAAAATTGATTTCGAGACAATTTTACACCTTCGAGAAATATTTATTGTTCGAGGGAGCGGGGGTATTCGAGCTATCGTAGTTCAAGCGATCGAGGTTTATTTACATGTGATTTAATAGGGATTTGGTCGGGACCGGCAGATGACTTTGAGTTATCCGGGGTATTCGAGGCATCAACTTTCGAGCGATCGAAGTTCTACTTTACCACAAATTTGACACAACTACGAAGTTAGGACACTTGAGGATACATGTTTGTATTCAGTATCATATTATGTGTTTTGTAGGTCATGGGAAGTTATTTACACTTATGAAAATTTTACAGAAGGAATGTGACAGACAATGTAGAAAAATAATAGAATCCTTCAAGACGAGGAAGAAATTTGAATCTATGGTTTGTAGCATTTTTAGCTCACCTGGCTAAAGGTCATATGAGCTTATGCTTGGTGCAGGGTGTGTATGTGCATGTGTGCATGCGTCGTCAAGACCTATTTTCGACTTCTCTGAAACTATCAGACAGAGTTCAATGAAACTTGGTCAGAAGTATATATGGGCCAGTGCAATTTAGATTTGTTTATGGCATTGCCATGGCTACCTAGTTTACCTAGGGGTCCAAATTTCTTAAAAAAATCTTTTTCTGAAACTGACTACGGTATGTTTTGTATAGACTAAAATTTAGTCTTACTAGAAGTAACTATAAAATATTTTTCTTTCAATTTTACACACTGTTGAATTTTACGAACAGAGAGTAATCTCGGGAGATTGTCATGGGAGCCCCCAACACCAACTGGCAAGAAAATCGTTGATATTGCTAAATGGGGGAAACAATGCAGGGGGAAGCAGATGGACTATGAAGGGTACCAGGGAATCCAACAAGGAAAAGCATTCCATCGCACATAAAGTGTCTCATGTAATGAAATATTCTATTTTTAAAATGTGGACAGGCTAAACAACCGCTAATTGACAAACCTTGTGCAAACTAAAATAATGTAGTGCAGGTATGTGAGCGTCATTATGATAACATCGGTATCAGTGTGCAAATATGTATACATTATGCTTATGGAATTTGAAAATGAATATGCATTATTGTTTAAAGCTATTTGGAACAAAGTTCGATGCAATGGCTACATTATAGTAGTTCTTACCTAACTAGCGTATGAATTTTGATAATACATCTTAACTGATTTATGAATGAGGTATTTATTCATAAACTCTTGATCATTGAACATACAGCAAGTACCGGATACATGTTATAAGCCATTATTTGATTGGTTAAATATTTTGTTTTACTCTGCTGTCATGAACATTTGATAAAAAAATTTCCACATTAATTTTTTATATTTATATATTTAATCTTTATTTATTCATAAAATGTGCATCTTTAAAAAAATGTTGATTTCAACCAATCGCCTCTGCAAATCCAATCGTCAGCCTGCTTTGACCGTTCTGTAGTTTCCACCACTAAGGGCGAACGTCCGTCATGAGGGGAATAAAATGGATTCTCTGTGGATAGCGTCAAAACTTAAAATAAAGTTACTAATTTAAAATCGCAATTAAAACTGCGTGAAATGTATCATGTTTCACGCGGAGATAGCTTACAGGGCGAACTACTGTGAATGAAGCAATGTTAGTTTTAAGTTCAAGATTATCAGACAGAGATGTGCGGATGCAAAAGAATATTGTAGTTTTTTTCATGCTCGTTTTCAGCCTTTTCCTATGAAAATCAGCTCTGAAAAAAGACTTTTCGGACGGCTTTAATCGTGCACCTGTACATAGACTTCATTCCGGCATATACACCAAAGTGCGAGAATACTTAGTGGTTTTGAGCTGTACAGTACAGCTCAAGTGGATACGTGAATTTCTATTTTAATCCGTGACAGCCAAATTTCCGGTGGATTCTGGTGGGAATATCTGACACCGCGATTTGCAGTGGGCGATTTTGCTGGTGGTAAAATATTGAAAGGACTAGTCCACCGGATCGTCCACCACGGTCATCAGTTTTAAGGATTAAATAAGTGTATTGTTATCACTTGTGTTTTCTGTTACCCTTACATTTAAAGATTCATGGCAGATAGAAAACATTGGGTGTTTAATACTGTCAAGTCGATGTCTTTGTATGCCGTTTGATTCTGTTGTATATTGTTGATGATTAAAGCATCAAATCCAAATTATTTTGTTTTTATGTATTAAATTCCAAGTTTAGAAATGATGAAATAATGTTTTAATCCAAGTCTAATAAAATTGCATTAAGTCTTCCTTATTTTAGTCATGAATAGTAGGTTCATCAGTTTACCTCGAAAACTTTGTCAATTTATACAATGAAAGGGGAACTAAATAAATTATTCCGGTTGCGTTTATTTTTCTGTTTTTAAATTACAACATGTACATCGGAATTGGAATGGGGTTTTTCTTATTTATTTCATTGAAAACGTTACCGTTTTAAATACCTGGCAATTTATTTCCTTTTACTAAAAGGTATAATTTTATTGATAAATAAGAAAAACTCTTCTCTTAGGAAAATGTCCAGAAATGTATCATGTTTCAGGCGGAGATAGCTTACAGGGCGAACTACTGTGAATGAAGCAATGTTAGTTTTAAGTTCAAGATTATCAGACAGAGATGTGCGGATGCAAAAGAATATTGTAGTTTTTTTCATGCTCGTTTTCAGCCTTTTCCTATGAAAATCAGCTCTGAAAATAAAACGAAACCGTAAATTCATAAAAAGGAACCAATATAAGAAGAAACAAAAATCACAACAGTGCACCTAACTATGCAATCATATTTATGGATGATTTGGAAACCAAATTCTTAGTGGAACAAACTCTCCAACCATTGCTTTGGTGGAGGTACATTGATGATACCTTTTTATCTGGCCGCACACTAGCGAGGAACTTATTTCCTTCATGAATGGCTTTAACAACCATCACCATGCAATTAAATTCACATACGAAGTTAGTGATAAAGAAATCCACTTTTTGGATTGCACCAACACCAAGAACCACCAAGGCCTATTAAACACAACGGTATACACCAAACCAACTGATGCACACCTCTACTTACATTATACTTCCTGCCATCCTATACAGCAGAATTAATCAAGGAACCAAAACAGCTATTCCGATCTCAAATCCAACAGAACTTATTATACCAGCAGCGCTAATTCCAGAACCAGAAAGAAAGTTGAACTATCGCCATTTAAATTATAAATCTGAATCTACCACCAGTTTGGATATAAAATTTGACGAAATCATAAAGGAATTATATCTACAAAATTAAAAAAAATCAACAACAGATACCGTTACTGTCAGCGTGGAATCTTATACCACATATAAAGGGCGCTCCACAACCAAAGAAACCCCAATACTGGATCAAGAAGAAACAGTTTGTTTTGACGAACTTCCGCCTTTACTGTGGCACAGAAAAATAAACATTTACAGTGTATATGGACTATTAAACATTTAACAAACAGCAAGTAAACTTTAAATAACTTTGATTCAATCAAGCTATCTAAATTTAATCTATTCACGTAATTGTAAAATGGTATACATAATTAATTTCTTCTTTTATTAAAATCTTCATCTTCGTGTAGTAACAACATTAACAAAATCAAAGAACAATTAAAATCACATGACAACATTGTCACCAACTTTTGTACCTTAGGTCAACAGCTACCACTATAAATTCAGTCCTGAAGACCGCAGCATAGCTGCCGAAACATGTAGACAAATAAATATCCTACTACAACTGTTCGTTCTAGTGTTGAGAACCATTTATTACAATTAAATAATTAAAATTAAAATTTATTTTATTCAGATTATAACTCTTCTTTGAAAAGAAATAAAGTTGAAAATAATCATCACCCACCCACATACGCACTCTCACACGCTCGCATGCGCTCGGTGCACACACACACACACACACACACACACACACACACACACAATCACTTCGGCTGGAAAACAGTGACAAGACGCAAGTTTCACAATGATTCCTTCTTAAATTGGACATTTTCCCCCAATAGCTGGATGTATACAGTAAATTTGTGGAAAATCTTAGCCAACGGCAAGTAAACTGACAACTTTCCCGTCGATTTGAACCTTGGCGGCAAAAGGTAGAGGGTCACTTTGGAAAACTCGGCCACTGAGGCCTTGACAAGCAGAGATGATTGGTTGATTGAATGGGGTTTTACATTCAGTCAAGAATCTATCACATTTATCGAGACAAAACCAGGTATAGGTGAAATGGCAGAATTATTTATCTTTGCAATGCACTCGGTAATTACTGGGGTGGCTCTTACCGCCACACGAAGCATCAGTTTTTAATGACACTTTCATTAGAATTTCCAAATAGCAAGTGTTTAATTACATGTGACATTTTGAAGGAAAAAAACCACAAAAAACGAGATGTTTTTATATAGAACATAGGGGTAAGATAGTGCACGTGTACTCATAATATCTAATACACAGACAAGTGTCAAGAACGCTTGGGATCAGATTGTGATGGACCTGTTGCGGGGATGGTTAATTGAAAGTATCGTTAATGTCTGTGCAACCGTCTACTCGTCTTTGTTGGCAAGCTTTGAACAAAAGCTTGAAGAGCTAATACACGTCACTTTGTAAGAATACTGCAGTATTGGTGTGCACGTGCTTAGGTTTCAGATTATGATGGACAAGTTGCAGGGATGGTTAATTGAAAAGGGTATTGTGCGTTCAACCTTTTAATTGTCTTGTGTCGGCAAGCTTTGGAAAAAAAAGTTTTAAAATGAGAGCTTGGAAGGGCTAATACATACGCTTGGTTAACGAAGGTGATGAAAACATACACGCTGGAAAAACGTGCACACTGGTAATTTTTGGTGAAAAAAACAACTTCGATTTTTTTATTGGGGTTGGTGGTTAAGTATTATTAAAAATATTTAGGTCAAGAATTTAGGTTCGAATAATCTGCGGTATTCCATTTAAAAAAAAATTAATAAGAATTATAATGAATGACGGAAACTTCGAATAACCATAGACATTTGAAAAATCGTAGTTTGAATATACTAAGTTAGACTGTACATGTACCTAGATAATGTGAAAATCCATCAATGGTTAAGTGTAATTCATTTTCAATAAACATCGCGGTAGAGATTTTTCCTGCTGGCAGACGATTTTACTGTCCACCGCGGCAGAATTATTTTTAATCCGTGATTCAGTTGAATGTCTATGGATCACAGTGGACCGCGGTGGAAAATTAATCCCTTCATATCGGCAACTTTTGACACCGTGGCGGGTGGAAATTCACGTATCCACTTGAGCTGTACATGTAGTTGGAAAATCCTGAAGTTATTGGTTTGTTTGTTTGTTTGTTTGTTTTTTTTTTTTTTTTTTAAAAAACGAACTGTGAGTGATCGTTGTTTGATTTTCTTCAGTAGAGAAATGCTTGAAATCTTGGAATCTTGGAGAAATCTTGATAAATTGCTAGACTTTCACATTTTGTACTTGTAAGATGCGTTTGATTGCTATTTTAGCTCACCTGGCGAAGCCACATTTGCCAGATGAGCTTATGGTATGTCAAAGTGTGTGTCCATGTGTGCATCTGTGCATAAACTTGGAGCTTCTCCTCTGAAACTACTGAACCAATTTAAACCAAATTTGATGTGAGAGATCCTTGCAGGATAAAGATTAAAAATTGTGTCCGGCATAATTGACCAGTACCCAATATGGCCACTGTTACTAAAAATAGCAAAAACCTATTATTAGTCAATGTGGATTTATTTATGGGCCGATTTTGTTCAAATTTGGTACACAGAAACAAGATAGATAGCCATTTCACATATGTAACAGGATTTGCTGTCAAATTTTTCGTTTACGCAATATTAGAGTAATATGCAAATTAGATGCATTTTAAGACTATTTCTTAAAAAAAATCTTCTCCTCTGAAACTACTGAACCAATTTAAACCAAATTTGGTGTGAGAGGTCCTTGCTTGATAAAGATAAGAAATTATGTCCGGCATAATCCACCAATATCCAATATGGCCACTGTTACTATAAATAGCAAAAACCTATTATTAGTCACTGTGGATTTATTTATTGGCTGATTTTGTTCAAATTTGGCACACAGAAACCAAATAGATAGCCATTTAACATATGTAACAGGATTTGCTGTCAAATTTTTCGTTTACGCAATATTAGCGCAATATGCAAATTAGATGCCTTTTAAGCCTATTTCTTAAAAAATCTTCTCTTCCGAAACTACTGAACCAATTTAAACCAAATTTGGGGTGAGAGGTCTTTGCTGGATAAAGATAAAAAATTGTGTCCGGCATAATCCACCAATATCCAATATGGCCACTGTTACTAAAAATAGCAAAAACTATTATTAGTCAATGTGGCTTTATTTATGGGCCGATTTTGTTCAAATTTGGTACACAGAAACCAAATAGATAGCCATTTAACGTATGTAATGGGATTTGCTGTCAAATTTTTTGTCTAGGCAATTTTAGCGTAATATGCAAATTAAATGCATTTTAAGCCTTTTTCTTAAAAATTCTTCTCCTCTGAAACTACTGAACCAATTTAAACAAAATTTGGTGTGAGAGGTCCTTGCTGGATAAAGATAAAAATTGTGTCATGGATTACCGACAAATATCCAATATGGCCACTGCTACTAAAAATAGCAAAAACTATTATTAGTCAATGTGGATTTGTTTATGGGCTGAGTGTCTTCAGGCGCATGCTTACCAGGTGAGCGATACAGGCCCATTGGGCCTCTTGTTTTTGTTAGTGAATTGCAAATAATGAAAACTTGTAACTGACCAGAGTGACCTCAAAAGTGATTTTCTAAATTTGAACTTTTAATTGGATATTTGCAAGCTCATAATGGATAAAATTTGGTTTTTAAGCAGCAGCAACCATAAGGCCTAAAAAAAATGTGTGTTTCTGCTAACATAGAATTATTATAAAGGGTCGATAGGTCGATTTTTTTTCTTTTTTTTTTTTAATAGCATATGTTATGCATGTGTATGTAATGTATTATGTTAAAATTATATTATAAATGTGTTGTTAAAAGTTATTTTGCTTATCGTGGTCGAAACAGTTATAATGATTACACATATCAAAAACATGTACAAATCAAACGTTTTGCTGACTTGTTTTTGACACAATAGAGTTTTAATCGAAAAATGAAAACAGATTTTTAAAAATCCATAGAAAAAAACTGGAGTCGGTCTTGTTTTAGTTGGGTCGGTTGGGTTAGCGGAAACACACATATTTTTTTTTAGGCCTAGAAGCAAGTTTCTTTGCAACTTTTCTCTTTTGTGTGAGCGGCGGTGTTAAATTGTCGCTTGCCTTGAAGGCCCCTCGTTATCCATAAATCAGAATAGTACCATATCAGAAGGCTTCGTGCATATAATATAACTACATGTATAACGGTGTAAAACATTTATGTTAGGCTTTCTATTCCAGTCTCTCTGTTTTCCTCAAAATTTCATTTTGGTCTAATAGTGACTGTTTGGCTTGAGAGGGTTATTTGGGCAGTAATACGTTACTCTCATGCACAATATCGAAATCTTTGACAGCAGCCACATGTCATGATAAAATGTATTTGTGGCGAACTTTTCTTGTGATGAATTTCTCTGCAGGATATAAAGAATAAACCAACTGAAAAATTAATAATCTAACCAGTCTGGGTAAATAACTTCGTACGTCACTGAGTATGTAAAACATAGGGGGAGTGCCACTGTATTCATATAAAATGATTGAAGCTGAAAGAAAGATGAGCAAATCTTTTCTAATTTGGCAATTAAGCGCCCCTTCATTTTGGGGCTTGGTCGTGGGAACAAACTCACTTAGTGGTAAATCTCCAGACATTTTCCCTGGAATTTTTCGGGTCCGGCTTGTGATTTTATTGCCGTTTTATATAGTACTATTACTGTCGGCATTTCCTATAATGAAAAAAAGGTGCCGATTTCTCACTTGTACAGGTGACATTTACTTGAAATAAAGTGGTGTATCTTCATGAAACTCGATTAAAGATCAGGGAACTATACTGCACACTTTTGAGAATAATCTTATGGGTTTTTACTGAGAATAACGACCTAGTGTTGTATGAAACACTTCTCTGGAAAAAAAGCATGTGAAGAATAATACATATTGAAAAAAATGACACTCAGTGCAATCTTGACTTGTTTTAAAAACTGACACATTTATAACATCCTTCGTGATGATAGGTAATTAGCAATTGTAAAAGATGCTTGCATTTTGTTCTTGCTCTCTGTTCAATGGGCACCTTCGGTGCTTTGATTAAGAAAAAGTTGAAAACTTTCTGGAATTTTATAATTACTTTTGTTGGAAAGTTATGAATACCAAATAGTTTTTTCATAGAAATCTTGGGGGAAAAATTAAAATTTGCCATTACTTTTTTGCAGAATGGAATGATTAAAAGTATCACATAAAACAATGAAAGGTAGTGGAAAGAAAAATAAATTATTCATGAAGCTCTACCAATTGTTTTTTAACTTTGAAGACCTTGATAAAGATTCCAGGTCACAATGACTTTCACTTGTAAAAATTTTAAACATCTCTTTTCAGGAACTGATACCTGTCAGCATAGGAGTTAGAAACTTTAAATATAGCGTCAAGGCATCAAGCTCTACCAAGTTGCTGAAGCTAGTTGATCTTGACATACATTCAAGATCGCAGTGATCTCAAATAATAAAACCTTAAAACATTATTTGTCATATTTTGTTACATGTTTATATTTTAGGTCTAGGGATCATAGGTCAAGGTCATCACTACTGAAATGGTTCATATCTTAAACAAGATTGACAAAAACCGTCCATTCTTACCAGTACTTGATTTCCAACTTGGTTAACTAACCATTTCATGCACTTGGATGAAAGTTAAGTCTCATACATAAATTGACTGTTGTCCTCTGTACATATTTGATCATGCACATGTACTTTTGTTTTTACAGGTTAACCAAGTCCTGCAGCAAAATACATATCAAAAATCATCAACAACTGAACAACGGTAAGCTCTGATGTATCAAGAATAGTAACTTACATAAATTTATTATACATGTGCATTAAACTTATTGACCTCTTACTTGGTACATTTTCTAGATAAGGTGGGGAGAGAAGTCAGTCAGACTTTGGGTACTAATGTCAAGCTTTGGCCATTTATGAACTAACAATACAGTGAATTTACAATAACTTGAAGTGCATTTAACTTCAAAATATCCAACAATTTGAGTATACAATTTTTTTTGTATGACGTTCCTGACAGTGAAAGCCTACATTGCTATCGCTTTCTGCCAAGATTGGGCTTCTTTACTATGAAATGGTATGAAATGAGTATGCATGGAAATAGTGTGCCTGGTAAATGAACGTGAAAGAAATATATCTGTTTTATCCTGAGATACGTATTTTGAGACGGGTAATGCATTTGGTTACATATGCACATTTGGAATGAATTTTCGGAATATATTTCAGAATCTAGTAACATATTGCGACGGGATGCATTCAATAATTTGTGCAATCTGGTGAACTGATCTCGTAAATACAATAAAAAGTAGTCCGGGAAGTTTGCATCCTACGATGTAAAATCATAACTCTTTATGAAATAAACAGCAATGGCAGGTGGATTTGACTAATTCTTTATGAAATCTATGGTAATTTGTATTTAGTTTAAAGGGTATAATAAAGTATTTTGGTGTTGCAGTATTCTCTCACATTTTAAAACTGATTTATCGATTACATTTCACTTCCGTGAAAGGGAAATAAATCATACAGTGCCATGTGGAAACTACAAATGTGGAGGTTAAATACTTTACCGATTTGGAAGTAAAATTAACATGAAACGGGAATATTGTGATTGGTAATCAGCAGTTTATTAAAAACCAGACTTAACAGCAAATTATCCAGTTACATACAAATGCTAGAATGAACCTCCCAAAGCAGCGTTCGGGTTTGCAAAAACTCTACTTTCTCTTTATCCAAACAACAACGATCCTAAAGGTACAATTGATAAAACTTTATTAAATTTTAATTACTGATCGTCTTTTTCATATATTTATGAAATTATTATTTTCTGTCATTTTTTACTGAGCAATACATGGTTTGGTACATTTTTTCTTCTTTAAAAACACCATCCGTCTAACTATGCATCGATGGACCCCTCGGGGGGGGGGGGATGATTGTCGGTTATATTCATAGTCCTACTCCAGCACCATTTTTCAAACTATGCCGTACAGAAGCACGGCTGTCTTAAATTTAAAAACAGCAACTTGTAAAAACTGTTATTTGGTGGTAACGATTGAAAACATGGCTGTCTGAAATTCAAGATGGCTGCTGTTACTATAAATAGCAAAAACCTGTAATTGAGTGTTGATTTTGTTGAAATTTGAAATGTAAAAAAAAACTCAAGGTATTAAACATATGTAATATGTTTTTTTGTCTGATATCCAAGATAGTTACCATAACTATAAATAGAGAAAACCAATATATTGATATTAAAGTCTCATTTTCAACCAATTTTGCTCAAATTTAAAATTTAAATTGTCATCTTTACTCACTGAGTACCATTCATATCACTGTCAATATAGAACATTATTAAAGTGACCATGATATGACAGATTCTAATCTTAACTAACTAAGTACCATTCATGTCACTGTCAATATAGAACATTATTAAAGTGACCATGATATGACAGATTCTAATCTTAACTACTAAGTACCATTCATGTCACTGTCAATATAGAACATTATTAAAGTGACCATGATATGACAGATTCTTATCTTAACTCACTAAGTACCATTCATGTCACTGTCAATATAGAACATTATTAAAGTGACCATGATATGACAGATTCTCATCTTAACTCACTAAGTACCATTCATATCACTGTCAATATAGAACATTATTAAAGTGACCATGATATGACAGATTCTCATCTTAACTCGCTAAGTACCATTCATGTCACTGTCAATATAGAACATTATTAAAGTGACCATGATATGACAGATTCTCATCTTAACTAACTAAGTACCATTCATGTCACTGTCAATATAGAACATTATTAAAGTGACCATGATATGACAGATTCTCATCTTAACTCACGAATACATATCATATATATATTACACATATACTTATCACCAAGAAGTATATAATACATTATAAATAATGTATATATATATATATATATATATATATATATATATATATATATATATACAATCAGACCTGTTCATGAAGGTAACTAGTAAAAGTGACCTCGATGGACCAGTTGCCCCCATATATGGGCCCAAATAGGATAAATAATAATTGTTGAGGAATGAGTATGAAGAATTATATATATGTTAATTTCCAGATGGATATTTAAGATTCTCCATACTGTCCCTCAACACATACTGGTAAACATACATATAGAAACATGGCATAGAGTAGAAATGGGAGATAATCTAAACACAAACCTTTTTATAAAGTAGGGCATATATATTAATAATAATAATAAGTAGAGATTGTAACTGGGATACCAGTTACGTATGATTCCCCACCATCCATAAACTATATATTATCTAAAATATACATCTGATATGTCTGGTTTTTAGCTCACCTGGCCAAAGGCCAAGTGAGCTTATTGCATGGCGAGGCGTGCGTGCGTCCATGCGTGCGTGCGTCCATGCGTGCATCCGTGCGTCAGTAAATTTTCATCTTCTCCTCCGAAACTACTGGGCCAACTGAAACCAAATTTGCCATTGAAGGTCCTTGACAGAGTCTAACTATAGTTTGTTCAAATCATGGCAATTGAATATCCAAGATGGTCACTGTTACTAAAAATAGACAAAACCTAAAAAAATCTTCTCTTGAACCACTCATTGGAGGCAAAAACTGATGTGATATTTGGATTCTACATAGTCTTAACCTTAAAGTTTGTTCATTTCATGAAATTTGGTTTAAAAATAGGTTACACGTTTTTGCGTTTAATTTTGCAAAAATCATAAAATATTCTGAAAAATTTAAACCTTTAAAAATGGTGTCAAGGTCAATTATGAAGGTCATGACCTAATTTTTACCTTTCTAATATTATTTATTATCTCGAAAACTATAAACTTTTTATATAGGCATGTATATTAGAATATTGTTGGTATTGATACAACAATCATTTTGATATATAGATTAAGGTCATTGGTTGCAAGGTCAAGGTCACAGGTGTGAAAGAATACTGAAATGGTTCATTATCTTGAAAACTATTAACTTTTGGTATATGCATGTATATTAGAATGTTGTAGGTATTGATACAAAGATCATTTTGATGTATAGAAAAAGGTCATGGGTCCAAAGGTCAAGGTCACAGTAGCAAAACAATACCAATATTGTTAATTATCTCGAAAACTATAAACTTTTTGTATAGGCATGTATATTGGAATGTTGTTGGTTTTGATGTAATGATCATTTTGACATATAGATTAAGGTCAACGGTTTAAAGATCAAGGTCGCAGATGCGAAAGAAAACTGAAATGGTTCATTATCTTAAAAACTATTAACTTTTTGTAGAAGTATGTATATTAGAATGTTGTAGGTATTGATACAATGATCATTTTGATGTATAGAAAAAGGTCATGGGTCCAAAGGTCAAGGTCACGGTAGCAAAACAATACCGAAAAGGTTAATTATCTCGAAAACTATGAACTTTTTGTATAGGCATGTATATTAGAATTAGTCTGGGAGCAGCTTGCAAAACCCAAAAATGTAGTTCGCACAATGTTTCTTTGTTGATAATATATGTTAAGGTTGTGCTTAATCATAATCCGAGTGATGCCACCTTGGCACAGGTGGGGAAACTGAAAAATCCAAGATGGCGGCCAATATGGCTGACAAAACTATAATATCTCGTATATCTAGTTATAATAGCCACATAAAGTTAATCAAAGTGTCTTTTTATAGGTTTCAGTGGTCAACAAAGTTGTTTTTGTTAAATATATTCACACAGAATGAAAATTTTAGCTAGTTTTGACGTATTGTAGATAATATATTGTCGAAATTGTGACTTTCCACAAAAACATTCTTCCTAATAACATACATAAATTATACATTCTCATCATGGTTAAAAATCTATCAAAAACAGATCTATTTTATCTATCTGAAATATTTGTTTGTGCATATTGTGGGAAAGAAATGACTAGTGAGGAATCAAGTAAGCGAAGATGGTGGACCATTCATGCCAACTTTGGAGAGAAAACGTGTAAATGATATACAATATTCGTCATATGAAACGCATTGAAGCAGGGAATACTTCCAATGAACCTTATTAACAAAGTATAGGTGACAGCAGAATAGAGCAGTTTAATGTTCGTGAACATTGTTGGTTCTTTGGAGGGCAAGGTATCATACTCATCCAAGCCTATGGTTGTATTACTAGTATGTTAAACTGCTGAACGTTTAGGAAGATAAACAAATACAGGACAATATTTAGAGACACGTTAAACGAATAGATTGGATTAAGATGATATATCTACAGAGGTTGTTGCTTGGAATATCAAAATGTAAAGATAACAAAGCAAAGGGGGGGGGAGAGATAGTTATATGTCCACAATAGATTCAGCTCTTGATACTGAAGACTTCAGCTCTACACTACTTAGTTTGTTATCTAGGTTGTCGGACATACTTTCTTACACTCTCACTGCCTTGCTTATGTGTGAATTAGTCACTAGCATTCTGATTAAAAGATCAACATCTCTTCCGATTGCAAGGCAAAAGCACAAAATTTAAGCTTTCCAATGACTTCAGCATGACATGTTTATATACTGTGATTTCATTAATTTAGTATGATGCATTGATATGGCTTAACTTGCCTGCTGCAGTAACTGCACCGAAAACTGCAAGACAATAGCTATAACTGGTTCTGGTGGAGGACTGATACGGGCTGTGGCAGATAACTTTGATGCCAACATTTAATCACAAAATGAGCTGAAATCTACGCATGCTCTTGCACTTCTTCTTACCCAACCATATATTTCTTTACGATAACCAATTCTGGCAAAGCGGTAATAAAAAAGAAAACTAGAAATAGCCAAATAACCTCACCCCCACCCCAATATTGACCTCATGACCTTGACCTTTGACTTCTGCACGTAAATGTGGTATGCGACACATCGTTTCATGTTGGTGTGGAACGGAAACAATATTGGGACAGACAACCAGACGAACAGATAGACAGACAGACAGGATGATTCCTATATACCCCCATAAACTTCGTCTGCAGGGTATGATAAAGAGGATATGAAAGATCTAAGGTTCAGATGTAGAAGTGAAACATTATGGTACTACAAGCTCAGTTTTACCATAGGTGGCAGAAAACGGACAATGTTGCCTCTGAGGTTACATGAGAACATGCAATCCTGGTGCCAAGGGCGTGTGAATTAAATTTTGATTTCTTAAGTATTGCATGTGTGGCAAAACTCTAGATTTCGACGCCTGTAAATGACATTGTTGCAGTAGATGACTGCTATGTGTGAAGTTCAGATGTTAAATGAATGCAGATAAACTTTTATTGTATTTACAGCTGAACAACAGTTATACACACGTGTTGCATGTAGCTAGAAAAACATGAGGTGCTAACACTTCAGTTGCACCTGGCCTCACCTGGTGAAAGTTTACTTTCTTTAAATTTAAGTTGCCAGTTTCTAATATGATTTGAACATGAATTGTTATGTTCATTTTAATTGTATCGAGTTTATATTGAGTGTCATATCATTACAGCCAGATTTGTTCCCAAAACATGTACTTAGATTAAGGGGGTATTGATATGCTGATGGGTTTTGCTGGGTGTAAGGTGTGATAAAGGCGAACTCTTGTCTAGAAGTGCTACTAAAAGTGACATTTTGAGAGGAAGCTCCTTAGCAAAAACATTCCACAGAATGTAAAAATGTTAGACAGTGTTGTGTAAAATTGTAGTTGATGTTACAGGTTATAGTAACTTGATTGCAGACATTCTTGATGATGGCAGCTCAAAGCAGGACAGACTTGTGGCTTTACTGTCGGAGGGCAGATCAAAGCGGGACGGTAAAACTAAGGCTGCACCGTCTCAGGACATGTCAAAGCAGGACAGTAACGCTGTGGCTGTAATGTCTGAGGGCAGGTCAAAACAGGACAGTTAAGTAGTGGCTGTACCGTCTGAGGAAGGTCAAAGCAGGACAATAAAGCTGTGGTTGTAATGTCTGAGGGCAGGTCAAAGCAGGATGGAAAACCTATGCCTGTACTGTCTGAGGGCAGGTCAAAACAGGACGGTAAACCTGTGGCTGTACTATTTTATCAAATCAGTGCTTATTATGGTGTTATTCAATCGATCATGGAGGAAAAGTTGAATGGACTTTGCACTGTTATTGTAGAAAAATTAGAAAAACATATTTTGTTACTTATCTAACAGCAAAATTAAAACCATTTTCGCTATATAAATTCTATAATTATCATTCTATTGATTTTTTTTATCATTATAGTGAAGCATTAATGTTAAACTATCATTTATATACTGCAAAAACACAATAACATATGGAAAACCCTTAAACATCAACAGATATCAAATGAAAACTATTCTGGCAGCCATCTTGTCCGCCATCTTGGATATCTTAAATTCCCCAAGGCTGCCAAGGTGGCATCATGCAGTTTCTGATTAGGGACATGTTACAGAACAACTTTATGTAAAAACATTTTGTGTGGACTATTTTTAGCTCACCTGGCCAAAGGCCATGTGAGCTTATAGCATGGCGAGGCGTGTGTGCGTCCCTGCGTGCGTCAGTAAACTTGAATCTTCTCCTCTGAAACTACTGGGCCAACTGAAACCAAATTTGCCATGGAAGGTCCTTAACAGAGTCTAACTATAGTTTGTTCAAATCATGGCGATCAAATATCCAAGATGGCCGCTGTTACTAAAAATAGACAAAACCTAAAAAAAATCTTCTTCTCTTGAACCACTCATTGGAGGCAAAACTGATGTGATATTTGGATTCTACATAGTCTTAACCTACAAGTTTGTTCATTTCATGAAATTTGGTTTAAAAATAGGTTACGCGTTTTTGCGTTTATTTTGCAAAAATCGTAAAATGTTTTTAAATTGTTATAACTTGACTATATGACCAGATAATGACATGGGGTTTTCAGTTTTGACATATTCTTGTAATTACCTTCAAAATGGTGTCAAGGTCAATATGAAGGTCATGACCTAATTTTTTACCTTTCTAATTATTATTTATTATCTCGAAAAACTATCAACTTTTATATAGGCATGTATATTAGAATATTGTTGTTGGTATGATGTAACGATCATTTTGGTATATAGATTTAGGTCATTGGTTCAAAGGTCAAGGTAACAGATGTGAAAGAATACTGAAATGGTTCATTATCATGAAAACTATGAACTTTTTGTATAAGCATGTATATTAGAATGTTGTTGGTATTGATACAACGATCATTTTGATGTATAGAAAAAGGTCATGGGTCCAAAGGTCAAGGTCACAGTAGCAAATCAATACCAAAATGGTTAATTATCTTAAAAACTATAAACTTTTTGTATAGGCATGTATATTGGAATGTTGTTGGTATTGATGTAACGATCATTTTGATATATAGATTAAGGTCATTGGTTCAAAGGTCAAGGTCACAGATGCGAAATAATACTAAAATGGTTCATTATCTTGAAAGCTATGAACTTTTTGTATAAGCATGTATATTAGAATGTTGTAGGTATTGATACAATGATCATTTTGATGTATAGAAAAAGGTCATGGGTCCAAAAGTCAAGGTCACAGTAGCAAAACAATACCAAGATCGTTAATTATCTTGAAAACTATAAACTTTTTGTATACGCATGCATATTGGAATGTTGTTGGTTTTGATGTAACGATCATTTTGATATATAACTTTAGGTCATTGGTTCAAAGGTCAAGGTCACAGATGGGAAAGAAAACTAAAATGGTTCATTATCTTGAAAACTATTAACTTTTTGTATAAGCCTGTATATTAGAATGTTGTAGGTATTGATACAACAATCATTTTGATGTATAGAAAAAGGTCATGGGTCCAAAGGTCAAGGTCACAGTAGCAAAACAATACCAAGATCGTTAATTATCTTGAAAACTATAAACTTTTTGTATAGGCATGTATATTGGAATGTTGTTGGTATTGATGTAACAATCATTTTGATATATAGAATAAGGTGATTGGTTCAAAGGTCAAGGTCACAGATGGGAAAGAAAACTGATTTGGTTAATTATCTTGAAAACTATGCACTTTTTGTATAAGCATGTATATAAGAATGTTGTAGGTATTGATACAATGATCATTTTGATGTATAGGAAAAGGTCATGGGTCCAAAGGTCAAGGTCATGGTGGCAAAACAATACCAAAATGGTTAATTATCTTGAAAACTATAAACTTTTTGTATATGCATGTATATTGGAATGTTGTTGGTATTGATGTAACGATCATTTTGATATATAGAATAAGGTCATTGGTTCAAAGGTCAAGGTCACAGATGCGAAAGAATTCTGAAATGGTTCATTATCTTGAAAACTATAAACTTTTTGTATAGGCATGTATATTAGAATGTTGTAGGTATTGATACAACGATCATTTTGATGTATAGAAAAAGGTCATGGGTCCAAAGGTCAAGGTCACGGTTGCAAAACAATACCAAAAATGGTTCATTATCTCAAAAACTATGATCTTTTTGTATAGGCATGTATATTAGAATGTTGTTGGTATTGATACAATGATCATTTTAATATATAGATTATGGTCATTAGTTCGAAGGTCAAGGTCACAGATGTGAGTAGCAAGTTTCATAAATATCTTAATATCCACATCAGAGTTATTGCTCCTGAAATGTAGTATTTATTGTGTTTTTGTGCTGTTAACGGCCCACGTGAGCGGTACAGGCCCTATTGGGCCTCTTGTTTTAGGTTATGTGAAAAAATACCATTTGTCATCTGGACTAAATATTGTTGGTATTGATGCAATAATCATTTTAATATATAGATTATGGTCATTGGTTCGAAGGTCAAGGTCACAAATGCGAGTAGCAAATTCATAAATATCTAAATATCCACATCAGAGTTATTGGTCCTTAAATATAGTATTTATTGTGTTTTTGTGCTGTTTAAGGCCCAGGTTAGCGGTACAGGCCCTATTGGGCCTCTTGTTTTAAAGAACATTTGACTTTAACTTTTATATTGGCTGACTTGGTATTACACAGATTGGTTATAGACAAAATGTACCTTTGCCAAAAAACATTTTGGCGGGTACGTTTTGGTGGGTACGTTCTGGTATGGGTACATTTTGGTAAAAATGTGTGTGCGTTTCGTCCAAAAACTACGTATTTACTAACGCAATTTACACCCACCCACATTCAAGATAAAGAGAAAATGAACATGTCTTGCATATCTACACAGATAACAGAATATTGGTACCAAATTTCATCTAAATCAGTCAAGCCCTTTCCGAGATCGGCATCAGCATATACCATGACAGTAGGTCTTGAGAGAAGAAGAATGATAGAAATAATAATAAGAAGAAACAGAATGATTCCCCCACCTATGGTGGTGGTTAAAAAGTTAAAGTCTGTACCGAGCCATTAGGCCCATCAGGCTGGAGCTTATCCCGGTTTCTGTAGCATTAAGCGACTGAGAGTACAAGACTCTCCCCTGAATGGAACACCGGTCCATCGCAGGGTTAACCCCCAGCATTTTGCTGGTACCCATTTATTTTTCAGCTGAGTGAACTGGAACAACGTGAAATTAAGTGTCTTGCTCAAGGACACAACACATCGCACGGTCCAGGGATTGAACCCACGACCTTCGAATCACGAGTCCAATGCCTTAACCACTAGGCCACGCGCTTCCACAACCTATGGTGGTGGGGAATCATAATAATAAGAAGAAACAGAAGGAAAACAATATGATTCTCCACCTTCGGTGGTGGGGAATCATAATAAGAAGAAGAATAAGAAGAAACAGAACAAAAACAATATGATTCCCCACCTTTGGTGGTGGAGAATCATAATAATAAAAATTTACAGCGAGTTATATGTAGTTATACAATCATTATTGATAAACACATCTTAGTTTTCATTAAACAGATCCATCCAAGATTTCCAGAATTTCTCAAAAAAATTTCCATTTACATTTTTAGCTCACCTGGCCTAAAAGGCCATGTGAGCTTTTGCTATCACTCGGCGTCCGTCGTCCGTCAGTCCGTCAGTCAGTCCGTCTGTAAACTTTTCACATTTTGGCTATCTCCTCTGAAACCCCTGAACCAATTTTAACCAAACTTTACAGGAATGATGTATGGAAGGTCCTTTACTTAGATTGCCGAAATTTTTTTGATCCGCCAAAAAACATGGCTGTCAGCGCAGAAGATAGTTTAACATTTGACCCTATGGGTAAAATGCATTTTTGACTATTTCCTCAGAAATGACTGAAGCAAATTTAACCAAACTTTACAGGAATGGTGTAAGGAAGGTCCTTTACTTAGATTGCCAAAATTTTTCTGATCCGTCAAAAAACATGGCCGCCAGCGCAGAAGATAGTTTAACATTGGACCCTATGGGAAAAGCATATTTTTGCTATCTTCTTTGAAACCGCTGAGCCAATTTGAACCAAACTCTACAGGAATAATGTATACAAGGTCATTTACTAAGATTGCCAAAATTTTTCTGATCCGCCAAAAAAAAAATGGCCGCCAGAGCCAAACAAAGTTTAACATTAGGCCCTATGGGAAAACGCACATTTTGGCTATCTCCTCTGAAACGTCTGAAGCGAATTCATTTAAACTTTACAGGAATAATGTATGGAAGGTCTTTTGCAAAGATTGCCGAAATTTTTCTGATCCGCCTAAAAATATGGCTGCCAGCAGGGAACATAGTTTAACATTGGACCCTATGGGAAAAACACATTTTGGCTATCTCCTCTGAAACTATTGAAGCAATCTTAACCAAACTTTACAGGAATGATTTATTGGAGGTCCTTTACATAGATTGCCAAAATTTTTCTGATTGGCCAAAAAACATGGCTGCCAGAGCAAAAGGTAGTTTAACATGGGACCCTATGGGAAAAACGCATTTTGGCTATCTCCTCAGAAATGACTGAAGCGAATTTAACCAGACTTTACAGAAATGATGTATAGAAGGTCCTTTACTTAGATTGCCAAAATTTTCCTGATTGACCAAAAAACATGGCTGCCAGCGCAAAAGGTAGTTTAACATTGAACCCTATGGGAAAAACGCATTTTTGACTATGTCCTCAGAAATGACTGAAGCAAATTGAACCAAACTTTACAGGAATGATGTATAGAAGGTCCTTTACATAGATTGCCCAAATTTTTCAGATCTGCCAAAACAAATGGCCGCCAGGGCCAAACAAAGTTTAACATGGGCCCTATGGGAAAACGCACATTTTGGCTATCTCCTCTGAAACGACTGAAGCGAATTTAATTAAACTTTACAGGAATAATGTATGGAAGGTCTTTTGCAAAGATTGCTGAAATTTTTCTGATCCGCCTAAAAATATGACTGCCAGCGGGGAACATAGTTTAACATTGGACCCTATGGGAAAAACACATTTTGGCCATCTCCTCTGAAACTATTGAACTAATTTTAACCAAACTTTAGAGGAATGATGTATTGGAGGTCCTTTACATAGATTGCCAAAATTTTTCTGATTGGCCAAAAAACATGGCTGCCAGAGCAAAAGGTAGTTTAACATGGGACCCTATGGGAAAACACATTTTGGCTATCTCCTCAGAAATGACTGAAGCAAATTTAACCAAACTTTACAGAAATGATGTATAGAAGGTCCTTTACTTAGATTGCCAAAATTTTTCTGATCAACCAAATAACATGGCCGCCAGCGCAGAAGATAGTTTAATATTGGACCCTATGGGAAAAGCATATATATGCTATTTCCTCTGAAGCTTGGGAAGCAAATTGAACCAAACTTTACAGGAATGATGTATAGAAGGTCCTTTACATAGATTGCCAAAATTTTTCTGATTGGCCAAAAAACATGGCTGCCAGCGCAAAAGGTAGTTTAACATTGGACCCTATGGGAAAAACGCATTTTTGACTATGTCCTCAGAAATGACTGAAGCAAATTGAACCAAACTTTACAGGAATGATGTATAGAAGGTCCTTTACATAGATTGACAAAATTTTTCTGATCCGCCAAAAAACATGGCTGCCAGCGGAGAACATAGTTTCACATTGGACCCTATGGGAAAAGCATATATATGCTATCTCCTCTGAAGCTAGTGAAGCAAATTGAACCAAACTTTACAGGAATGATGTATAAAAGATCCTTTACATAGATTGCCAAAATTTTTTTTGATCTGCCAAAAAACATGGCTGTCAGCGCAAAGGATAGTTTAACATTGGACTTTATGGGAAAAACGCATTTTTGACTATGATCTCAGAAATGACTGAAGCAAATTGAACCAAACTTTACAGGAATGATGTATAGAAGGTCCTTTACATAGATTGCCAAAATTTTCCTGATCTGCTATAAAACATGGCTGCCAGCGGAGAACATAGTTTCACATTGGACCCTATGGGAAAAGCATATATTTGCTATTTCCTTTGAAGCTACTAACGTAAATTGAATCAAACTTTACATGAATGATGTATGGATGGTTCTTTACTTAGATTGTGGACATATTTTGATCCCCCAAAAAAGATGGCTGCCAGCACAGAACATAGTTTAACTGTATGGGAATAGCATATATTTGCTATCTTCTCTAAAGCTACTGAAGCAAATTGAACCAAACTTTATGGGAATGATGTATGGAAGGTCCTTTACTTAGATTGACAAATTCAAATTGCCCGTTTCATTTACAATAAAGGCAAAACACTTTCAAAATCTCGGAAGCTGAAATTTCATTGGACAATAAATGTTACAACAATGGCTCATTCACATATGCCCCTAAACGGTGTTTTCTCAGATCTCCCACTCCGCGCCTATATCAAAAATGGGGGAGCAAGTTAGAGATGTGATTTTACCGGTAATCAGATTGAAAAAACTGTGAATGGTACATATAGTTCTACAGTGATTTCCTTAGCCATTCTGTCTGATATAAACAGTGCATTTTTTCATCACTGGAATACAAATTTGCTTTAAAAGCATTTTAGTCAGGTGAGCGATACAGGCTCAGCCACACTGAGCCTCTGGTTAGCTCACCTGAGCCATCTGTCTTTGTCCGTTGTGCGTCGTTTATCGAGCGTGTTGTGTAAACTTTTCACATTTTAATCAACTTCTCCAAAACTACAAAGCCAAATTGGATGATATTTGGCAGTAATGATGGATAGGTAAGGGGCTTTCAGATTTGCACAAATGAAAGGATTATGTCCCCTTGGGGCCCTATAGAGGGGAAAATTGTGAAAATCTTTAAAAATGATCTCCTCTGAACTTACAAGAGATATATATAGCTTAGATATTGCATGTAAAACATGCTTAGGGCACCTAGTTTCAGATTTGCACAAATCGTAACTGTAGGGGCCAAAATGGGGAAATGGCAAGGTACTTAAGGGGGAAATTGCTAAAATGAATGTATTTGTCAATATATCTTGAAAACTATAAACTTTTTGTATAGGCATGTATATTACAATATTGAAGGCATTTGACAAAGATCATTTTGATATATGAATGAAGGTCATAGGTTCAAATGTCAAGGTCATAGATGGGAACAAATACTTAAATGGTTAATTATCTCAAAAACTATAAATTTTTTGTATAGGCATGTATATTACAATATTGTAGGCATTTACACAACGATAATTTTGATATATGAATGAAGATCACAGGTTTAAAGGTCAAGGTCATAGATGGGAACAAATACTCAAATGGTTAATTATCTGAAAAACTATCAACTTTTTGTATAGGCATGTATATTGGAATATTGTAGGCATTGGCCTAACGATTATTTTGATATATGAATGAATACATAGGTTCAAAGGTCAAGGTCATAGATGCAAATGAATTCTTAAATGGTTAATTATCTCAAAAACTATCAACTTTTTGTATAGGCATGTACAATAGAATATTGTATGTATTGACCCAATGAACTTTTTGATATATAGATGTTTTAGCTGTTTATAAATAATATATTGTAGCTAGACTTCAGATATGTTATATGCAGCATTCTAAGGACAAGTTATAATTCAATTTGCAAAAATCCTTGCATATAATTGGCCCTTACTGCTGAAAATTTGAACATTCTCCTTAATTAATGTCATTGACCATTGAACCTCTGCATGAGATATGTACTCAGCCTCAGGTGAGCGTTAAGGCCCATGGGCCTCTTGTTTGAACATGAGGTACTTCTCAATATAAAACTGTTCTTTTAAATAGTTCTGCAAGTTTAAAATGCTGACTTCTTTACACTGGTTTTTCATTTTGAAAATGAAATACACAAATGTATTTGGTATGGAGTATTATAAAATTTGTTACTCTGTTTTCATTAAAAAATGTGGTTTTTCCAAATAAAATACAAAAGAAATTGAGATCAAGGTTGATATTTATTTTGTTTTTTATCCAATTTTGTAAGTCATGCCATAAAATTTGTATAGACGGACAGTAGAAAAACATATGTTCAATGGATTCTTTAACATTTCCACTATTTCTACAAATAATATCAGACTGTAGATTTCTTACTATTAGGTAAGAATTTGTTTCAATAATCCTATGGAGAGTTTTAAATTGAAACCAGTGTAGCAGTGTTATGTGAAATGTTAAACGGTAATTTATAAATAATTATCCATTAGAGTTTTGAAAAAGAAATACCTTGGTCTTTCCATCTTAATTGACTAGTGGGTGTAATAGTCTTATTTACTGTAAAAATTTGATAAATAGCACAGCATTCTTTTGGAGATATTAGTGAAATACTAAGATATTTAGGAATATGGCAAAATGAATGTCTTGTTTGAGTATCATTATAGTTAAATTGATCATGTCTTAGATCACTTTTTATTGAAGCTATTAAACTGTTAAACTCTAGAAAATTTGTATTTATACTGATAACTATTTGAAAATGATTCATAATTATAAAGTACTCCTTTCAGCTATAATTCTAATGCCATTTTTATAATAGTTATTGTAGAAAATAGTGTGGTTTTTCACTTTTATGTCTTTGTTATACCAAATCTCTGTAGATAAAATACCATTAGCAATTTTTGGGATTGACAAAGATCATTTTGATATATGAATGAAGGTCATAGGTTCAAATGTCAAGGTCATAGATGGGAACAAATACTTAAATGGTTAATTATCTCAAAAACTATAAATTTTTTGTATAGGCATGTATATTACAATATTGTAGGCATTTACACAACGATAATTTTGATATATGAATGAAGATCACAGGTTTAAAGGTCAAGGTCATAGATGGGAACAAATACTCAAATGGTTAATTATCTGAAAAACTATCAACTTTTTGTATAGGCATGTATATTGGAATATTGTAGGCATTGGCCTAACGATTATTTTGATATATGAATGAATACATAGGTTCAAAGGTCAAGGTCATAGATGCAAATGAATTCTTAAATGGTTAATTATCTCAAAAACTATCAACTTTTTGTATAGGCATGTACAATAGAATATTGTATGTATTGACCCAATGAACTTTTTGATATATAGATGTTTTAGCTGTTTATAAATAATATATTGTAGCTAGACTTCAGATATGTTATATGCAGCATTCTAAGGACAAGTTATAATTCAATTTGCAAAAATCCTTGCATATAATTGGCCCTTACTGCTGAAAATTTGAACATTCTCCTTAATTAATGTCATTGACCATTGAACCTCTGCATGAGATATGTACTCAGCCTCAGGTGAGCGTTAAGGCCCATGGGCCTCTTGTTTGAACATGAGGTACTTCTCAATATAAAACTGTTCTTTTAAATAGTTCTGCAAGTTTAAAATGCTGACTTCTTTACACTGGTTTTTCATTTTGAAAATGAAATACACAAATGTATTTGGTATGGAGTATTATAAAATTTGTTACTCTGTTTTCATTAAAAAATGTGGTTTTTCCAAATAAAATACAAAAGAAATTGAGATCAAGGTTGATATTTATTTTGTTTTTTATCCAATTTTGTAAGTCATGCCATAAAATTTGTATAGACGGACAGTAGAAAAACATATGTTCAATGGATTCTTTAACATTTCCACTATTTCTACAAATAATATCAGACTGTAGATTTCTTACTATTAGGTAAGAATTTGTTTCAATAATCCTATGGAGAGTTTTAAATTGAAACCAGTGTAGCAGTGTTATGTGAAATGTTAAACGGTAATTTATAAATAATTATCCATTAGAGTTTTGAAAAAGAAATACCTTGGTCTTTCCATCTTAATTGACTAGTGGGTGTAATAGTCTTATTTACTGTAAAAATTTGATAAATAGCACAGCATTCTTTTGGAGATATTAGTGAAATACTAAGATATTTAGGAATATGGCAAAATGAATGTCTTGTTTGAGTATCATTATAGTTAAATTGATCATGTCTTAGATCACTTTTTATTGAAGCTATTAAACTGTTAAACTCTAGAAAATTTGTATTTATACTGATAACTATTTGAAAATGATTCATAATTATAAAGTACTCCTTTCAGCTATAATTCTAATGCCATTTTTATAATAGTTATTGTAGAAAATAGTGTGGTTTTTCACTTTTATGTCTTTGTTATACCAAATCTCTGTAGATAAAATACCATTAGCAATTTTTGGAGAAAAATTATTACAGTAATCATAGAATGACCTAAAAATATCTCTCCAGAAATTATTATCCCCCAGTTACCAGTGGTGAGGGGGGATATAGTAATACAACTGTCTGTGTGTTTGTGTGTGTGTGTGTGTATGTGGGTCCATCCAAGTTGGTTCCTGTTCATTTAACCCCTTAACCCCGCTATTTTTTGTGGCTTTTTACAAAACCAGTACCTGATTTTCAACGGGATTTTTCGGGCATTTAGACTCAAAGTTGTAAATACCAACCCATATATATTCAGTATCCCTATATACCATACTTCACTTATAGGTGTATAAAATCTAAATATCAGTTACCATGGCAATGTATCCATCGATTTTACCAAGAAATTGAGTAATATTTTGCACATTTTTGCATTTGTTTTAATAAATTGCTTATATCCTTATTTTGACACACTAGAAAAAATATTTATTCGAGTCTATATTAAATTTAAATATTACGCAAAGGTGCTGTATAAAAATTATATCCAAATTTTCATGTTTTCCTAAAAAATTAATGCAGCAAATGTTGTGTAATTTCAGTCAAATACTGAAAACAAACACTATATATTTGTGCTAAATTTATATTTGAACAACCAAATAGATCGCGGTTTCAACTCCTTTTTTTAAAATTATCCATAGAGATACATGTATTGGAAGGTAAAACCATAAATATATTTTTACCTTATTATACTAAATAAGAATAAAAAATATATTTCGACAAATATCGGTTACCATGACAACAGAAACCGGAAATCCTAAAAAACACAAAAAGCGGGAATTTCTGTAAAACTTAAAACATATCGCCTATTTATATATACCAACAAATGAAAAATATGCTGAATTTTGATAAATAAAATCATTTTCAATCATCTAATAACAATTTATATGACGTATAGTCTTTAAATTGTTAAAATATGACAAATTTCACTTAAAATAGACAAAAACATCCATATTCTGTTAGTTTCAGTGTTGATCTGGAGCACACATGTAGGCTTCTGACTTTCAACAATTTAAAACGGAATGGTCAGCAATATATATTGTAAACACTTATATGATGATTTTCACTTGATTTAAATTTTGTCATAAATTTAATCAAATATCCATTACCATGGCAACTGAAACTTTGAAAATCTGAAAAATATAAGTGAAAAATAGTATAAATTTGCTATCCTCACATTTTTCTGGATGGTAAAATATAGGTTCTATCGAATTTTACTAGTATTAATGATATTAATAATAAGAGGGAACTGGTTTTTAAAGCATCAGCCATGCTGAATGCTTTATAGCGATCGTTGGATTTTTTCGTATTTTGCGCCGCTCTCATTTCACCTTGACAGCCAATCAAATTCTTCATTTCGACTGAAATTACGGGAATTTCCATATACGGTATCCCAGGTATGTATAATCTCTAATCTGAGTGATTGGGTCTCCCAGAAACTTACGAAGGCAATGTTTTCATCATGTACACAAAGTTGAACAGAATGCCGATCTGAAATGTATTCATACGCGTATAGTCAGTAATTTTTTTTGGCTGGATATATATATATATATATATATATATACTGTAAACCGTGTTTTTTTTAGCGGCAGTTTTATTTTAGCGCAATTGGCGATAAGAGTGTCAGCGCTAAAATAAAACTGCCGCTAAAATTACAACAAAAAAAGGTCACTGTACATCGCTGATGTGACTACTATGAATAGGTATGGACACACGTTAAATGGTTATATAGTCAGTGTTAAAATAATAATAGTTCTGAATGACACTGGTATGGCCTCCATCAATATACTCACATGTGATAAGTAATTAGGGATTAATTACCCAGACCCGGTAGAATGACCACCGACAAACGGATAAATTAGGGAACACTGGCATAGCTGTTAATTACTGGCCATTGTATGTGATACGTACAACCTGACAAGTCTCCTGTAGAGGTAATTAATTTTAATTTACCAGCAGTTGGCTTCAAACATTAAAGTATTAACAATTATATCAACAAATTAAACCCCGTTATGCGAAAATTGTTTATTTTTTCTGTGATGTCGGCAACATAATATAAATCCTAATTATTGACCTCTACAATGATCTAAGCGGCTGTTATCGGGGATACATCGACAGTGAGTCGAAACATTTGTATTTTAAAAAACAGTTGGTATTTAAATGAATAAAAACAAAATATAAATATTTATTCAGTAAAATGTCTAATCGACGAGAGGGCCTGTAGACATCTGTCTGTCTAGTGACTTCCTGGGTCAGTTACGGAGATTTTCTCTCAGTAAAAGTCAAACAAATTAAAACACAATTACATAGTTATTTTTATTATTTTCTTTTGACCTGGCATCCCCTTCTCAAATTTTATTTTTTTGGCTAAAAGTTGTGGGTTTTAGGCGAGAAAATACGGTAATATAAAGAGGTATTAAACAGTTCAGACTGGAATTGATTACGCTAAAATTAAACTGCGCTAATATGTTTACCAGTCAACAATCGCTAAAATAAGTATGCGATAATATAAAGCGGTTTACAGTATATATATTTTAATTCTTCACTTTTGTATGATTATTTTAAGATAAAAATTATATAAAACCATTAAGTATAAACCCCTCAGAAAACCCAACAAAAATGACGATCTTGTCAGTTTGCGCCGGCGTTCTTCTTTTTGACCTACATGTGGTTGTTTACAGTCGCCGCCATATTGGATGTTTAAATTTATGCTAAGTGACATCGATAAATAAATACAAAATATGCTCTTTAAACAGTGTTTTAAGTTGAATAAAGTTTATAATCAACACAAATATATTCACAGCTATCAGTGTTGAAACCAATTTTAATTTTCACAGACGATTTAGTTATGAAAATGAAAATTTTGAATATGGGGAAAATCCCGTTCTAAATAAAGAATCAACATAAAATGGATAGATTTAAAAATAAATACATGATCGTTTTACGGAGGAAAAACATATAAACATGGAGCACATTTGATGAAAAATTATATATTTATATTTTTAAAATTGATTGTCGAACACAATGGGTTTAAAGCGGTTTTGTTGAGAAACGTACGAGGTGAAACCGCTACATACCGGATTTGACCCCTTGTTAATTGAAAATAAGTTATAGAAAATACACCAATGAAACACCAAAAAAAGGGTTTAATTTCAGCAATGAATACTTTATTTTCACGTCATCTGTTTATAAAATATTGAGTAGATGATAGATCTAGAAAATATTAGGATCAGCTACTCACATGTCCGTCTGACATAATTTGTTAAACTGCCCCGTATGTAAACAAATATTAATATTTTACATCTGCAATTTAAATGTATAATTTTTTGTTTTCTTTCACATCAATTGAAAATTACGACCGAGTTGAGCATTATTATCGGGATTTCAGTTTTAAAACATACACGTTACTTTTATTATAAATTAGTGCACATAGTAAATGCAAGGTCCGAGATTGTGTTATTCTTACCTTATATTTAATTCATTAAATCCTGGTGATCTTCAGTCTGAAAGCGTGTTCAGTAATCATTATTTAACTGCAAGTTAAAGTCCAGGTTGATTTACAGTCATAAGCGGTGTCTGTTGATTTTTTTCACCTTTTAGTGGGGCTCACAGCAGAAGTAAATTACCTGGACATTTAAAATCAGTAAAAAAAAAATTATCCGACAACCTAATAATACTTAAATTCAAAGTAATTTTATTGTAGCAGAGAATTATGTTGAACATTTTAGTTGTCCAAATAATAATCAATTTATCATATTAAGAAATATTTCCCCCTTTTGTACACAATTCTTGTCTCTTGTCTGAAAGAGACAGTTGCCTGGACAACTTCTGTAATTAGGAGGCACAGATTGTTAGCTTAGGGGCTATAGGTTGTGTCAGAATTATACCAATTCAGGCTGCAGATTATTAGCTTATTGTGTCAGGATGGTTTATACCAATTCAGGCTTTTGAAGCTCACTTGGACAATTTATATATATTCAACAATAATTTTAAATACATTTAAATTATCTCTAAAACAAAGGTTTTATTTCTATTTTCATTTTATATTTTTTTCAAATTAATTGTGAATTCAATGAATAAAATTAATGACTTCAACAAAGGAGAGGAAAACAAGTTAATGTGTCAATTGCAAATCAAGAGAAATAGCTGGTCATGGTAAAAGGTTTTTTATGTGATGATGATATTATGTCGATGATGATCTGATGAAGATGATGACAATAACGATGATGATGATGGCATTCAGTTCTGCTGCTGCCGATGATGATGATGATGATGATGATGATGATGTCACCATGATGATGATGTGATATGAGGAGATATGATGATGATGATGTGACATGAGGAGATATGATGTTGATGATGATGATGATGGTGATGATTGTCGTGATGAAGATGATGATAGTGATGGTGGTGATGAAAATAAGCTCTGATGCTGTTAATGATGATGATGATGATGAATGATGATAGTGGTGATGACATTGTGACATGAGGAACTATGATGATGATTATGGTGGTGACATGAGTTCTGTTGCTGCCAAAGATGATGATGGTGGTAATAATGACATTTAGTACTGCTGTTGCCGATAGTATGATGATGATGTTGATAATGATGAAGACGGTAATGATGATGATGATAGTGGTGATGACATTCAGATCTGCTGCTGTCGACAATGATGATAATAATTTACGATGATGATGATGATGATGATGATGACAAAGCCAATGTTTCATGTTGATGTTGTTGTGCCATGATGATGATGATGATGGTGATGACATTCAGTACTGCTGCTGCCAATAATGATGATGATGTCACCATGATGATTATGTGACACGAAGAGCTATGATGATGATGATGATGTAACCACATTAATGATGTGACATGAGGATTTTTAATAATGATAATGGTGGTAGTGATAGTCATGGCATGGGTTCTACTGCTGCTGCTAATGATGATGATGATGATGATGATGTCTTCATGTTGATGATAATGTGATATGAGGAGTAATAATGATGATGATGGTGGTGATTACAGATCCTGTTCAGGTTTTCTTCCAGTCAACTGCATTTTAGTGTTATGCCCCTTTCACTTTGTGAATTTTATCAAAATGATGGTTTCTCTGGAGTTTTTTCCGTTACGCTTGAGATATTTTACTCAGATTTGGGGTTGGGTCTTTAGTAGCCTCTCTTGATTTTTGAAAGATTGAAAATTTATATTTATGTGAATTACTTAGTTTACTCAATTGATAAACATTGTGTGGCGTGTCCATTTTGACCATTGTAACATATTGATATGTGTTAGAACCTATCAACTTGCATAAAAAGCAGACTTGTTGTTAGAGGCTTCCCGATCACAGTATCTATTATTTGCATTATTTTTATTTGTTACTGATTCATTAGACAAATCTCAGTTTCAAGTGCACATTTTTAAAGCAGACGCTAACAGCGTCAGCTTTATTGAGATCAGGAAGATTTGACCGGAAGATGAAATTTAGCACTCGATTCACACCTATTGGCAAAAATGTGCGTAAGTTTGCACACGGCACTGTACTTCAGAGAAAGACCTCCACACTAACGTTCGTTATACCCGTTGAAATAAAAAAAAAATTAAAATATTAACGTAAATTCCATATAGAATCTATTAAATACATCTACCATTTTTTTAAAATAAAAAATTATGATTTTAAGGTTTTACAATCAATTATTATAAAAGACATCACAGGACACAAAGTTCCAGGAATTCCCATTGTAACATGCATATATAATATTAGGCAATGGATTTGATTGGTCAGTGGTTCAGATTCCTATTGTACTACACGCTGAATTAAAATAACACTTTCAAACGATATTTTGGCTACTGAAGCATATAGATGTAATAAATAAAAAAATTATTAGTGGTTAAATAAAATTAATTTCACGTCGTTCGTTTTTAGGTCACCTGACCAAAGGTCATGTGAGCTTATGGCATAGCGCAGCGTGTGTATGTGCGTGCGTGTGTGCGTGCGTGTGTGCGTGCGTGCGTGCGTGCGTGTGTGCGTCGTTAACACCTATTTTCGACTTCTCCTCTGAAACTACTGGACAGTTTTTAATGAAACTTTGTCAGAAGTATATATAGGCCGGTGCAATTCAGATTTGTTCGTGGCGTTGCTATGGCTACCATAACTAGGTCAAGGTGACCTAGGGGTGCAAAAATCTTAAAAAATCTTCTTCTCCGAAAGTACTGATTGGAGAAAAAATCTGATGTGATATTTGGCTTCTCTAGGGTATTAAGCCTATAGTTTGTTCATTTTGTGAAATTCGGATAAAAAATAGGTTACGCGTTTTTGCGTTTAATTTTGAAAAAATCATAAAATAGCTTCAAATTGTTATAACTTGACTATTTGACCAGATAATGACATGGGGTTTTCAGTTTTGACATCTTCTTGTTAGTATCTTCAAAATGAGGTCAAGGTCGATTGTGAAGGTCGTGACCTAATTTTTTTTACCTCTGATTATAATTATTATCTCGAAAACTATCAACTTTTTGTATAGGCATATATATTAGAATGTTGTAGGTATCGATACAATGATCATATTGATGTATAGAAAAAGGTCATGGGTTCAAAGGTCAAGGTCACAGATGCGAAACAATACCGAAATGGTTAATTATCTCGAAAACTATAAACATTTTGTATAGGCATATATATTAGAATGTTTTAGGTATCGATACAGCGATCATTTTTATGTATAGAAAAAGGTCATGGGTTCAAAGGTCAAGGTCACAGATGCTAAACAATACCGTAATGGTTAATTATCTCGAAAACTATAAACATTTTGTATAGGCATGTATATTAGAATGTTGTAGGTATTGATACCTAGATCATTTTGATGTATAGAAAAAGGTCATGGGTTCAAAGGTCAAGGTCACAGATGTGAAACAATACTGAAATGGTTAATTATCTCGAAAACTATAAACTTTTTGTATAGGCATGTATATTAGAATGTTGTAGTTATTGATACAATGATCATTTTGATGTATAGAAAAAGGTCATGGGTTCAAAGGTCAAGGTCACAGATGCGAAAGAATACCAAAATGGTTAATTATCTCAAAAACTATAAACTTTTTGTATAGGCATATATATTAGAATGTTGTAGGTATTGATACAACGATCATTTTGATGTAAAGAAAAAGGTCATGGGTTCAAAGGTCAAGGTCACAGATGCAAAACAATACCGAAATGGTTAATTATCTTGAAAACTATTAACTTTTTGTATAGGCATGTATATTAGAATGTTGTAGGTATTGATACAACAATCAGTTTGATATATAGAAAAAGGTTATGAGTTCAAAGGTCAAGGTCACAGATGCGAAAGAATACCAAAATGGTTAATTATCTCAAAAACTATAAACTTTTTGTATAGGCATATATACTAGAATGTTGTAGGTATCGATACAATGATTATTTTGATGTATAGAAAAAGGACATGGGTTCAAAGGTCAAGGTCACAGATGTGAAACAATACCAAAATGGTTAATTATCTTGAAAACTATAAACTTTTTGTATAGGCATGTAAATTAGAATGTTGTAGGTATTGATACAATGGTTATCATGGTGTAAAGAAAAAAGTCATTGGGGTTTAGTATTTATGTGTTCTTTAAATCTATCAGCTAGCCATTAGTTATCAGGTGAGCGTATCAGGCCCATGGGCCTCTTGTTAAAATATTGAGTAGATCTAGATCTTAGGATGGTTAAACTAGCCCGTATTTAAACAAATATAATTTTTACATCGGCGATCTAAATGTTGTTTTTTCTCCCTTTACATCAATTGAAAATTATGGCCTAGTTGAGCATCATTATCGGGATTTCAGTTTAAAATTTATCCGGGACAATCAGGGATATTGTGGAATTTTTACCACTTTACGAGAAGAAAAATTAACGTATATCAGCATTAATCGTTCATAACGCCATGTTAATGTGAATAAAAAATGAAACTTCATCAATTAATAATAAAACTTAAAAGTTATAACTATTCTAGAATAGTTAAGGTTCAATCTGAATGTAAATTTTATATAGTGACCGCCCATGTCTACAAGTCACTTTTAAATGCCACCCTCAGGAACACAAAAATTCATGATTAAATAAGTGTAAAAAATAGTTTTAATCCACGTGTATCATGATAAACTTGCACAGAAAAAATGCAAAGTCCGAGATTGTGGTATTCTTACCTTAAATTTTAATCCATAAAAATCCCGGTGTCACTTGATAATAATAATTAATCCGTGAATTAGAAGCTGATGTTAATAAAATTCTCACACTGAATAAATAACACCAGACACCATTCTTTTATAGTTGACATAGTGTTCAGACGTATTGATTTTTTTCACCTTTCAGTGGGGTCACAGCGGGAGTAAATTACCTGGACATTTAAAATCTGGGTACCAATATGACTTTTTATGGATCGATGCTATGACATCTTATGGGTTATCGCTATGTGATCATAGATGCAGTAGAAAAACTGAATTATTGTGATTGTGTGCTAGATAGTTTTGGTTACACAAAGCTGTTTGTCTAGAGCTGACTTCATGCCTTTTCAATGACAAACATTTTCATCCATAAGTGAAAAAAAAACCAGAACCTATTTCAAATGCAAACAGTAAGCTCAAACTACCCTTGCTGTCAAATCAATGGTAACAAAAGAAAAATGTTTTCAAGATCAAGGACTGACTTTTTTTTGCATCTTGACCACGTGACTTTTAAACTTCTTGCCTTTATAGAGCTAATGATGACATTATAAAGTCTATCAGATAGACTGGATATGTACCGGTACTGACATATTCCATCTACTTATCAATTACAACTGCCTCCACCACAATGACAAATAGAAGCAACTTGGCAAGCGGCTGGCTTATGACCTGTTTTCATTTAGAGGGAGTTTGTATTAGCAATAGAGATTGGTCATATATATCCAAGGAACACCGAGGATTAAACTCTTCCTTGAGTTATGACCTGTATTACACTCAGAATATCTTCATTCAAATCGATCAGAGACGTATTCTGAATTTTGAGATGCACCAATCTACCCACTAAATGATCAGACTAACAAGTCTAGTTTTTAAGGCTCCTTTTTCAAATTTGATATCAGTTTGTTATCTAAAGTCAGGTGAGAGAGCATCCTACTAAACACTATGGTGTTGACATGCAAGATCTGCCATTTCTTCAAGATACCTATGCATTTATAACAGATACTGAGTATGATAACGAGTATATTGCACATGTCCAGCATCCAACATGTGTGTTTATCAAGTTACAAATAGTTTTGGTGGTAGGCAGTGCAGGGGTTTTACTTTCTGCAGTCCAGTATAATTTATAAGTGAAACAGCGCTGTCGGATCTGGATGCCGAGATGTTGCTTAACATGGGAAGTTGAGACATGTACACTGTTATTCAGCCAAATCTAGACTGTGCAATACCTTTTCACTTATACCAGATTGATGGACCTGGAAGTTTGTAGTCTTAGCGCATGTCTTATAGCCTCATTTGGAGAGGAAATAGTAGATCAAAATATCACAACTATCGTAAAACCAAAAATTTACCAAAAAAAAAAAAGTTATACACAAACCCATCAATTTGTGGAAGGTTGCTGCATTATCGGTAATACTTCATCCTATGACGTAATATATCAATGTTCATTAAAATTCGAATCAATTCACTGCTGCCAAGCTTATAATTTACTTTGATAAAAAGTCGGAATGTAGTTTGGTTTCAATTCATGGTAATATGTGACTGAATTAACTGTGATGGCAATAATGAGACTTTAAAAACTTCTCCGTTGAATACATGCAAAAAGAAACCTTGGCAAAGTGGAACTAGCCTTTTCGTTAGATTTACATGCTTAAGTAAAGCTGTAATCACTAAAATCATATTTTAAAGTTGTTATTAAAAGGAATTGTTCGAGCTTTATTTTTGACATTTAAATCAAAATGTATGGTTAAGTTAGACAGTATCGAATGTGATATACTGAGTTGCATCTAATAATAAAAACCCTGTTACTCTTTCCCTTGTCTGGTCAAAATTGTGAAATATACATTTAAATTGTGCTAAATGTTAAAAATAACAACGTAAATGAGTTCCTCATCCCTGAAAACATATAAAACGGCATATACAAGCCATTGTAGAACTGTTTTTACGAAAGATAGATTTTCAATATGGCGTCTTGGATATATGCGAATTATGCAATTTGCCCAATGTTGCCTGCAGGGCAACTAATTTAATTTTACTCTAGGGACCCTAAGTAATACAAAACAGCAAAAAAAACTTCATAGGAAAAAACATTTCTAGGTTCAAGTATTGGACATATGGGAGTGTCAACTCGACTAAACCGTGACTTTCATTTCCTAAAACCTGTCCCTACCATTTTTTAAGTTTTTGGTCAGACCCGGCCGGGGATCAAACCCATGCCCTCCCACTTATGGAGCAAGCACTCTACCAAGTGAACTACTGCAGTAGTTAAATTTTTAGACTAGGTCGGGTAATAGAGAATAAGTGAACACTTAAAACCATTTGTATTTGACGACAAATTGAAGGTGCATTAGCAGCACAAGTGACACAGTGATCTTTCAAGAGAGAATCATCTATCGCGCCTGACTATACAGCACATTGCAAGTCGTCACCATAGGTTTGAATTGCAACTGAGACAGATCCTAGTTTGCCAGGTCGCTGGCCATAAATCAGTTGTTTGTGAGAACACTTTTTCTCCAGTACGACGGCCATTACCATCAAGCGAAAGTACAAGGCACCACCATCTAGCCTTACAAATTCTATCAAGCTATAAAACTTAATAACTACAAGGAATCTTCATTCTTCTAACGCACCATCAGGGAATAGAACTATAGAACTCTTTATCAACAAACAACCATAGTCTTCAAAATTCAGGCATTTCAGGTGTTAATTCTTGTGTTCCTCAGTTCATGACAGTAGACAGTATTCAGTCAGCTGAACAATATTACATGTATATTGTGATCAAAATTAGACAGAACTAATATTTCATTTCATACGCTAAAACTGGTTACTATACTCTCAAAATATATGTGATCTTTGAAACAGATTGTCAATACACACTTCTATACTATTAGTTGGAAATCATTGTTTTACTCATTTGTGTCATATTGTCTCACTTATATTGATGCATCACCTGCTATATTCCTCTACTTTCAAAGCATTTATGGAAGTTTTTTTTCTTACTGTGGAATAAGACTTCATTATTTGTGTCCCAATCTAAAGAATGGACCTATTTCGGAAATTCTAGCTCTGCACTTTTACTTACAGCATGAGAGAGAGAGAGAGAGAGATTATATCTAGGTGGTTATTTCTTTCTGGTGTGGTGGAGAAAACTAAAGCACATAGCCCTGGAAACCACTTTGTGAACTGATGAACTTTTTCTATTCAAGGTACTGGGACTTCCACATGAAGTGGAAGGAACAATTTTAATAAGTTTCAATCTTCCAAGAAGGATTTTTTAAAATATATATTGCAATGCTGGATATGTTGTGGGATTTTAAAAGCACATTTTTTTTACTTTATTGACAGCAAGAAGCGTACCATCATCATCATGATGAAGTGTAATACAATGCAATTTTTTCAAAAAATCAAAACAAATCTGATGCATACGGTCTTTGTAACTGAATTTCTTTAGAAACCCATCATTTTTTGTAATTTTTTTATATTTTGAATAATTGATAATTATTTTTATTTCTCCATTAGCTTTAGCAGGAGTTATCGATCAGTAACTTATTTTGTTTTGAACTGAATCGTTCGTAGAATTGTACCTCACAGATATTGTTTTTTTAACTTTTAATATTGCACTTCACGTATATTTCTCGACTTCTGTTTATTTAAAAAAAGTGTGCCGAGACCAGCAAACATTACGCCGTCTATATTTATCTAGATTATTTACATTATACTTACACTCATGATGAATACAAAAAATATATATATCAATATAAATTTAAAAAATAGCTGATTTAAATATAAAATACAACCCGATGCAAGCCCGCGCCGGGCCCCTATATTTTTAGATACACTGTACCGACGTAGTAGACATGATATAGTTTGTGCGCAGGACGTGTAGAGTATGTAAATCTATGTCCAGAGTTCGAATGATAAAAGCTTTTAAAAATAGATATGTAGAAAATTTAACACAAATCTTCAAAACTCACTCAATATTCTTGTATATTCTGATATAGCTGACAGATGCACAATGAACAATAAAAACTGCAATGCTCATGATGTTTACTTCCTGTTTACACTGACCTGCCTGTCGATGCAAAACGTGATGAATAATGAACTGACAAGATCTTTTTTTTAGTCAACCATGTATAATAAACATAAATTCTTAGAAGTATCAACTTTAATATCCAATATTTGATTGTGAAAAAAAAAAAAAGTTTTCGAAATTGAAAAATTGATTTTGAAAAGACCCCGTAAACATTGATACAAAACATCGATCGAGTTACACCTTGTAGATGTTGACATGTAAAAAATAAGTTGAAATTTTACATCGGATGCACCTGTTGAAGATATCGAATTGTTAAATTGATATCATGTCTAGAATATAAGTATTCAATATGTGTAAAAACTGGAGGAAAAAAGCTTTCTAACGGCATAGATTTTGTGAATTTTATAGTGACTGTTGTAGAATTTTAAATGCTTCAAACTCGACAGTGTGTAAAAATAAAAAAAGAATACACGTTTTCCAGGATGAAAGTGAAACGTTATGAACAAAAAAGTGGTAATTGTTCAGTGCGATACATTTTATACTATTTATGTCTCTATAACTGATTTCTTTACATAAAACAAATAACCTTTTCGTGCTTTTCATAAAAATCTGATTTTTAACGAAATTGATTTGAACGAGTTACTTTTTCTCTAGAAAAAACAGAGGAAAAACAACTCAAAATTTTAATCACATAAAAAATGTTACCGTTCCACAATTTTCAAATAAAAAATTCAAACTGAAATATTCTTTCTATCAAAAAACCTGAAGAAGATTATTTGTAGGTAATGTTCTGTAGTTTCTGTATGATACCAAGTTTATGTCGATCCGTCAATATTTACGATTTTTACATCAAAATATGTACAACTGCACACTGCCTGAAAATCCAGTTGGCGCTCTATGGCGCTTACGGGGGTTAAGTGGTTAAAAGAAAACCATGTATCAGATTGAGCTGAAACTTGGTCAGTTGATTCGTTATGATAGTGCTTGGTGTGGGATTGCTCGACAGCATAATCAGGCATCCAAGATGACCAACTTTATTAAAAATAGACAATTCATGGTTTCTGTGCATTTACAAGAAAACCGTACAACCGTTATGGTAGTGATTGGTGTGGGATTGCTCAACAGCCTTATAGCATATCCAAGGTGGCCGCCGTTACTATAAATAGCAAAAATCTATATATGGCCATTACAGCCCAGTTGATTTCCGTGCATTTAAAAAAAAACCTTACATCCCATTGAGCTGAAACTTGGTCAGTTGATTCGTTATGATACTGATTGGTGTGGGATTGCTCGACAGTCTTGTAGCATATCCGAAATGGCCACCATTACTATAAATAGCAAAAACCAAAAAATGGCCATTACAGCCTTATTTATGTACCAATTTTGTTGAAATTTAAAACATTGAAAATAAACTCGGGATATTAAACATATTTAAAAGGTTTTCTGTAAATTAGATTTCATAAATAAAAAGACATTCCTCATTTTCACCCCACCATTTTCATAATTCTGGATCATAATATCCCCTTTTACCCTATCTATATTTGACTGCCATACAAATTAAAAAAATATGGTGTTTAGAATGTTTACAAATGTTTCTTGAGGATTAGGCAAACACAGGAGCAAATAAGTTAATTTTGATATAATTCAAGATTTAAGAATTGTAATTCTTCCTAAGACTGTAAGATTTCTTCTACTCCAAGATTTTATCATTTTTGCTGTTGCTTTCTCTAAAATCAGGCTTCTTTGCTATGAAATGGTATGATATTAGTACGCATGGAAATAGTGCGCCTGGTAAATGAACTTGAAAGAAATATATCTGTTTTATCATGAGATATGTATTCTGAGACAGATAATGCATTTGGAATAAATTTGTGGAATATATGTCGGAATCTAGTAAAATATTGCGGTGGGATGCATCCAATAATTTGTGCAGTATGGCGAACTGATCTTGTACAATACAACAAAAGTAGTCCGAGAAGTTTGCATCCTACGATGTAAAATCATAACTTTTTATGAAATAAACAACAATGGCAGGTGATTTTAACTCATTCTTTATAATATCTGCGGTAATTTAAATTTATTTTGAAGGTTATAATAACATATTTTGGTGTTGAGGCATCCTGTCATATTTTTAAACTAATTTATCGATTAGTTTATACTTCCGTGAAAGGGAGATAAATCGTACAGTGTTGTGAGCTAACTGACACGCATGGAATACAAATGTGCATTTGAAATACTTTACCGATTTGGAAACAAAATTATCATGAAACGGGAATATTGTGAGTGACAATCCCCAGTTTATTAAAAAACCACTCTTAACAGCAAATGATCCAGTTACATACAAACGCTAGAATGAACCCCCTGGCCTCATAGCGACGGTCGGGTCTGCAAAACTCTACTTTCTCTCAGGCTATCCAAAATGACAACGATCAGGTACACATTTATAAAACTTTATTAAATTTTAACTACTGATTGTCTTTTTCATATATTTATTTATTTTCTGTCGACTTTTATCTGGCAGTACATGATTTGGTACATTGTTTCTTTTTCAAAAACATCATCGTCGGACTATGGATCAATCGACAACCCCCCACCCCAGATGGCAGATCTATATAGAATAAGTGTAGTATCATCAGCATACTGTGATATATTGTACATTTCATTATCAACACAGATACCTTTTATATCCTTATTATCCCCCCGCCACCAGTGGTAAGGGGGGATAAAGTAATACCGCCGTGTGTGTGTGTGTGTGTGTGTGTGGGTCCGTCCCAATTGGTTTCCGTGCATTTTAAAGAAAACTGTACATCCGATTGAGCTTAAACTTGGTCAGTTGATTTGTTATGGTAATGAGTGGTGTGGGATTGCTCGACAACATAATCATGCATCCAAGATGGCCGCCATTACTAAAAATAAACTTTTTCACCCAATTTATGGTTTCTGTGCATTTGAAAGAAAACTGTACATTCGATTGAGCTGAAACTTGGTCAGTTGATTTGTTATGGTGGTAAGTGGTGTGGGATTGCTCGACAGTGTAATTGTGCATCCAAGATGGCAGTCATTACTAAAAATAGACTTTTTTCAACCAATTCATGGTTTCCGTGCATTTGAAAGAAAACCGTACATCTGATTTAGCTGAAACTTGGTCAGTTAATTTGTTATGATAGTGAGTGGTGTGGGATTGCTCAATAGTGTAATCCTGCATTCAAGATGGCCACCATTACTAAAAATAAATACCTAGAATTTCTGCACATAGAAGAAAGATGTAAGGACTCAGGGGAACACCTTGTCTACAACCTCTATTAAGCGTAAAGAATTTTGATAGAAAACCACTTTGTGTGACTGATGATGTAATGTTATTATAGAAAGTACCTATCCAGTGTTTTATGGAGTTGCTAAAGTTAAAAAAATCTAATACTTGTGAGATAAATTTTCAAAAGAGTTTTTAAAGTCAATAAGAAGTAGCATACCTGGTATGTTATTAATATCTGTATAATTCATTATATCATTAATCAAATGAATATTTTCCCCAATTGATCTACCTTTTATGAACCCTGTTTGATCAGGATGGATGAGAGTATCTAAAACTGTTTTATTTCTCTCTGCTATACAGCCTGATGCAATTTTATATGAAGTATTTAAAAGACTTATTGGTCGCCAGTTTTTCAAATATTGCTTTGGTTTATCTTCTTTTGAAATACAATTTATAATAGCCCTTTTTGTGTAATTGATAATTCACCATGTGTGTAACCATAGTTTATTGATCTAACTAAAAAAATACCTAAATTTTTCCAAACAAATTTGTAAAATTCAGTAGTATAGCCATCAGATACAGGACTATTATTATTTTTCATTTTTAGCTCACCTGACCGAAGGTCATGTATGCTTATGGCATAGCGCAGCCTGTGTATGTGCGTGGGTGCGTCGTTAACACACATTTTTGACTTCTCCTCTGAAACTACTGGACAGGTTTCAATGAAACTTGGTAAGAGTATATTCGGGCCGGTGCAATTCAGCTTTGTGGCGTTGCCATGGCTACCATATCTAGGTCAAGGTGACCTAGGGGTGCAAAAATCTTAAAAAATCTCCTTCTCATGAACCAATGATTAGAGAAAAAATCTGGTGTGATATTTGGCTTCTGTAGGGTCTTAAGCTTATAGTTTGTTGATTTTGTGAAATTCAGACAAAAAATAGTTTACATGTTTTTACGTTTAATTTTGAAAAAATCGTAAATAAGCTTTAAATTGTTATAACTTGACTATTTGACCAGATAATGACATTGGGTTTTCAGTTTTGACATATTCTTGTTATTGTCTTCAAAATGGGGTCAAGTTCAATTGTGAAGGTCATGACCTAATTTTTTTTACCTCTGATTTTAATTATTATCTGGAAAACTATATACTTTTTGTATAGGGATGTGTATTAGAATGTTGTAGATATTGATACATCGATCATTTTGATGTATAGGAAAAGGTCATGGATTCAAAGGTCAAGGTCACAGATGCAAAACAATACAGAAATGGTTAATTATCTTGTAAACTATAAACTTTTTGTATAGACATGTATATTAGAATATTGTTAGTATTGATGTAACAATCATTTTGATATACAGATTAAGGTCATGGGTTCAAAGGTCAAGGTCACAGATGCAAAAGAATACTGAAATGGTTAATTTTCTTGAAAACTATTAACTTTTTGTATAGGCATGTATATTAGAATCTTGTAGGTATTGATACATGGATCATTTTGATGTATAGAAAAAGGTCATGGGTTCAAAGGTCAAGATCACAGATGCAAAACAATATTGAAATTGTTTATTTTCTCAAAAACAATAAACTTTACATAGGCATGTATATTAGACTATTAGGTATTGGCATGACAATCATTTTGATATAATAATCAAGGCCATCGTTCAAGGGTCAAGGTCACAGATACCAAAAAATCCCAAAATGGCCTAGTATTTTCACTTTTGTTTTCACTATTTGGCCTCAAATCGTTACTATTATGAATGATTTTGACATTTGACATTCGAGTTATTATTTATCAGGTGAGTGTATCAGGCCCAATGGGCCTCTTGTTTACTTAGCAATACATGGTTTGGTACATTATTTCTTTTCAAAAACACCATCTGCGGAACTATGCATCAATCGACCCGTTCCCTACCCCCTACCACAATACTCAATAGTATTGTTGATAATGATGCAATGATCATTTTGATAAGATTAAGATTAGGGTCATGAGTTCAAAGGTCAAGGTCACACATGTTAAAGAATACTAAAATGGTTCATTATCTTGAAAACTATAAACTTTTTGTATAGGCATGATATTGGAATGTTGTAGGTATTGATACAAGGATCATTTTGATGTATAGAAAAAGGTCATGGGTTCAAAGGTCAAGGTCACAGATGCTAAACAATACTGAAATAGTTCATTATCTGGAAAACTACAAAAAATTTGTATAGACATGTATATTAGAATATTGTTAGTATTGATGTAACAATCATTTTGATATATAGATTAAGATCATGGGTGCAGAGATCAAGGTCACAAATGCAAAATAATACTGAAATGGATAATTTCTTGAAAACTATTAACTTTTTGTATAAGCATGTATATTAGAATATTGTTAGTATTGATGTAATAATCATTTTTATATATAGATTAAGGTCATAGGTTCAAAGGTCAAGGTCACAGATGTGAAACAATACAGAAATGGTTAATTATCTTGAAAACTATATAAACTTTTTAAAGCATCAGCCATGCTGAATGCTTTATAGCGATCGTTAGATTTTTTCGTATTTATCGCCGCTCTCATTTCACCTTGACAGCCAATCAAATCCTTCGTTTCGACTGAAATTACGGGAATTTCCATATACGGTATCCGAGGTATGTATAAACTCTAATCTGAGTGATTGGGTCTCCCGGAAATTTACGAAAGCAATGTTTTCATCATGTACACAATGTATTCATACGCGTATTAGTCCGTAATTGTTTTTGCTGGATATATATTTTAATTCTTCACTTTTGTATGATAATTTTAAGATAAAAACCATAAAAATCCATTAAGTATATGCCCCTCGGAAAACCCAACAAAAATGACGATCTTGTCAGTTCGCGCCGACGTTCTTCTTTTTGACCTACAGTGCTGTACATGTGGTTGTTTTACAGTTGCCGCCATATTGGATTTTTTTAATTTACGCAAAGTGACATCGATAAATAAACACAAAGTATGCTCATTAAACAGTTTTTAAGTTAAATAACTTTAAACATGGATCACATTTGATGATAAATTATATATATTTTTTAGAAATTGATTGTCAATAATATTTCGTGTTTGGGATATCCCGACCTGGTTCATTAATATTCATCATAACGTCACGAGGATTTTCCCGCTTTCAATTCATTCCTGTCAGTTTGCCGGTAGCGAAATTATGCATAACAAAAAAGTAGAAATCAAAGATTATTCCCAAAAATGTGATACGAAACTGAAAGAAGAAGTTTATTTACAAGTTATTGGCTATGTTGATAAATAGTTTGCGACTCGTGAAGTTGTGTAGGCTATATCGATACCGTAGTTCGTATGCAAATTAGCCATGTGTTTGGGGGCATGCCTGCATTTGACACCCTATGCCCCTGCTCAAATGTATTCACATAGCGTAGTGACTGACCTTTTTAGTCCAGTACACCCTTGCCCCTTTTAAAATGATCATGTCCTTTTCATTTATCAGTTTAATATAAAAACGACATGCTTTATTCTCGAATCTCTGCTACATACTTCCGATCTTCCGCACCGTGACACTCCACTTCTCACCATATGTCTCCGAAGACAGACAATTTCATCATCAATGTTCATTTAAATACCTTTTCCAGTTGTTTATTTTGAATCAACAAAATAAATCGACAAGAAAGAACAACTTGAAATCAAAATGTAAACAAAACTGAAAAAAAACGATGTTTTAAAATTTTCAGATAAAATTTATTTACCTTGTTACAAGTCCTTATTAGATCGTTTTTACAGTGGATTTACGATTAAAGTTGTTGTCAGTAGTTTAATCCATGGTTTTTACAACCTTTAATTTCTTTTCATGAAGCCATATTACTTTATTTCACATAATATGCAGGAAAACAAACAAAACAGTTATTGTGCTTTCTTAAGTTCTTCCGATTTCTAGAGCACCGTTGGTGAAGTAGAACAGAAACTAAGGGCGGGGAAAATATGGTACCAATCTTGTGAACTCAACTCCTCTTACAGTTTTCAACCAAAAACCTTGAAACTTCACAGAATGTTTCTATATATATTGAGGATGTGCACCTGACTTTATGGAAATATTTCAAGATTTTTCCCCATTTTTCAAGACTTTGAAACTTAGTCACTTTTTAGCAAGTATTTGAATGGGGGTACCTACTTTGTGAACTCAACTCCTCTTACAGATTTCAACCAAAAGCCTTGAAACTTCACAGAATGTTAATATATATATTGAGGATGTGACCTAACTTTATTGAAATATTTCAAGATTTTTTCTCCATTTTTCCATACTTTGAAACTTAGTCACTTTTTAGCAAGTATTAGAATGGGGGTACCTACTTTGTGAACTCAACTCCTCTTACAGTTTCTCTTAAATTCAAAGTAATTTTATTGTAACATTTTAGTTGTCTAAATAATAATCAATTAATTTTCAATTAATCATATTCAGAAATATTTCCCCCTTTTGTACACAATTCTTGTCAACAAACTTTTTTTGAAAGAGACAGTTGCCTGGACAACTTCTGTAATTGGGAGGTACAGATTATTAGCTTATTGTGTCAGGATGGTTTATACCAATTCAGGCTTTTGAAGCTCACTTGGACAATTTATATATATTCAACAATATTTTAAATACATTTAAATTATTTCTAAAACAAAGGTTTTATTTTTATTTTATTTTTTTTCAAATTAATTGTGAATTCAATGAATAAAATTAATGACTTCAACAATGGTTAATCTGTCAATTGCAAGTCAAGGGAAATAGCTGGTCATGGTGAAAGTTTTTTTGTGATGATGACACTATGTCGATGATGATGTGGCATGATGATCTGATGAAGATGATGACAATAATGATGACGACATTCAGTTCTGCTGCTGCCGATGATGACGATGATGTCACCATGATGATGATGATATGACATGAGGAGATATAATGATGATGGTGTGACATGAGGAGATATGATGATGATGTCACCATGATGATGATGTGACCTAAGGAGATATGATAATGATGTTGATGATGGTGATGACATGAGTTCTGTTGATGCCGATGATGATAATGATTATCGTGATGAAGAAGATGATAGTGATGGTGGTGATGAAAATAAGCTCTGTTGCTATGAATGATGATGGTGATGATGACGATGTGACTTGACGAACTATGATAATGATTATGATGGTGACATGAGTTCTGTTGCTACCGATGATGATGATGGTGGCAATGATGACATTCAGTACTGCTGAGCACTGCTGATAGTATGATGATGATGATGATGAAGATGGTGGTGATGATGATGATGGTGGTGATGACATTCAGTTCTGCTGCTGTCGATGATGATAATAATTCACGATGATGATGATGATGACAAAGCCAATGTCTTCATGCTGAGGATGTGACATGATGATGATGATGATGATAATGATGACATTCAGTACTTCTGCTGCTGATAATGATAAAGATGTTACCATGATGATTATGTGACACGTAGAGCTATGATGATGATGTGACCACATTAATGATGTAACATGAGGATTTCTAAAAATGATTAATATAATGGTGGTGGTGATTGTCATGGCATGGGTTTTACTGCTGCTGCTAATGACGACGGTGATGATGATGATGATGATGATGATGATATCTTCATTTTGATGATCAAAATGTGATATGAGGAGTGATAATGATGATGATGGTGGTGATTACAGATCCAGTTTGGGTTTTCTTCCAGTCAACTGCGTTTTAGTGGAGTTATGCCCCTTTCACTTTGTGAATTTTATCAAAATGATGGTTTCTCTGGACTTTTTTCCGTTACGCTTGAGATATTTCACTCAGATTTAGGGTCGGGTCTTTAGTAGCCTCTCTTGGTTTTTGAAAAATTGAAAATTTATATTTATGCAAATTACTTAGTTTACTCAATTGATAAACATTGCGTGGCATGTCCATTTTGACCATTGTAACATATTTATATGTTAAAACCTAACAACTTGCATAAAAAGCAGACTTGTTGTTAGAAGCTTACCGATCACAGTATCTATTATTTGCATGATTTCCATTTGTTACTGATTCATTAGACAAATCTCAGTTTCAAGTGCACATTTTTTTTATCAAATTGCTCAGTTTAGCTGATGCTTCAGTACCTTCAGTACTTTGATTTTGTATAGACATGTATATTAAATTATTGTTAGTATTGATGTATGATACAAAGATCATTTTGATGATCCTTGATCCAGTTTTCATCATATACTGTTAACCTGCTTAATTTTGCCTGTATTCATTTTCAAGCTATAAGAAATCACATAACCGCGCAGCCAAACTTCCAAGTTTTTCCAACATGCACCATAACACAATAAGCACCATTAATCCTTTGCTCGGCATAAATTTTCGCACAAACATGACTGGGAAACAAGTGAAAATTAGTACTTTGCGAAAAACAAATAGGCTCACAGTATATAGTCGCATGATTACAATATAACAGAAATATAGAATTATCTGATCAGTTATAGTCTCATTTTATAATGAAGGTCATGGGTTCAAAGGTCAAGGTCCCAGATGGAAATAAATACTGAAATTGTTAATTATCATGAAAACTTTGAACATTTTGTAAAGGCATGTATATCAGAATACTGTAGGTATTGCCCTTGCCATCATTTTTATATATGAATGAATGTAATGGATTCAAAGGTCAAGGTCACAGATCCACATGTTTTCTACTCCAATGAAATTCATTGAAAACGTCACTACCTGAAAAAAATGTTTTTGATGTTGGATTTGTGTACAGACAGAACTTCTGGTCTCGTATGATATTTCGCATCTAAGAGTTTTAGTTTCAATCAACTTTCACTTTCAAAGCACTCAATACAAGTATGGCTTTATTGAGCTTACATTAAAAACATAAATACATCGTAAAATACATGAATCACGACTCTATCACGCAAATACACAACGCAACAGATGCATAAAAGTAACACATTTTAATGTAAATTAACAACAAAACAACATCATTTGTTCTTGTTTTTATTCAATATTAATTAGAAGCAATATGTATCAAGTGTTCCAGCTGAGTTCCAGCAAAATCGTGTCCGGATTTAGATGCAAAAAATTACCGTCCAAAATTAGAGGAAATTTGAAAATTATTGAAATTTCAAAATTATGGTGCCCGAAACAGAGGGACCGAATACATAGAAGGATTACTGTGAACAACTGGAAGGATCTGTCAGGATCTGTCAGATTGTAGTCTTTCCCAATTTTTTTTGTGACTGTTTGGATGAATTACGTTTTCCATTAAAGAAAAGAAGCATCTGAAAGTAGGTTTTGACATATTTATTCTTTCAGATGAAATATAAGCTCATTCATTTATCAGAATTATTTTCTTACCACACGTGGGGCTCACAGTACATTAAGTTACATGGGCATGTAAAATTAGTAAAACAGTTTATTTATCAGACCATTTACAAATTAATTTCTATCAGTTTTATTGTTGTTGAAAAATATGTTGGACGTTTGGACGTCCAAATAATTATGTTAAGAAATCTTTCCCCCTTGTTTACACCATTCTTGCCTAGATGGGAGATGCAGATTATTCAGTTATTAGCCTAGGGGCTATAGGTAGTGCAAGAACGGTTTATACCAATCCAAGACTTTAAAGCTCACTTGGTCAACTGATACATCTTCATCAATAATTTCAACTTCCTTTTAAATATACATAAAATATTCTTTAAACACAATACTTTTATTTCATTTTATTTAATTCAGGTCTTAAATAATTTTATTTTATTTTGAATTAAATGAATTCAAATGGTTTTGTTTTTTTTTAATTATTGGCCGGGTTGCATGGAGTGCAAATCCGGTTTATAGTATGGTGAATGGCGGGTGGGTGGGGAAAATAGGGTACCAACATTGTAAACAACTCCATCTACAGTTTTCAACCAAATACCTTAAAACTTCACAGAATGTTTCTATATATATTGAAGATGTGCACCTGACTTTATGGAAATATTTTAAGATTTTTTTCCCATTTTTCCAGACTTTGAAACTTATTTGTTTAACAGAATGTTTCTATATATATTAAAGATGTGCATCTGACTTTATGGAAATATTTCAAGATTTTTTCCCATTTTTGGCAGACTTTGAAACTTAGTCACTTTTTAGCAAGTATATATCAAAAGATTATCAAAGATGTGCACCTGACTTAATGGCATTGTTTTCCAGAGTGAAAATAGAGTACCTATTTTGTTAAATAACTCCTCCTACATTGTTTCACCAAGAGATATATACTGAAAATGTACTTATTTTCGCGCAATCAAATTTTAGCGCAAATACTGTGTTGTCACTAATTCGCGCAATCTTAAATTAGCGCACTCAGCTCACGGGAAGTGCTGAAATCAATTTCTATTTCACATTTAATAAAGGTGTTAATACTATATTGAATACATATTAGAGTTTTATTCAATTGGTCTCCAAAATGTTAAGCTAGTGGTTGCTAAAATCAGCAGAGAGGAATATTAAACGGACAAATCAGTTTTCGGTCCGACAAAAGTAAACTACCGCTAGTCTGTCTGTCGGTCTTTTAAACTCTACCTGACTTCACTAAGTGTATTGTCCTTTCCACGTGTTTACCTGTCAACAACAGTAAGATCTAATAATCAGGTGATTGTTTATTAATCAGTAAATACCTGTGGACTTAAGTAGTCGTGTGCCGCATGTCTTCCTGTCTATTTCTTTTGTTTCCCAGTCCGAATCATAATAACTTTCTTTTAACGTGTGTTTGTTTAATAATAAGTGCATGATTGTAACTGGGTGTTGATTACGGAAGCCATAACGAGTGTCGGTCAAGGGTGACAGTTTGTTATCAAAGAGGTTCCACGCGGGTGTGAAAAATGCCTACTACGCGCTTCGTAACTGTTTCTTGATTAATAAATACAGAAACACGATAAAATTTTATTTTAATAAAAGTTTAGGCATTAATATCTTTTATTCACATAAATATATTGGAACCTCGTCAAGCCGTTCTCGTTATATCATATTTCGTGATACCTGAATTCTTATTTAGAACCTCTCGCCATAATTCTAATTACAATTCGTGTATCTTCGGAATACGAAAGTTCACGATTGTTAGTAAACAATATGGCGGACGTGCAGTATCAAGCATCGTGGACAATAACGCATATTGATAATAACAGCATATCGCGGAAGCACATGGATTAAAATTGACAATCGCGGGAGCACAAAAAATTCATTTGGTTAGTTTGACAATAAACCACAACATGCACGCATAGACTAGACAGCCCTGTGCCGACGACCTTTTTTTTTTTTTTTTGCTTGTACAAAAAATGTCCGACGGGCCGGACCGAAGTTTCCGAGGCCCTGAGGTAAGCCTATATTTATAAACACATTTATTCGCGGTAATCATAAATTAGCGCAATTTGTCTAGCGCCAACACCGCTAAAATAAGACTACCGCTAAATAAAGTACATTTACAAATATATATGTATAAAAATGGAAAGATTATATTTAATGTCCATTCTATTCTGCATGATAGGTTCACAACTTGTCTCTGGGGAATGCAAAAGACTATTTACAGTGTGTGTGTGTGTGTGTGTGTGTGTGTGTGTGTGTGTGTGTTGTTTCATTACTCTTTCATATTATTGTCATTGTTGGACTATTACCCATTTTTCATGACTTTCTGTGAAGTATTGCTTTGTGCAATTTTTTAAAATTTCTTCCACACTTTACACCCATTCTATTGAATTTAAAAACCAACCTGGTCCATTGAGCCTTTGACCCATTTTATTTATTTCGTTCTATCAGAATAATGTATTCTGGAAATTGTATGTCTTTGATTTCAAATGCAGCATTTGTTTTAGTTCACTTGAGCCAAAAAGTCAGATGAGTTATTGTATCTATCTTCATCTGCTGTGTGTCCTGTGTAAACTTTTCAAATTTAAATCAACTCCTTCAAAATTACTGTCCTAAGTTGGATGATACTTGGCATAAATGATGTCTAGGTAAAGGATTTCATATTTGCATAAATAAAGGTTTCATATGCCTTGGGGGACCCAAAAGTTGGCAATAGTGAAAATCTTTAAAACCTCTTAAATGTACATTAGATATAACTTAGATATTCCATGTACATTCAAACCTGTCTATAAAGGCCACCCAAAGGAACCACTAAAAGTAGCCTTTATGAACAGATGGTCTTTATTTACAGAATCAACTAATATGATAAAGAGCAATTGGGATACAATTCTACTGACCTTTATAAGCATGTGATACTTATATAGAGATGGTCTTTAAGGCAGGTTGGACTGTATAACATACTTAGGCACCTAGTTTCAGAATTGCAAAACGTAGTTGTAGGGGCCAAAATGGGGGCATGATAAGGTATTTAAGGGAGAAATTGCCAAAATAAGCATATTTGTCAATATATTGGACAACTATTAGCTTTTTGTATAGGAATATTTATTAGAATATTGTTGGTATTGGTATATTGATCATTGTGATATGTGAATGAAGGTCATGAGTTCAAAGATCAAGGTCACAGATGCAAACAATTACTGAAATAGCTAATTATCTCAAAACTATTAACATTTTGTATAGGCATGTATATTAGAATATTGTTGGTATTGATATCCCAATCATTGTAACATATGAATGAAGGTCATTGCGTGCGTGCGTGCGTGCGTGCGTGTGTGCGTGTGTGCGTGCGTGCGTGTGTGCGTGCGTGCGTCGTTAACACACACTTTCGACTTCTCCTCTGAAAGTACTCGGTAGATTTCAACGAGACTTGGTCATAAGCATGTCTGGGTCGGTGCAATTCAGATTTGTTCGTGGCGTTGCCATGGCTACCATAACTAGGTCAAGGTGAAAGTATTGTTTGGAGAAAAAATCTGATGTGATATTTGGCTTCTTTATGGTCTTAAGCCTATAGTTTGTTCATTTTGTGAAATTCGGTCGAAAAATGGGTTACGCGTTTTTTGCGTTTAATTTGAAAAAATCGTAAAAAGCTTCAAATTGTTATAACTTGACTACTTGACCAGATAATGACATGGGGTTTTTTAGTTTTGACATCTTATTGTTAGTATCTTCAAAATGAGGTCAAGGTCAATTGTAAAGGTCGTGACCTAATTTTTTTTACCTCTGATTATAATATTATCTCGAAAACTATAAACTTTTTGTATGGGCATTTATATGAAAATGTTGTAGATATTGATACAACGATCATTTTCATGTATAGAAAAAGGTCATGGGTTCAAAGGTCAAGGTCACAGATGCGAAACAATACCAAATGGTTAATTATCTCGAAAACTATAAAATTTTTGTATAGGCATGTATATTAGAATGTTGTAGGTATTGATACAACAATCATTTTGATGTATAGAAAAAGGTCATGGGTTCAAAGGTCAAGGTCACAGATGCAAAACAACACCTAAATGGTTAATTATCTCGAAAACTATAATTTTTTTGTATAGGCATGTATATTAGAATGTTTTAGGTATTGATACAACGATCATTTGATGTAGAAAAAGGTCATGGGTTCAAAGGTCAAGGTCACAGATGCGAAACAATACCGAAATGGTTAATTATCTCGAAAACTATAAAACTTTTTGTATAGGCATGTATATTAGAATGTTGTAGGTATTGATACAACGATCATTTTGATGTATAGAAAAAGGTCATGGGTTTCAAAGGTCCAAGGTCACAGATGCGAAACAATACCGAAATGGTTAATTATCTCGAAAACTATAAACTTTTTGTATAGCATTTATGTTAGAATGTTGTAGGTATTGATACACGATCATTTTGATGTATAGAAAAAGGACATGGGTTCAAAGGTCAAGGTCAGAGATGCGAAACAACACCGAAATGGTTAATTATCTTGAAAACTATAAACTTTTTGTATAGGCATGTATATTAGAATTTTGTAGGTATCGATACAACAATCATTTCGATGTATAGAAAAAGGTCATGGGTTTAAAGGTCAAGGTCACATATGTAAAACAATACTGAAATTGTTAATTATCTTGAAAACTATAAACATTTTGCATAGGCATGTATATTAGAATGATGTAGGTATTGATACAATGATCATTTTGATGTAAAGAAAAAAGTCATTAGGGTTTAGTATTTACGTTTACTTTAAATCTATCAGCTAGCCATTAGTTATCAGGTGAGCGTATAAGGCCCATGGGCCTCTTGTTAGTTCACATGACCAATCGTCGGTTTCAGAGAAAAAGATTTTTTTAAATATTTTTGCATCCTTCGGTCACCTTGACCTAGTTATAGTAGCCATGGCAATGCCATAATCAAATGTGAATTGCACCAGCCCATATATGCTAACCAAGTTTAATTTTAATCTGTCAGGTAGTTTCAGAGGAGATGACAAAAAAGGTGTTAATGATGCACATATGCACACACACATGCTACACTATGCATGTGTATGTGCATGTCATCTGATTTCAAAAGAAGTGATATATACAGATTTCTTGAATCATACCATTTAATGCTTTGACTTTGTTTGAGCAAGTTCTGTTGGTTTTCATGTTCACTTGACTTTAAATATGTACATGGTATTGGCTGTGAATAGCTGCAATAATGATGAGGCGGCTTTAATTTTTCTATTGTCAACTTTCCTTTTTTATGCAGCAATATACCTGCTACTCCTGCTTATGGTGTATTTGTTTCCCAATTAATACGCTACGGTAGAGCTTGTTCCCACTATGGGGACTTTGTACAACGAAGTAGGCTGCTTGCAAATAAATTGTTGGCTCAGGGATATTGCAAGCCTAGGCTTATCAAGGCCCTCAAAAAGTTTTATGGCTGTCATCACAGTATTGTTGATAAGTTGATGTCTCTGTGCCCAGGATTGCCCTGGATATATTTGACATCTCATAGTTCCATGTTCCTTTCACACAATTTTAATTACACATGTGGCGGGTGTAGCTAGCTAAACAGGAGGTGCTTACCCTTCCGGAGCACCCGGCGCCACTTCCCTGGTGGAAGTTCATTTGTCTAACCTAACTTGTCAGTTCCAAAGTTTTTACTTTGCTTTTGGATTGTGATTCGGACATGGATTAGTATGTTTTTGATTACTCACCCCAAAGTACATGATTTTGGATAAAAGTATTGCAAAAAAGGGTGAGTATTCATTATGATCAGCATGAAAAAATGGATTCGATTTCAAAAGTTAACAGATAAACCCAATAATTTGGTGTCTCCTGTGTGGTAAAAGTAAAACTTGTTGAACCATTCTTTTAATACAACTTTTTGGAGTTTCAGTACTTTCAGTACTTTGATTAGATAAAGTCATGATATTAAAAAATATTAATCTACAAGGTGTATCTGTGTTGTTTATTTACACTGTTTGTCAACATGGGAGCTTATCTGAGATTGTTAGATCCTTGGGAAGAAGGACATCTTCCTGGTATGGGTTCCACAGGTTAGGAGCTGTAGTGACTTGGAATGAGTGCCGAGCCCGAGTCTTCTAGGTAGCAACAGTCTGTTCACTTTGCTGATGGCAACAAGTCTTCTATTTATTTTGTCACTTTGCTGATGGCAACAAGTCTTCTATCTATTTTGTACATCATAGTTAGTCTGGCATTCTTACGTCGATGTTGAAGAGACATCCAGCCTAGGTAGTGTATCATGCTGGAGACGCTGGGGGTGTTTCTGAATCAGTTTGTAATGTTTCTTGCAGCTCTTCTTTGGACATGCTCCAATTTACTTATCTTATCTTGGGTGTGAGGATCCCATATCTTACAGGCATATTCCAGGATGGGTCTAACCAGGTCTAGGTACGCTAATGTCATGAGTTCATGAGTTTTAACTTTAGTGCTCGTGTAACATTGAAACCAATTTTGACACCATTCAGGATTAATGTTACAACAAATATCTTCTGATTAACTAATTGTCAACTAAAATTTGATTGTTTATTGTGTTTTAGACCAGATCCTAAGGACCTTGATCGCTTATCAGCAGAAGTTGTCTTGTTAAACACAGTTACAGAGTTATATTTACGCTTTTTTAGACGGAGAGCAATGGTAAGTAAATCTAAAAAAAATTGTAATTATGATAAAAAACAAACATACTTATCCATGTTCGAAGAACCAGAAAGATATCTTGTGGCTACAGCCATTTTTGTAAATGAAATGAATTTCAAGGCTTATGCTTTGACAATGAACTTGTCAAGTTGTTGAATCCTGACAACATCTTAGTCATTTAAAGAATTATGCTTCTGATGGTTTATTATACCCCCTGCAAACTAGTTTAACCTTTAATTGGCAGAGAAATTTTGGAAAAAGTGCAAAAACTGTACCCTATTTTCAATGCAGATTTTAGAGTATTTGCAGATTTTAGAGTATTTGCAGTAAAAATGCTAATAACCAACCCATATATTTTGTATCCCCATATACTATACTTCCCTTTTAGGTACGTTTCATCCATATATCGGTTGCCATGGCAACATAAACACCACATTTACGACAAAAACATGTGAAAAATCGCTGAATTTTGCGTCTTATATCTTGAGACCAGTACGCTAGAAAAATACGGTTTTGCAGGAAATTCAAAGTTAAGTATCAATGAGAGATGCTGCAAAAAAAATTTTAAAATTTGCATTTTTTCAAAAAAATAAAAAGAACAAATTTCGTAGTTATTAGCCGAAAAATATAAAAGACGGCATACTATTGATGCGAAAAATGCATTTTGTTTGGTTAAAGTTGATCATTATTTTGACACAAATATTAAAGTTTTAGCTGAAATTTTACCACTACTAAACCATACACATAAATAAACTGTTACTCCAAAATTTGTATTTAAATTTTTTTTTCAGTAAAATTACGGTTGCCATGGCAACGAAAGCCATGCAAATACAAAGATAAAGAGGAAATTTCTGTTTTATTTCACTTTATATTGCTATTTTCTTATATTGGCAGGTGTAAAATATATGGCTTTTGGTAAATAATATCAAAGAAACTATTAAATACATTTGAATACGAAAGATGGTTTTAAAATTTCTGTTTTTGCCCAAAATATGAATTCCGAATTCCGTAGCATTTTCAGCCAATTCTTTAATAAAAAAAAATGCAGAAACCTTTCATTTTGTTTCATTTTTTAAAATAAATTCAAAATTTGTGTGTTTCACCCAAAATAGGAACTCTGAAAATAATAGATTTTCAGTCAATTATTAGAAAAAAACATGCAAATGCTTTTATTTTTGGTATATCTTTTAAAAGGTGAGACTGTAACTTTGACTTCATAATTTCAACAATACAAATAAACTGATCAATGGTAAACATTTTTTTTTAAATTAGAAGACTCATACTATTTCGTTTTAATTATCTCAAATTCCATTACCATGGCAACCAAAACAGAACCTGTTTACAACTGGTGTCTTCGTGAGTGTAGTTCAAATGGTCACTACATATTCTCAACATCGGGATTGAGAACATCAGGACGTACATCATGTATAGTATTACCAACCCAACACATTTATACCAGTCTCCGAGTACAGTTAGGAGTGAGTGAGTGAGTGAGTAATGATGTTTAACGTCCCAATCAAGAATATTTCACTAATATCGAGACGTCGCCAGCTATAGAGCGAAGGTGCAGATGGCATTATACATCAGGGTTCTTTATCGTACCGAGCCTATCGAGACACAGGGCCTCATCTATTTTAGTTCCCATCCGAAAGAATCGTGACTTTCATTTCGTAATGCCGAGTGCTTGGTGAAAAAACAGTCAATACCCACTTTTGAGTCTTTGGTCAAACCTGGTCGGCGTTTGAACCCACAACCTCCCACTTACAGAGCGAGTACTCTATCAACAGTTAAGAGTTTTATAATCAGTGGTCTCAATATATTTATTGATTCAATCACCTTGTGTTGTGTTGTCGGTTGTGTCCTGTTTTTGGTCACATTGTATGTTATCAAGTATGTTTTACTACCTAGTCAAACTGCTTTTATATATGTTGAGGCAGTCAGATCAAGGATGGTGGAGGAAACCGGATTGTCTTGAAAAAACAACCTTCGACGAAGGAAATGACAAACATTCTCAATTTCTCACATTAGGATGTGTCCTGAGTGGGGTTCGAACGTAGGCTTGTGATCCGTAACTACACACTTAAGTCCACTTGGCCACCTAACCCCCCCCCCCCCCCATATGTTTTAAGTTACCATTACTGGTTTACTGATGGTGGAAAATAATGATAGTAGCCCATGCTATAAATGGTGTGTAGCCTAGCAAATAGAGACTCAATTTTATTAACTTCAGATTGTTCTTGCCAAACATACCGCGTCACAGTATGCTTGGTACGCTAAAGAACCCTGGGGCCTGTTTTACGAATCTATCCTAAATTTCATCCTAAGATATGTTCTAGGATAAATTTTAAGACTAGGCTAGGATAATGTTAGGATAATCATAACCAGTTTTTTTAAAGGTGTCTCAGCTCGGTTGTGTCTAGGATATCCTATGTTTTATCCTAAGTTCAGATTTATACACGTTGTCAGTTCAAATATGACTTTTTAACCCAGAATTAAAGTGAGTTGAGTAATGGTGTTTAACGTCCCAGTTAAGAATATTTCCCTTATATTGAGACGTCACCAGCTATAGGCGAAGGTGCAGAAATTTTGCCTGTGCGTTGCGCTGATGGCATTATACAGCAGGGTTCTTTAACGTGCCAAGCCCACCGTGACTTTCATTTTGTAATGCCGAGTGCTTGGCGAAAGAACAGACATTACCCACTTTCAAGTCTTGGGTCAGACCCGGCCGGGGATCGAACCCACGACCTCCCACTTACGGAGCAAGCACTCTACCAACTGAGCTACCGCAGTGGTGCAGAAATTAAAGTGGTAAAAACATTAATATTATAAATATATAACAAATAAATATTAAGATATGTGATATCAATTAAGAAATATTATCAACAGAAATTTTAATAAAATGTGAAATCACTGTGACTGTGAATGAATCGGTTTTTTTTTTTTGGTTTTTTTGTAAGACTTTTCTGTTGACAGTAAATGTGTTTGGAGGTGTATATACGTGTATATATTGAATACTCGCAGGTAGTAACCGATATATACATTAAAATTATGCTTCATGTAGAAGTTCATTATTTCTCAGGGGTCATAGGGTAAAATCATGCAATAACCATACATGCCATATCTCACGCCGTGAGACAAAACCTCACGGATTTTTGCTTATTTTTGAAACTCCCGGCGTTAGATCAATTTCTCACGGAAAATTGCTTTTCCTCCCTTTAATTTTTCTCCAAACAAGCTACGCCAATCAGTTGGGGTAATTACTGAATAAACATGGTTCGAAGTGTCCAAAGTCGTGTGCAATGTACCGTAGATAATCCCTTAATCAGCAAGTGGACACGCGTTGTCACCTCCATGATGTACTTGGTCATTTAATTTAAGATACACGTATATGGAGTATCATCTGTGATAGATAAACAATTACACAAATTGTCAGAGGCAGAGAGAAAGTATCTTTTCTGAACAGGGATTTTTTGGGGGATGGAAAACGATGTGAATCAATAGCATAACTTGATAAGACAGATGGAAATAATTACCTTTTTATGTATTCCTTATTTAAATGAAGGCTGTATAACACAATTAAAACCATGATCTCTTTATTTTTCTTCTAAACAAACCCAAATTTAATGAATAAGGCTAAGCTGTACACCATGATTGTGCCATGCTGTAGCATCCATGTTTAACTCTGAACCCAATAAAATAGTCGTTAAACAGTCTGCTTTGAATATAGGTCGCGCACGATAACTTGGCACATCCGGGCTTATTCATTTTGTAAATAAACATTGTAACTCGGACTCATGAAACACGCACATTGAACAACTCGCCAATGTCCATGCTGCACCTTCATACATATTTTTGTTGAAATATAAATATAAATATTTATCATATTCCACTTATCTTGGACATTTTCATTTATGTTCTTTATTTGAAACTTTTATAAATATATAACAAATAAATATTAAGATATGTGATATCAATTAAGAAATATTATCAACAGAAATTTTAATAAAACATTATTAATTTTATCTAATTTTGTTTTTAATTTTTATTATAAAAACTTTTCAATTAAAAAGTAAAAGAAATAAATGAATCTATACTAATTATTTAAATGTGCTATCAGGCTAATAATTAATAATTTCTATCTTGTAGATGTATGAACAACCTAAATTTTAAAATTCTTGTGGAAATTATTTCTACCAGAACTACATAACATTTAAAATTAGCACAGGGCAAAATTTTAACGTCTCGTTTCATACAGAAATCAAAATATTAGCACTATTTGGGACTAATCACTATTATTAATCCGTACCTCACCGCCGCGTCATACGAAAAAATCAAACTGTAAACCTATATTAATTTGGAAAAGGATGCCAACATCAATAAATTTTATACTGTGTTTATTCATTTATTTATTGTTTTTTTTAATTTATTTATTTTATTTATTCATATCTGGGAATAGACAGTTAATATTGTTGTCATGTGCATAATTTTAAATTTAATATTTTTCTCTGTTAAAATTCAAAATGCTCCACATGACGCTGTGCGAAATATAAAAATACAATTCCTCCTTACAAGTGAAATATTTTATGTCCAACAACACAACTCATATTAATGCATTCATTTATAATTTTTATTAATAGATTCAAAATTAAAGTTAATCAAATGTACCAGTTTCCAATTTGTGATGCAAGAGATTACAGCAGGTGTTTGTTCTAATTAATAATATAATACAATAGGATATGAATTCCAACATATCATGGCGTTGGGTGGATCTGAGAGTTAAAAGGGACGAGATGTTAATTATTAAGTTAATTGGACCATTAATTAGAACATGCGAACGAGTTGAATGGTCACGCCCTCGTAAAAATGTGAGAATATAGTATAATAGGTATAAGGCGAAAACGAGGCAACACGTGTGATTTTCATAACCGAGAAGATGTCTGAAAATAAAAAGATTGTATTAAATTCACAGGCAAAACAAATTGCCATCAATGTTGTAAAACATTGCTTTGATGAGGCAAAACAAAAATGTCTCATAAATCCCATCAGCTGTCCCTTGGAGAGAGCAAGTGCAATGACGGGTGTGCCGAGGAGAACATTATCAAGATTAAAATCGTTCGGAATAGAAACCAAACAGGCTGATAGAAAACAGAGATCAGATAAATTTTTTATTGATGATTTTGATATCTGCGTAATTAGAAGAACAATAATTAATATGTATTTAAATAAACGCGTTCTTCCAACTATAAATGCTATTCATTCGGAAATAATTAACAAAATTGACTTTAAGGGGGTAAAACAATTCTCAGAAAATTGCTTAAAGAAATGGGGTTTAACTGGAAAAAATGCAGCACAAATAGAAAAATCCTTATGGAAAAACCAGATATCGTATCAAAAAGAATAAATTACCTTCGCGAAATTAAAAACTTAGAGAAACTGGACACAACATTATTTATATGGATGAAACGTATATAAACTCTTCACACACTGTACCCAAGTGTTGGCAGCTGGATGGGAACGGTTTAAGTGTTCCAATCGAAGCAGGTGACCGTCTGATTGTTGTTGATGCTGGTTCAGAAAAGGTTTTGTTCCTAATGCAAGCCTTATATATAAAGCCAAGTCATCAACAGGTGATTATCACCATGAAATGAATGCTGAGAATTTCACTAAATGGCTTCGGAAAAATTAATTCCAAACCTTGAACCAAATTCCGTCTTGGTAGTCGATAATGCATCTTATCATAACGTCCAAGAAGACAAAAAACCAACAACATCGTGCAAGAAAAAAGACATTCAGGAATGGCTCACAAAACACAACATTAAATTTACAGAGGACATGGTTCGCGCACAGTTACTTACAATATGCAAACAACAAATTATTCCACCTTCCTACAGAATTGATTATATATTAAGAGAACATGGACATAAAATTTTAAGATTACCACCTTATCATGCAGACTTAAATCCTATAGAATTAATTTGGGCTGATCTAAAATCATATGTTGCTTCACAAAATTTAAAATTTAAACTTTCGGACGTGCAACAACTTGCAGAAAAACAATTGAAAGACATATCGACAGAAAAATGGAAAAGGTGTGTTGAACACGTAAAGAAAATAGAAACCGATTACTGGAAAAATGACACCGCAGTCGATGAAGAAATAGAGAAATTTGTAATAAACTTGGACGATACCGATTCCAGCGACGAAGACACAGACACAGCAACAGAAGAAGAAGAGGATGAGGAAGAAGAAACATCTACAGTGACGGCCGACGAAGAATCAACCATTTCAGAAGAAGATACGACTGATACAGCTGACAAAATTTTTACTGTTACCAACTTGCATGGAGCTGCACAATTATAAATTCCAGACACAAAATAAAAACAAAAACAGAATAAGACTAAGTACATAAGATTAATAAATAAATAGTTTTGAATTAAAATTTTTCGCAAAGCCATTCAGTAACTTGTTTTAAATATATTCAGCATACATTTCATGGTGAAGAATTTATTATTTGATACAGCAAATAATAAGAAATTATTATTATTATTTTCTATTTTGACTTTTTATTAAATAAATATAGAGTCAAAATAGCACACAACAATATATTGACGATATTATTATTAATGACATTATTGTTATTAAAATTACTATTATTAATGGGCTTAATCAAACTTTTTTGTTAAAAAAAAAAATGTATTATAGCAGGATAGAACTCTCAACACTTGTCCCCGTTATACACTATGGGCCAAAACATAACATTTATCGAACGAGCTGCAATGTTTATTTACAAACTGAAAAACCCCGGATGTGCCAAGTTATCGTGCGCGACCTATAACATGTATAAATATATCAAGGGAAATAATCATGTTTCTACAGAAAGTAAACAAAGAGCACATGGCTTAGGATCTGTCAGACTACTTTTTGGTGATTGTTTGGATGAATAAACCTTTTCATTGATAAAATGAATATAGAAAGGAAACATCTGAAAGCAGGATTTGTTGTGTAACTTATTTATTTTTCCAGACAAAAAATAAACACATTCTTTGAATGGCCCTTTGAACTTTGAAAATTCACTGAAATTTCAGTTTTCCGCTCTTTTTAGCTCATCTGGCCTAAAAGGCCATGTGAGCTTTTGCCATCACTTGGCGTCCGTCGTCGTCGTTGTTGTCGTCCGTTGTCCGTCCGTCTTTAAAGATCAACTCCTCAGAAACCACTGGGCCATTTGCAACCAAACAGTCCTTGGGTGGTCTACTTTAAAAATTGTGTCCGACATGTCCGCACCTAATCCAAGATGGACGCCAGCGGGGACCATAGATTAACATTGGACCCTATGGGAAAATATGTTCAAAGATATTTTTCTCTGGAACTACTGAGCCAATTGGAACCAAACTTGGTCACAGAAGTCCTTAGATGGTACCTTCTGAAACTGGTGTTTTTTTAAGTCTCCACTAATCCAAGATGGCGGCCAGCAGGGAACATAGGTTAACATTGGACCCTATGGGAACAATACCAAAGATCTTTTTCTCTAAAACCCTTTAGCCAATGGGAAACAAACTTGGCCACAATAGTCTTTGAATGGCCCCCTTCAACATTGGGGTTTTTGAGGGCCACACCAAATCCAAGATGGGCCAGCTGAGAACATATTTTAACATTGGACCTTATGGGAAAATATGTTCAAAGATATTTTTCTCTGAAACTACTGAGCCAATTGGAACCAAACTTGGTCATAGTAGTCCTTAGATAGTACCTTCTGAAACCGGTGTTTTTTTAGCTCACCTGACCAAAGGTCATGTGAGCTTATGGTATGGTGCAGCGTGTGTATGTGCGTGTGTGCGTGCGTGCGTCGTTAACACACATTTTCGACTTCTCCTCTGAAAGTTCTTGGCAGATTTCAACGAGACTTAGTCAGAAGCATGACTGGGTCAGTGCAATTCAGATTTGTTCGTGGGGTTGCCATGGCTACCATAACTAGGTCAAGGTGACCTAGGGGTGCAAAAATTTTCTTCTCCGAAAGTATTGATTGTAGAAAAATTCTGATGTGATATTTAGCTTCTCTAGGGTCTTAATCCTGTAGTTTGTTCATTTCGTGAAATTCGGTCGAAAAATGATTCGGTTACGCGTGTTTGCGTTTAATTTTGAAAAAATCGTAAAATAGCCTCAAATTGTTATAACTTGACTATTTGACCAGATAATGACATGGGGTTTTCAGTTTTGACTAGTTTTGTTAGTATCTTCAAAATGAGGTCAAGGTCAATCGTGAAGGTCGTGACCTAATTTTTTTTTACCTCTGATTATAATTATTATCTCGAAAACTATAAACTTTTTGTATAGTCATGCATATTAGAAAGTTGTAGGTCATGATGCAATGATCATTTTGATGTATAGTAAAAGGTCATGGGTTCAAAGGTCAAGGTCACAGATGTGAAACACCACCGAAATAGTTAATTATCTTGAAAACTATAAACTTTTTGTATAGGCATGTATATTAGAATGTCGTAGGTATTGATACAACGATCATTTTGATGTATAGAAAAAGGTCATGGGTTCAAAGGTCAAGGTCACAGATGTGAAACAACACCGAAATGGTTAATTATCTTGAAAACTATAAACTTTTTGTATAGGCATGTATATTAGAATGCCGTAGGTATTGATACAACGATCATTTTGATGTATAGAAAAAGGTCATGGGTTCAAAGGTCAAGGTAACAGATGGGAATCAATACCTAAATGGTTAATTATCTCGAAAACTATAAACTTTTTGTATAAGCATGTATATTAAAATGTTGTAGGTATTGATACAGCGATGATTTGGATGTATAGGAAAAGGTCATGGGTTCAAAGGTCAAGGTCACAGATGCGAAAACAATACCGAAATGGTTAATTATCTCGAAAACTATAAACTTTTTGTATAGGCATGTATAATAGAATGTTGTAGGTCATGATACAACGATCATTTTGATGTATAGAAAAATGTCATGGATTCAAAGGTCAAGGTCACAGATGTGAAACAACACCGAAATGGTTTTCTTGAAAACTATAAACTTTTTGTATAAGCATGTATATTAAAATGTTGTAGGTATTGATACAACAATCATTTTGATGTATAGAAAAAGGTCATGGGTTTAAAGGTCAAGGTCACACATGCAAAACAATACTGAAATGGTTAATCATCTTGAAAACTATAAACATTTTGTATAGGCATGTATATTAGAATGTTGTAGGTATTGATACAATGATCATTTTGATGTAAAGAAAAAAGTCATTGGGGTTTAGTATTTACGTTTACTTTAAATCTATCAGCTAGCCATTAGTTATCAGGTGAGTGTATAAGGCCCATGGGCCTCTTGTTTAAGTCTGCACCTGATCCAAGATGGCGGCCAGCGGGGAACATAGGTTAACATTTGACTTTATGGGAACAATTTCAAAGATCTTATTCTCTAAAACCCTTAAGCCAATGGGAACCAAACTTGGCCACAATAGTCTTTGGGTGGTGTTTTTTTTAAGTCTGCACCTAATCTAAGATAGCTGCCAACGGGAAACATAGGTTAACATTGGACCCTATGGGAACAATTTCAAAGATCTTTTTCTCTAAAACCCCTAAGCCAATTGGAACCAAACTTGGCCACAATAGTCTTTGGGTGGCCCCCTACAACATTGGTGTTTTTGAGAGCCACACAAAATCCAAGATGGCCGTCAGTGGAGAACATATTTTAACATTGGACCCTATGGGAAAATACGTTCAAAGATATTTTTCTCTGAAACTGCTGATTCAATTGGAACCAAACTTGGCCACAATAGTCATTGGGTCTTTACATTTGGTATTTTAAAATAACATCTGCATTTAAAAAACAACTCCTGTGAAACCACTTGGCCAATTGCAACTAAACTTTGTGACAATAGTCCTTGTGTGGTCTACCTGAAATATTGTGTCCGACATGTTCACACGTAATTCAAGGTGGCCACCAGGGGGGACCATAGATCAACACTGGACCCATGGAAATGCATTCAAAAATCAACTCTTCTAAAATCACTTGGCCAATTGCAACCAAACTTGGTCACAAAAGTCCTTGGGTGGTCTTTAAAACATGTGTCCAACATGTCTGAATCTAATCTCAGATGGCCGCCAGCAGGGTCGGATCCATTGATTAACATTGGACCTTATGGGAAATACATACATTAAAAATCAACTCATCTGACACCACTTGGCCAATTACAACGAAACTTTGTGACAATAGTCTTGTCCAATATGTCCTTACCTTATCCAAGATGGCGGCCAGCGGGGACCATAGATTAACATTGGACCCTATGGGAAATGCATTCAAAAATGAACTCCTGTGAAACCGCTTTGCCAATTTCAACCAAACTTTGTCACAATAGTCCTTGGGTTTTCTACTTTAAAAATTGTGTCTGACATGTCTGCACCTAATCCACCATGACCACAAATTGAAATTGGACCCTAATTTCAGAAATGCATTAAAAAATCAACTCCACTGAAAATGCTAGGCCAATTGCAAACAAACTTTGTCACAAATAGACCTTGAGTTGTCAACTTTAAAAATTGTTTCTGACATGTCTGCACTAATCATGTCTGAAATGTCTTTAATTAATTCAAGATGGCATCCGGACGGAACCTTAGATTAATATTGGACCTTATGAGAAATGCATAATTTTGTGATAGAAATAAATATTGTGTAATAAATTTCAAGCATTTATTTAAACATTATCCAATCTGTTGATTTTCATTCTGCAACAACTCTACCTAGGTGAGCTATACAGGCTCCTGGGAGCCTCTAGTTTCTACACGCTTGCAGTTAATGAATTGTTTTTTGGTATGCAGATCAACCATGATGAGTTGCAAGTTTACATTTCGTTTCATTCCACTAGTTTTTATGGGAGTTATGGCCCATAGAACTTAGAAAATTAAATGAAATTTCAGTTTTTTGCACTTTTTTCTACATGCTTGCAGATAATGAATTTTGAGAACTCCATTGCTGGTTTTTGATTTTACTATGATCAAGTTTTGCTTTACATCTTTAACAACACGTATAATTTATAACTATAAATCTTTGTACCATATAATAAGGTACATTTTACCTAAAACTTTGGGATTAGTGAAATATGCTACCGGTAGGGGACTATATGTATTGTTTTGCAATACTCTCAGAATGCTTGTTTAATATTAAAATTAATTCTAAAATTTTAACAAGTAACAAATAATTTTTGTATATTTGATAAATAATACTCGACGCATGTATTTGGTTATGTCTAGGCTAACATTCAGAAATTCTGGGTCTCCACTCAGTATAGAACATCGTATCATCATCTGTTTCAGGATCGAATAAATACAGCTAAACGCCAATTTCATCAATTTTAAGGTTGTCTATTTCTTTCCAAAATAATGAGGAATCATATGACATAAACAGATGAACGCCAGAGTCGTAAATTTTTTTGTCCATTCATCATATAATATGTCGCTAAATTAGCATTATAAGTACTGTCCGCCATGTTAGTTACTACAACGGTTACTTAAATGACGTCACAAACAGATCAGCCTCGATATGGGTCATTTCACTTACAGGTTCCCAGAGAGGGCCAAACTCAAGGCCTTCAAACCGCTATAACTTTCTTATTTGGTCATCAATTTTGATGCGGTTTTCGATATTGTGATATTGAAATGGTATTTAACAAATGTATGAAATAAAAAAATTTTCTTTACAGATACCCTTTAAAAACCAGACTTAACAGCAAATGATCCAGTTACATACAAACACTAGAATGAACACCCTTATAGCGGCGGTCGGGTCTGCAAAAACTCTTCTTTCTCTCTATCCAAAATGATAAATAACGATCAGGCACAATTTATAAAACTTTATTAAATTTTAATTACTGATCATCTTTTTCATATATTTATGGAATTATTTTCTGCCGTTTTTTGCTTAGTAATACATGGTTAAGTACATTGGTTTTTTTTTCAAAAACACCATCCGTCTGACTATGAATCGATCGACCCCTATCAGGAAATTTAGACAATAATATATTTCTGAAAGTACAAAAATATTGCCTTCTGAGTTTGTGGTATCTTTTGGGAAACATAAACCAGATTGATATTAGTGTTTTTCCTATATATTTTGTTCAAATAGCAAAAACATATGGGACTAAAACCTCACATATAAGAACATATTAGTATTAAAATATTTTCTGTTGCAATTAGTTTGAGGTCAAGCTGTAGAATGACTGGTATATAACTTGTTTTTGTCTTTGATTTTAAAAAGAAAAAGAAAATAGCTTCAAATTGCTATATATTTACTATTTGGATAGATTTGATATTGATCATTATGGGACAGGTAACACATCCATGTTTGATGGCCTGTGATATTGATCATTAAGGGACAGGTAACACATCCATGTTTGATGGCCTGTGATATTGATCATGAAGGGACAGGTAACACATCCATGTTTGATGACCTGTGATATTGATCATGAAGGGACAGGTAACACATCCATGTTTGATGGCCTGTGATATTGATCATTAAGGGACAGGTAACACATCCATGTTTGATGACCTGTGATATTGATCATAAAGGGACAGGTAACACATCCATGTTTGATGACCTGTGATATTGATCATGAAGGGACAGGTAACACATCCATGTTTGATGACCTGTGATATTGACCATTAAGGGACAGGTAACACATCCATGTTCAGTGTCTATTCTAGGATGCGCGATTGCGAGATTCCCGCTAAGTTCTTGCAGATCACGCATACTTTTTGGACGAATGCGCGATCATCTCGCATAAAAATTATTAATGTGAAATGTAAATTGCAATAAATCTGTCTATCAACGACCATGGTGTGTTGAATTATATCCCATTCACAGTCAATCTGCCGGTTGTTTACTTTGTTACGTGCAGAAAATGAGTACTAGTTCCCTCCCTTTGATTGTTCCGATGAATTTAGAAACAAATAAAGGGAGGTAACTAGTACAAAGTACGTATGCTAATAAGTTAATGAATAATTCCGAGTGACTACCGAATAAAACTGTCAAACGAAATGTCGGCTACAAAAAAGAGAAGGATTTCATACTATTTTAAGTCGTCAGGATCTACAAAAAAGAAAGAATTAGCGAGTGGTGATGATGCCGTTCCATCTACATCTACTGATCATGAAAAGCAGTGTGATAACAAGGAAGTTAACGAGGTGGCAGGTGATGAGACTTGCTGCAATTAAATGGATAAAAAATCGAAAGTCTGTAACATCAACAGTGTCTAACTATTTTTGTTATTCCCCCCAGGTATTTAAAATTCCCCCCTATTTTTTAAAGCAAGGGGGGGAAATTCCCCCTTGTTTTTCATATTCTGAAATTGACACTGCATGTTTGATGACCTGTGATATTGATCATTAAGGGACAGGTAACACAATTAACACATCTAGGTTTGATGACCTTGTTTATTCATGCTTTTTTCACATTGCAGGCTGATGTAGAACTAAGCTGTCAAGAAAATGGCCTCAAAGCAGGTGAGTTCTTGATATGTAAAATGTGCTACTAAACCAGTGCCCCACAAATCGCCGAAATCAGCTAAAAATCACAGAATTGGCAAATAAAATGCCTAATTGAAAATCGGTCATTTGGGGGTTTTTTCCGATAAACCTACTAAATAATGTCTTTTCAATAAAGATTAGTTCACGATTGAGTAATCACACAAGACCTTAAGATGAAGCCACATGTCTTAATATTGTCCCACAGGTGTAAAATCGGTGTGATAAGTAATCATTGACTGTGTATAATCAACACAAAAGTTAATCCTCTAATCACTTAATCACGAGACCATGTGTGTTCAACAAACCATGTAAACAAAATCCTGTATCAGGCCTCAGTTTTATCTATGCCTTGTTTCATGTTTTATGGAGATGATTCAAATAGCGAGGTGAATCTATAGAGCTGAAAAGAATACCAAATTAAGCATTTGAATATTAGTTGGCTGTTATTCGAATTCTATATTCAGCACCAAAGAGAAACTCTCCATCTCCTGGAACAGAGCTGCTGTAGGCAAACGATGTGGATTGGACAGATGAAAATAATTACCTTACTATATATTCCTTATTTATGGGAAGGCTGTATGATGCTAATAAAATCATGATCTCTTTAATATTCTTCTAAATAGACCCAGATTTTAATGATTAAGACCATGGAAGCAGTAAAACACGTGACAGCCATAATTTTACTTTAACCCAATAGATAGTCGTTACCTACTCTTCCTTGAATAACATGTATTAAAGGGACATAATCATGACATAAAGCAGTGACAGGAAGTAAACAAACTGAACTTTTTGGTGACTGTTTCATAAATGAAATTAAGAAAGAAAGGAAGCATCTGAAAGTAGGTTTTTGCTGTGTAACATTCAAGAGCTCCACCAAAAAGCTGGTGGGGGGGGGGGTTTAATTATGAATGAGGGGTTTTTTTTTATTTCTTTTTAGCGGTAATCTTTACCACTGAATGACCTTGTCGGCGTTTATGGGGCCCTGTACTAAACTTCTTGAAGGGCCTCCATAGCCAATTGGCCTTTTGCTCTGGTTGTTGTTATGGGTCTTGATGACTGAATGACCTTTTTCTTTGGCTGTTGTGAAATTTAGTCTGTAGATAGGTTAATCTTTTTAGCTCACCTGGCCTAAAAGGCCATGTGAGCTTTTGCCATCACTTGGGGTCCGTCGTCGTCGCCGTCATCCACGTCGTCCGCCGTCCGTCCGTCATTAAAGATCAAAGCCTCAGAAACCGCTGGACCATTTGCAACCAAACTTTGTCACAACAGTCCTTTGGTGTTCTACTTTAAAAATTGTGTCCGACATGTCCGCACCTAATCCAAGATGGCCGCCAGTGGGGACCATAGATTAACATTGGACCTTATGGGAAAATATGTTCAAAGATATTTTTCTCTGAAACTACTGAGCCAAATGGAACCAAACTTGGTCACAGTAGACCTTAGATGGTACCTTCTTAAATCGGTGTTTTTTTAAGTCTCCACTAATCCAAGATGGCATCCAGCGAGGAACATAGGTTAACATTGGACCCTATGGGAACAATATCAAAGATCTTTTTCTCTAAACCCTTTAGCCAATGGGAACCAAACTTGGCCACAATAGTTTTTGGATGGCCCCCTACAACATTGTGGTTTTTGAGGGCCACACCAAATCCAAGATGGTCGCCAGCGGAGAACATATTTTAACATTGGACCTTATGGGAAAATATGTTCAAAGATATTTTTCTCTGAAACTACTGAGCCAATTTGAACCAAACTTGGTCACAGTAGTCCTTAGATGATACCTTCTGAAACCAGTGTTTTTTAAAGTCTGCACCTAATCCAAGATGGCGGCCAGCGGGTACATAGGTTAGCATTGGACCCTATAGGAACAATATCAAAGATCTTTTTCTCTAAAACCCTTTAGCCAATGGGAACCAAACTTGGCCACAATAGTCTTTGAATGGCCCCCTTCAACATTGGGGTTTTTGAGGGACGCACCAAATCCAAGATGGCCGCCAGTGGAGAACATATTTTAACATTGGACCTTATGGGAAAATACATTCAAAGATATTTTTCTCTGAAACTACTGAGCCAATTTGAACTAAACTTGGTCATAGTAGTCCTTAGATGGTACCTTCTGAAACTGGTGTTTTTTTAAGTCTGCACCTGATCCAAGATGGCCACCAACGGGGAACATAGGTTAACATTGGACCCTATGGGAACAATTTCAAAGATCTTTTTCTAAAACCCTAAGCCAATTTGAACCAAACTTGGCCATAATAGTCTTTGGGTGGTGTTTTTTTTTAAGTCTGCACCTAATCTAAGATAGCTGCCAATGGGAAACATAGGTTAACATTGGACCCTATGGGAACAATTTCAAAGATCTTTTTCTCTAAAACCCTAAGCCAATTTGAACCAAACTTGGCCATAATAGTCTTTGGGTGGTGTTTTTTTTTAAGTCTGCACCTAATCTAAGATAGCTGCCAATGGGAAACATAGGTTAACATTGGACCCTATGGGAACAATTTCAAAGATCTTTTTCTCTAAAACCCCTAAGCCAATTGGAACCAAACTTGGCCACAATAGTCTTTGGGTGGCCCCCTACAACATTGGTGTTTTGAGGGCCACACAAAATCGAAGATGGCCGTCAGTGGAGAACATATTTTAACATTGGACCCTATGGGAAAATACATTCAAACATATTTTTCTCAATTGGAACCAAACTCGGCCAAAATAGTCATTGGGTCTTTACATTTGGTATTTTAAAATAACATCTGCATTTAAAAATCAATCCTGTGAAACCATTTGGCCAATTGCAACTAAACTTTGTGACAATAGTCCTTGTGTGGTCTACCTGAAATATTGTGTCTGACATGTTCGCAAATAATCCAAGGTGGCCACCAGGGGGGACCATAGATCAACATTGAACCCATGGAAATGCTTTTAAAAATCAACTCTTCTAAAATCACTTGGCCAATTGCAACCAAACTTGGTCACAAAAGTCCTTGGGTGGTCTTCTTTTAAAGATGTGTCAAACATGTCTGAATCTAATCTCAGATGGCCGCCAGCAGGGTCGGATCCATTGATTACATTGGACCTTATGGGAAATACATACATTAAAAATCAACTCCTCTGACACCACTTGGCCAATTACAACCAAACTTTGTGACAATAGTCTTGTCCAATATGTCCTTACCTTATCCAAGATGGCGGCCAGTGGGGACCATATATTAACATTGGACCCTACGGGAAATGCATTCAAAAATGAACTCCTGTGAAACCGCTTTGCCAATTTCAACCAAACTTTGTCACAATAGTCCTTGGGTTTTATATGACTTTTGTCTTTGACCTAAACTTAACCCTCCAGCGACTATGTTGAACTTTTTGGATTAGGTCAGTTTCTCTGAATCTCGAATACTACAATGGTAGGTCAATGATATTTGGTATATAGCTTGATCTTGGATAGTACATCAGTCAGACTGCCTTATGGCTTTTGTCCTTGACCTTAATTTCATGGTCCATTGACCAGTTTTTGGATAAGGAAAATTTCTCAGGTATTATACATGAAAAGTCTATGATACTTGGTATGTATTGTCTCAAAATTTTGAAATATGGTTTAGTTTTGAAAGGAAATAATATTGAAATTTTGTGATAGAAATAAATATTGTGTAATAAATTTCAAGCATTTATTTAAACATTAGACAATCTGTTGATTTTTATTCTGCAACAACTCTACCTAGGTGAGCTAGACAGGCTCCTGGGAGCCTCTAGTTTGCATTTACATATTGAAAAAAAAAAGAAAAATGGCTGACACTTCTTGTTGGGAGTAATTCTTCGAATCTATGCAACATTATTTCAAGAAACTTGATGCAAGGCATTAAAATTGACAGGAAATGTGCATATTATTAACCATAGTTAGTTTGCTTGTTTTTCTTTTAAGTTGTTGCCACTTGAACATGAGTGCAAATCACTAGCAAAGAACCTTCACAGGGATCCTAATTCACTAGATTTGCTTGTGCTCTGCTAGTTTTTAGTGGATTTTATGGCTGACTGGTCTTTTGTTCTGGCTGCTGAACTGAACTGAAGGTTCAAGTGAGCTTTTCTGATCAAATTTTGTCTGAAGTTGTCATCATTGTAGGCATCGTAAACTTTTACATTTTCGACTTCTCCTCTGAAATTACCGGACATATATATGGGTCAGTGCACATCAGATTTGTTTGTGGTGTTGTCATAGCTACCAAAACTAGATCAAGGTGACCTAGTGTTGCAAAAATCTGTAAAAATCTTCTTCTCTGAAATCAACGATTGGAGAAAAAAATCTGATACACTATTTGGTTTCTCTAGAGTCTTAAGCCTATCAATTGTTCATTTCGTGAAATTTGGACAAAAAATAGGTTACATGTTTTTGTGTTTAATTTTGAAAAAAGATCGTAAAATAGTTTCAAATTGTTATAACTATACTATATGATCAGATTATGACATGGGGTTTTCAGTTTTGACATATTCTTGTAATTACCTTCAAAATGGGGCCAAGGTTTTGGCTGTTATAATGGGGCTGTGTTAGCTCAGTTGCTTTTGCTTTGGCTGTTATTATGTCGCTGTGGTACCTTAGTGGCGTTCATTTTGGCTGTTATAATGGGGCTGTGTTAGCTCAGTGGCTTTTGTTTTTGCTGTTATAATTGGACTGTGGTAGCTCAGTGGCTTTTGTATTGGCTGTTATAATGGGCTGCGTTAGCTCAGTGGCTTTTGTATTGGCTGTTAAAATAGACTGTGATATCTCAGTGGATTTTGTTTTGACTGTTATAATGGGCTGCGTTAACTCAGTGGCTTTTGTATTGGCTGTTAAAATAGACTGTGGTAGCTCAGTGGATTTTGTTTTGACTGTTATAATGGGGCTGTGGTAGCTTAGTGGCTGTTGTTTTGACTGTTATACCTCAGTTGCCTTTGGTCTGGCTGTTAAAATGGGGCTGTGGTAGCTCAGTGGCTATTGTTTTGGCTATTGAGGGGGCTGTGGTAGCTCAGTGGCTATTGTTTTTGCTGTTATAATGGGGCTGTGGTAGCTCAGTGGCTTTTGTTTTGGCTGTTATTATGGGGCTGTGTTAGCTCAGTTGCTTTTGTTTTGCCTGTTATAATGGGGCTGTGGTAATGCAGTGGCTTTTGTTTTGGCTGTTATAATGGGACTGTGGTAGCTCAGTAGCTTTTTTTGTGAGCTCACCTGAGCCAAAGGCTCAGATGAGCTATTGCAATCTATCACCGTCCGTCGTGCATCGTCCGTTGTGTGTAAACTTTACATTTTAATCTTCTCCTTCAAAACTACTAGGGCAAATTTGATGAAACTTGGCAATTATCATGCCTGGGTAACAGCCTTTAAAAATTGTGTTCGAGGTTTGGCCACACCCAACAAGATGGCCGCCATTACTAAAAATAGCAAAAAGACAAAAAAATCTTCATCTCTGAAACCAAAAGGTGCAGGCAAATTTTGATTAGATATTTAGATTCAGCATACCTGAGAACATTAAAATTGTGTATGAGGTATGATTAATTTGCAAAAATCCTTGCATTTAATTCTGCCTTACTGCTGAAAATTAGGAGTTCTCTTTAATAAATGTTATTGACCATTGAACCTCTACATGAGATATGCACTTAGCCTCAGGTGAGCGTTAAGGCCCATGGGCCTCTTGTTTTGACTGTTATAATGGAGCTGTGTTAGCTTAGTGGCTTTTGCTTTGGCTGTTATTATGGGGCTATAGTACCTCAGTGGCGTTCGTTTTGGCTTTCATAATGGGGCTGTGTTAGCTCAGTGGCTTTTGTTTTGGCTGTTTTAATGGGGTTGTGGTAGCTCAGTGACTTTTGTTTTGGCTGTTATTATGGGCTGTGTTAGCTCAGTTGCTTTTGTTTTGCTTGTTATAATGGGGCTGTGGTAGCTCAGTGGCTTTTGTTTTGGTTGTTATAATGGGGCTGTGTTAGTTCATTTGCTTTTTGCTTTAGCTGTTATAATGGGGCTGTGGTAGCTTAGTGGCTTTTGTTTTGGCTGTTATAATGGGGCTGTGGTAGCTCAGAAGCTTTTGTTTTGACTGTTATTATGGAGCTGTGTTAGCTCAGTAGCTTTTGTTTTGACTGTTATTATGGAGCTGTGCTAGCTCAGTGGCTTTTGTTGTGGCTGTTACAATGGGGCTGTGGTAGCTCAGTGGCCTTTGGTCTGGCTGTTAAAATGGGCTGTGGTAGCTCAGTGGCTTTTGTTTTGGCTGTTATAATGGGGCTGTGGTAGCTCAGTGGCCTTTGGTCTGGCTGTTAAAATGGGGCTGTGGTAGCTCAGTGGCTTTTGTTTTGGCTGTGTTAGCTCAGTTGCTTTTGCTTTGGCTGTTACTAGGTTTCCATAAATTTAAAATAATTAGTAGCCAAATTTTCAAAATTTGTGAAAATGTAGTCCTTTTTAAAGTATCTCTCCACAAATTTGCTAAAATAGGTTACTTTTTGAAAGAATTCCTCAGAAATTAGTAGCCAATGGCAATTTTGGCTACCAGGAATGGAAACATAGCTGTTATAATGGGGCTGTGGTAGCTCAGTGGCTTTTGCTTTGGCTGTTATAATGGGGCTGTGGTAGCTCAGTTGCTTTTGCTTTGGCTGTTATAATGGGGCTGTGGTAGCTTAGTGGCTTTGGTTTTGGCTGTTATAATTGGGCTGTGTTTGCTCAGTTGCCAGGGGTCTGGCTGTTATAAGGGACTGTGGTGCCCTCGATGGCCTTTGGTCTGGCTGTTAAAAGGGGTCTATGTGGCTAATTATCCTTTTGTTTTTGGTGATGTTAAGGGCATTTGATGCTGAGGGGCCTCAATAATGCTGTGGTTGCTGCTGAATACCTTTGTGGCTGAGACAGTGCTCTATGATTCCTTTTTCGCATCTATACCAATTGCATTTTTGGTCATAGGAAAGCGATAAATATTGCCTTTCCTCTCTGTGAGACAATAAAGTAGCATATTTACCATTGTCAAATCAGGGATTTTTCTAGCCATTTATGAAAAGGAACCTTTGAATGAAAGTATGAATACTGTAGATCACTTTTATTTCCTGATAGATATATTTTCGCGTAAATTCGCGACTCATCCCATTTGCGAATTCAATTACACGCAAATATTTCCAGCACACAGATATTTCTATGTGGACATACATATGTTGTAATCAATAAGATTCAAAACGCAAATTCAAATATTCGAGAATAAGGCAAAGATGGTCTTGAAGCAAAATTTTCTACTCGCGAAAAATAAGTGATCTACAGTAATTAATTGACAAAATGCATATTTTGGGGAAAATGAAAAAAGAAGATACTCTGATTTACAGATTTTGACACTATTTATTAATAATCTTACAATGCATTGTGTATACCAATTTCCTTCAAACCACTTGTATCTCTTGAACCAGATGTACATTAAATACACATCACTGAATGTGTACATATTACACAGGTGTACAGGTTATTATAAAAATATAAAAGCTTAGCTGGAATAAGACTCTTTTGTCACTTTGCTGAAGTTACCTCCCTCATTTTAATACAGATCCAATTGGGAATTTTCAACTACAAAACTGGGAAAATTGTATGCTTTTTAGCATTGGGAATGGGTCCTTTAACCACATCCTTTGAGTGGCCAGATAAATCCATGCAAATGCAGTTTCTTTTTTATATTTTCCAATGTTTAATATTCCAGTTGCCATATAGTCAGCTGAAATTATAACTTTTTGTCCCCCGTCGCAACGCGGAGGGGGACATAGAAATGCCGGGCGTCCGACCGTCCGTCCATATGTCCGTGTGTCCGTGCGTCCGTGTTTCTGTCCGTCACACTTTTTTGTAAGCGCTCTCATGCCTACAAATTTTGACGGATTTTCATGAAATTTATACCAAATGTTTATACCACTAATACCTTGGTCAAGTTCGAAAATCAGCATTGTCTATACTTTTTGTTGGAGTTATGGGACTTTGACCACAATAATGACTCTGTTTTATCCAAAACTTGACCTTGTAAGCGCTCTCATGCCTACAAAGTTTGACGGATTTTCATGAAATTTATACCAAATGTTTATACCACTAATACCTTGGTCAAGTTCGAAAATCAGCATTGGTCAATACTTTTTGTTGGAGTTATGGACTTTGACCACAATAATGACTCTGTTTTATCCAAAACTTGACCTTGTAAGCGCTCTCATGCCTACAAATTTGACGGATTTTCATGAAATTTATACCAAATGTTTATACCTAATACCTTGGTCAAGTTCGAAAATCAGCATTGGTCATACTTTTTGTTGGAGTTATGGGACTTTGACCACAATAATGACTCCGTTTTATCCAAAACTTGACCTTGTAAGCGCTCTCATGCCTATACAAAGTTTGACGGATTTTCATGAAATTTATACCAAATGTTTATACTATAATACCTTGGTCAAGTTCGAAAATCAGCATTGGTCATACTTTTTGTTGAAGTTATGGGACTTTGACCACAATAATGACTTTTTTTATCCAAAAATTGACCTTGTAAGCGCTCTCATGTACAAATTTTGACGGATTTTCATGAAATTTATTCCAAATGTTTATACAACTATTAGCTTGGTCAAGTTCGAAAATTGGTCGATACTTTTTGTTGGAGTTATGGGTGACCGGCGGGGGACCAGGAATTCTATTCTTGTTTAAATTGAAACCTTGTTCTTTAAATTTCCATTGTTGTTAGGGGCCTTTGTGGGTGAGTGGCCTTTTCTGGCTGCCATTAGGGCCTTTTGCTCTGGTGTTGTTAGGGGGCTTTGTAGCTATATGTCCTTTTAGTTTTGCTGTTGTTGGATCTTAGTGGCTTTTGATCTAGTTGTTGTTACTTAAATATTGTATTTTTATAAATATTTTTCTTTTCAATAATCTCATTTCAGATAAAATAGGAGAAGTTGAAAAGTTTATATCTAGCTGTGATTTGAGTCGGCTACTGCAGGAACTTATTGGCAGTTATATAGTGATGGAAGAGTTTTACATGAAAGAAATGGTACAAAAGGTACTTTAAACATATACCACATTTACAGGACTCTATAATATCTGCAATATTTTAACTAGATTATGAACAGACATTTTTATGCCCTCACCAATAATTGACCTGGGCATGTAGCGTTATTCTATGCTGTCATTCCGTCATTCCATTATAGTTAGTTTTCCACATTTGTTTTCACTTATTTTTTTAAGTATTGACATAATATTTGGTATGTACCTTCTTTATGATGCTATTAAATTTTAATTTAAGTTTCATTTTAATTGACCCATGTTATGGCCCTTGGAAATTGAGGGTGGGTCCTTTGGAAGCAGCCTTAACAACCAAATGTCATGTAATCATGGTTCCCATGTGTCAGGGAAAAGTCAGGTAATTTTTAATTTTTTCAAGGATATGGAATTTCAAAAAATTTGAAAATGTCTGAGAATTTTATATTTTTTTCTCAAGAGAAATTTGGATCAAGTTTTTTTCTTATCTGCCATATTCTTCCTGGTATACTGAACAGAACATTATGTTCTGTTTGATGGAAAAGTACAAAGGGGCATAAAATAGGCTAGAGCTTTAGGTGGTTTTTTTTTTTACATGATACAACTTAAAATGTTTTATGCCCCTTTGTACTTTTCCATCAATGCCATCTTTGCTAACAGTTTAATGGCAAACATGTAAACAAGCATATCTTGTGGCATTCTTGTTTTGAAACGTATTAGAATGTCAGGGAAAAATAGAACTGACAGGGAAACATCAGGAAAATGTCAGGGGATTTTTAATGGCATCAAGTGTCAGGGCATGTTGCCTTGAGCACATTGCAAAGGTAAAACTTTCTACCTCTTCTTCTAAAGCTGGTGATCCCTCGATATAAGTGAAATATTCCTGACTGGGATTTTAAACCAGTTCAGTTAATTAATCTACCAATCTACCAATCCTCACCCCCAGAAACAAAATTATCACCTGTCCATTATATCTATCCATCCATCCATCCAAATATTATGTCCGATCCATAATTTCTGAACTATGGATGGATTTTGTTAAAACCAAGTGAAGAGAGGAAGTAATGTCCATTGTGGTACTGCCGAAAACCATTACTACCAACTTGACTTGGCAAAATGTGGGATTTTAGATGGATGTAGCTTGATTTATTATATAAGCTTTTTACTTAAAAAACAAATTTTGTGCTCCGAAATAACTGTGAAATCATTAATTGTACGGCATTCACATCAGTGAAAGTGTACATTGCTATCGCTTTCTGCTAAGATCAGGCTTCTTTACAATGAACAGTATCACAGTGTATGAATGGAACTGTACCCAAAAAGGTAGCTACTGTTCGTCGAAGCGAGAAGAAGGTGTATCGGGAGACACGAGGTTGTTGATTATCTATCTTTCTAGCTCAATTTTAATGGATTTAGTTTATCCCTTTTATTTAATCCATCTTCACTATATAAAGCTTTAGTGGTAGCCATATGCTCTCAGAAAAGTGTCAATTTATATAAATATGATGATGAACATCATCAAACGCCGAGTCGTAGGCCTCTCACTTCTAGTTAAATGATGTAAAATACGTATTATTTCACATTGTATGTTCCATTATCAGTACCTATATGTAGAAAAATATTCTTAGATTCCCTAACTCATGTACAGAATATTACAAAACTCGTACTTACACTGAAAAAGCAAGTTTTCATTCCGTGGTCGAAAGTTAAAACTGTACCGGTAGTTTTCAACATCTGTATTGTTTCTGTACCGGTAGCTACTTTTCTCTTACACGCCATCCATGCGAGTTAGATGAAATTTTCAGTTTGATTAAATTTTTGTAATTCAATTATAAATTATAAATCATGTTTTTCTATTTAAGCAAAATATGTTATGGACAATATTAAAGATCAATAGCCTCTTAATTATAGTACATTTTGCAATTGCATTAAAATATATCCTATACTGTAGCATGTTTTGGCAATTTATTACTCAAATTTCCATATTGCAAAGACTGAGGGGGTGATAGCTATAATATAGAAATATTATTAAACGTAAGCTACTATTCGCGACGAGAACAAGATTATTACCCTTTGAGAATTAATCTATGTGCGTGAGATTTGCTAGTGTGTTTACTATCAGTCATTAGCAATGAATTTGGCTGTATGTTCATTGCAAGGATTAAGACAGGAGTGGACAAGGGACTCAGGAAGGAACATGCAGGATTTAGACCAGGGAGAGTAACAACAGAGTATCCTGAAAAAATACTAGAACAAGCAAATGAATTCAGAACTCCAATATACACATACTTTGTGGACTTTGAAAAGGCATTCGACTCGGTGCACAGGAAGAGCCTTTGGACGATAACGAAGAGCTATGGGATTCCAACCAAAATCACTAATGCTATAAGAGGGATGTATGAGTGATTCAAATGTGCTGTCATTGAAGAAAATGAAACATCAGAGTGGTTCGCTATTAAAAGTGGTGTAATACAGGGATGTGTAATGTCAGAGTTTCTTTCTAATAGTAATACATGTAGATTGGATGATAAAGAAAACAACAAATGTAGTGAAAGAAGAAATAAGAAGTGACTTTACAACATTAGTGTTAGGTCTTGGGTTTGCGGAAGATATAGCACTTTTATCCTCCAAATTCTAAGACCTGAATGATAAGACTAGGAAAATGACTCAAGAGGCATCAAGGATATGGCTTAAATTAAATTCAAAGAAATAGACTTAAGGATTTGGAACACCAAAAATTGGAAAAAATACAAAGATGCACCTATTTAAGACCTTATTAGGACTAATATTGTTTTATGAAAGTAAAACGTGGAAAAGAACGAAGAAAGATGAATACCTCTTACAAACAGTTTCCAAACAAAATGCCTCAGAAAGATACTAAGAATAAGATGGCAACAGAAAGCCCTAAATGAAAATAATATTGAAAACAGCTAGACTTAACAACATAAGCTATGAGATCAGGAGAAGAAAGTGGAATTGATTCGGACAAATACTATGGAAAGAGGGAACAAATGACTGAAAGACAACACTAGGGTGGCAGCCAAAGGGAAAAAAGGGAAGACCTAAGTCCACATGGAGGAGAACAACGAAAAAGGAAAGAAACGCTGCTGGATGGAGTAGATGACCAAAGCAACAACGAAGTACAGACAAAACTGGAAGGATAGCGTTGAGGCCTTATGCACCTTCTGGCGCAGAGAACATTAAGTTAGGTTTATGGTTTTCAATGCACTAGCGCACACTCAGGGCGACTTTAAGGTGCGAGTAGTTTTAAACTTAAGTTCAAGCTCAATGCCGTAAAAAATAAAAATGTATGAAGACTATTTGCAGTAACAACAATGGTAAGACACAATCTGTATAAATGAAAGTATTTTATTTTACGACAATCTTTTTTTTTGGCCAAAGCAATATCACAAGTTTAAGAGGAGTTGAGTTGATTAAATGCGTTCTACGTCCAAGTCATGAATATTTAACTTATATCAAGAAATCGCTAGCTTTATTGCGCCAAGCCTACCATGACACGGGACCTCGTTTATTTTAAGTTCCCATCCGAAAGAACCGTGACTTTCATTTCGTAAATTACTAATGCCGAGTGCTTGGCGAAAAAACGTCACTTCCCACTTCCAAGTTTTGGGTCAGACCTGGTCGGGATTCGAAGCAACGACCTCTCACTTACGGAGCGAGCACTCTACCAACTAAGCTACCACATGGGTTATGTTCAAAAGGAAGTGGTGGCTGTATTACCTAATAATACTTATACAACTAATTAGATAAAATCATATGGTATAAGCATAAACGTACTAAAATCTCTGACTAGAAAAAGAGAAATTTCCCCAGTATCCCAGAGAGATTGAAGTTAAAGTATCACAATAAAAACTACCGGTACAGTGTTTCTGTTACTAGAAACTCACTACCGGTACAGACAAAATATAAACTACCGGTACAGTAACATCTTGTCAGTCATGTCGTTTGAATCAATATTTTGAATGTTTCTGTGCCAAAGTAGATTTTGTAACTATATAGACTTATTGAAAAAAAGGTTTGTTTTTATTATGTATTTTAAAATTCTCGGATATTTTCGGTTAAATGAGCATAAATCTACATTTTAGATAGGTCCAGCGTTGCTCAAATACGTGTTCATGACCGTTCTTAATGGAATATTTAATTTATTTTGAGATTCTAAAACATAGAAATACGCCCAAGAAAAAGATAGAGAACAATTGCTTACTTGCCGTATTTGATTTCGAGTTGCTATTTACGCAACAAGAAAATAAGAAACAATTTACTCGTTGACCTCATTGTCTCTCGCTTCGACGAACAGTAGCTACCTTTTTGCGTACAGTTCCGTTCATACACTGTGAGTATGTTGGAGAAATAGTGCACCTTTTAATTGAACCTGAAAGGATTATATCCATTCTATTGTGAGATATGAATTCTGGGACGTGTAATGCATTTGCTGACATATCGACATCTAGATTGAATTTTCAGAATCTATTAACATGTCACGTCAAAATGCATCAAAATAATTTGGCAGTTTGGCGAACTAACCTCATAGACTACAATAAAAAGTAGTACGAGAAATTTGGGTCCTAAGATTTGTACATTTAATAAAATATTTTAAAAAACATTCTTTTGTCCTTTTTTTTAATCTGGTCGCTTCCAGACAGAAATGTTTATTTTAGGTTTCTGTTTGAACCGATTTTTCTGTAATTTCATGGCACCGTGGAACACAGGCATGCCCCAAACACATGGCTAATTTGCATATATTCATGAACTACGATATCCAACATGCCAGTGTTGAACAACCTGACTGTTTTCTTATGGCGTAGTGCCTACCCTTTTTAGTCAAGTACCCTGTTGTCCTTTTTAAAATGATCACGACACCCTGTTGAAGAAATAAATAATCTTCTTAAAATATAGAATATATTTTCCATACATTATTACAGGTAAAAGATATATTTCTTCCATTTTGTCCATCATATTCAAAATTTAAAAAAAGCCATATAAATGTGGGTGTTTTGAGTGTTTGAAACTTAAACAACAATTTTAAATTTAAACAACAACTGTGATTATAACATAAGCAAATGTACTGTACTTTGTTTGTAGACCTTTTTCATTTTGAAAAATACGTTTTCTGATATATTTCATGAATTGACCTTAGATGTATAGGTGAGATTTCATCTGGACCTCTAGGTGGGGAAGGAAATGGCATCCTGATCTCATCTGAATAATTAATTATGAATATCACAATTGTTTTAATGCCATTCAAATTGAAGGTGTGTGTTTTTTTGCCAGGACTCTGTTCCTGTGTGTCCTTAGAGTATTTTTTTTATCATTCGTTACAAATTTGATGATGTATAAAACAACTTCTCTGATGGCTTAGGGTATCTTAAATACTACCCTTCAAATTACTGTACCTTTCAAGTGAACATATGGTGCTGTTTTCTGCCTCTCTCCTTGTTTTGTTTGTGTTTTCACTTGATGTCTAATACCTTATACTGATGGACCCTGTCATGCAAGCTACCCACTCTGGTTATTAATTAGAAATACTGAAAAAAAGAAAGAAAGAAAGAAAGAAAAAACAAAACAACGTCAGTGGGATTCGAACTCCTGGACCCTGTGTTTGATAAAAATTATAATATCATAGTCGTTTCCATTACACCATGAAGACAACATATATTGTGCACTGTTATATACAATGTATAAAATTTGTTATGTCACCACAAAGGCCAGTAACTCTTCATTTGTTCTACATCTTCCTTGAAAAGACATATAAAATCGGGAGACATATTTTAAAAAAACCATATTGTATGTTATTCGTTCGACAGGTCAGATAAACCCCAAATGAAACACACATAATCTCTTCCAGCTCTCTCTCTCTCTCTCTCTCTCTCTCTCTCACATTTAAACAAAACCGGGAAGATATTTGTATTTATTATAATTTTGTAGTATTTCATTAATATTGATGTAATGATTTATAAAACATGACCAATATCTCTTTCGAAAAGTTAATAAATTCATCTCAAAATACATTGCCATACCGAGTGCTCATCCACACCTGCTTTAAACCTGTATAAATGTTGTATTAATTAAATAACTCAACCTCATCTTCTTTAGTTGCCATATCTTAACACATCCAATACCTCAAATCAATTGATAAAATCAGAATTAACTTCAACTCGTCCTTAAACGTCAAGTAAATTGAGGCACAACACATGTGTTTGACTTTCATGTTTGTGACGTAACTTCATCATGGTTTTTACGAACAGAGAGTAATCTCTGGGAGTATTGTCATGAGAGCCAACAACACCAGCTGGCAAGAAAATTGTTGATATTGCTAAATGGGGGAAACAATGCAGGGGAAGCATATGGGTTATGAAGGGTACCAGAGAATCCAACAAGGGGAAGCATTACATCCCACATAAAGTGTCTCATGTAATGAAATATTTAATTTTTAGCTCACCTGACCAAAAGGTCATGTGAACTTATGGCATAGCGCAGCGTGTGTATGTGCGTGCGTGCATGCATGCGTGTGTGCGTGGGTGCGTCGTTAACACCTATTTTCGACATCTCCTCTGAAACTACAAGACAGATTTCAATGAAACTTGGAGAGAAGTATATATGGGCTGGTGCAATTCAGATTTGTTCGTGGCGTTGCCTTGGCTACCATAACTAGGTCAAGGTGACCTAGGGGTGCAAAAATCTTAAAAAATCTTCTTCTCCGACAGTATTGATTGGAGAAAAAATCTGATGTGATATTTGGCTTCTCTAGGGTCTTAAGCCTTTAGTATGTTCATTTTGTGAAATTCGGACAAAATATAAGTTATGCATTTTTGCGTTTAATTTTGAAAAAATAGTAAAATAGCTTCAAATTGTTATAACTTGACTATTCAACCAGATAATGACATGGGGTTTTTAGTTTTGACATCTTCTTGTTAGTATCTTAAAAATGAGGTCAAGATCAATGGTGAAGGTCGTGACCTAATTTTTTTTTACCTCTGATTATAATTATTATTTGGAAAACCATAATTTTTTTGTATAGGCATGTATATTAGAATGTTGTAGGTATTGATACGATGATCATTTTGATGTATAGAAAAAGGTTATGGGTTCAAAGGTCAAGGTTACAGATGCAAAACAATACCGAAATGGTTAATTACTTTAAAAACTATAAACTTTTTGTATAGGCATTTATCTTAGAATGTTGTAGGTATTGATACAACGATCATTTTGATGTATAGAAAAAGGTCATTGGTTCAAAGGTCAAGGTCACAGATGCAAAACAATACGGAAATAGTTAATTATCTCGAAAACTATAAACATTTTGTATAGGCATATATATAAGAATGTTGTAGGTTTTGATACAACAATCATTTTGATGTATAGAAAAAGGTCATGGGTACAAAGGTCAAGGTCACAGATGCGAAACAATACTGAAATGGTTAATTATCTTGAAAAAACTATAAACTTTTTGTTTAGGCATGCATATTGGAATGCTGTAACAATCATTTTGATGTATAGAATAAGGTCATGGGTTCAAAGGTCAAAGTCACAGATGTAAAACAATACTGAAATGGTTAATTATCTTGAAAAAACTATAAACTTTTTGGATAGGCATGTATATTAGAATGCTGTAGGTATTGATACAACGGTCATTATGATGTAAAGAAAAAAAGTAATTAGGGTTTCAGTATTTATGTTTTCTTTAAATCTATCAGCTAGCCATTAGTTATCAGGTGAGCGTATCAGGCCCATGGGCCTCTTGTTAAAATCTGGACAGGCTGAACGACAGTTAATTGACAAACCTTGCGCATACTATAATAATGTAGTGCTGGTATGCGAGCGTCATTTATGAGAACATCGGTATCAGTGTGCAAATAATGTATAAATCGATTATGCTGTATGGAATATGAAAATGAATATGCATCATTGTTTAAAGCTATTTGGAACAGAGTTTGATGCAATGGCTACATTATAGTAGTTCTTACATTACTAGCGTATGAATTTTTAAAATACATCGTAACCGATTTATGAATGAGGTATAACCCATGACAGCAAAATTTCTGGTGGATTCCGGTGGGAATTATCTGACCACTGCGATTTGCGGTGGACGATTTTGCTGGTGGTAAAATATTGAAAGGGCTAGTCCTCCAGATCATCCACCGGGCTCATCAGTTTTAAGGATTAAATTAGTGTATTGTAATCATTTGTGTTTTCCGTTACCCTTACAGTTAACGATTCACGACAGATAGAAAACATTGGTTGTTTTACACTGTCAAGTCGATGTCTTTGTATGCTGTTTGATTCTATTGTATATTGTTGCTGAATAAAGCAGCAAATCCAAATTATTTTGTTTTTATGTAATAAAATCCAAGTTTAGAAATGATGAAAAATGTTTTAATCCAAGTCTATTAAAATTGCATTAAGTCTTCCTTATTTTAGTCACGTAGGCCCAATCTAAGGTTCACCAGTTTAACCCGAAAACTTCGTCAATTTATACAATGAAAGAGGAACTAAAAAAATTATTCCAGTTGCGTTTATTTTCCCGTTTTTAAATTACAACATGTACATCAGAATTGGAACAATGTTTTATGTAAATGGTAGGAAGTATCGCAATTATTGGAAACATAGTAGTGGTGGAACAACAAGGACATGTGCTGTCTGCTGAAAATGTATATATATATTGGGATTTTCTTATTTATTTCATTGAAAACGTTACCATTTTAAATACCTGGCAATTTATTTCCTTTTACTAAAAGGTATAATTTTATTGGTAAATAAGAAAAACTCTTCTCTTAGGAAAATGACCAGAAAAAATATATAATTTCTTATTCAGCTCGCAGGCCTAATCCTGTGAAATTCATGTGAATTTTTTTATGAAAACTAGTGATGTGTTCCTTGAAATTAAGAAGAAAACACTCGTTTTACAATTAGCATAATAGTTTTTGGTGGCAGAGTGATCTAAGGTTCGACTCCCACTGGAACAGATCTATACATAGACGGAGACAGTATGTCGGTTCTTGGCGCAGATGGTGATATTCTCTGTGTAATCATGTTCCCTCCACTATTTAAAAAGATATAAGTCGAAGAATCTTGACAGGACATAAAACACCATTACTCCACTCTGATAACAGATAATCTGAGGTTATAAATATTCAACAAATATCCTCAGATCGCTATGAAAAAGTTTTTTTTTTTCATGGCTTACATCGATGAATTCAAAAATAAAGAAATCATAATATGTATAATAATTAAAATTAAAATTTATTTTATTCAGATTATAACTCTTCTTTAAAAAGTAATAAAGTTGAAAATAATCATCACCCACCAACATAGCCACCCTCACACCCTCATGTGCGCTCGACACACACACACACACGTGAACAAGGTATCACTGCTGGCAAACAGTGACAAGGTGCAGGTTTCACAATGATTCCTTCTTAAATTGGACATTTTCCCCCAATAGCTGGATGTGTACAGTAAATTTGTCAGATTTCATTTAAGGAAAATCTTAGCCAACGGCAGGTAAACGGACAAAATTCCCGTAGATTCAAACCTTGGCGGTGGAAAATTAATCCCTTCATATCGGCAATGCTTGACACCGCGGCGCATGAGCTGTACATGTAGTTGGAAAATCCTGAACTTATTGTTTTGTTTGTTTGGTTTTTTTTAGCTCATAGGCTCAAATAAGCTATTGCTATCTATCTTCATCCGTCGTCCATCATGCATCGTCCGTCGTGTGTAAACTTTTCACATTTCAATCAAAACTGCAAAGCCAAATTGGATGATATTTGGCAGTAATGATGTCTGTGTGTGGGGCTTTCAGATTTGCACAAATGAAAGGATTATGTCCCCTTGGAGCCCCATAAAGGGAAAATTGTGAAAATCTAAAAATCTATCTCTCTGAACTTACAAGAGATATAGCTTAGATATTTCATGTGAAACATACGTAGGGCACCTAGTTTCAGATTTGCACAAATCGTAACTGTGAGGGCCAAAATGGGGAAATGGCATGGTACTTAAGGGGGAAATTGCTAAAAATTAATGTATTTTTCAATATATCTTGAAAGCTATAAACTTTTTGTATAGGCATGTATATTAAAATATTGTAGGCATTTGCACAATTATCATTTTGATATATGAATGAAGGTCATAGGTTCAAAGGTCAAGGTGGTCATAGATGCAAACAAATACTGAAATGGTTAATTATCTCAAAAACTATAAACTTTTTTTATAGGCATGTAAATTGGAATATTGTAGGTATTGGCCTAACAATCATTTTGATATATGAATGAAGGCCATAGGTTCAAAGGTCAAGGTCATAGACCTCGAAGAATACTTAAATGGCTAATTATCTCAAAAACTATAAACTTTTTATATAGGCATGTATATTAGAATAGTGTAGGCATTTGAACAACGATCATTTTGATATATGAATGAAGGTCATAGGTTCAAAGGTCAAGGTCATAGACATGAGCAAATACTTAAATGGTTAATTGTCGCAAAAACTATAAACTTTCTGTATAGGCATGTATATTGGAATATTGTAGGTATTGGCCTAACGATCATTTTGATATATGAATGAGGGTCAAAGGTTCAAAGGTCAAGGTCACAGATGCAAAAGAATACTGAAATGGTTAATTATCTCAGAAACTATAAACTTTTTTGTATGGACATGTATATTAGAATATTGTAGGTATTGGCCTAATGAACATTTTGATATATAGATGTTTTAGCTGTTTATAAATAATATATTGTAACTAGACTTTAGATATGTTATATGTACCATTCTTATGTAATAATTATTAAACATTCTTGCATATTATTGGCCCTTACTGCTGAAAATGTTTACATCTCTTTTATTAATCTCATTGACCAATCTCTGCATGAGATATGTACTCAGCCTCAGGTGAGCGTTTATGCCCATGGGCCTCTTGTTTTAAATATTAAAAACGAACTGTGAGTGATTGTTGTTTGATTTTCTTCAGTAGAGAAATGCTTGAAATCTTGGAATCTTGGAGAAATCTTGATAAATTGCTAGACTTTCACATTTGGTATTATCAACATGATATTTGTCAGATGCGTTTGATAGCTATCTTTTTTCTTAACGAATTGCAAATAATGAAAACTATCCTAACTGCCTAGAGTGACCTCAAAAGTGATTTTCTAAATTATAACTTTTAATTGGATATTTTCAAGCTCATAATGGATAAAATTTGGTTTTTAAGCAGCAGCAACCATAAAAGCAAGTTTCTATGCAACTTTTCTCTTTTGTGTGAGCTGCGGTGTTGAATTGTCGCTTGCCTTGAAGGCCACTCGTTATCCATAAATCAGAATGGTACCATACCAGAAGTCTTCATGCTTACAATCATGTACAATATAACTACATGTATATCAGTGTAAAACATAAATGTTAGGCTTTCTTTTCCAGTCTCTCTGTTTTTCTAAAAAATTTCATTTTGGTCTAATAGTGAATGTTTGGCTTGAGAGGGTGATTTAGGCAGTAATACGTTACTCTCACGCACAATACCCAAATCTTTGACAGCAGCCACATGTCATGATAAAACGTATTTGTGGCGAACCTTTTCTTGTGATGAATTTCTCTGCAGGATATAAAGAATAAAGTCAACCCAACTGAAAAAAGTCTGGGTAGATAACTTCGTACATCACATAGTGGGAGTGCCACTGTATTTGTATAAAATGATCGAAGCTGAAAGAAAGAGGAGCAAATCTTTTCTGATTCGGCAATGAACCGCCCCAGTTAAGCGCCCCTTTATTTTGGGGCTTGGTCGTGGGAGCAAACTCACTCAGTGGTAAATCGACAAACATTCTACTTTGCGATTTTCCCCGAAATTTTTTGGATCCTGCTTGTCATTTTATTGCCGTTTTGTATAGTACCTTTAACTGTCAGCATTTCCAATAATGAAAAAAGAAAGGTGCCCATTTCTCACTTGTACAGGTGACATTTACTTGAAATAAAGTGGTGTATCTTCATGAAACTCGATTAAAGATCAGGGAACTATACTTCACACTTCTGAGAATCTAATTGGGTTTTACTAGAAAAACGACCTAGTGTTGTATGATCAAGGTTTATATTGTGAGAGTTAAAATCTTTGCAATGGTAACATTCATAAGTGTTCTTACTTTTTGAAACATATGGTCTTAATTAGCTCACCTGGCCATAGGCCATGTGAGCTTTTATCATGTTTTGTATTAGCCTGTCGTTTGTCTGTAAACTTCTCAAAAAAAAAAAATCTTCGCTGAAACTGATAAATGAATTTGCTTGAAACTTTTTACCATGTTTGCTACAAAGATTTCTCATTTTCGAGTGATCCAACAAGATCAAGGCCGTCTTAGTATGCATAGTTAAGTGACGCAGACACAAATTGATTCCGGTTGGCCATTTGTGATATGATCACTATTTTCCTGCAAAATTTATAAGTTGTTTCAATTTCAATGATATATACATGGGAATATACAGATTTTAATGTTGATGACAAAATATTGTTCTGAGTGATGGCGGCCATTTTCCTGTCAATCGTGCCAGGTGAGCAATTCAAGCTCCTTTGAGCTCCTTTTTATAAGACAACAGTGTATACAACTGTATATTGGAATTTGAAGTTTTCATTGAGCTTCCCTATGTTTGACAATGTTTCCTCAGGATTTGACATTCGCTACATTGGTAGCAACAGCATTTTAAAATCAGCGCCTGTGAAAAAAACCAGTCTTCTCAAAAATGGAGAGTATTTATAAAAGTTTGCAGCTGAACAAAATGTACTTTGTAAAATCTTATGCAAGGCATATATTGTAAATATTGAATAAATTACAAGATGCACACCACATACACAAAAGACAACCACTGAACAAAAATTGTAGAATGCTTATGACAATTTCAAAAAAGAACACTGAAGTTTTCAACTGAATAAAACTTGTCTTGCCACAACCAAAGATAGAACTAAATACAGATGTACAGGAGACAAGAAAATTGCATGTATTATGCAACATCTGATTCTTAAGTTTTCAGCATTGCAGAATATATGCCTACTTTGAAAACATTTCTCTGAAAAAACCTGTGAAGAATAATACATATTGAAAAAATGAGACTCGGTGCAATCTTTACTTGTACTTAAAAACTGACACAGATATAACATCCTTCATGATGATAGGTAATTAGCAATTGTACAAGATGCTTGCATTTTGTTCTCACTCTCTGTTTGCTGGGCACCTTTGGTGCTTTGATTCTCAATCGTGACGTAATGTCAAAGTGGCCCATATATTCACGTTGACTCAAAGACGAAGCGTATAACCTGTATGGATGAAGATCTTACCTTATGACATCAGTCAGGAAGAGGAGGACAGGATGTTGATTTCATCACCAAACCACCATTATATGGAAGTGAATCACAATTCTCCCATTCTTGATAGTCCCAGTCCTAGCAGATTGCCAAAAACATTTATGCATTCATAACCAACTATCGTAGTCCTAGTTGTTGAGGGAAACCCCAAGGACCAATCGTCACAAGACTGCTAGACCTCGAAGTGATGGAAGATTACCTGAAGAGAGTAGAGAATTTTGTATTGAATAAAACTGCTTATGTCAGGGAGTTCATTTGTATGGAAGTGGACTACATCGAAGCGACAGGGTGATATTGTGAACAAGAGTGAATCGCCAAGAGCTGAAGTGGTCATCAATGACAATTCGCCTTCAAAATACCTGTTGCTGACGAATTACCAGATCTTGTACCAATAATGATATGAAAATTACCTTCAGTACCCAGGAGGCTGAGCAGAACTAATTGAGAGTCATGCTGTATGGAAGCGAAACTGGAACTATGTGTAGTATCTGGTTGCAAGGATTTTAATACTAACATTAAGGGTTATTGTTACCATCATGTGTCGGGGGTATTTCAGGAATTGTTACCATGTGACAATCAATTATTCGTTGAATAGCATCTGCTTCGATGACACAGCACCTTGGGTGTTTGATAGACCAGCAGATTTACACAGCACCTTGGGTGTTTGATAGACCAGCAGATTTACACAGCACCTTGGGTGTTTGATAGACCAGCAGATTTACAGCACTTGATAGATCACATCACCTTCTTGAAGCTTTCACTGACGAAATGTCCATTGTCCATATTGACCTAGTTTTTACAAGCTGTAAATTGCCATCTAATGGTACATTTTGTCATAGCTCCAATAACTTTGGTGAAAAATTCAACTTCTTGACTCAGTTGTTGTATTTTGTGATCCTATTTCCTAACCTTCTGTTTAGGGGATTGCAGAAGTACCGGTGGCAATGCTGATGAGGTCAATATTAGCCATTTGTATTTATAAAATATAATAGATTGAAATTACAATTATCTTGATATTAATGTTAATGTTTAACATCTTTACAGATATTGTACAGTTACGAACATCATTTGTAAAGCACCATACGGATGTTACAGACATCATTATGCATAGTTAAACATCTGTGCCAAAATTTTAAATGCCAAGTACTCTTGATAGAGTTGTTATACACTTCATCAGCTAAACTAGGAGAATTTAAAGAAAATTGAAATAAGATGAATCTACTATCATCAGCTTACCACCCTGTGTAAATGGTCAGATGATTCTTATTATATCCCCTGCAAACTAGTTTAAGGGGGGTATATAGAAATCATGATGTCTGTATGTTGGTCTGTCTGTCCGTCTGTCCCTCTCTCCATCCGTCCATCCGTGTAAAATCCTGTCTGGGCCATATCTCATAGCTGCTTTGGAGGACTGTCATAAAACTTACATAAATAACCTTCATGGTCCAAAGGTGTGTCATGACCTTGAACTAAGGCCATATCGGAAAGGCCAAGGTCGCAGGAAATCATTAATTGTGTGTGTGTGTGTGGGGGGGGGGGGTTATTTTGCTCTCAAGAGAGAGTTCTAGTTTTTATATGAAAAAAATTGTATACAGATGTAGTAACTTTAAAAAATTAAAACTATTGAATAAAATCCTCATTCATTCTTAAGTCCTAATTTAAACAGTGATAAATGTTTTTGGAATACACTTTGAAATAATTTTATTTTAGGCCATAACCATGGATACACCAGACACAGGAACTCATACATCTAGCATGGTAGATGAAACATTTTTTGTGGTAAAGAAATGTATCAGGTATGATTTTTATGGTAACACTTTTAGTTCCACACTTTAAGGTATTTATGAGAGAGTCAATAAGTAACCAGCCTAACTTAATTTGCAGTTTAGATCCACCTCTTCTTTTTGATATCATTTTTAGCTTAACTGGCTATCCCCAGCTGAGCTAATGGTATGGTGAAGTGTCGTGCATCTGTGCGTGTGCGTAAACTTCAATTCTCTTCTCTGAAGTCACTTGACCAAATGAAACCAAATTTGGTGTGGTATAAATAAAAAATTAAAAAAAAAAACAGAAAATTGGTCATTACACATTTATTATTATTAATTATTTTATGATATAAGATTTGGCCTGTACATGTATATACATAAGTTACACTTTTTTGTCAGCATTCTGATAACTTCATTTTCTCAATAGAATTTAATGAAACTTGATACAAGGGTTTATCATGGTATTATCTTGGACGATTTCATATTTTGTAACTGGCGAACCCTATTTGACAGAGTTATTGCCTTTGTTTATTTGAGTCAAATATTTCTATCAGCAATCTAAAAACTTTGATTCTCAAAAGAATTGAATGAAATTTGATACAAGGGTTTATCATGGTAATATCTCAAACCAGTTTATGTTTTTTTAATGGCAAAGCCTATTTGTCAAAGTAATTGCCCTTTGTTTATTTGAGTGAAATATTTCTGTCAGCGCTCTAAAAACTTTTTTTCTCTTTGGAATTAAATGAAACTTAATATCAGGGTTTATCATGGTAATTTCTAGGACAAGTTCATCCTTTTTTTAGTGTCGAACCCTATTTGACAGAGTTATTGCACTTTGTTTATTTGCATGAAATATTTCTGCCAGCACTCTAAAATCTTTATTTCTTGACAGAATTAAATGAAATTTGATACAAGAGTTTATGATCGTAATATCTTGGACGAGTTCATGTTTTGGTACTGTCAAACATTATTTGACAGAGTTATTACTCTTTGTATGTTTGAGTGAAATATTTCAGCTGAACCAAAGAATTAGTTGAGCTATTGCAATCTATCACTGTCCGTTGTATGTCATGTGTTGTGTGTCGTGCGTTGTGTGTGAACTTTACATTTTAATCATCTCCTCTAAAACTACTCGACCAAATTTGATGAAACTTGGTAAATAATCATGCCTGGGTTATAGGCTTTCAGAATTGTGTTCAGGGTTTGGCCACGCCTAATGTGATGGCGGGCATTATTAAATTAATAATTATTAAAATAGGCAAAAGACAAAAAAAATCTTCTTCTCTAAAACCAAAATGTGCAGGCAAATTTTGATTGGATATTTGGATTCAGGATACCTTGTACCATAAAAATTGTGCTTTTCATACAAAATTTGACAAAATATAGGTTACACGTTTTTTGTAAAACAAGACATTTATTGTTATAACTCAACAACGCTGGAGATAATTGTATGGAGTTTTCACTGTTGATCTTGTCTTGTTATTTTCTTTAAATTGATGTCAAGGTCAGAGGTCTAGGTCATGTTCCAGTTTTTTACCTTTGATAGAATTGCTATTTTTTTTAACAATTTGAATACAAAACATCATATTGATAATGCATGTATGTGAACATCATTTGATCATCAATCATGAGTGTGTTTAAAAGTTTACACAAGTCCTATAAAAATCTGTGACAGCTACTGAAATATGCTGGTATATTTTCCTTCAACTTCTATGTAATATGCCAGTCACATCTTTCAAAACCCCCATATCTGTATGAATGGGTAGATTTCAATTTTCTTCCCTTTTACAGCATATTTGCAACTACGCTGTAGATCAGCACGGCAGTGCTATGTTTAGTACAAGCTATAATAAAAATGCAAAAATCCTTGCATATAATTGGCTCTTACTGCTGAAAATTTGGACTTCTCTTTAATTAATGTCATTGACTATTGAACCTCTGCATGAGATATGTACTCAGCCTCAGGTGAGCGTTAAGGCCCATGGGCCTCTTGTTTACATAGCAATATATATATATATTATATATATATATATATTATATATTTATTTGTAAGGCCACAGACCCATATAGTAGTTACATAGTCAAGTGGTGCAGTGGTTTTTTAGCTCACCTGAGCCATAGGCTTGTATATTTGACAATTTTTTGGTTGACAAGAGAATAACAAATTTATGAACATTTGGGGACTGAAAAAATAGTTTTGGTATAAATTGATGTGTTGTATCCTCTTAAAATTTACCAATAATTAAAAAATGATATTCATCTTTAATTAACCCCAAGATTACAAAACTTACAAATTCTGTTTTGTTTTACAATATTTTTTATATCTACCTTTCTCAACAATTAAATCACGGGAACTAATACGGACATTTGTTATGATTCTACAGTATTTTGTTTAGTTGAAAATGACTTTTGAACAATTTGTAAAATGATAACCTTGAAGTGTTATCTATATTTTTTCTCCACTTTTAGAAATATATATCTTTTAACTTTTGTATAATGTCATCAATATAATTCTCAATATTTATATTATTTTGATATTCCCATATAAAATTAAATCCACAATCACACAGAATTATTTAACTTTGATGACCAGTTTGTATTACCAAGTTGATCGTAAAAAACTAACATATTATACGCTTTTTACGAACAGGGAAGGTACTTCCCTGGAAGTATTGGCATAGGGCTTGAAAAATCTGCTCGAGCAATTCACCGAACAACTACTCTGACTTTTATCTGTTGGAGAAATGAAATAGTTCGTTAGATGCTTTAATGTCAAGATGTAATAAAAGTGAATTGTGTTAACTGCAAGGAGTATTTTAATATCCAAGTAGTAAGAGAGGTCCTCATTGGTAAAGGCCGATGTTAGTTATTTTTCTATAATTTGCAAGTATGTAACAGTGCGGCGCAATAATATTTCGTGTTTGGGATATCCGACCTGGATCATGAATATTCATTGGGTATTAAAATTCATTCCTGTCAGTTTGCCGGTAGTGAAATTATGCATGACAAAAAAGTAGAAAACTTCAAATCAAAGATTTTTCCCAAAAAAGTGATACGAAACTGAAAAAAGAAGTTTATTTACAAGTTCATTGGCTTTGTTGATAAATCGTTTGTGACTCGTGAAGTCGTGTACTGGCTATATCAATACCGTAGTTCATATGCAAATTAGCCATGTGTTTGGGGGCATGCCTGCATTTGACACCCAATGCCCCAGCTCAAATGTATTCACATAGCGTAGTGACTGACCTTTTTAGTCCAGTACACCCTTGCCCCTTTTAAAATGATAATGACACCCTGTCCTTTTCAGTTATCAGTTAAATATCAAAACGACATGCTTTATTCTCGAATCTCTGCTACATACTTCCAATCTTCCGCACACACTCCACTTCTCACCATATGTCTCCGAAGACAGACAATTTCATCATCAATGTCCATTTAAATACTATTTCCAGTTGTTTAGTTTGAATCAACAAAATAAATTGACAAGAAAGAACAACTTAAATCAAAATCTAAACAAAACTGAAAAAAAACGATGTTTTAAAAATTATCAGATAAAATTTATTTACCTTGTAAGTCCTTATTAGATTGTTTTTACAGTGGATATCCGATTAAAGTTGTTGTCAGTAGTTGAATCCATGGTTTTTACAACCCTTAATTTCTTTTCATGAAGCCATATTACTTTATTTCACATAAAATAAACAAATGGACATGCAGGAAAACAAAAACAGTTATTGTGCTTTCTTAAGTTCTTCTGATTTCTAGAGCACCGTTGGTGTAGTAGAACAGTAACTAAGGGCGGGGAAAATAGGATACCAATCTTGTGAACTCAACTCCTCTTACAGTTTTCAACCAAAAACCTTGAAACTTCACAGAATGTTTCTATATATATTGAGGATGTGCACCTGACTTTATGGAAATATTTCAATATTTTTTCCCCATTTTTCCAGACTTTGAAACTTAGTCACTTTTTAGCAAGTATTTGAATGGGGGTACCTACTTTGTGAATCAACTCCTTTTACAGTTTTCAACCAAAAGCCTTGAAACTTCACAGAATGTTTATATATATATTGAGGATGTGCACCTGACTTTATGGAAATATTTCAGGATTTTTTCCCATTTTTCCAGACTTTGAAACTTAGTCATTTTTAGCAAGTATTTGAATGGGGGTACCTACTTTGTCAATCAACTCCTCTTACAGTTTTCAACCAAAAACCTTGAAACTTCACAGAATGTTTCTATATATATTGAAGATGTGCACCTGACTTTATGGGAATATTTCAGGATTTTTTCCCATTTTTCCAGACTTTGAAACTTAGTTACGGTACTATGTACTGTATATATAAAAAGATGATCAAAGATGTGCACCTGACTTAATGGCAACCCGGCCTATCGAGTCATTGACCCATTTTATTTGATGAATGTAAGATAAAATACACTTTAAATAAAGTACACCAATTGATTTATATTCCCTTTTCATTTATAATTTTTCTTTAAGTATTATTTTTTTAATTTTTGGAACAATTAAAAATTATAAAATATTATCATGGGTCATTTGAAATGGTAAAAATAACATGTAAAATGTAACAATCAATTTTGCAAGTTTATTTTACAATTTAAACATAACCCCTTCTCCCTATTGGGATATTAGAAAATAAACATTCCCTTTCGTGTGTAAAATTGCCTTTTTAGGTGACCCGAGCAACCTTCTGAAGGTGACCTATAGTGGAAGTTGTTTATCTGTTGTGGTGCTTGCATCATAAACATTTTCAACTTCTCCAAAACCAGTTAACCATTGATAGTGAAAGTGGATTCGGATGTTCCTTAGGCAAAGTTCTTTCAAGTTTGTGAAAATTGGTTGACCTTGACTATATTTCAGGTCACAGTGACCTAAAGTAACAAAACCTTAAAGGTCTTATTGTCTTGAACCAAAATGGATACGAGCTTGAAACTTCATATATTGCATCAGGACAAAAAGGTCTTCGTTTTTTTTGTAAAGGTGATTGACCTTGACCTACATTTAAGGTCACAGTGACCTAAAATAATAAGACCTTTAAACATCTTGTCATGAACCAAAAGGACTATGACCTTGAAACTTTATATATAGCATTAGGACAAAAAAGACCACCAAGTTTGCAAAATTGGTTGTGACCATTTAAAGTCACATTGACCTAAAGAAGTAAAAATCTTCTTGTCATGTATTGAAAGGTCTAGGAGATTGAAACTCCATCTACATGTATAAAGCATCAGGAGATAAAGCTTTTACTAAATTTGCAAAGCTGGTTGACTTTGACCTACATTCAAGGTCACAGTAACCTTTCAACCTTATTTAGCATCACAATGAAAGGTAAACCTAGTTGGTAGTTGTCATGTATTGAAAGGTCTAGGAGATTGAAACTCCATCTACATGTATAAAGCATCAGGAGATAAAGCTTTTACTAAGTTTGCAAAGCTGGTTGACCTTGACCTACATTCAAGGTCACAGTAACCTTTCAACCTTATTTAGCATCACAATGAAAAGGTATACCTAGTTGGTAGTTGTCATGTATTGAAAGGTCTAGGAGATTGAAACTCCATCTACATGTATAAAGCATCAGGAGATAAAGCTTTTACTAAGTTTGCAAAGCTGGTTGACCTTGACCTACACTCAAGGTCGCAGTAACCTTTCAACCTTTTTTAGCATCACAATGAAAGGTATACCTAGTTGGTAGTTGTCATGTATTGAAAGGTCTAGGAGATTGAAACCCCATCTACATGTATAAAGCATCAGGAGATAAAGCTTTTACTAAGTTTGCAAAACTGGTTGACCTTGACCTACATTCAAGGTCACAGTAACCTTTCAACCTTATTTAGCATCACAATGAAAAGGTATACCTAGTTGGTAGTTGACCTAAAGAAGTACAAACATCTTCTTGTCATGTATTGAAAGGTCTAAGAGCCTGAAACTTGATATACATGTATACAGCATCAGGAGATAAATCGTTACTAAGTTTGCAAATCTGGTTGACCTTGACCTATATTCAAGGTCATAGTAAGTAAGTAGAATAACCTTGAAACATCTTATTGCCATGCATTGAAAGGCCTTGGCACTTTAGACTTCATATATTATTCCAGAACAAGAACCTATAGTAGGTTGCAAAGCTGATTGATGTTGACCTACTTTCAATGTCATAGTGACCTAAAGTAGTAAGACCTTAATGTCTTCATTTCATGAACCCAAAGGCCTATGAGTGGGAAACAAAAAAGGTCTATCTAGTATTGGAAGCTAGATTATCTAGACCTATATTCAAGGTCATGGTGACCTTAAGTAAAAGTTAAACTAAAAACACTTTGTCACGAGCAGAAATGACTAGAATGGTCAAACTTTATATAAAGAATCAGGACATAAAGCTTTACTAAATTTGCAAAGCTGGTAGACCTTTACCTACTCTCAGGGTCACAGTGACAAAAAATAAAGACTTGAAACATGTTTTTGTTATGAACTATAAGGCCTTATAGCTTGAAACTTAACATACAGCTAAAAACTTCTCTTGTAGCATCAGGACATGAAGCTCTTCCAAGTTTGTGAAGTGAATTACCTAGACCTACATTGAAGGTCACAGTGACCTAATGAAATGAAACCTGCTAACATCTTCTTGTCATCAACCAAAATGCCTTGGAGATTTAAACTTCATCAGAACAAAAAGTTCTATGAATTTGGGAAACTGGTTGACCTTGACATATATTCAAGGTTGTAGTGACCTTAAGTAGTATGCAAAACTTTAAAACGTCTTTTTTCATTTAATAAAAACATTAAGGCTTGTAATTTGATATATAGTATCAGGATATGAAGTTCTACTTTGTTTGCGAAGCTAATTGACCTTGAGCTATCTTCAAGCTCTACTAAGTTGGTTGACCTTAATCTCAGGTGACCATTGCTACAACAGCAGCCTACCTTTTTGAAATCCAGGCTGGAACACTGGTCTGACTCAATAGTGACAGTTCATATCATCTTATTAAATTTAATTTAAAAATAATCTATATTCACATGTTTAAAATATTTAAAAGCTCGTTATTTTGGTCCTTGGGAAGCATTTGGAGAAGAAATTAGAACAACATCTGGGACTGATGTTAAAATTTAATTGCCTTCTTTGACTGAATACTTTGAAATTACAAACAATACAGTTTATTTATAGTAGGATCAAGATCCAATTTTCCTGTTCGGTCAGCACCATCGGTGCTTTGATTTACAATTCTATCATCTGACATGGAAAGAATTTTCCCTAATATTTAAGAAGACATTTAACTGTTAAAATATACAATGGAAACCTTCCACATTCTGCTAATACAGCTAGATTGCTTGAATGTAAAGATGTATTTAGAAATCTTTTACATGCATATATCTGAACACTTTCTATAGAAGGATATGACTGAAACCCCCATATTTCAGCCCTATAAAACAAAATTGGACATACCTTTGTATCAAAAATTTTAAAAAATGTTTTAAATTTTAAATCTTCTATCTTATAAAGTGTTGACAACACTGATATTAACACCCATTTTCCTTTTTCAGCCAACTTTTCAGTCATAGCATACAATAAAAATCTACAAGAAAATAGTAATCCTAGATATGTATAAGTATTTACACATGCTAAATATTTCCCTTTAAATCACCATTTCTGGTTTTTACGAATGCTGCCTTGTCTGAACATGACAATTTGGATTTTATTGAAGTTAACCTCTAGTTTCCACTTATCACAATACAATATCTAATTGTGTCAGATATTCAAGCAATATCAACTGCAAAAAGCAAAATTAAAACTTGCAGAAGATCTTGAAAAAGTTGCACTCCTTTCAAATCTCATTCAATAATAGATTTTGTAAATTCTTCTATGATTAATGAGAATAATATCGGGCTTAAAACACAGCCTTGTCTCAGACCTAAAGTGCAATTAAAACATTCTGTATAACCATTTTTTGCATACATTGACTTCAATAAAATATAGATTCTATCAGAAAGCTCCTCATTGAACAAATATTCCTTAGTTTTCTCTTTTAATATAGTCAAAAGCTTTTATAAAATCTAAGTGAAATGAAATCTAATCAATAAATTAGTTTTAAAATGTGACAGAAGTCTTCAACACCAACAATGTATGTTATTATGCCCATTTAAATAAAAAAAAATTAACACAGATTTCGTATAGAATTAGGTAAATTCACTTGCCATTGTTGTTTATTTTTCAAAAAAAGTTATTATTTTAAAGTCTTATTGATCAACTATTTGAAGCACATTGTAGGACGCAAACTTTCAGGAATTCCTGTTGTTACAGGGATCACATTTCTAATCCAATGAAAATTTATCATAACATCACTTCCTAGGATCACCCTGAAAAAATGTCTTTGATGTTGAATCTGTATGCCGACAGAACTTCAACATATGATTTTTCTCAGCTGGGAAAATGATTTACATTAATTTTAGAAAGTTTAGCTGGAATGGTCTAAATTAAAATGATACCGGCACTTTGTACAAGATTTGGTTACAGGCGTAGAAAATTCTTTACCTGTCTGTCAATTTTAACCATAGTCTGGATTCATTTTAGAACCCAAATGAAATGTATCAAGAATTGAAGTGTTAAGTAAAATGCACTTCAATTTGATTAAAAGTGGTAACCAGCAGAAACAGTTTGTACATTTTCAATACATTTCACAAGAAATATCCACATGTCCAGCTGATCACTGTTTCAGATGTCTTATTTATTTAGCTTGACCGTAACTACATAAACAAACATTTTACAGATGAAAACTGATAATATCTGACAAAATTAAATTACTTTATTTCAATTAAAATCGCTTTTGTTAGAAAAAAATGTGATGTCTTGTCATTGTTTACTAAACGATTTGACAAAACGGAATAATTATAATTACCAACAATGAAATAGTTTGAAAACGCTGAAGAAGTTGTAATTTCATGTTTGTTGGTATATTTAGTTATATGTTTAATTATAGATGTATTTTTACACATTTTTAGTACAAAAATAATCTTTGCTGAAGAAATATTACCATTGAATGTGATCACATATTTAATGTTTCCATTGCAGTAGTTCAGTTGGTAGAGCGCTCGCTTCATAAGTGGGAGGTCGTGGGTTCAAGCCCTGGCCAGGTCTGACCCAAAACTTGGAAGTGGGTAGTGAATGTTTTTTTGCCAAGCACTTGGCATTATGAAATGAAAGTCACAGTTCTTTTGAATGGGAACTTAAAATAAACTAGGTCCCATGTCACCATAGGCATGTTACAATAAAGAACCCTGCTGTATAATGTCATCATCACATCTGCATTACATTATCAAAATTCCACATTTGCATTTATAATTACCGTTCTTGAGTTCAGCACTGCATCAGAACCTGGCTCCAGTCCATAGGCCATTTCTTAACTCAAAGTTACCTTTAGTTCAATTTTTCGCCTGTATTGTACGGCGTTCACGACAGTGAAAGCGTACATTGCTATCGCTTTCTGCCAAGATCGGGCTTCTTCACTATGAAATGGTATGAAATGAGTACACATGGAAATAGTGCGCCTGGTAAATGAACGTAAAAGAAATATATCTGTTTTATCGTGAGATATGTGTTCTGAGACGGGTAATGTATTTGGTTACATATGCACATTTGGAATAAATTTTCAGAATATATTTCGGAATCTAGTAACATATTGCAACAGGATGCATCCAATAATTTGTGCAATCTGGTGAACTGATCTTGTGTTTACAATAAAAAGTAGTCCGGGAAGTTTGCGTCCTACAATGTAAAATCATAACTTTTATGAATGAAATAAACAGCAATGGCAGGTGGATTTAACTAATTCTTTATGAAAGCTACGATAATTTGAATTTATTTAAAAGGGGATAATAAAGTATTTTGGTGTTGGGGTATTCTGTCACATTTTAAAACTGATTTATCAATTACATTTCACTTCTGTGAAAGGGAGATAAATTGTACAGTGCCATGTGCAAACTACAAATGTGGATTTTAAATACTTTACCGATTTGGAAGTACAATTAAGGGTCATCTAAGTAGGAAAATTCAAGTGAAAACCATTTGGTTGAAAAACTTGAAAGACATGCACAATGATGAAATTACCTACACAAGTGTGAAGATTTATAAATAAAAATAAAGCAGGAATTGATAATTTAAGAATTTTAAAATATTTGTTGCATTTCTTTATGGAAATTGTGCAAAAATACATGTGTTGCCGAAAAATAGTTTTCACCTTGTATAACAAATTAATTTAAAAAATGAAAAGATATTAACATAGTTAACGCCATAGAGCAGTGCAAAGGGGCCAGAGTTTGTTAAAGAAAAACGAGGTTTTTGAAAACTTGGCAATTCACGGTTGAGATTTTCTATGATTTGTTTTCCTTTTAAAAATGCATATAAGTATTGATGTAACAATCATTTTGATGTATAGAAAAAAGTCATGGGTTCAAAGGTAAAGGTCACATATACCAAAAAATCCCAAAATATCCCAGTATTTTCAGTTTTGTACTTTTGTTTTCACAATTTAGCCTCAAATCGTTATTATTATGAAAGATTTTAACATTTGACATTTGAGCTATTATTTGTCAGGTGATCGTATCAGGCCCAATGGGCCTTTTGTTTAAATTAATTCATTATATGACATGCTTAAAATTATGAAAAATTTGTCATTTGCATGTTTGAAGTGCAATATGAAAATTAGCAGCTAAATATAGCTGATTTATTGAAAATCTTCCTCTATGGAACCATTTGACCAAATGAAACCAAATTGGGTGGAAGGTCCCTAGGTAGAGTAGATAAACATTTGTGATTTTTGTTATCCTAAATCTAACATGTCTAAGATGGCTTCTGTTACTATCAATTGAAAAAAACAGAAAAATGGTCATTATTTATTTGTTGATCAATTTAGTTCAAATTTGGTATATGGAATGTTCAACTCTTTCGATTTTAATATATGTAACTGTTAACTGTTTTTTCCATAACTTTTGTTGTTGGTATGTTATTAGCACAAATTTGCAAATTAGCAGCTAAATATAGCAGATTCTTTGAAAGTCTTCTCCTATGAAACCAATTGACCAATAAAAACCAAATTTGATTTGCAAGTCCCTAGGTGGAATTTGTGATTTTGGGCCTGATCCTAAATCCAAGATGGCTCCTCTTTTTATAAATAGCAATAAACTTTCATTCCATATTTATTTTTCAACTGAGTTTATTAAAATTTGAAATATATAAAGTGTTACAGGTTTTGTAGAAAAGTGTTTAGTTGATCTGAGTTTTGTGAATTTTGCAAGTGAGCTGAAATGTTATGCCGATTCTTCGAAAATCTTCCTTCTCTGAAACAACTGGAGCATTAGTTAAAGCAAGTGTGGATATATCCACACTTATATGTCCACACTTTAACAGGAATTTCAAAGCAATCGAAAACTGGAACAACTTATATAAAAACAATGTTTCGTATCTAGCAATGCCTTTCCTCAGCCAGATAAGCAGTACAGGTCCTTTTGGGTCTCTTGTTCAATTTTGGAAATAGGAAAATGTCTTGCTAGAAACTAGGTCAGGACAATATTGTAATAATTCATACCCGTTTTGCTCCACTTTGCATTGTGGACTCTTGTATTGTCCTATTGCAGCAAAACACATTTTGAGAGTTTACTCAGCTTATGATGAAAAGCATGTCTTGACATTCAATATCTTATTAAAGAAAGACTCAATATGTCTACAATTTTGTATCCAGGTATAAAACATGTATTGAAATAAGGCCAGAAAATCATAACAGTGTCTGACAATCAGAAATGGGATTGGCTGCTTACTTATTGGCTCACCTTGTATATAAAATGTTTTATTTAATCTTCTTAACTCAGTTGTTTATGATTCTAAAAATTATATTTAGCCCAACTGACATTGTGTGTATGTGTGTGTGTGTGTGTCCAAAACATCAATCTTCTTCTCTGAAACTGTTTCCTCGAATATTAAACTAAATTTATCAAAGACAATCTTCGGTTGACATTGATCAGAAATTTTTTCTACAACAGGTCTGAAATCTTAGACGGCCACCATTACTAAAAGTAGAAAAAAACAAATAAAGATCTGTTATGAAATGATTTAGATGTAGACCCTTTAGCATGCTTTTTAAAGCAGACGCTAACAGCGTCAGCTTTATTGGGATCAGGAAGATTTGACCGGAATATGAAATTTAGCAAACCTATTGGCAAAAAATGTGCATAAGTTTGCACACGGCACTGTACTTCACAGAAAGACTTCGACACTAATGTCCATTATACCCGTTGAAATAAAAAAATAATTAAAATATTAACGTAAATTCCATAGAGAATCAATTAAATACATCTACCATTTTGTTTTTAATAAAAAACTATAATTTTAAGGTCTTACAATCAATTATTATGAAAGACATCACAGAACGCAAAGTTTCAGGAATTCCCATTGTAACATGCATATATTATTAGGCAATGGATTTGATTGGTCAGTGAGCAAAACTTTCACTTTGTACTACAAGCACAATTAAAATGATATTTTGGCTACTGAAGCATATAGATGTAATAAATAAAAAGCATTTTAGTGGTTAAATAAAATTAATTTCACGTCGTCCGTTTATAAAACATTGATTAGATCTAGAAGATCTTAGGATGGTTAAACTAGCCCGTATGTAAACAAATATTTTACATCGGCGATCTAAATGAATACTACGGCCGAGTTGAGCACCATTATCGGGATTTCAGTTTAAAATTTATCCAGGACAATCGGGAATATTGTGTGAAAATTTAGGACAGAATTTTCACCACTTTACGAGAAGCAAAAGTAACGTATATCAGCATTAATCATTAATAACGCCATGTTAACATGAATAAAAAATGAAACTTCATCAATTAATAATAAAACTAAAAGTTATAACTATTCTAGTCTAGATTACAGTTCAATCTGAATGCAAATTTGATATAGTGACCGCCCGTGTCTACAACATGCAGTCACTTTTAAATGACTTGGGAACACAAAAAATTATTGAATAAGTGTATAAAAAAAATAGTTTCAATCCACGTGTATCATGATAAACTTGCACAGAAAAAATTCAAAGTCCAAGATTGTGGTATTCTTACCTTGAATTTAATTCATAAAAATCCCGGTGGTCACTTGATAATTAATCCGTGAGTTAGAAGCTGATGTTAATAAAATTCTCACACTGTGAAAGCATGTTTAGTAATAAATAATGGTAGATTTACACACTATGTCAACTATAAATAGAACAGTGTCTGGTTCTTCAGACATATTGATTTTTTTCACCTTTCAATTGGGAGAAAATTACATGGACATTTAAAAGCAGTAAAATAAAATTATCCGACCGCCTAATAATACTTAAATTCAAAGTAATTTTATTGTAGCAGAGGATTATGTTGGACATTTCAGTTATCCAAATAATAATAAATTAATTATCAATTAATTATATTAACAAATATTGCCCCCTTTTGTACACCATTCTTGTCAACAAACTTCTAAAAGTGACAGTTACCTGGACAACTTCTGTTATTGGGAGATGCAAATTGTTAGCTTAGGGAGGATAGGATGTGTCAGAATGATTTCTTTTGAAGCTCACTTAGGCAATTTTTATTAATTCCACAATAATTTAAATACATTAAAATTATCACTGAAACAAAGATTTTATTTTTTATTTCAAATTAATTGTGAATATAGTGAATTAAATTAATGACTTAAACATTGCAAAGGAAAACAAGTTTATGTATCAAATCCAAATAAAGGGAAGTAGCTGGTCATGTGTGAAAGTTTTTTATGTGATGATGACACTGATGATGGTGATGATGGCATGATGATCTGATGAAGATAATGATAATAGTGGTGACATTCAGTTCTGCAGATGATGATTACGACTATGAAAATGATGATGATGATGTCACCATGATGATGATGTGACATTAGGAACTATGATGATGATGGTGGTTATGACACGAGTTCCGTTGATGTCAATGATGATGATGATGATAATGATGATTGTGATGAAGATGATGATAATGATGGAGGTGATGACATTAAGTTCTGCTACTGCCAATGACGATGATGATGGTGATGATGTGACATAAGCTATGATGATGATGCTGATTATGATGATGATTATGGTGACATGAGTTCTGTTCCTGCCCATGATGATGATGATAATGATGATGATGATAATCGAGTAACCATATAAATAATGTGACACAGGTTCTACTGCTGCTGCTGCTGCTGATGATGATGATGATGATGATGATGATGATGATGATGGCAATGATGAAGATGTTAATGATGGAGGTGATGATATCTGCTGCTGATGATGATTATGATGATGATGATGATGATGATGGCGATGATGTCATAATGTTGATAATGATGATAATGTGATATGAAGAGTTGTGATGATGATGATGTGATATGAGGAGTGATAATGATGCTGAGGAGGATAACGTCACCATGTTGATGATGTGACATGAGAAGTTAAGATGATGATGATCTGATAAAGATGATAATGATGTGGTGATGGCAATGATGATGATGATGATGATCGACTAACCACATAAATAATGTGACACAGATTCTACTGCTGCTGCTGATGATGATTTATGATGTCACAATGTTCATGATGATGTGACATGATGATGATGATGATGATGTCACAATGTTGATGATGATGATGTCACAATGTTGATGATGATGATGATGATGATGTGGTATGAAGAGTTGTGTTGATGATGATGTAATATGAGGAGTGATGATGAGGAGGAGGATAACGTCACCATGTTGATTATGTGACATGAGAAGTGATGATGATGATGATGATGATGATTATGTGACTTGATGATGATGATGATTATGTGCCATGATGATGATGATGATTATGTGACATGATGATGATGATGATGATGATGATGATTATGATGATGTAACATGATGATGATGATGTTACCAGTTAATGATGCGGCATGGGGATTTATGATGACTGGTGGTGGTGGTGGTAAAATGAGTTCTACTGTTGCTGCAGCTGATAATGATGACTCATGGTGATGATGATGTGGCATGAGAATTTGTGATGATGTTAATAAAAATCAGACCAGAAAATTAAGTCTAGATCATTTGCATTAAAACCAAAATCAGATTTCTTTGTTACTTAAACTTAATTAAAATGACAGATGACATAAAACAATGCATGTGAGGAATTAAATGTATTGTAAACTGAATTGTTTAAAGTATATGAATGTTTTATAGCAAGGTGTTAATTGACATTTCTTCTCCACTTCTTGAAAATTTTGTTTCCTTACTGTCCAAAAGATGTTAAACAATATACATATATTTTGTGTGTGTATGTTAATTTTCCCATCAGTTCAATATTGAATTAAATAAAATGGATTGAATACACAATTACCAATAATTTTTTTTCAGTAATGAGGTTCTTTGCAATCAATGAGCCGTCTGCTTTCAGTACTTTCAGTACTTTGATTTAATCACCTGACCAAAGGTGATGTGATATTTAGCTTCTCTAAATCACCTGACCAAAGGTGATGTGATATTTAGCTTCTCTAGGATCTTAAGCCTATAGCTTGTTCATTTCATGTAATTTGGACCAAAAAAGGTTACATGTTTTTGCTTTTAATTTTGAAAAATCATCAAACAGCTTCAAATTGTTATATCTTAACTATTTTTGACCAGATAATGAAATGGGATTTTCAGTTTTGACATATTCTTGTAATTACCTTCAAAATGTGGTTAGGTTAAAGGTCAAGGTCATGACCTATTTGTAATTTTGTTAATTTTCTCTAAAAATATTAACTTTTGTATAGTTATTAATAAGAATATGGTAGGTTTTGATATAATGATAATTTTGATATATAGATGAAGGTCATGGATTCCAAAGGTCAAGGTCAAATATGCAAAAGAAAACTGAAATGATGTAATAATTCTTATTATTAGGGTTTAAGTCTTATGCTTTATTATAACATTTCCGCTACGGTAGTCATTATTCATCAGGTGAGCATATCATTCCCATTGGGCCTCTTTATATTATTGCACAATATTTTTCAGCAATATTAAATTGAAAGGGTATCATTTTCAGCCATTCAACTCCTGTTACTTACAGCTTTCACTTTCTTAAGTACAAAGAACATATGTATGTGTGGGGGTATCAATAGTCTGTTAAGGAAAGTTCATGTAAGAAGTTAAAAACCTGTAAGTGCAGGGTATGTGTGGGCCTCTAAACCACAGCACACTTTACTTATTTTTCTTTTTTTTTTTTTTTCAGACGTGCTATATCAAGTTCAAGTGTTGATGGACTTTGTGCAATGTTGAATCATTCCTGTACTGTGCTGGAACAAGATTTTCGTGAAGTGTTATATTCTCGGGTTAGATCTGGTTTTCCCTCTGGTTTTGATTTATCACAGGCTTATAATATGGTACAATCAAGTATACAGCAAGGAAAATTACAAAGTTCTGACACAGAAAAATCAAAGTCTCAATTTTTAGTAAGTACATGATACATTGAGGAGTAAGCTACTGTCTTTCCAGAGCATATCAGACTAATGCGTATTCTGGGTTTTAGTGGCAAAGAATATTAACCCCTAAAGCCAAAGAATATTAACCCCTTAAGCCTCAACTACGCATTTCTACGAATTTTTTTCGGCATCATGTAAATCTAAACCCATAGTTTTCTTTTGCCCTTTATTTCCTTAATACTTATCAGATTTTGACAAATATGGTATCAAATAAAAATATTCTTTCAGGACTTTAATTTTTGTTCTCAAATTTTTTTTCTAGGAACACTCTAATGATGTGAAAATTTTACTTGAATGTTTAGAAAAAATAATGACATAAGAAGAAAAATTTTCAAATATTAAAAAATCCCTATATAAAAGTTGACAACAACAAAAGTGACATGCCTATAAAATAGACAGATTTCATATTTTAAAAATATCAAAATAATTGCTGCTTATCAAAAAGTATTACATGGCGTTTCTAAAATTTAACTGGACCATGGCTTCTAAATATACACATACATGTATTATTATACCCCCCCCCCCACCCCCCCCCACCCCACCCCCGTATATAGGGATCACCTTGTCCGTCTGTCTGTCTGTCTGTGTGTCCATCCGACCGTCCGTCCCGCTTCGTGTCCAGAACAGAACTTTTGCACCGTAGCACCTAGGATTATCAAACTTGGTATGTGGATGCATCATGGGAAGGCGATGTGTCATGTACCAAATTTAGGTCACTGTGACCTTGACTTTGACCTTTGACCTCTATGATATTAGGGGTACCCATTTTGTGTAATCAACTCCTCTTACAGCTTTTAACTATTTTTGGTTGGATTATATTTTATTTTTTTTCAGATTTTACGGGTAGTTGAACTTAGTCATTTTTCAACAATATTGCATATGAGGGGTACTCATTTTGTGTAATCAACTCCTCTTACAGCTTTTAACCAAGAAGGCTGAAACTTGACAGGATGTTTCCATATACATTGAACATGTGCACCTCCTATTTTGGTTTGATTATATTATTTTTGTTCATATTTTATGGGTAGTTTAACTTAGTCATTTTTCAACAATATTCCATATGAGGGATACCCATTTTGTGTAATCAACTCCTCTTACAGCTTTTAACAAACAAGTCTGAAACTTTACAGGATATTTCTAATACATTGAACATGTGCACCTCCTTTTTTGGCTGAATTATATAGTTACTTAATTATATATGATCCAATTTTTTTAAAACTATGCATAGATATTGAGCATCATAAGAACATGTGCACCTGCCATTATCGGTTTCATCACATGTATTTTGCCGAATTATTAACATTTCCATACACAGAATTTTTCACATTACAATTTGGCCATACATACAATTTGTCCCCATATCAAAAGTTGGGAGCGGGGAGTATTAGCCTCTTTCAGAGACAGTTCTTGTTTTATTTTAAAGACCGAAATAAGTTTTTTTGTGATAATTAGGTATTTTTTGAACTTGTATAAACATAGTTTTCATTTTTTTTTTTTTAAAAAAAGTTTATTTCTCGGCCGCATATGCAAATTTATTTTTACTGTAACCCATGAGGACAAGGACAGACCAGTATGGCGGTAAATCTCGGAAAACATGACATCTTACATAAATATATTTTATGGGTATGAATTTAACTGATATGCTAAAATGATTATAGATTTGATTGAAAATATCAGGACACTGATGATCGTAAACAAATATGAAATACGGATCACCATATGTCACCTGATATAAAAATAAACATGTGCTATAAATAGAACCACGGGAATCCCATATTCACAAACCATTTACAGAAAATCAACAAATCAATTGCACAGAAACCGATATACGACATGTACCTAATTATTAATTGTTCGATCTTTCATTTAGTTCCAATACTGACCGTGGAGACGATGACGATATATGATGAGACGAATTCTTGACATACATCGGTAGGAATAAAAAAAAAACACCAGCTTGTCTCTAAAGCTTGGCAGATTAAACAATTAAATCTCTACGCAAAGTTAACCCACCATGTTTACAATACCTACATGTAGTATGGTCACTTCTAACAAAATAATGTCGAATTTAGATTTCAAATTATTGGGTCAACATTTTAGCAAGCCCCAAATGAGATATAATACATGCATGTCAATTTTGTAATAACTTATATCCTAATTTACCCTAACGATGTTAGGACATTTTTTATATTCGGCCTCAATTTACCCTGCACTGTCTCAGAATTATACTTGAAGTTACCAACCTTGGGTTGACATTTCACATCTTCCATTATGATGTATTGCGAAGATTTTAAATATAAAACTATATAAAGTATGTTTGAAATTTTGAACCCTAAAACTAATGCAGTAATTTAGAATGCATATACATTCTAAATACAAAAGTAACTTTGACATGACCAACTAATAAAAACCCCAACATTTATCCTGTGTATTGTAGCTAAAATTACTATGGTCTGTACGCCAGTGCCAGTTTCAATGATGCAAAGCACCTGAGAGAATTAATAAGTATCTTGTTTTGATGGGATGTGACTGAAACAGTTTAAAAGTACAAGGACTTATATTAAAGTCTTGACCCTTAAATGTCAGTTCTAGGTTGTTTGAGAAGACAAATGATGTATGTCAGTGCGCTTGCCAAAGGTTGTTTTTCTCCGGGTAGTATGGTTTTCGACATCATTTTTTACTTGACAACCTTGATACACTCTTGACATCAATGTAAAACAGATGATTACATTACTTCATTCCTAGGTCACACATCTTTACTGAACTAGATGAAATGCATCTAAACTAGTTTAACTTATTATTATTTTATTTTACATATAGCTAATGTATACTGCTCATTGTTTCAACTTGTAGATGGAAACATGGCTTTATAAAAGATTGATCTATATATCAGTATATGGAGGGTCTTTTTATAGAATATACAATTCGTGATTTTGTCCTTGGATTATTATTTTTTTTTTAATTTATGAAGTGTCATAAATTAGATCTTCCTAGTGAATGTGAATCTGCATGCATATGTACTACGTATATATCGTAATTATGTCCCATATCAAGTCTACCTAGTATGTGTCTGCAGAGTTGGAGGCCGTGGCCCACATACTGTTATATCTTGCACATACAAGAACATGTACTTTGATTGATTCTTAGAAATAAATAAACTTCATCCTGTCACGAATATCTAAAAATTGCTGATACAACATTAAACAACATTACAAAAAAACAACATGATGTTACTATGCAGGGACTACATTAACATTGGTCTGAAGATGTGGTAATGGCATATAAAAATCTCAACATGGCTGCTATTAGGACACCACACAAAATATGTAAAATTCTGATTTTACTTGACTATTTGAGCATGCCTGAAATAAATCTTATGAGTCTTATAAATGGTGTGTCTGATCACAAGAACTATAGTACATAATACGTTTTGGCACCAGTTACTGTGCCACACACAATGATAACATTGAAACCTATTAGGATCCACAACCTCAATCTTTTCTATTAGAGAAATCCAATATTCCAATACTTCTTGATGTCAATTTCTCTCGACATTCAAATGCCAATCACTCTTAAATAAATTAGGTCAGTATCATACACCTTTGTGTCTTTAACTTTGAGAAACTTCTTAAATTTTGTCATTGTTCTCACACATTTTCCTATCTTTTCCTAAAAATTATTCGGCCAACTACTTTCAAATTTTGACCACTCTTCTGTTCCAATTTCAATTGCTCTATCAACGTTCACAACTGAAGAAGCAATCTTTCCATTTGGTATGCTTAAAAGCTCATCCGGATGATCTTCTGCATTTAAGATGCTCGCTACTATATGACTATAAACTTGCTGTACAAATACCCCTTCTCATAATTGCTATATATAGTAACTTTCACCTTACCAAAATAGCGATAAATTCAAAAAGAGTTTTAAGTGAAAGCAAGATCCCCTGCAAAGATAAATCACTCAGTAAAAGGGTCATAACTTCTGTAAAAATCAATTAACCCGACAGGTATGCAATATGCACAACTTCACTTGCCACAGATTCCTATAAAGTTTGATGTCAAGCAGAAAATCCGATGGACGGTTTAAGGGAAATGTTGCGAACAAAAAGAGTGACAGAGGGACAAGTGGACAGACAATCGGACAGATAACAAGATGGTCGGACGGATGGACAGGAGGCATTACCATATCACCTTCACCAATTTCTCATCAGGGATAATAACTTAAAATTGCCATTCAATCAATTAGTTTTTTTTTTCAAACAACTAATCACAAATGCCCATTTTCATGTTATGGCAGCCATCTTGGACACCATCTTGAATATAACAAAATGCTCAAGTAGTCGAGAAGGCATTTTACGAACCTAGAAATGTTTATTCCTATGAAGTTTTTTTGCTGTTTTGTTTTCCTCATGGGTCCTTGAACAAAACTAACTTAGTTGCCCTTCGGGCAAATTTGGGCAACTTGCACAATATACATAAATCCAAAATGGCCGCCAAACGTGAAATTGAAGTACATACTGCGATATAAAATATCTTCCAATAGCTTGTAATATATCTTTTTAGATGTTTTCATGTATGAGAAACACATTCCTGGTGTTAATTTTTACATACGGAACACTTAACTCGCACAATAACCTATAAATCCAAGATGACCGACGGATGTCATCTTGAAATATCGATTTTATACAAAAAATTATAATAGACTGTAATATACAAATGTATCTTTGTAGGTGTATTTAGGCATGGGCAATTCAATTCTGGCATTAGTTTTACATTAAATATCATCATGTCTATAATGACTGACCATATGTGTCAAATAACTATTCACCCTAGGATAGCCATGGGTAATCTCATTTTTGTGTAAAAAATTAAACACTCTCTTTCTCCAGAACAGTTAAAATATGTACAGGATTTAGTTTTTAAGGCAAGCATGTCCTTGTGTGTTGCACTTATGATTTTGTGCCTTACATTGACACAACATGACAAAAAAGTTCTTGTGGCACCAGGTATCCTTTCACTATAACATGTAATGAGAATCGATCTTGGAAATTCTGAAATCTGTTATCATTTCATACTCTTTTGGAGTATCTTGACCGCGGTACCCTTTTACAACATTAACTAAAGGTGAGACAGCAGTAAATGGTGTTTGAAACAGATCAGAACTATTAGGCTTTGATGTTCTTTATGAAGAGCCCGAGGAAACGTCACAATCTTTCCTGCTGACTGGCCATACAGAAAAAAGAATGGTTCAGATCCCACCAAGTTATTTGTGATCTTTGTTAACCAGAACATCAGCTAAATAAGGAGAAAAAGAGTTTGTAACTAGGATGCTGTATCACAACCACTAAGAACATTCATGCCTGGCAGCTCAAGATATCTCGAATGAAGATCATGCCCCTAAGAGCATGCACGCTTGGTCGTTCAAGACATCTCGAACCAAGACCATGACACATAAAATGCATGCCTAGCAGTTCAAGACATCTCAAACCAAGACCATGACACATAAAATGCATGCCTGGCAGTTCAAGACAACTCAAAGCAAGACCATGACACTAAGAGCATGCATGTCTGGCAGTTCAAGACATCTCGAACCAAGACCATGGCACTGATAGAATGCATACCTAGCATTTAAAAACATCTCAAACCAAGACCATGACACTGAGAGCATGCATGCCTGAAAGACCATGACACTGAGAGCATGCATGCCTGGCAGTTCAAGACATCTTGAACCAAGACCATGACACTGAGAGCATGCATGCCTGAAAGACCATGACACTGAGAGCATGCATGCCTGGCAGTTCAAGATATCTAGAACCAAGACCATGGCACTTAAAGCATGCATGCCTGGCAGTTCAAGGCATCTCAAACCAAAACCATGGCACTTAAAGCATGCATGCCTGGCAGTTCAAGACATGGTTTGTTGCATTGATGTTCAAAACTTTTATCCTATCACTCCATCTGTACATCACATTGTTTTAATGCTTATACACCCAATACACTAGGAAAACAAAAATATCTGTGTCGTCAATCAGCACACAGATGCTATCATGACCTGTTTTTGCAGCTGGGAGACATAAACGATACCATAGTTATGCCGGATTAATCATGGCCAAATCCACAATCGTATAGATATTGCTGTGTTGTTTCCTCTGTCCTGGTCCTTGGAAGATATGAGGTGGTTTTTGTCACAAAAACAAGATTTTCTTTGACGTGTCTGGATACCAATATGACCTTTTTTGTATTGATGCAATGAAATCTGATGGGTTATCGCCATATGATCAAGGGATGAGGTAGAAAAACTGAATCATGGTTATTGTTTGTGAGTTTTGGGTGAACTAACCCCAAAAAACGAATTGACTATAGCTGATTTCATGCCTTTCCAATGACAGCCATTTTCAACTACTGTCAAAAAGGAACAGAACTGATATCAAATACAAGCAGAAGCTAAGCTCAAACTGCCCTTGCTGTCCAAACAACGGTAACCAAAGAAACATGTTTCCAAGATTAACAACTGGCTTTGTTTTTGCATCTTGACAGCTTCGCTTTGAAACGTATTGCCTTTATAGAACTAATGATGGCATTGAAAAACTCACCAGGTAGACTGGATTGTACTTGTATTCCATCTACTCATACATTACAACTGAATCCACCACATTGACACATTTGAAGCAATATTGCGAGCAATTGCCTTATGACCTGTTTTCATTTAGATGGAGTTTGAATAAGCAATAAATTTTGGTCATATATATTCAAGGAACACCGAGGTTTGAAATCATTGAGTTATGGTCCGTATCACACTCAGAATATATTCATTCCAATCGATCAGAGAAGCACCAATCTACCCACTAAAAGACCAGGCTAAAGAGTCATGCCTTTAAAGACTCATTTTTCAAATTTGATAGCAGTTTGTTCTCCAAACTGGTTAGCCAAGACAACATCCTAATAATCACCATGGTGTCGACATGCAAGATCTTTGACAGGACACGCATGTGTTTATAGCAGACACTGAGAAAGTTTGCCAGCACATTGTACATGTCCAGCATCCAATAAAATTATTTGTTGGGTGTGTTAATCATGATACAAATGGTTTTGATGGTAGACAGTGCAGGAGTTTTATTTTCTGTGGTCCAGTATAATTTAAAAGTGAAACAGCATTGTCAGATCTAGATGTTAGATGTTGCTTAATGATAACTTGGGTAAGTTGAGACACCAAAAGTAAGCCAAATCTAGACTGTGCACTACCTTTTCACTTATACCACATGGATGAACATGGAAGTCTGTAGTTATAGCGTGTGTATCATAGCAGCCATTTAGGGTGGAAATAGTAGATCAAAATATCAAAACTATCATAAAACCAAAAAGATGAGTTCTACTGTTCAACTCCAGCTAACTAATTTGTGGAAGGTTGCGCATTATCAATGATAGATTTTGCTGCAGATTACCAAAACCAAAATACTTCATTATATGGCGTAATGTATCAATGTTCATGTAAAAATCGAATCAATTCACTGCTTCTAAACTTATTATTTAGTTTGATAAAAAGTCCCAGTATTGTTTGGTTTTCATTCGTGTGACTGGATTAACTATGATAGCAATAATGTGGCTTTGAAAACTTCTTCGTTGTATACGCCCTTTAAAAGAAACCTTAGCAATTGGAACTAGCCTTTACGCTAGATTTAGTAAAGCTGAAATCACTTAGATCATGTTTTAATTTCTTATTAAAAGGAATTGTTGGAACCTCATTTATGCCCTTTAAATCAAAATGTATCAAGATGTATGGTTAAGTTACGCAGCATTGAATGTGATATGCTGAGTTACATCTAATAATACAAAAACCTGTTACTTCTACCCTTGTCTGGTCAAAATTGTTAATATATACTTTTAAATTGCCCCAAACGTTAAAAACAACAACGGAAATGAGTTCCTCATCCCTTAAAACATACAAAACTGTATATTACAATCTATTGTAGAACAATTCTTACGAAATATAGATTTTCAATATGGCGTCAGGCAGCCATCTTGGATATATGCAAATTATGCAATTTGCCCAATGTTGCCTGTAGGGCAACTAACCTAATTTTACTCTAGGGACCCTATAGAATACAAAACAGCAAAAAAACTTCATAGGAAAAAACATTTCTAGGTTCAAGTATTGAGTATATGGGAGTGTCAACTCGACTACAAGGGTGACAGGGTGGCATCAACATAATTCTAAAACTGGACTTTATAGTCTTTATATATATGCAGAGAAAAAAACTATTACGAGATCGCATATTGCGAGATATCGTTTTTAACGAGGTCATTTAATTTTCCTGTCAGTAGTGTCTATATTTTATGCTTTTTTCTTACCGCATATAGCGAGATCGGGTACAACGAGATATCGCTTTTAGCGAGGCAAAATACTTGCCCCTTCGTTACTAAAAGTATGTAAAAATCACCTGTTATAACGAGTGATCGGAGGTCAATCAGCTGTGACGGTAGACACCTGATTACAATACAGATGTAACATATACATGTGGTCAGTCATTACAAACAAAACACAAGCTGAAGCCACGATACAGATTTCACCGAAAGTAATAGAGCGAAACGAAATAACTCGTCTGGAACATAGAGTGTTACTCAAGATTAGTTATTAACCGTGATCAGATAATTAATCTCTTAATCCGATTACGACCTGCAGGTGCTTGATCGGTTAAAACACATGAGTCCACGCCAGATGATTGACTTTTTACCTCATCATAGAATATTCAGATTCTGTTATTTACATTTCATTGGAATGCGCATGGCAATGTGTATTACCGGTAGTTCCGGTGATTATTAATAACCGGCAATACCATGTGCTCTGTTTTATAACGATAATAAAGTAAGTTTATTTTATATCATCAGTTGTTGTTATTTACTTTTACTTTCAACCAAATTTATTTATTTCAAATGAACTTTCAATATCGATGGATTTGCCGTTCGAAGTTCAACATTTTAATTACAACTGAAATTTGAAAACTTCGAGATATCATCGTGAATTTAGTATTTCTAAAGGGACTGAAACCTAAATCTAATGAAGATCGCCTCTTGTTGTTCGGTCACTCGAAGCCATCGAAGTTCTACTGTACATGTAATTATCATATATTCATTAGCTTAAATCATTTACTTCCCGACTTCCAGTTTTGGATATAACGAATATCGGCTATAACGAGGTGATCGATCAGCCCCCTTCATTTTCGTTATATCCGGAGTCGACTGTATAGACCAATATTTTAGGTTCAGCTCACCCTCTGCCTAACTAATATGTCTACTTTGAAAACACTTATGTGAAAAAAACATGTAAAGAATAATACATATTGAAAAAATGAGACTCAGTGCAATCTTGACTTGTACTTAAAAACTGACACAGTTATAACATCCTTCATGATGATAGGTAATTAGCTGCTTGCATTTTGTTCTCGCTCTCTGTTCGCTGGGGACCTTGGGTGCTTTGATTTTTTAAATTAGAAGACTCATACTATTTTGGTTTAATTATCTCAAATTCCATTACCATGGCAACCAAAACAGAAAACTGTTTACAACTGGTGTCTTTCAACGGAGTGTAGTTCAAATGGTCACTACATATTCTCAATGCTGGGATTGAGAACATCAGGACTTACATCATGTATTACCAACCCAACACATTTATACTAGTCCCCGTGTACATTTAGGAGTGAGTGAGTGAGTGCATTTTTGGTCAGACCCATCCGCGTTCGAACCAATGACCTCCCACTTACAGAGCAAGCACTCTATAAACTGATCTGATTCAGTGGTTGTACAGTTATGAGTTTTATAATCAGTGGTCTCAATATATTTATGTCTTCTATGTTATTGATTCAATCACCTTGTGTTATGTTGTCGGTTGTGTCCTGTTTTGGTTACATTGTGTGTTGTCAAGTATGTTTTACTACCCAGTAAAAATTCTTTTATATATATTGAGGTGGGTCAGATCAAGGATGGTGGAGAAAACCAGATTGTCTTGAAAAAACAACCTTCGGCAAAGGAAATGACAAACATTCTCACATTAGGATGTGTTCCGAGTGGGGATTGTAGGCTTGTGATCCATAACTACACACTTCAGTCCACTTGGCCACCTAACCCCCCATATGTTTTAAGTTACCATTACTGATTTACTGATGGTGGAAAATAATAATAGTAGCCCATGCTATAAATGGTGTGTAGCCTAGCAAATGGAGACTAAATTTTATTAACTTCAGATTGTTCTTGCCAAACATACTGCGTCACAGTAAGCTTGGTACGCTAAAGAACTCTGCTGTATAATGCCATAAGCACAACGCACAGGCAAAATCTCTGCACCTTCGCTTATAGCTGGCCAAATCTTGATATAAATGAAATATTCTTGATTGGGACATTAAACACCATAACTCAACATAAAAAAGATCAATTTGTATCACTGACAGCTTCGAACTTCTGTATTTCATTGGACTCCTGATAAGAATGTACCAAAATGAAATATACTGTAAGTTTGAGAGGCTATTCAGGTTTCTTTTGTAAACAAATTATATCTGTTGAAGGGCGTAAAAAAGTAAAACTCAAGAACCAATAGACTGAAAATGCAAGAAAGTGTCCCCATTATCATAAAAGGGCTATAATTGTATAATTGTTAAATTCACTTTCTATACTGAATAATATTGTTACACACATGAATTTTCAGTTCAGAAGCAATGCCATTTTATTAAAATGCGTGTGTGTGTGTGTGTGTGTGTGTGGTATAAACGGGGAAGTTTTTATAAGTCCAGAGAAACACCAAAGGCACTTTCCTAGAGGGTCCTTAAAATTTAAAATGATAATAAAACGGTACAAAAAGCAGCAATCTGACGCGTTCGGGAATCATTTCGAGTGTCCATAGTAAAAACATTTTTTAGTATTAATTAACAATGCTTCAAAAATATTATTTAGTGCACGCTGCAAAGAAGTAAATGCGTTTCTTGCATAAAAAAGGTGTTTGAATTTGCATCGGAAATCTTTCAGCCACTTGCAATTAGACCTGTGTAGTATTTAGCCACAGTACATATATACATGTGTTTGAGCTGCTTTGTTCCTTGCCAAAATTAACTGTTTATAGTGTTGTTCACTTCTACCCCACCAGACCATTTAGCTTACTTCAGGCTTTCCTACCCGTGGTTGCCTTTTACAAGTATATGTTTTGTATACTGGGGTAGTAAAGGTCCAAATTTCTGAATCTCTCTCTTTCTTTCATATTAATGGTGATAAATGTCTAATATTTTTACCAAGGCAAATACATAGGTTGTCTCATACTATGTGATGACCATGACACCGTGCTGACAATCACTCTCATTAATAAGATCTAGTATTTGACCCCTAGTCTGGTATATTTATATACATCTGTTATGGACGTAGTAGAAGACATTTATCTACCGTCGTACTTAACACTACAAAATCGGCAAAATGTACCAGATGTGATGCAACTTCAATTTGTGATATCTTTTAAATTATTTGACTTCTGTTAGTCGTTGATATATCAATGGGTAGCTATGAAAAATTTACCTTTCCATCATATGAAGATTTCATTTTAATGACTTTAATTGAGCAAACCAATGGGATATAAACCTGGAAATTGGCTGTCTTCTACGCTCTTTTCAAGACCCTTTATCTTAGACTAATAAAAGTGTAAGCAAAAGTCAATATTTGAATAATGTAAATGAACAGAATTCCTTATTTTTATTATATTACAAATATCTTTCTGATCTGACATTTCAGTGTTGAAAAATTCTAAAGTGAAGAAAGCGTACCGGTCGCCGAAGACTGGGCAAAAACATCAAAGTTGGATAGGCACTTTTTAAACATATTAATTAAATCGTCATTTAATTTCGCAGATATAGTTGAATTCTGCATTGAATTTCCTTTCAATTGATAAAAAATATGATACAATCCATTCGAAAATACACATTTTACATGGGGTCGATTACAGCTAATTCCTCGAAAGTATTCAAAAAGTGCAAAAATTACGGCTTAAAACACGATGTGTTTACCTAAGCATGAATTTTTCGCCTGCATGTAGTACAAATTCAAAGTTCTCAATTTCTGTCATTTCGCGTCATATAAATGATGTTGTAAAATTTTTTAATATGATTTTTTTCTCTATTTTTTTACACATATAAGTTTGACAGCATTTTAACATCTGGAAATACATTAAAAAATCGGGTTTAATTAATGTAGAAAAAATTTCACGAAAATAGAAATTTGAATTGCGTGCTTGAATTTCAAGTAAAAAAATATGTAGGACAGAGTGTTTGTAAAGAAAAACAGAAAGAATAAAGTTGATCGAATATTTTCTCTAGTTTGTTTTGGTACCAGGGTTTTAAAGATCCGTCCACAAATCACATTTCCACGCTGAAAATAGTACACCTGACACGCCGAAAATCAAAATGGCGTAGTTTGGCGTATCTGCCAATTAAAGGGTTAAAATTTCAGTTATAACAGTTTATGTCTTAGGTTTTTCATAATTTGATCATGTCGATTAAAACTTGAAACTTGAAAAACTGTGGAAGTTTAGGCAAATTTTTAGCTCAGATGAGCTAATGCTATCTATCTTCGTCCATTGTGCATCATCCGTCATGCCTCGTGTGTAAACTTTTCACATTTTAATCAACTTCTCCAAAACTACCAAAAAAGCCAAATTGGATGACATTTGGCAGTAATGAAGTCTGGGTGAGGGGCTTTCAGATTTGCACAAATGAAAGGATTATGTCCCCTTGGGGCCCCATAAAGGGGAAAATTGTGAAAATCTTTAAAAATCATCTCCTCTGAACTTATAAGAGGTATAGCTTAGATATTTCATATGTTTCAGATTTGCACAAATCGTAACTGTTGAGGCCAAAATGGGGAAATGGCAAGGTCTTAAGAGGGAAATCGCTAAAATTAATGTATTTGTCAATATATCTTGAAAACTATCAACTTTTTGTATAGGCATGTATATTGGAATATTGTAGGTATTGGCCTAATGATCATTTTGATATATGAATGAAGGTCATAAGTTCAAAGGTCAAGGACATAGCCACAAACGAATACTTAAATGGTTAATTATCTCAAAAACTATCAACTTTTTGTATAGATATGTATTAAAATATTGTAGGTATTGGCCTAACGATCATTTTGATATATGAAAGAAGGCCATAGGTTCAAAGGTCAAGGTCATAGACATGAACAAATACTTAAATAGTTAATTATCTCAAAAGCTATAAACTTTTTATATAGGCATGTATATTAGAATATTGTAGGCATTTGCACAATGATCATTTTGATATATGAATGAAGGTCATAGATTCAACTGTCAAGGTGAAAGACACAAACGAATACTTAAATGGTTAATTATCTCAAAAACTATAAACTTTTTGTATAGTCATGAATATTAGAATATTGTAGGTATTGACCTAACGATCATTTTGATATACGAATGAAGGTCATAGGTTCAAAGGTCAAGGTCATAGACGTGAACAACTATTTAAATTGTTTATTATCTCAAAAACTATAAAGTTTTTTGTATAGGCATGTATATTAGAATATTGTAGGCATTCGCACATCGGTCATTTTTGATATATGAATGAAGGTCATAGGTTCAACTGTCAAGGTGAAAGACACGAACAAATACTTAAATGGTTAATTATCTCAAAAACTATTAACTTTTTGTATAGGCATGTATATTAGAATATTGTAGGTATTGGCCTAATGAACATTTTAATATATAGATGTTTTAGCTGTTTATAAATAATATATTGTAGCTAGACTTTAGATATGTTATATATAGCATACTTATATAATAATTATTATAATTAATTTGCAAAAATACTTGCATATTATTGGCCCTTACTGCTGAAAATTTTGATATTCTCTTTTATTAATGTCATTGACCATTGAACCTCTGCATGAGATATGTACTCAGCTTCAGGTGAGCATTAAGTCCCATTGGCCTCTTGTTCAGTTTTAAGGTTTTTACTTTCCATCTGGATTGTGATTTGGACATGATTTAGTATGTTTGTTTTTTATCAGATGTCTCTGTATCCAAAATTACCATGGGTATATTTGACTCGTTCTTGTCTCTTTTCACCATAAAGCATTAAAACCTAGTAAATGGGTAAATCTTGAATTCTGAGATTGTATTGGATATTTTTCATAATTAGAGTATGTATACATGTATGTTACATTGATGAGTACTGATGCAATATTTTTTAATAAATAATTATTTCTTCTTTTGTACTTTCAATACAAATTTACAATAGGAACATGCATTCTAGTTGAATTATGTATCCAGAAACACTACTTGAATGAATTTACCTTTATTTGCATTAGCTGTTTTTGACCAATTACCATGGTAACCGATTTTAGTCTTATATCAAAAGACATAATAAAATTAACTCTTTATTTTTCAGAGTACAGGGGATTTTCTGTATTGTAATATAGAGAAAAACACTGGAAATCAACCTTAAAAACATACACCTATTTATTTGTAAAACCTTGAATCATGATATATTAATGGATATTTGTCATTTAAAAGTAAAAGCATACTGGAGTTAAGATTTTAAAATATAAGTTTGGTATTCCTGAAATGTGTTACAACAAGAATTAAATTGCTTGAAATCATTTCTTTTTTGTCGATTTAATTTAAAGTTTCAATACGACAATAGTTATATGTATCCAGTTAAGGTACGTGTTCAGAAACAATATAAATGATTGTTTACCTATTTATGCAAATTAGATGTTTATCTGTTGCCATGGTAACCAATAATAAGACTTTAATCAAATGTAATTAAAACTGCAATTCTTTATCTTAAAGAATATATAAGGTTTCCTTATATTAATATACAGTAGAAAGACTGAAAATAAGTATGAAAAAACTAACAATCGTTTGTTTATGATTCCGAATAATAGATTAAAATTGAGATTTTCTTTATTGTAAGACCATAGATATATCACAGATTTGATTGAGCTAAAACTTCAGTATTGCTGAAATATTTTCCAATAAAAGTTTAAATTGTATCAAATTACTTCTTTTTATCATTTTTGTGTTAATTCCTGATAGATATATGCATTTGTTTGTCAATCATGCACACAGAAGCAATATTTTAACAATTTTACCCAAATTTTTGCATTAAAATGGATATTCCCTTGCCATGGTAACCAATATCTGACTAAATTTGATGGAAACAAAAAGTTTAAGTTATATGCTTTGATAATATATAGGGATTTGTATTTGACAAAATTAATGCAAAAGGCCAAAAAATAGCTGTGAAAAGTAATATAATTTCCCACTAATTTCAACTCAAAATCCTGAGGCTTAAGGGGTTCAGACCCTTTTAAAAAGAACACCAGATCAGCATATCTTAAGATGACCAATTGCATTTGTTAAGTCTCCATCATCTGTCACGCTTTGTGAGTCATCCATTAACATTTTATATTTTAATTATCTTCTTCAAAACTGCCAAGCCAAATTTGATGAAACTTACTGACTATCGTGCCTTGGTTGAAGGGCTTTCAGATTTGAACAAATGAAGGCATTGTGCCCCTTCTAGTTCTCATCAGGGGGCAAATAGTAAAATTTTTGTACAGCTTTTCACGATAGTGAACGCGTACTTTGCTATCACTTTCTTCCAAGATATCGAGCTTCTTTGCTATGAAATTATAAGATATGAGTACACATGGAAATAGTGCGCCTGGTAAATGAGCGTGAAAGAAGTATATCTGTTTTATTGTGAGATATGTAGTCTGAGACGGGTAATGCATTTGGTTACATATGCACATTTGGGATAAATTTTCGGAATACATTTCGGAATCTAGTAAAATATTGCGACGACATGCATCTAATAATTTCTGCAATTTGGCGAACTGATCTCATGTTTACAATAAAAAGTAGTCCGAGAAATTTGCGTCCTACGATGTAAAATCATAACTTTTTATGAAATTAACAGCAATGGCAGGTTGATTTAATTAATTCTTCATGAAATCTACGGAAATTTAAATTTATTTTGAAAGGTTTTGATGTTGAGGCAATTGTGTCATATTTTAAAACTGTTTATTGATTAGATTTCACTTTCGTGAAAGGGAGATAATTCGTACAGTGTTGTGTGCAAATGACCACATGTGGATTTTAAATACTTCACCATTAACATGAAACGGGAATATTGTGAGTGATAATCAGCAGTTTATTAAAACCCAGATTTAACAGCAAATGATCCAGTTACATACAACCGCTAGAATGTACCCCCTCATAGCGACGGTAGGGTCTGCAAAACTCTACTTTCTCTCTATCCGAAATGACAAAACGATCGGGTACGACTTTATTAAATTTTAATTACTGATTGTCTTTTTCATATATTTATGAAATTATTATTTTCTACCATTTAATTTAGCAATACATGGCTTGGTACATTGTTTCTTTTTCAAAAAAAACATCCGTCGGACTATGCATAGATCGAACCCCCCCCCCAACTCCCCAACCCCCACCATTTTCCATACTACGCCGTACAACAGCATGGCAGTGCTATGTTTGTATAAGCATCCATATTAGAATATTGTAGGTAATGGCACATTGGTCATTTTGATATATGAATAAAGGTCATTGGTTCAGAGGTCAAGTTCACAGATGCTAGCCAGTACTGAAATGGTTATTTATCTAAAAAAAACTATTAAATTTTTGTATAGGCATGTATATAGAATATTGTAGGTATTGACCTAACAGTCATTTTGATATATGAATGAAGGTCATAAGTTCAAAGGTCAAGGTCATAGATGCGAATGAGTACTGAAATGGTTCATTATCTTAAAAAAATATGAACTTTTTATATAGACATGTATGTTGGAATATTGTACGTATTGGCCTAATGATCATTTTGATATATGAATGAAGGTCATAGGTTCGAAGGTCAAGGTCATAGATAGGAACAAATACTAAAATGGTTTATTATCTCAAAAACTATAAACAATTTGTATAGGCATGTATAATAAAATATTGTAGGCATTTGCACAATGATCATTTTGATATATGAATGTTGGTCATAGTTGCAAACGAATGCTGAAATAGTGAATTATCTCAAAAACTATAAAGTTTTTGTGTAGGCATGTATATTAGAATATTGTAGGTATTGGCCTAATAGTCATTTTGATATATGATTGAAGGTCATAGATTCAAATGTCAAGGCCATAGATGCAAACAAATACTGAAATGGTTAATTATGTCAAAAAATTAAACTTTTTGTACAGGCATATATTTGGAATATTGTAGGTATTGGCCTAACGGTCATTTTGATATATGAATGAAGGTCATAGGTGCAGAGGTCAAGATCGTAGATGCAAACAATTCCTGAAATGGTTAATTATCACAAAAACTATAAAGTTTTTGTATAGGCATATATATTTGAATATTGTAGGCATTGGCCTAATGATCATTTTGATATATAGATTCTTTAGCTGTTTAAAAATAATATATTGTAGCTAGACTTTAGATATGTTATACGTAACATTCTTAGGACAAGCTGTAGTAAATTTGCAAAAATTCTTGCATATAATTGGCCCTTACTGCTGAAAATTTTGACTTTTCTTTACTTAATGTCATTGACCATTGAACCTCTGCATGAGATATGTACTCAGCCTCAGGTGAGCATTAAGGCCCATGGGCCTATTGTTTGTTTAGTTTCAGGATGGACCATATGAGAAGGCATGTTTCTAGATATCATTTGAACATCATATTTAAGTGCAGAACAAATGTCGTTAACCCCCACCCTCTGTTTATTTTGATATATGATTGAAGGTCATGAGTACAAAAGTCAAGTTGATGATGATAATGATGATGATTTTTGTATAGCGTTTCACGATAGTGAACGCGTACTTTGCTATCGCTTTCTTCCAAGATATCGAGCTTCTTTGCTATGAAATTATAAGATATGAGTACACATGGAAATAGTGGGCCTGGTAAATGAGCGTGAAAGAAGTATATCTGTTTTATTGTGAGATATGTATTCTGAGACGGGTAGTGCATTTGGTTACATATGCACATTTGGAATAAATTTTCGGAATACATTTCGGAATCTAGTAAAATATTGCGACGGGATGCATCTAATAATTTCTGCAATTTGGCGAACTGATGTCATGTTTACAATAAAAAGTAGTCCGAGAAATTTGCGTCCTACGATGTAAAATCATAACTTTTTATGAAATGAACAGCAGCGGCAGGTTGATTTAATTAATTCTTCGTGAAATCTACGGAAATTTAAATTTATTTTGAAGGTTATTATAACGTATTTTGATGTTAAGGCAATTGTCATATTTTAAAACTGTTTATCGATTAGATTTCACTTTCGTTAAAGGGAGATAATTCGTACAGTGTTGTGTGCAAATGACCACGTGGATTTTAAATACTTCACCATTAACATGAAACGGGAATATTATGAGTGATAATCAGCAGTTAATTAAAACCCAGATTAACAGCAAATGATCCAGTTACATACAACCGCTAGAATGTACCCCCTCATAGCGACGGTAGGATCTGCAAAACTACTTTCTCTCTATCCGAAATGACAAAACGATCGGGTAAAACTTTTTTAAATTTTAATTAACGATTGTCTTTTTCATATATTTATGAAATTATTATTTTCTACCATTTAATTCAGCAATACATGGTTTGGTACATTGTTTCTTTTTCCAAAAAAAAAAACCATCCGTCGGACAATGCATAGATCCCCCCCACCCCCCGAATTTTCGGTTATATTCTGTCTTGCCACAACTAGAATACCATGAATTATTATATGTTGGGGAGCAAATGAGTGTCTTATTATAATTCTTGTTTTATTTATCAGATGACATTAAATAATGCAGAAGCTAGCTGTGATTACTGTAAGTCCCTTAGAAGTAGTTTAGAGGTGAGTGTATTATGTAAGTTTTGTTTTTAAGGAGGCTAGAATGAAATAAATTTTAGGAGTGAGTCTCTGGACTGGGCCTTGTCACTAAACATGATTATATAATCTGTTCTTTAATGAATAAAACATACAGTCGTGTTAATTTTCTGATATAGGTTCAAAACCATATGTAAAATATGCTATTAAAACTTTATTTAAATAATGGTGATAACGTCACATATGTTTAGGTCAGTTGATATTTTACTGCATTACTACAAAACAGCAGCTAGCATCAAATACAAAATTGAAAAGCTAAAGATCACAAGGAATGGTCCTTTTTGTATGACGTTCACGATAGTGAAAGCGTACATTGCTATTGCTTTCTCTAAAATCAGGCTTTTTTACTATGAAATAGTATAAGAAAGTACACATCGAAAATAGTGCGCCTGGTAAATGAACGTTAAAGGAATATATCTGTTTTATTGTGAGATATGTATTCTGAGACGGGTAATGCATTTGCTTACATATGCACATTTAGAATAAATGTTTGGAATATATTTCGGAATCTAGTAACATATTGCGGTGGGATGCATCCAGTAATTTGTGCAGTCTGGCAAACTGAACTCGTAGAAAGCAATAAAAACTAGTCTGGGATGTTTGCGACCTACAATGTAAATTCATAACTTTTTATGAAATAAACAACAATGGCAGGTGAATTTAACTAATTCTTTATAAAATCTGCGGTAATTTAAATTTATTTTGAAGGGTATTATAATGTATTTTGGTGTTGAGATATTCTGTCACATTTTAAAACTTATTTATCGATCGTTATTACTTCCATGAAAGGGAGATAAATGTACAGTGTCATGTGCAATCTGAGCACATCTTTACAGGAATATTGTGAGTGATAATCAGCAGTTTATTTAAAACCAGACTTAACAGCAAATGACCCAGCTACATACAAACAGTAGAATGAACCCCAGTCTGCAAAACTCTACTCTCTCTATCCAAAATGACAAACAACCATCAGGTACAATACATAAAACTTTTAATAAATTTTATTTACTGATCGTCTTTTTCATATATTTATGGAATTATTATTTTCTGCCAACTTTTACTTGGCAATACATGGTTTGGTATGTTGTTTCTTTTTCAAAAACACCACCCGTCGGACTATGCATCGATTGATGCTAGCTCACAGTCTGTGTTAGATTCATCAATGTATTATGCTGACACCAGTAAAGTCGACTGCAGTGTGGAATGACATGCATAACATGCATATCCAAAGGGATTTGAATCTATCACTATCTAAGCTTTTTTTAGTTATTCTACAGCATAGGCTTAGTTAAACTTAACAAATTTAAGTGAAATAAGCCAAGCTGTAGAATGTCAAAGCCTAGAAAAAGTATGCATCAGAGTGGGCACTGGGGAATGTAAGATCTGTTAGCTATTGACGATTGTGTCTGGTAATAATTATCCCTACCAAATAGTAGTCTGCCCATTCAAACAGACAGAAGGAATAAGATGACCAAGTATTCATCAGTGGATTTGTACATTTAGTAAAATTAGTGAAATATTTTTTTAAAAATAGTCTTTTGTATGTTTTTTTCAATTTGGACCAGAAACGTATTTTTTACGTGTCTGCTTGAACCTATTTTTCTGTAACTTCATGGCAGCACAGAACACAGGCATGCCTAAAACACATATACATGTATGCATATATTCATGAACTACTATATCCATATATATACACATGCCTGTGTTTGACACCCGGTGCCGGAGTGTGTGTGCATTGTTGACACCTATTTTCAACTTCTCTGAAACTACCAGATTTCAATGAAATGTGGTCAAAAGTATATATGGGCTGGTGCAATTCAGATTTGTTAGTGGCTTTGCCATGGCTATCACAACTACGTCAAGGTGGCCTAGGGGTAAAGAATATTAATGTTATAGGCATTTGCACAACAGCCATTTTGATATATGAATCAAGATCATAGTTTTAAAGGTCAGGTTCATAGATGCAAACAAAAATTGAAATTGTGAATTATCTCAAAAAGTATAAACTTTTTGTATAGGCATATATATTGGAATATGTAGGTATTGGCCTAGCGATCATTTTGATATATAGATGAAGGTTATGGGTTCAAAGGTCAAGGTCACAGATGCGAACGAATACTGAAATGGTTAATTGTCTTAAAACTAAAAACTTTTATATTGGCATGTATATTAGAATATTGTTGGTATTGATACAACAATCATTTTGATATATAGATGAAAGTCATGGGTTCAAAGGTCAAGGTCACAGGTGTAAAAGAATACTGAAATGGTTTAATTTTTTGAAATTTATTATTTTTGAAAAGACAGGTATATAAGAAATTGTAATACAAAATTATTTTCATATGAAGATGAAAGTCATGGATTCAAAGGTTAGGGTCATAGATAACATATCTGTTGTGTTTAATAATATAATTTTCCAGCAAACAATCAGTATACCAATGGGTACAAACTGCACAATAGTAATCATTGTGATAGAGACATGGATAAATGAATAGTAATCATTGTGATAGAGACATGGATAAATGAATAGTAACTTTTGTGATAGAGGCATGGATAAATGAATAGCAATCATTGTGATAGAGACATGGATAAATGAATAGTAATTTTTGTGATAGAGGCATGGATAAATGAATAGAAATCGTTGTAATATACACATGGATAAATGAATAGTAATCATTGTGATAGAGACATGGATAAATAAAAAGTAATTGTTGTCATAGAGACATGGATAAATGAATAGTAATCATTGTGATAGAGACATGGATAAATGAATAGTAATCATTGTGATAGAGGCATGGATAAATGAATAGTAATCTTTGTGATAGAGACATGGATAAAAGAATGGTAATCGTTGTGATAGAGACATGGATAAATGAAAAGTAATTGTTGTGATTGAGACATGGATAAATAATTAGTAATCATGGAGTCATAAGCTGTGATAGAGACATGGATAAATGAGTAGTAATCGTTGTGATAAAGACATGAATAAATGAGCAGTAATTGATGTGATAGAGACATGGATAAATGAATAGTAATCATTGTGATAGAAACATGGATAAATGAATAGTAATTTTTGTGATAGAGACATGGATAAATGAATAGAAATCGTTGTAATATACACATGGATAAATGAATAGTAATCGTGTGATAGAGACATGGATAAATGAATAGTAATCATGGAGTCATAAACTGTGATTGAGACATGGATAAATGAATAGGAATCATTGTGATAGAGACATGGATAAATGAATAGAAATCATGGAGTCATAAACTGTGATAGAGACATGGATAAATGAATAGTAATCATTGTGATAGAGACATGGATAAATGAATAGTAATCATGGAGTCATAAACTGTGATAGAGACATGGATAAATGAATAGTAATCGTTGATAGAGACATGGATAAATAAAAGTAATCGTTGTCATAGAGACATGGATAAATGAATAGTATTCATTGTGATAGAGACATGGATAAATGAATAGTAATCGTTGTGATAGAAACATGGATAAATGAATAGTAATTTTTGTGATAGAGACATGGATAAATGAATAGAAATCGTTATGATATAGACATGGATAAAAGAATGGTAATCGTTGTGATAGACACATGGATAAATGAAAAGTAATCGTTGTGATAGATACTTGGATAAATGAAAAGTAATCATAGAGTCATCAACTGTGATAGAGACATGGATAAATGAAAACTCATCGTGGAGTTATAAACTCTGATAGAGACATGGATAAATGAAAAGTAATTGTTGTGATATAGACATGGATAAATGAATAGTAATCGTGTGATAGAGACATGGATAAATGAATAGTATTCATTGTGATAGAGACATGGATAAATGAATAGTAATCGTTGTGATAGAAACATGGATAAATGAATAGTAATTTTTGTGATAGAGACATGGATAAATGAATAGAAATCGTTATGATATAGACATGGATAAAAGAATGGTAATCGTTGTGATAGACACATGGATAAATGAAAAGTAATCATTGTGATAGATACTTGGATAAATGAAAAGTAATCATGGAGTCATCATCTTGATAGAGACATGGATAAATGAAAACTCATCGTGGAGTTATAAACTCTGATAGAGACATGGATAAATGAAAAGTAATCATTGTGATAGAGACATGGATAAATAAATAGTAATCATTGTGATAGAGACATGGATAAATGAAAAGTAATTGTTGTGATAGAGACGGATAAATGAATAGAAATCGTTGTGATATAGACATGGATAAATGAATAGTAATCACGTGATAGAGACATGGATAAATGAATAGTAATTGTTGTGATAGAGACATGGATAAATGAATAGAAATCTTTGTGATATAGACATGGATAAAAGAATGGTTATTGTTGTGATAGAGACATGGATAACTTAAAAGTAATCATGGAGTCATAAGCTGTGATAGAGACATGGATAAATAAATAGTCATCATTGTGAAAGAGACATGGATAAATGAATAGTAATTGTTGTGATAGAGACATGGATAAATAAATAGTCATCATTGTGATAGAGACATGGATAATTGAATAGTAATTGTTGTGATTATAATTGAGACATGGATAAATGAATAGTAATCATAGGGTCATAAGCTGTGATAGAGACATGGATAAATGAATAATCGTGGAATCATTTGCCAGTGATTTGTATATCCAATGTGACACCTGAGTAGATCAATACAGTCAGTAATTAAGTTCACTCATAGGACATTGTTTGTACATGTTTATTCGTCCCATCATACAGAACTATTTGTTTTGATAGGGAACCCTATGTAAATTTTAAATATTGACCTCTGATAACCCAATCAGCTGTTTATAAGAGCAACAAAGCAAGCACTCATATGCTGCATAATATCAGAACAGGGTATATTTTTGGAAAAGAAAAGTTTGATAATTTAATAAAAAAATTCTAAAAATGGTTAAGTTTATGGATTGATGAATTGTTTATTTAGTTAATATGTTATGTGGTTGGACATTAAATGAGACAGTTATTGAAAGCTACCTCTGTAGACATCTGTCTGTCCTTGCAAAGTCCTGGCCAGTTCCCAATTAAAAATAAACATTGAACCAAACATGGTTTCAATGGGTTTTTTCATTTATTTCAGGAAGAAGTTTCTAAACATTTCAATCAAGTTAGTGAACAAAGTAAAGCTAAACTAGAAGTGAGTATTTTCTTTGTATTTCTGCATTCATCTGGTGGTACATCGATCATCAGTTTTATCTAACAGTAGACTAGTTTTTCTATCTCTTCCTTTTTTAGAAACTGTATTTCTATGAGTCGCACAAGCGCAACTAGTAGTTATACGACTACTGAAAAGGACTTGACCTGATAGGGAGGGTTGTACAAACAGACTGTGTATATAATATGTATGTAACAACTAGGATCTACATTCAGAGTGATAGAACTACATGATGTGATGACACTAAAACTCATTGTAAGCATCTTCCAAGAATTAGTCTCTTTGTGAATGAAATATGTATTCACAGTACCAGATACCAGGTACATGTATATCATTTGACTGATTAAAAGTAATTGTCATTATGAATAAAGACTATGTACATGTAGTTTTCAAGGATTGAGCTTTGATTGTACTGAATTTATTAGGTTATAATTTAAGTAAGTCACAAAAATTTAATGAATGCAAAGCCATTCATGAAAAGTTTCCTTATAATTACAATCTATTAATCCTATGAATGCCACAGGGCCCAAATAGGACTACGTTCAGTGCCATATGACCTATTCTGCCTATCAAAGTTTCAACATTTGATTATTCTTCATAAACTCCTATTAAATTCCTACTCCAATTTTGAAGTTATTTCTCAATCAATTTTTACCATTCTTCACCATTAAATGCAAAATTATTATCCAGATTATTTCAAATTTCAAATCTCAAACCAATTTGAATGTTTAATAAAGAATTTCATATTTCTCTCCTCAAAAAGTGAAGGTGGGGATAATTTTTTTATTTCACCTGACTAAAGGTCATGTGAGCTTATGGCATAGTGCAGCATGTGAATGTGCATGTGTGCATTATAATAACACCTATGTTCAACTTCGCCTCTGAAACTACCAGACAGATTTCAATGAAACTTGTTCAGTAGTATATATGGTTGGGTGCAATTCAGACTGCTTTATGGCATTGCCATAGCTACCATAACTACCTAGGGGTGCAAAAATCTAAAACAATCTTCTCCAAAACTGACGATTGGAGAAAAAATCTAATGTGATATTTTGTTTTTTAGGGTCTTAAGTCTATAATTTGTTCATTTCGTGAAATTCTGACAAGAAATAGGTTACCCCATTATTGGGTTTAATTTTGAAAAAAATTATAAAATTGCTTCAAATTGTTATAACTTGACTTTTTGATCAGATAAATGACATGAGGTTTTCAGTTTAGACTTCTTGTTTAGGTATGTAATCTGAATATTGTTGGTATTGATGTAACAATAATTTTGATATACAGATGAAGGTCATGGGTTCAAAGCAGAACCACCACCATCATCCTGACTTTCCTATGCTCAATGCTTTGATTTGAGTTATGGCATGTATGACAAAACACGTAAATTAATACATGCAAATGTAAATATATTTACAGTATAAAATTATGAGCTCCATTAGAGTAAATTTCTCCTACCTTACATTTGACATTCTCTTGTTTAAATGTCACAAAAACCTTTTACCACAATATATTGGACATGGGATCATGTACTGTGTAACACTAAGCATTCTGCCTCATATGTAACATGTGTGTACAGATAAAACAATTTGCTGTGAATATTTTGGTTACGCATGCATTTTACATATTAACCTGTTTTACTTTATGCTTTTTGGCAAATATTATACTTTGATATGACATGGGTGTAAAATGCTTTACTAGGCAGTGCTCTTTTTGTTTTATTTTATTGGTATTACCAAACTAGTTATTAGTATACTTGTATGAACAAAGAAAATATATTATGTATAAACAGTATAAAATGTTTTAATATCATTTCTGTATTACAGAGTGGTTTAACAGATCTTGGTGCTGCAGCAAATAGATTTAAAGATGTAGTAGATTTTGGTTTTTCACAATTAGGCAGTAGTGCAATAAAACCTAGAATTAAACCATTAACAGAAACATTTCTATCTGCAAGTCATAATCTGTCAGAGGTAAGTCACAATACACCAAATAACCTTACAAATAATCAGAGGTCAGTTACAATACACCAAATAACCTTACAAATATTCAGAGGTCAGTTACAATACAACAAATAACCTTACAAATAATCAGAGGTCAGTTACAATACACCAAATAACCTTACAGATAATCAGAGGTCAGTTACAATACAACAAATAACCTTACACATAATCAGAGGTCAGTTACAATACAACAAATAACCTTATACATAATCAGAGGTCAGTTACAATACAACAAATAACCTTACAAATAATCAGAGGTCAGTTACAATACAACAAATAACCTTACAATACAACAAATAACCTTACAAATAATCAGAGGTCAGTTACAATACACCAAATAACCTTACAAATATTCAGAGGTCAGTTACAATACAACAAATAATCTTACAAATAATCAGAGGTCAGTTACAATACACCAAATAACCTTACAGATAATCAGAGGTCAGTTACAATACAACAAATAACCTTACACATAATCAGAGGTCAGTTACAATACAACAAATAACCTTATACATAATCAGAGGTCAGTTACAATACAACAAATAACCTTACAAATAATCAGAGGTCAGTTACAATACAACAAATAACCTTACAATACAACAAATAACCTTACAAATAATCAGAGGTCAGTTACAATACAACAAATAACCTTATACATAATCAGAGGTCAGTTACAATACAACAAATAACCTTATAGACAATCAGAGGTCAGTTACAATACAACAAATAACCTTACAATACAACAAATAACCTTTCAAATAATCAGAGGTCAGTTACAATACAACAAATAACCTTACAAATAATCAGAGGTCAGTTACAATACAACAAATAACCTTACAAATATCAGAGGTCAGTTATAATACAACAAATAACCTTACAAATAAGAGGTTAGTTACAATACAACAAATAACCTTATAGACAATCAGATGTCAGTTACAATACAACAAATAACCTTACAATACAACAAATAACCTTACAAATAATTAGAGGTCAGTTACAATACAACAAATAACCTTACACATAATCAGAGGTCAGTTACAATACACCAAATAACCTTAAATAATCAGAGGTCAGTTACAATACAACAAATAACCTTACACATAATCAGAGGTCAGTTACAATACAACAAATATTTACAAATAATCAGAGGTCAGTTACAATACAACAAATAACCTTACAAATAAGAGGTCAGTTACAATACAACAAATAACCTTACACATAATCAGAGGTCAGTTACAATACACAAATAACCTTACAAATAATCAAGGTCAGTTACAATACAACAAATAACCTTACAGATAATCAGAGGTCAGTTACAATACACCAAATAACCTTACAGATAATCAGAGGTCAGTTACAATACAACAAATAATCTTACAATACAACAAATAACCTTTCAAATAATCAGAGGTCAGTTACAATACAACAAATAACCTTACAAATAATCAGAGGTCAGTTACAATACAACAAATAACCTTACAAATATTCAGAGGTCATTATAATACAACAAATAACCTTACAAATCAGAGGTCAGTTACAATACACCAAATAACCTTACAGATAATCAGAGGTCAGTTACAATACAACAAATAATCTTACAATACAACAAAAACCTTTCAAATTCAGAGGTCAGTTACAATACAACAAATAACCTTACAAATAATCAGAGGTCAGTTACAATACAACAAATAACCTTACAAATATTCAGAGGTCAGTTATAATACAACAAATAACCTTACAAATAAGAGGTCAGTTACAATACAACAAATAACCTTACAAATAATCAGAGGTCAGTTACAATACAACAAAATCCTTACAAATAATCAGAGGTTAGTTACAATACAACAAATAACCTTATAGACAATCAGATGTCAGTTACAATACAACAAATAACCTTACAATACAACAAATAACCTTACAAATAATTAGAGGTCAGTTACAATACAACAAATAACCTTACACATAATCAGAGGTCAGTTACAATACACCAAATAACCTTACAAATAATCAGAGGTCAGTTACAATACAACAAATAACCTTACACATAATCAGAGGTCAGTTACAATACAACAAATTATTTTACAAATAATCAGAGGTCAGTTACAATACAACAAATAACCTTACAAATAAGAGGTCAGTTACAATACAACAAATAACCTTACACATAATCAGAGGTCAGTTACAATACAACAAATAACCTTACAAATAATCAAAGGTCAGTTACAATACAACAAATAACCTTACACATAATCAGAGGTCAGTTACAATACAACAAATAACCTTACAAATATTCAGAGGTCAGTTACAATACAACAGATAACCTTACAAATAATCAGAGGTCAGTTACAATACAACAAATAACATTATACATAATCAGAGGTCAGTTACAATACAACAAATAACCTTACAAATAATCAGAGGTCAGTTACAATACAACAAAAATCCTTACAAATAATCAGAGGTCAGTTACAATACAACAAATAACCTTATAGAAAATCAGAGGACAGTTACAATACAACAAATAACCTTACAATGCAACAAATAACCTTACAAATAATTAGAGGTCAGTTACAATACAACAAATAACCTTACAAATAATCAGTGGTCAGTTACAATACAACAAATAACCTTACACATAATCAGAGGTCAGTAACAATACAACAAATAACCTTACAAATAATCAAAGGTCAGTTACAATACAACAAAAAACCTTACACATAATCAGAGGTCAGTTACAATACAACAAATAACCTTACAAATATTCAGAGGTCAGTTACAATACAACAAATAACCTTACAAATAATCAGAGGTCAGTTACAATACAACAAATAACCTTATACATAATCAGAGGTCAGTTACAATGCAACAAATAACCTCATAAATAATCAAAGGTCAGTTACAATACAACAAATAACCTTACAAATAATCAGAGGTCAGTTACAATACACCAAATAACCTTAAAAATAATCAGAGGTCAGTTACAATACAACAAATAACCTTACACATAATCAGAGGTCAGTTACAATACACCAAATAACCTTACAAATAATCAACGGTCAGTTACAATACAACATGTAACCTTACAAATAATCAGAGGTCAGTTACAATACAACAAATAACCTTACAAATAATCAGAGGTCAGTTACAATACAACAAATAACCTTACAAATAATCAGAGGTCAGTTACAATACAACAAATTACCTTACAATACACCAAATAACCTTACAATACACCAAATAACCTTATAAATAATCAGAGGTCAGTTACAATACAACAAATAACCTTACAAATAATCAGAGGTCAGTTACAATACAACAAATAACCTTACAAATAATCAGAGGTCAGTTACAATACAACAAATGACCTTACAAATAATAAGAGGTCAATTACAATACAACAAATAACCTTACAAATAATCAGAGGTCAGTTACAATGCAACAAATAACCTTACAAATACTTAGAGGTCAGTTACAGTACACCAAATAACCTTACAAAGAATCAGAGGTCAGTTACAATACAACAAATAACCTTACAAATAATCAGAGGTCAGTTACAATACAACAAATAACCTTACAAATAATCAGAGGTCAGTTACAATACAACAAATAACCTTACAAATAATCAGAGGTCAGTTACAATACAACAAATTACCTTACAATACACCAAATAACCTTATAAATAATCAGAGGTCAGTTACAATACAACAAATAACCTTACAAATAATCAGAGGTCAGTTACATTACAACAAATAACCTTACAAATAATCAGAGGTCAGTTACAATACAACAAATGACCTTACAAATAATAAGAGGTCAATTACAATACAACAAATAACCTTACAAATAATCAGAGGTCAGTTACAATACAACAAATAACCTTACAAACTTAGAGGTCAGTTACAGTACACCAAATAACCTTACAAAGAATCAGAGGTCAGTTACAATACAACAAATAACCTTATAAATAATCAGAGGTCAGTTACAATACAACAAATAACCTTACAATACAACAAATAACCCTTACAATACAACAAATAACCTTACAATGCAACAAATAACCTTATACATGATCAGAGGTCAGTTACAATACACCAAATAACCTTAAAAATAATCAGAGGTCAGTTACAATACAACAAATAACCTTACAATACAACAAATAACCTTACACATAATCAGAGGTCAGTTACAATACAACAAATAACCTGACAATACAACAAATAACCTTATAAATAATCAGAGGTCAGTTACAATATGGTTTCCGTGCATTTTAAAAACTACATAAAATTGTGCTTAGACTTGTTCAGTTGATTTGTTAGCATGGTTATTGGTATGAGATTGTTTGACAGCCTAATTGTGCATCCAAGATGACTGCTGTTACTAAAAATAGACTTTTTCACCTGATTCATGGTTTCCTAGCATTTTAAAGAGACTTTTTCACCTGATTCGTTGTTTCCTAGCATTTAAAAGTAAAATATTCATCTGATTGAGCTGAAACTTGGTCAGTTGATTTGTTATCACGTTGATTGGTATGGCATTGCTCAACAGCCTTGTGCATCCAAAATGGCCTGTCACTGAAAGTGTTCTTTTCACCATATTCATTATTTTGTGCATTTAAAAGAAAAACAGTAAATCCAATTGAGCTGAGACTTAGTAAGTTGATTTATTGTGGTGGTGAGTGGTATGGGATTGCTTGACAGCCTTATAGCATATAAGCTATAACCACCATTACTATAAAAAGCAAAAATCTATAAATGCACATTACAGACTTATTTATGTACCAATTTTGTTGAAATTTTAAACATAGAACTTAGGTTATCAAACATATATATGGTTTTTCTGGAAAAAATTTTAGTTTCACTTTGTATGGAATTCACTGATGTTCACCACTGTGGGGGGATAATGCTCTTTGAACACCTTGTTTATCAGGTGAGCATATTGGGGCCAATGGGCCTCTTGTTTAAAACGCACAATAACATGACATGATTTTCACTCTGTATTAGTTTCCATGCAAAACAAACAACCACAAAATAAAGCAAAAATTAGTAAACTGCGAATATAAATACATTTTAGGTATATTCATGGTCAAAGTGACCCAAAGTAAAATCTTAAAACATTTTTTTGCCATGAACCGAACTGCCTATTAGCCGGAAACTTTATATATGGCATCAGACAAAATTGTGTACCAAGCTTGTGAAGCTGGTTGATTTTGACCTATATTTCAGGTCACATTGACCTAAAGTATTAGACCTTAAAATGCTTATTAGAATGAAACTTCATATATGGCATCAGCAAATTGGTGTACCAAGCATGCAAAACTGGTTGACCTTGACCTTCATTTCAGGTCATATTGTCCTAAAGTATTATGACCTTTAAATGTCTTCTTGTCATGAACCCAAAGGGCTATGAGCTTGAAACTCGATATACACCATTAGGACAACAATGTCTATTAAGTTTGCAACACTGGTTGACCTTGACCCACATTCAAGGTCACATTGACCGAAAGTAGTGAAAACCTTAAAACATCTTTTTTCACTTACTTAAAGCCTAAGATCTTGAATGCTAACAAATTTGCAAAGCTGGTTAACCTTAACTTAATTTCAAGATAACAGTGTTCTAGTTTAATGTTGCTATTTTTAGCAGCATATGCTGGGGGTTAGGGGTTACATATGTTGTGTAATCTGTAGGTCATATTCTATTTAAGCTATACCTTTCATATTTTGCTTAATGTTTATAATTAAAAAAAATTATGTGAATTTTGCATGTTAATCTATCTACATATGTTGTGTAATCTGCAAGTAAAAAAGACATGTTTTTTAAAATATCTTTACACAATGTTTACATGTTCCTTTATATCTTTATTTATATCTTTATTTAGGATGTGCACTTTGGTTTTTGAACAAATTTGGTAATTTTACTTTAAATTTTCTCTGCTATTTTAACAAATTACATATGATAGTGATAATAGATTTTAAGTGTCATATTATGGTGACAGTGATCCAGACATTTTGTCATTTACAGTGTTAACATTTATGTAAATTTTAAAAGTTTATAAATTCCTACAGTACTTCATTATTAATAGCTTTAAGATGGGGAAATAGGTTTAGAAGAAGTTATTTGTACATGTAATATTTAATATATTTCCAGGAAGAGTTTTCAAATTATGAGGCCAACGATCCTTGGGTGGAAAACTTTATTATGCAGATTGACACAATGTTAGCATCATTCAAAGTAAGTTTATTTACGATCCTTGGGTGGAAAACTGTATTATGCAGATTGACACAATGTAAGCATCATTCAAAGTAAGTTTATTAATGACCCTTGGGTGGAAAACTTTATTATGCAGATTGACACAATGTTAGCATCTATTAACGATTCTTGGGGGGAAAACTTTATTATGCAGATTGACACAATGTTAGCATCTATTAACGATTCTTGGGTGGAAAACTTTATTATGCAGATTGACACAATGTTAGCATCATTCAAAGTGAGTCTATAAATGATTCTTGTTACAAAATAACTTTCTCAAAACATTGCTTTTATTGTGACACACCAACTGGAAAAAGTTGTCTGTCATTTGACATGCAGTTTGTGACCTACAGTTTTGAGTTAAGGAAATTTAGTGAGTGCGTTTGCTATTACCTAATGGTGTGAACCAATAATAAAGTGAACCAACATCCTGATTGTTCTTATTCTTTGTTATATTTTGTTGGTGGATCCCATTGGATTCAGTAGAGTTTTAAGGTGAGCTATTGCCATCTGTCTTTGTCCTCCATACATTGTCTGTCCACCGTCATGCGTCGTGTGTAAACTTTTAATCAACTCCTTCAAACTACTAGCCCAAATTGGATGATATTTACAGTAATGATGTCTAGGTAAAGGACTTTCAGATTTTCACAAATGAAAGGGTTATGTCCCTTGGGCCCCCATAAAAGAGAAATCTTGAAAATCTTTAAAAATCATCTCCTCTGAACATAAAAGAGATATAGCTAAGAAATTTCACTTTAAACATACTGGTACTTAGGGAACCTAGTTTCAGACTTGCACAAATCTTAGCTGTATGGGGCAAAATGGGAAAATGGCAAGTTGTCTTAAAGGGGAAATTGTGTTAGTGTATTTTTCAATATATCTGGAAAACTATAAACTTTGTGTATAGGCATGTATATTAACAAATATTGTAGGTATTTGGCCTAATTATACTTTTGATATATGATTGAAGGCCATAGGTTCAAAGGTCAAGTTTACAGATGCAAATGAATGTTGAAATAGTTAATTATCTGAACAACTATAAACTTTTTGTATAGGCAAGAATATTGTAGGTGTTGACCTAACAGTCATTTTGATATATGAATGAAGGACATGGCTTTAAAGGTCAAGGTCACAGATGCAAATGAATACTGAAATAGTTAGTTCAAAAACTATAAACTTCAATGGTCAAGGTCACATATGTAAGCAATACTGCCATGGTTAATTATCTGAACAAGTATAAATTTTTGTACGGCGTTTCACGATAGTGAACGCGTACTTTGCTATTGCTTTCTGCCAAGATTGGGCTTCTTTTCTATGAGATTAGTACGCATGGAAATAGTGCACCTGGTAAATGAAGGTAAAGGAAATGTATCTGTTTTATCAACGGGTAATGCATTTTGTTACATATGCACATTTGGAACAAATTTCTGGAATATATTTCGGAATCTAGTAAAGTATATGCGACAGGATGCATTCAAAAATTTGTGCAGTCTGGTGGACTGATCTCGTAAATACAATAAAAAGTAGTGCGAGAAGTTTGCGTCCTACGATGTAAAATCACAACTTTTTATGAAATAAACAGCAATGACAGGTGGACTTAACTAATTCTTTATGAAATCTATGGTAATTTGAATTTATTTTAAAGGGTATAATAAAGTACTTTGGTGTTGCGGTACTCTGCTACATTTTAAAACTTATTTATCGATTACATTTGACTTCCGTGAAAGGGAGATAAATCATACAGTGCAATGTGCAAACTACAAATTTACCGATTCGAAAGTAATGAAACGGGAATATTGTGATTGATAATCATCAGTTTTTAGCTCACCTGGCCACAGGCTTATGGCATGGCGAGGCATGTGTGCATCCATGTGTATGAGCGTGCCTTCGTCAGTAAACTTTAATCTTCTCCTCCGAAACTACTGGGCTAACTGAAACCAAATTTGCCATGGGAGGTCCTTGACAGAGTCTAACTTTAGTTTGTTGAAATCATGGCGATCGAAATATCCAAGATGGCCACTGTTACTAAAAATAGACAAAACCTAAATAAATCTTCTTCTCTTGAACCACTTATTGCAGACAAAAACTGATGTGATATTTGGATTCAACATAGTCTTAACCTTTAAGTTTGTTCATTTCATGAAATTTGGTTTAAAAATAGGTTATGCGTTTTTATGTTAAATTTTGCAAAAAACGTAAAATATTTTTAAATTGTTATAACTTGACTAGGTCAATTTTGAAGGTCATGACCTAATTTTTAGCTCACCTGATTGAAAGATCAGGTGAGCTTATGGCATAGTGCAGAGTATGTATGTGTGTGCGTGCATGCGTGCGTGTGTGCGTCGTTAACACCTATTTTCGACTTCTCCTTTGAAACTACTGGACAGATTTCAATGAAACTTAGTCAGAAGTGTATATGGGCCGGTGCAATTCAGATTTGTTTGTGGTGTTGCCATGGCTACAATAACTAGGTCAAGGTGACCTAGGGGTGCAGAAATCTTAAAAAATCTTCTTCTCTGAAACTGATGATTGGAGAAAAAATCTGATGTGATATTTGGCTTCTCTAGGGTCTTAAGCCTATAGTTTGTTCATTTTGTGAAATTCAGATAAAAAATAGGTTACGCATTTTTACGTTTAATTTTAAAAAAATTGTAAAATAGCTTCAAATTGTTATAACTTGACTATTTGACCAGATAAGGACATGGGGGTTTCAGTTTGGCATATTCATGTAATTACCTTCAAAATGGGGTCAAGGTCAATTGTGAAGGTCATGACCTAATTATTTTGACTTTCTTATTTTAATCATTATCTGGAAAACTATAAACTTTTTATATAGGCATGTATATTCGAATATTGTAGGTAATGGCCTAACAATCATTTTGATGCATAGAAAAAGGTCATGGGTTCAAAGGTCAAGGTCACATATGCAAAACAATACCCAAATGGTTAATTATCTCCAAAACTATAAACTTTTTGTATAGACATGTATATAAGAATATTGTAGGTTTTGATTTAACGATCATTTTGATATATAGATTAATGTCATGGGTTCAAGGTCAAGGTCACAGATGCAAAAGAATACTGAAATGGTCAACTATCTCGAAAACTGTAAACTTTTTGTATAGACATGTATATTAGAATATTGTAGGTGTTGATTTAACAATCATTTTGATATATAGATTAAGGTCATGGGTTCAAAGGTCAAGATCACAGATGTGAAAGAATACCGAAATGGTTAATTATCTCAAAAACTATAAACTTTTTGTATAGACATGTATAATAGAATATTGTAGGTTTTGATTTAACGATCATTTTGATATATAGATTAAGGTCATGGGTTCAAAGGTCAAGATCACAGATGTGAAAGAATACCGAAATAGTTAATTATCTCAAAAACTACAACCTTTTTGTATAGACATGTATATTACAATATTGTAGGAATTGATTTAACGATCATATTAAGGTCATGGGTTCAAAGGTCAAGGTCACAGATGCGAAAGGATACTGAAATGGTTACTTATCTCGAAAACTATTAACTTTTTGTATAGGCATGTATATTCGAATATTGTAGGTAATGGCCTAACAATCATTTTGATATATAGATGAAGCTTTTGTTTTTACTGTTTTAGCTATTTAAATAATGTATTGTAGCTAGACTATATATATATATATATATATGTATTATATGTAGCATTCTTGGGACAAGGTATGATTAATTTGCAAAAATGTTGCTTTAATTCTGTCTTACTGCTGAAAATAAGGAGTTCTGTTTAATAAATGTTATTGACCATTGAACCTCTGCATGAGATATGTTCTTAGCCTCAGGTGAGCGTTAAGGCCCATGGGCCTCTTGTTTACCTTTCTAATATTATTTGTTATCTCGAAAACTATAAACTTTTTGTATAGGCATGTATATAAGAATATTGTTGGTATTGATGTAACGATTATTTTGATGTATAGATTAAGGACATTCGTTCAAAGGTCAAGGTCACAGTAGCAAAACAATACCAAAATTGTTAATTATCTTGAAAACTATAAACTTTTTGTATAGGCATGTATATTGGAATATTGTTGGTATTGATGTAACGATCATTTTGATATATAGATTAAGGTCATTGGTTCAAAGGTCAAGGTCACAGATGGGAAAGAAAACTGATTTGGTTAATTATCTTGAAAACTATGCACTTTTTGTATAAGCATGTATATAAGAATGTTGTAGGTATTGATACAATGATCATTTTGATGTATAGGAAAAGGTCATGGGTCCAAAGGTCAAGGTCATGGTGGCAAAACAATACCAAAATGGTTAATTATCTTGAAAACTATAAACTTTTTGTATAGGCATGTATATTGGAATGTTGTTGGTATTGATGTAACGATCATTTTGATATATAGAATAAGGTCATTGGTTCAAAGATCAAGGTCACAGATGCGAAAGACAACTGAAATGGTTCATTATCTTGAAAACTATGAATTTTCTGTATAAGCATGTATATTAGAATGTTGTAGGTATTGATACAATGATCATTTTGATGTATAGAAAAAGGTGATGGGTCCAAAGGTCAAGGTCACGGTTGCAAAACAATACCAAAAAGGTTAATTATCTCATCTCGAAAACTATGAACTTTTTGTATAGGTTTGTTTTATTAGAATATTGTTGGTATTGATGCAATGATCATTTTGATATATAGATTATGGTCATTGGTTCGAAGGTCAAGGTCACAGATGCGAGTAGCAAGTTTCATAAATATCTTAATATCCACATCAGAGTTATTGCTCCTTAAATGTAGTATTCATTGAGTTTTTGTGCTGTTTACGGCCCAGGTGAGCGGTACAGGCCTTATTGGGCCTCTTGTTTAAAAAACCAGATTTATATAGCAAATTATCCAGTTACATACAAACGCTAGAATGAACCTCCTAAAGCAGTGGTCGGGTTTGCAAAAACTCTACTTTCTCTTTATCCAAAATGACAAACAACGATCGATCCTGAAGGTACAATTGATACAACTTTATTAAATTTTAATTACTGATCATCTTTTTCATATATTGATAGAATTATTATTTTCTGTCCTTTTTTACTGAGCAATACATGGTTTGGTACATTTTTTTTTCTTATTCAAAAACACCATCCATCTAACTATGCATTTGGGGGGGGGGGTGCTATGATTTTATAGATATGTATATTAAATTAGAATATTGTTGACATTGATATAATGGTCATTTTGATATATGAATGAAGGTCATGGTTAATTATCTGTACAACTATAAACTTTTTGTATAGGCATGTATATTAGAATATTGTAGGTGTTGACCTAACAGTCATTTTGATATATGAATGAAGGTCATGGCTTCAAAAGTCTAGGTCACAGATGCAAACAAATACCGAAATGGTTGATTAGCTCAAAAACTATCAACCTTAGTGGTCAAGGTCACAGATGTAAGAAAATACTGAGATGGTAAATTATCTCAAAAACTATAAACTTTTTGTATAGATATGTATATTATCTCAAAAACTATAAACTTTTTGTATAGATATGTATATTAGAATATTGTAGGTATTGGCCTAACAACCTTTTTGACACAAAGATCATTTTGATATATGAATGAAGTTCATGGGTTTAAAGGGCAAGGTCACAGATACAAACAGATACTGAAATGTCCTAGTTTGTTAAGGTTTTCCTTTTGTTTTTACTGTTTAAGCTGTTTATAAATATAATGCAGCTAGACCTTAAATGTTTTAGATGGGGTGTTCTTAGGACAGGTTCAAACATATTTGCCATAACTGCAGAAAATTCTGTTTAATACTTGGAATTGACCATTGAATCATTGCATGAAATATGTACATACCCTCAGGTGAGCATTTATGCATTTAGGCCTCTTGTTATTTTGTTTTTACTGTTTTAGCTATTTATAAGTATACTGCATCTAGACCTTAGATGTTTTAGATTGACCATTCTTATGACAGTTTATAATTATTTGCAAAAATCCTGGCATATTGGCCTAACTGCTGAAATCTTGGACATTCTCTTTAATATATATTTACAATAGCACCCATTTTCCGTCTATGAAATCATCATATATTTGCTTCATACATCTATGAAAACATATGTTAGACCTTTTTGAACTGATAATTTTTCATCAATGGAAGTAGGCCGGGTCACCTGTCATCCCACCCATTGATGACGTGATCCTTCATTGAGATGCAGTAGTATCAATGGAAGTAGGTGGGGTCTCCTGTCATCCCACCCATCGATGACATCATCCTTCATTGAGATGCGGTAGTATCAATGGAAGTAGGCCATGTCACCTGTCATCCTTCATTGAGATGCGGTAGACAGGTTCCACGATGCACTAAAACCACCGGAGGAAGTAAATTAACAAAAATGTAATGCAGTAATAGTTTTAAGTCTACATAAAAGATTAGATTAAAAAAATGAATTGTAAATATAAGAAATGACATTGTTTTAAGGTCAGCTAGTACGATACGGGGTGTTCTGGGTACAAACTGCATGAAAAGCTCTTCATGTTAAATTTGTGGCCAGAACACCCGATATCATACTAGCATGAAGTGACCCCAAAACAATGTCATTTCTTAAATGTCATTGACCATTGAACCACTGCATGAAATATGTGAATACCCTCAGGTGAGTGTTAAGGCCCTTGGGGCCTCTTTTTACTAGTGTATATGATTAATCCTTGTGTGTTTGTATGTTGTTTTTTTTTAGAGTGCTTTATCAACAGGGAACTATGACAGATATGTTAGTCTAATCACATCGGAAGTAACTACACAGTTAGAAAGGACTGTGCACAAAACTATCTTCAACAGGGTGAGTTGTCTATATCTTCATAGACTAAGCTACAGGTATATCCAAAAGAATTTATAGTAATATGCCTCTGATGCCCCTAGAAATTTTCTAGTAACTTTCTTATTAATTTTTGTACAGCTTCACGTCAGTGAAAGCGTACATTGCTATCACTTTCTGCTAAGATATGGCTTCTATGCTATGAAACAGTATGTTGGAGAAATAGTGTGCCTTGTAATTGAACCTGAAAGGAATATATCCATTCTATCGTGAGATATGAATTCTGGGACGTGTAATGCATTTGCTGACATATGGTCATCAGCAATGAATTTTTTAAATCTATAAACCCTCGTCGTTCGGGATCCTATTATATGTGGGACGTTACCTATGGCTCGCCAGTGCGGGACCCTATTATATTAGGGTTGTCACATGATTTTACACTTGGCATATTTAAAGTACTCGTTTGGTAAAAAATCTAGTGGTATTTATCAGTAAATTGAATGAAAAACATTAAAAATAGTCAGGTCTTATGCATGTTATGATCATAGTCGATATTGTGTCATTTTACTTGGAATTTTTAAGAAATATCACTTTGAAGTTCGGGTAACACCAGAAGGGAATTCCCGTCATGTCCATCGATCAATCAAAACAAGCCCCTCTTATTAAAATGCTGAATTCTTAGTTAGTTTTCATAACATCACTGTGTATCTTTGAAAACATGTTTTGTTAAATTTCTAATGATGACTTTCGGCATAACATTTTATGTACAGTGGCTAAATATTTTTGATATCCAAGATATCTTGTGCAACAGGCGTCGAAGTTGGGGAATCCCCCATAGCCATGTAGTGAAGGTGGAGAATAATTTGCGATTTTTAATGTTATGTAGCCAATTTTAGAAATATTTTACAAATTTTCAATAAGATGGGTAAATAAAAGTTTCATCCAAGCACTGCTTTGGTTTTATAATGCAAAATAAAGCTGAACAAAGAACAGAAAGTACCAGGAGATCCGTTCTAAATTTAGATGATGTGCTGACGTCACCAGTCACATACAAGTGCGCTTCAATATTTTATATGGAAGAAGTGCTGATTTTAAAAAATACACAATAATAAAATATAATTTTTGTTTTAAAAAATCGAAAAATTTAATAAAAGCTTTCTTTTAGTTCTTTGTTGTGTTTTAATTATGTCAAAACAGAAAATAAAATCAAAAATGTATCCTGCATAACCCGGAAGTAACGATGTAAACTTTGAGCAAATGACAGTTGACACATTAAAAAGGGCTGATATGAAAATAAAAATAATTTTACTACTGTAAAATGCTTGATTTATCTTGTATTTTCTCAAATTTAATTGCTGTTTTAGAGTTTTGAAACTTAACGGCACAGTTTGTAATTGTTTCTAAATTTTCCGGCAGCTGTATTTTGGCGAGACCGCGCTTGTTTATTTTGGAAGCCAAATGTAGGTCAAGCACATGGCTAGTGCGTTTACATTAGCAACAAGATGGCTCAAAATTTTCCCGTGTTTTTGCCAAAGCAAGCCGATTGTTTAGACATATAGTGACAGTGAGAATGAATTTGAAGGGTATACACTAAATGATGTAGATGAGAACCATGAAAGAAATCAAAATTTGGACATGGGAATCGAACCTGAGGACTGGATAGAGGGATGTACTGATAAAGAGCCTGTCCAATTTACAGCTGTGCCAGGATAAAAAGTGCAGCTTCCCGAGTCTCCATGTTTACTGGATTTTTTTAAGTTTATATATAAAGGATGGTGACTATCAAATAATGGCAGACCAAACTAATATATATGCCGACCAGTATTTTAGAAGTCGTGAGGCACCACTGCCACCTAATTCCAGATTTACTAGATTGACGGATACAAATGCTAATGAAATGAAATTGTTTATTGGTATGGTGTTAGCTATGGGACTTGTCAGTCAAGCAGATATCAAGGAATATTGGACCACAGATCCAGTAACAAGTACTCCATTTTTTCCATCCTGCATGCCAAGGAACAGATTCCAACTGCTTCTGTCATTTCTCCACCTGAATGACAATAGTAATTATATACCAAGAGGCCAGGAGGGACATGATCCTTTATTCAAGCTTGGATCGATATACAGCAGCATTCTAAGGAGATTTAGTAGTAGTTACACCTCTAATAAGTACTTGTCTTTTGATGAAGGGATGATACCATGGCGAGGGAACCTGTCGTTTAGAGTGTACAATCCAGACAAACCAATAAAGTATGGAATCAAAGCTTACATGTTATGTGAGGCTACCAATGGATATGTTAACAAATTTAGGTAATTATACAAATTTATATTTAAACAGATACAGTAATATACCCGGAAAAAATCACATTAGATCTAATTGAATTATAGTACTTTTACTGAGGAGTTAAAAGAAAAAATGTGTTTTGCAGATAAATGAACTCCATGCAGTATTCATTAGGCTAATTTTTATCATAAATGTATGGTTTTGCCATGTACAAAGTCAATGAACTGTACACATATTTTTGTTTGCCATAGCTTCATCATTTTGGACTACCAGTATATGGAGGAGACGAAGCAAATGTGTATATTTAACAAAAACCTATGTATTCTAGCACACACACACTTTACTGCATTTACAAACTGTCAGTTTACTACAATAAATAAAGCATTTTTTCTGAAATGAATTCTGCAGATTGAATGCATGTGTACAAGTTAACAAAATCATACACACATGTGATTCCCTATAAACATTTACATATATACTAATGAAATATGAGTCAGTTTTTGGAAATTCCCACTTGTATTTTTTTTTACAGATTATATACTGGAAAGACTAACATACCAGCATCAGGAACAGGGGCTACTTATGACCTAGTAATGGACATGATGACACCAGGTTATTTAAACCAAGGATACACTCTTTACTGCGATAACTATTATACCTCTCCTAGATTGTTTTGGGACTTATGGTTGCTGGGAGTGTGCGCAACAGGGACATTAAGAAAGACAAGAGTTGGTGTTCCACAAGCCATAAAGGACAAGAAGTTGGAAAGAAAAGGAGACACATATGTTTTGACCAATGGGCCACTTTCTGTCATTAAGTACCTGGATGGAAACTATGTATTCATGCTTACAACTGTAGATAACATCGACCCTATACCAACAAGAAACAGAGATCAGGATGGAAATATTGTCAGTCACCCACATGCTGTAGTTCAGTATGACAGATACATGGGTGGGGTTGACCGTGCTGATCAGATGATCTCCTATCATCAGGTTTTAGGATCTGTGAAATGGTGGAAAAAAGTTTTCTTCTATACCATCAGTGTGGCAGTTGTGAATGCATACATAATTTATAAAGAAGTAACAACAACTAGGCCTTTATTTTTACAGAGAATTTTTAGAAGAAATTTTATTAAGGAGCTAGTAACATTAGCTGGAATGCCAACATATCGTGCTGCTGGTAGACCATCTGCCCAAGTGCCGGATCGACTACAAGGCCGACATTTTCCAATGAAAATTTCAAGAAATGGTAAAGCATATCCAAAATCTTGTATCGTGTGTAGTAAAGCAGAAAGAGATAATCAGCCATGTCAAAAGAGAAAACATGTGGGACATACTACTAGTTATAGTTGCAAGCAGTGTGGAGTTGCTATGTTTTGAACTTTTTCACACCAAACAGGAATATGTGTTGGCATACAAATGTCTAAAGGCCACAGAGGAATAATTTTTAACAAATGTTTGACATTAGCCATTGTACATGAAATTAATAGTTAAAATTTGTGATTTTAAATTTACCCAAATACATTGTAATTATTATTAGTGAAACATTTTATAAAAAACTTTTGATGGTCTACACATCTGATAATACTTAAAGAAATTCAACAAGTAAAGGTAAGCAAATTATAAAAATTATAATAATAATAATAATAATAATAGTTATAATAATAATAATTCAAATTCATTTAACACTAGTATCTTACCAAATGACATGATGGGGATGGTTGGTTTGACAAAATGAAATTATGATATCACTGGATGGAAAACCAATTCTGACCATCCTGTGAGAGTTATCTCCCCTAGACCACTAAATATCCTTTTAGACCAACATTATCATTTCAATTTCAAATTTTCCCCCTTAACTACTTGAACTTTTTAGCTCACCTGAGCCGAAAGGCTCAGATGAGCTATTGCAATCTATCACCGTCCGTCGTTCGTCATCCGTCGTGTGTTGTGCGTCGTGCGTAAACTTTACATTTTAATCTTCTTTTCCAAAACTACTGAGCCAAATTTAATGAAACTTGGTGATTATCATGCCTGGGTAACAGCCTTTCAAAATTGTGTTCGGGGTTTGACCACGCCCAACAATATGGCTGCCGTTACTATAAATAGCCAAAAGACAAAAAAATCTTCTTCTCTGAAACCAAAAGGTGCAGGCAAATTTTGATTAGATTTTTGGATTCAGGATATCTAGAAACATTAAAATTGTGTTTTTCATGAAAATTGGACGAAAAATAGGTTAAGCGGTTTTTGCGTAAAATTACGTAATTTTTAAAATGAGACATTTATTGTTATAACTTCATAACGGCTGAAGATAATTGTATGGAGTTTTCACTGTTGATCTTGTCTTGCGATTTTCTTCCAATTGATGTCAAAGGTCAAGGTCATGTCCCAGTTTTTGACCTTTCATTAAAAAATGCTATTTTTTTTAACATTTCTGGTGAAAATGACGTAGAATTTTTAGTTAATTGGAGGTATTGGCATGACGATCATTTTGATATATAGATCAAGGTCATGGGTTCAAAGCTCAAGGTCACAGATGTACAAATATACCAAAATAGTTAATTATCTGCAAAACTATGAACTTTTTGTATAGGCATGTATATTAAAATATTGTAGGTAATGGCACAATGGTCATTTTAATATATGAATAAAGGTCATAGGTTCAAAGGTCAAGGTCACAGATGTAAACAAGTACTGAAATGATTATCTATCTCAAAAACAATAGACTTTTTGTAAAATATTTTAGGTATTATCCTAACGTTTATTTTGATATATGAATGAAGGTCATGGGTTCAAAGGTCAAGGTCACAGATATTAATGAATACCTAAATGGTGAATTATCTTGAAAACTGTTAACTTTTTGTATATTCATGTATATTAGAATATTGTAGGTATTAGCCTAACAAGCATTTTGATATATGAATGAAGGTTATGGTTTCAAAGGTCAAGGTCACAGATACAAACAAGTACTGAAATGATTATTTATCTCAAATTATAAACTTTTTGTATAGGCATTTATATTAGAATATTGGCTTAATGATCATTTTGATATATGAATGAAGCTCATGGGTTCTAAGGTCAAGGTCACAGGTGAGCGTTAAGGCCCATGGGCCTCTTGTTATTTAATTGACCTTTATGTGCATTAATATGTTCCAACAAATAACTATCTGTATTTCATTGGTAAAGATCTGCCATTGAAACATAGTTTACAATTTACATTTTCAAATGAGAAGTTATTATGTTTGTAGAATGAATTCAATGAACTGAAAACTGATACTAAAGTAATTTCTAGCATTTTCTGCCTAGTAACATCATTTCATCAGATTTTCCCTTTAAAAAATTAAAAATCCTGTGAGCTATTTCAAAGGAAATAAGGTCATATCAGTAATTTTTTTCACAAATCCTTTACATAAACATTTATTGGTTGCCATGGAAACGAAAGTCATTGAAAATTTGCTATGTATATGTGAACAGCAATTAACATTATATAGGGCAACATGTGAAAATTTGATCCAATTCCACTCATTATTGGTTGTTATATGACAATTTATATATGAATGTCACACTTTAATAGAAATTTGGCAAAACAACTCAGCACTGAGAGAGTTGATGCTGAAAAACAATACAGCACTAATAGGGTTAACATGGGATCAAAATCAAAATAATTTGTGCAGTCCGGCGAACTAATCCTGTAGACTACAATAAAAAGTAGTCCGGTATGATGTACAGCATAAATACTTTGAAATCATAACTTTTTATGAAATAAACAACAATGGCAGGTGAATTTAACTAATTCTTTATGAAATATGCCGGAAGGAAGATAAATCGTACAAGCCTTGTGCACATGTGGATTAAAAATACTTTACCGATTTGAAAGTAAAATTAACATGAACAGGAATATTGTGAGTGATAATCAGCAGTTTATTAAAAACCAGACTAAAGAATAAATGATCCAGTTACATACAAACGCTAGAATATGGCATGCCTCGACAACAAAAGTTCGATAAAGTGCTTTAACGATCGTTAAAGCGCTTTAACGAGTTTAATGTTGCATTGGCGTCGATAACAAGAACAAAATTTCCACTATTTTTATTTAACGAACGATAAATGGATATAGATTCGATAAAGCGCTTTAACGACCAATAAAGCGATTTAACGGTCTTTAAAAATTATCGAACAGTAATGAAGAATGTGTCCGTTAATTCGTTAATGCGATATGTTCGATAATTCGTTAATACGATATGTGTCATGGTTACAGATATGTAACGAGCGTTTTGATTGGCTAATCGCATGATTTACATTGATTGTCCCTGGATACCACTTCATCAACACGATAAACCTCTCTCTCTCTCTCTCTCTCTCTCTCTCTCTCTCTCTCGTCTGCTTTTAATAATATGGTAATAGTAACTTTAACGGCATTTGCATCCACATGGACCAAGCCGGTTACAAAATAATAAATAATAATAACAACAGATACTGTAGTTTTTTGGCGCAAACATGGGTACAAAACCTGTTTTAAATATGGACGGTCATTGTATCTTTCCCGCATATTCTTGTTGATTTTTTTAGTTTCGCCTGATTTAATTGACCTATTAAAATCACAAGAGTTATTAAAAACTTTGTAATAAGACAATCAATCATCGATTGGTACATTAGTGTTCAGTGTTGTCGATGTATGGTCAATGTTCGTAATCCAATCGGCTGTCATTCCAAGGTAGATCTACTCAAATGGCTTCATTACTGGATACAGTTCTAGTTCTAGTTCTTTATTACACTCAAAACCACCGGAGGTGGTACCTGAGGTTTATATACATAATTATACATAATATGGCGATTGATACAATGTATAGAATATAACACAATAATATAACATTATACCATAAAGTAATAGAATATAGCACAACACTATCATATAAACTATATACATAAAGTGTGTTAGAATACTTTACCAGAGAATTAACATAAAATAATGGTATTTGGTTGGATAATAAGCAGAGCAGTACGACGAGTGATTGGGAAATGCCCCAACCAAACAAGTACAAACTGCAGTTCTTATTATCCAAAACAATTTGTCCATTTTTTTATTTATATATATAAATAAACCAAAATATTACCTCTTGTATTAGCTGTAGAATTTTAGACCCTCCTTAATAAATCTGCATAAGTTAATGATATCTTCCCTGTTTTCACTTTTAAATAAAGATGCTAATTTTAAAGTATTTGGTCTGGTATAGTATTTTTCTTTAATATATTTTTTTCTAAGACCGTTAAAATTGTCACATTCCAACACAAAATGATATTCGTCACCAATGCAAGATTTGTCACAGAGTTTACATTTTCTTTCATTTCTATCAATTTTTTCCCATCTTCCCTTTTCTATCGGTAAACAATGATTTGTAGTTCTGAACCTTACAAAGATTAATCTAAAATTAACAGGTAAAAAATTAAGATAATTTTCAAAACCAAATTTATCCTTATAGATTCTGTATATTATAGCTTTGTTTGACTGTTCAATTTGAGAATACCAGCTTTGGCAAAACTGGTCTTTCAGTTTTTGTTCAAAAGAATTAATTAACCATTTTTTGTTGACAAAAAACCCTTGAGACTCCCATATATTGCTAAAACCAACCGAATTCAACAATGCTTTTATTTTTCCAACCCAAGATATGTTCTTCCCCTCATTATGTCGACAAAGTAATAATCTATAACAAAAATTTGTTAACTTATTTTTTGAAAATACTATATTATACCAAAAAGAAACCATCCTTTTATATATTTGTACATGTAATGGATACCTCCCGAGTTCACCGTATACCATATAGATCTACGTTGGTGTACTTGTTTTAAGTTTAGGGATTTTTTTACAGTATTGTATATGTATTTTTTCTACCAATTGTAATTTTTCAAAACCCCAAATTTCACAAGCATAAACTAATATTGGTAAAACCAATTTATCAAATAGATCCAGTTGACATTCGATTGACAATTGGGTATTTTCTAACTTTCTGTACACACCGAAAAGAGCTTTACATGCTTGGTCATAAAGGTTTTTCCTAGCTGTGAAAATTTCCCATTTCTATTAAAAAATATACCCAAGTAACAATAGCTGTCTACACAATCCAAAATGTCCCCACCAAACTTTAACACTGGTAAATGATTATTTTTTCTTTTACTAAACATTGAGAAATTGTCTGTTTGAACCCTAGCAAATTTTTCTTTTTGATAACGTTTCCGACGTCATTTTAGTATTCTTGACTACGGTTACTCAAAAATGTAGGCCCCCTTTCTTTCACAATTTTAATGATTATTTTTTTTATATTCAAAACTAAAATTCTGTCATCAGAAAGTGCATATCCTGTACTAAAGTTTTATATAAAGCATTTGAATTTTAACTTCTTTATATTATTACAATCAGAAAAACCCCAGGTAAAGCCATTTTTCGGCAAAAAATTGACGTGAAAACTTACGTAAAACTGACGTAAAAACTGTCACATTTACTATGTGCTTCTTATGTTATGCATAATAATAAAAGAATTTGCATTTATAATGCAACAATTTAATAACCATTTTTAGATTTTTACACTTTAATAACCAACATTTAAGGTTCTCACAATAATCTAAAGACGGGACCCGTTTTGTTTACAAATTATGAGTAATGTCCCTTGAATTGATGACAACAAAATTGTTTTATTTAATTATTTAAATTCTGCTTTGTTTTCAAAATTTATGTCATATGTTAATTACCTAACTTTTTAATGTAATTATTTTACGTTTGTCATTGCAAACAAATTCATAAATAAGCTAGGTAAAATGAATAAAATTATTGATTTATTGTAATCCCCAAAACTATATTTTTAACATGTAAGCAAATATATAATAATTACCAATTTAGGGCGATTTGGTCTAAATTGAAATAAACAAGTTTAAAAACCGGTGGATTTTTTCAGACATCCTGGTTTCCTTCACAATACTTAAATAAATATGAATAAAATACATGTAGTTATTTTGTGAAATGAAAAAATAAGTCCAAAAACCAAGCAAACTATTGAATCACACATCTTCATCACCTCTGGATTGATTAGAGCTGTTCATAATATATTCATAATATATTCAGTGAGGAATTGCTGTTAAACATTTTGTTGAAATCGCTTCCCAACTATTTTGCAGTATGAAGATACATTTTTTTTAATTTTGATGTGATAATTTACAGTGGTCCTGGTCTAAAAGACAATTAATGACTTAAACTACGATTGATTTTTGTTCATTCTAAGAGGAATTGCAATTGACTTTTGAACTCATTGTTCACCAGATTGTTGCTGTAGTTTGATTCGAACCTCTATGTTTTTGACATGCATCTTGCAATTGACCTGTAAACGAGAGAATTTATGAATCAAAATACTGCGGCATTGAAACCCTACCACATAGGAAACGCGATAGCATATATTGCATACCGGGAATAGAAGTTTTTAGGACTTGGAAACTTCATATAAAAGTTTAAATCAACACGTGACAATCGCGGACTTTGACAATAACCGTTATAGCCAGACATAAAAAGAGACTTTAGTCGAGTTCCATCGAATTTGTATTCGACTATTGATTTAGTGATTCGCACGGCAGGCGAATAAGGTTTTTTCCGGATTTTCTTTCCAAATGCCTGCTGATATTGAACTGATATTTGGTATGTGAGTCTTACCATCACGAGTTACACATCATAATCAAGTTTGGATTTGTTCTGGATCACTGAATTTGGTGAAATCATGGGTCATGGATTTCTTTAAAATTTTCCGGACTTTTTTTTTTCTAATCTCTCGCAGATTTTAATTCAATTATTTGGTAAGTGAATCACACGTCATATAGAATATAAGATTGCAACTCGACTTGTGCACCCTGGTACCTATTGATTTTTTTCAAATTTCAAATCTAATTGCTTTATCATTAACAGATGTCCAGCCACTTATAAATATGAAATTCATTCATTCAATAAAGAACCACAAAGTTAACGTGATCTCTTGTATATTTATAATGCAAATATATGATTTATGTTATTTAAGGAAAGTTCATCCTTACCGTGATTTTGTCCAACAAAACGTCAAATGATAAAAGTTGACGTGATATTGACGTTACGCAATTGTGCACCTGATCGTGCTACTGACGATGTAATTCTAACTGTCACAAAATTAATCAGCTCATCTGCTTTTATTTGGGAGCCTAATATTTTCTACATTTTATTCACCACATAAAACTACACAATACAAATGTGAAAATTTATAAATTAAGGACACTCTTGGTCTTAAAGTTGATGACTTAATGTGCATTTCCATGTGTTATTACTTATTTAACCGTACCCTGTTAACCGTACCCTGTTCATTCCCTATGAAAGAAAATCAGAAAAAATAGAGTTGTAAAAACCTGTATTTTGTTATCTCATCATTTTATATTCATTTAAAACCATTCAATCTTGCTACTTATTCAGTTAGTTGAATCATCAATGGTTTATTGTCTGGAGCATCACCCCCGATAGTTACGTAGCACATGGATTATTATTAGCTCCAAGTCGGTTAGAATGGTCTGCAGAAAACATTTTAAGGCAAGTTTAAATAAAAACCCTGAAGAACCCTACAGGCATCAACATTTTTTCGTAATCGTGTTTCAAAAAGGTGCAAGTTGTAATTGCTTTTTGAAGTCAAGTGTTGTGCCGATAAGCAAGGTGACAGTTTTGAAGCAAGACGCTAATTGTCAACCATAAAATACAAATAAATGACATTTTACCTCATCTAACTCTCTGTGTGCATCTTCGGAATCCATATTTTTGTCTGCAAACTGTCTTTGCAATCTTCTAAGCGTATTATAAATACGATCGAGTACATGGTAAACTACTGTAGATAGGTGCGATCGCTGTAGCCGGCGCATTATTATTTTGACAAATTTCCTCGATTTCAAAGATGGCGGTAACTTTCACATTTTGTTACACGCCCTCTGATTGGCTGAATTTTTCGATAAACGGTAATAGACTTTCTGTGAGTTCGATAATTCAGTAATGCAATATAAATATCGGTAATAAGCTCTAAAATCTGATAAAGCGCTTTAACGAACGGTAAAGCGTTTTAACGAACGGTAAAGCACTTTAACGAACGGTAAATCGCTTTATCGGTCGTTAAAGCGCTTTATCGAATCAATATCCATTTATCGTTCGTTAAATAAAAATAGTGGAAATTTTGTTCTTGTTATCGACGCTAATGCAACATTAAATTCGTTAAAGCGCTTTAACGACCGTTAAAGCACTTTATCGAACTTTTGTTGGTGAGGCGTGCCATACTAGAATGAACCCCCTTCATAGCGGCAGTGGGGTCTGCAAAACTCTTCTTTCTCTCTATCCAAAAAATTATGGCAAACAACGATCAGGTACCAGGGTTCGTACAGGCCTGGAAAAGTCCTTAAATTTTGAGGTTTGCCCTAAAAAGACCCTAAAACAAGTCTGACCCTAAAAAGCCCTTGAATTTATCTTGAAGGCCCTAAAAAGCTCTTGAATTTAACTAATTGGGTGTCTGTATTTTGATATTAAGTGGTTGGGAATAGACTGATATACATAAATAAATAAATTAATAAATAAGTTGCATTGAAATGAGCCTCCTGAACGCCTAACTTCAATCTCCACTGTAAGTGTCGTTACTATGGACATGGAAGTAATTGTTTTAATGATTTAATTGCCTTTGCACCAATATTTTTTTGATAAAATTGTCCCTCTGATGAGGCCTTAAATTTGCAAAAAAGACCCTAAAAAGTCCTTAAATTTGGAGTCCAAATGTCTGTACGAACCCTGGGTACAATTTTAACTTTATTAAATTTTCAATTACGGATCGTCTGTTTCATTTATTTATGTAATTATTATTTTCTGCAGTTTTTACATAGCAATACATGGTTTGGTACAACACCATCTGTCTGACTATGCATAATCGTTAATTGCATAATTTCTCCCTGCACCAATCCATTTTCGATTGAAGTAATGTTTTTAAAATCAGTTATTTGCATGTGGAAAAATCTTGAAATTAGGTTAATTGCATACAATTAATCCTAAAATTATGCTAATTTGGACAGAAATTGTTCGATTTCAAAGTGAAATTGTAGAAAAGTAAACTGGAGATTTCTAGTCTGGTGAGTTTTCGTGTTGTGTAAACAAAATGCAAGCAGGTCCTAAAGCCAATTAACTCATGTGACATGACCTTATTCATCTAAGGAGATGGTTCTCATGGTTGTGTACACAGGTTCCTGTATACTTTAATTAGGAACAACAACAAATATGACAGTTACAGGTAAAGAATTTTATAACACCGTAACCGAATCTTGTGCAAAGTGCCGGTATTGGATTGTTTTAACTTAGAACATTCTAGCTACATTTTCTAAAATTACAATTGGGACATGATTTTGCTGGCAGTACGCTGTAGAATGTTTACAACACAGTTAATTAAATAAATAAATAAATAAATAAATAAAACAAATATTACTGCATTGTTATCAATTTGTAACTTACACATTGTGTACATGCGTGATGTGACCTTAGGGGGACAAGTTTGATTAAGCGTATTTATCATTCTTTCCATTTGCAAAAATCCTAGCATATAATCTTACTGTTGAAAATTTGGAGTTCTCTTTAATTTAATGTCATTGACCATTGAACCCCTGCATGAGCCTCAGGTGAGCGTTAAGGCCCATGAGCCTCTTGTTTAAAATTTTCCTGTGAACAAATTAAAAAAATATCCCCAAAAGGTTTTCTCTTTCCAGTAAATTCAAATATTGGCATCAGATTCTTGACAATACACAAAACACAGTATATTTTAAAAGTATTGGGGAATCTATAGGAATTCAAAACCTTCAATGAAAAAAGCTAAATATGACAGTTTTGTTATACCATGTCAACATTCTAATATTTCTTGGAACTTACATGAATTTCCATCCATTACTTTGTGGTATGGTCAAAGAGAGATAACTTTATATCATGGTTAGTTAACATTTTGTACAGCAACATCAAAGTGTGCTGCTAATTGAGCAATATTAAACATAAACAGAATAGTCTCTCCTGGATGCGGGGATTCGGTGCGCAATTAAAACACCCAAAATTGTCTTTAAATATTGTTGATGTTTTTGTGTAAAATAATTATGACGTCATCAAGTGTCCGTAAGTGATCGCGTCTCATCCGGAATGCACTTTATTTTTTCATAGAATCACATTTAAAAGTCAGAGCTATCCAATTAATACGGGAGGTGGTTCCTGTGATCTGTCTCAACTGGTTCAAATGGATTTGGGAAAACACTGAGTTATTTTAAGTATCATTTTCAGAAAATGCTTGTCTTGTCCTTTAAAGTATGTTTTCAATTAGAATAGGGATAACCATTTTGTAATTTTCAATTTGCAGATGTATATTGGTGGTTATATAGTGCTGCAAATAACGTTTTATTGATAACATGTTTGATATATAGATCAAGTTCATAGGTTCAAAGTTCAAGGTCACAAAAAAAAAAAAATACTGAAAATGTTAATTATCTGGAAAAGTTTTTGTGTGGGCATGCATATCAGAATATGGTGGGTATAAGCATAATGAAGGTCACATGTTCAAGGTCAAACTCACAGAGGCATAAGAATACCAAAAATGGCTAATTGTGTGGAAAACTATAAACTTTTTGTAAAGTATTGACATAATGAACATTTTAATATATAGATAAAGGTCATATGTTACTAGGTCAAGGTCACAGATACATAAGAATACTGAAATGGTTAATTATTTTAAAACTGTTTTTGTTTTTGCATACCCATATATGTTACAATAATGTAGCTATTCATTTAAGAAATGACATTCTTTTTTTCGTTATCGATGCAAGTATGAATAACGAAAAAAAGAATGTCATTTCTTATATTTACAATCATCAATTTCAAAAAATTGCATAATACTTTATACTTTATCCACATGGATAAACGATAACTAAAAATAGTTCTTTCACACACCATAAGTTTTATTAATTTTACTTTGACAAAATCACAATTTCACGTGGAATCAAAAGTACATCGATCAACTGTTGCACATAATAACACTCATTGATGTATTTAACCGTTAAAAAGATAAAAACAGAACAGAATGTCAGAAGGTACTTTGTGATTGTAGTGTATTCAAATGCAATGGTTTGACGTAACAAGTAAATGACATAAATACATGATGACGTCAATTATTATCTATAACACTATGACATACAATTGCTCAAAATGTGTCATAGAAAAGGAAATAATGACAATTGTAAATATATATCAATCAATTTGTTATATACATGCTGGTTAACAATTTAACACAGATACCTCAATTAATATGTAGATAACAATTCTTGTTCATGTTTCTATTTTACAGTTGGGTGGGTTACAGTTTGACAAAGAGTTACGAGTACTGGTATCATACCTGACTTCTGTCACAACTTGGACTATAAGAGATAAATTTGCTCGTCTTACACAAATGGCAACTATTCTTAATCTTGAACGGGTAAGTATTTTAAGGTTGTTAAATATTTCACAATGCTGTAGGAAACATTTATAATTTAACCTATTATTTGATTGAATAAGTTCAAAATATTATGAAGTATGACTTAAATGACTGTATATTGAAATTATTTAAGTTCATCTACATGACCCAACAATTTATTATCCCCTCGCAAACAAAGTTTGGGGGAATATAGGATTTGGTACAGACATGTACGTACATATGTTACGTGCTTTTCTTGTCAGAGCTTTAACAACTTTATTTCTCAATGAAACTTGATACAAGAGTTTATCATGGTAATATCTTAACAAGTACTGTATGTGTTTTGTAACTGGAGAACCTATTTGACAGACTTATATGCCCTTTGTTTATTTCAGTGAAATACAACTTGTTTCTCAACAGAAATTAATGAAACTTGACATAAAAGTTTATTATTGTGATATCTCAGACAAGTTCGTATTTTGTAACTGGCAGTCATGACCCTATGTTTATTTGAGAGAAATTTTTCTATCAGCGCTCTAACAACTTTATTGCTCAATAATAATTAATATAATAAAACTTGATACACTGGTTTCTCCTTGCTGGTGAACCTGTGTTTGTGTGTGTCGTTAACACCTATTTTCGACTTCTCCTGTAAAACTACCAGACAGATTTCAATGACACTTGGTTAAAAGTATATATGGGCTGGTGTAATTCAGATTTGTTTATTGCTATGACTACCATAACTAGGACAAAGTGACCCAAGAATGCAAAATTCTTACCAAATCTTCTCAAAAACTGACATTTGGAGAAAAAATCTGATGTTAGGTTTTTTTGCATTTAATATTGAAAAAGAGGCCCATTGGGCCTGATATGCTCACCTGGTATATAATAGCTCGAATGTCAAATGTCAAAATCTTTCATAATGGTAACGATTTGAGGCTAAATTGTGAAAACAAAAGTACAAAGGAAAAATACTAAGCCATTTTGGCATTTTTTGGTATCTGTGACCTTGACCCTTGAATGCATGGCCTTTATTATTATATCAAAATGATTGTGATGCCAATACCTAACAGTCTAATATACATGCCTATATAAAGAATTTATAGTTTTGATGCCAATACATAATAGTTTAATATACATGCCTATATAAAATGTTTATAAATTTTGAGAAAATTAACATTTTTATTTTGCATCTGCGACCTTGACCTTTGAACTCATGACCTTTTTCTATACATCAAAATGATCGTATAAATATCTACAACATTCTAATATACATGCCTATACAAAAAGTTAATAGTTTTCAAGATAATTAACCATTTCGGTATTGTTTTGCATCTGTGACCTTGACCTTTGAACCCATGACCTTTTTCTATACATCAAAATGATCATTGTATCAATATCTACAACATTCTAATATACATCCCTATACAAAAAGTTTAAAGTTTTCCAGATAATAATTAAAATTAGAGGTTAAAAAATCAGGTCATGACCTTCACAATTGACCTTGACCCCATTTTGAAGATAATAACAAGAATATGTCAAACCTGAAAACCCCATGCCATTATCTGGTCAAATAGTCAAGTTATAACAATTTGAAGCTATTTTACGATTTTTTCCAAATTAAACGCAAAAAAGCATAACCTATTTTTTGTCGGAATTTCACAAAATGAACAAACTGTAGGCTTAAGACCCTACAGAAGCTAAATATCACATCAGATTTTTTTCTCTAATCATTGGTTTTGGAGAAGAAGATTTTTAGCTCACCTGACCGAAAGGTCATGTGAACTTATGGCATAGTGCAGCATTGTAACAACTCCTAATGAAGTCCGACGCCTAATGAAGTCCGGACTTCATTAGGCGTTGACAATTTCGACGCCTAATGAAGTCCACAGATTGGGGCTCCAGACGAGGAGACTTTTTGATATTACCAAAAAAAAGTTTCAAAATTTTACGACTTCGATTTAGACCAACTAGCAATAGCAACGTACATTCAGGCACATACATCGTGTGCTTTGTCCAACCGTACCATACCCCCGTAAAAATGTTTAGGGGGTATTTATACGAATCACCCTGTCCGTCCGTCTGTCGGTCCGTCCGTCCGTCCGTCCGCCCGTTCGTCAAAATATCGTGTCAGCTTTACATATGTAGCTTCCATGTCTATGAATGGATTTTTATCAAACTTGGAACCAAAGTTATTGTCCGTCTGTCCGTCCGTTCGTCCGTCTGGACGTTGGGAAAGGGAGGTATTTGTCTCTCCAAAGACAGTTATAGTTTTAACTCTTTTTGGTGAGGCATAAAAGGTACCAATCAAGAACTATCGTTTAAATAAATCTAAGAATTTTACGGATGCAACTTGATTAATTGATTATTTGATTGATTGATTGATTGATTGATTGATCGATTGGTTTGTTGAATGGTTTTTTTTAGATCTAGTCAAGAATATTTACTTATATCGAGACGTCACCAGCTATATAGATGAAGTATTTGAAGTTTTTACCTTTGAGGTGCGTACAGTGTACAGGGAGGGTCTCCAACGAGCCATACTTTCTGTGATACATTGCTATCATGTGATGCATTGGTTTGTCAGGTCTTTTCCGAAGGACCCCGTGACTTTCATTGCTAAATGCCGAGCTGCACATGTAAATGACATTAGCAACACTCTGCTATTGTTTTGCATTTTACAATATTTTAATCTTGTGTGCATTACTATGCATGTAATAAGGTGCCCAAAATATAATAATATTTATTTATTTATTTATTTATTTATTTATTTATTTATTCTTATTTTTATCCATCTTCTCCACTAAATTTCTCAACAAGGTTTCTTAGAATCCATCATACGTACATGCATATGAAATCAACCCAAACTCCCATGCTTACTTTAGCATGTGATGGATTTCATTAAGCTTCGAGGCAACAACACGGCTAACGATGTCCCATACTATTTCATCCGTTTTAATCATAGTTTTAGTGTAACAGATATATTTATTTTTATCATGAAAAAATTTTGCAGTGGACTTTATATCAAGTGTTTTAATGAGTTTAAACGCGGAGGATCGTTGATATAGACAATATCTTGTTAGCAGTATTAGATAAAGCAGTAGTATACCTTTCTGAAGCTGAACTTCATTAAGCGTTATGTTACCTCGACGCCCAACACGGCTAACGATGTCCCTTACTATATCTCATTACATGTACATAGTGGACTTCATTAGGCGTCGGGGTAACATAACGCTAAATGAAGTCCCTTACTATATCTTTGTACATAGTGGATTTCATTAGGCGTCGAGGTAACTTAACGCCTAATGAAGTCCCTTACTATATCTTATTACACAGTGGACTTCAATAGGCCATATAGGCGTCAAGGTAACTTAACGCTTAATGAAGTTCCTTACTATATCTTATTACAAAATGGATTTCATTAGGCGTCGAGGTAACTTAACGCTTAATGAAGTCCCTTACTATATCTCATCACATAGTGGACTTCATTAGACGACGAGGTAACTTAACGCCTAATGAAGTTATTACATATTATTACATAGTGGATTACATTAGGCGTTAAGTTACCTCAACGCCTAATGAAATCCACTATGTACAAAGATATAGTAAGGGACTTCATTAAGCGTTAAGTTACCTCGACGCCTAATGAAGTCCACTGTGTAATAAGATATAGTAAGGGACTTCATTAAGCGTTAAGTTACCTCGACGCCTAATGAAATCCACTGTGTAATAAGATATAGTAAGGGACTTCATTAGGCGTTAAGTTACCTCGACGCCTAATGAAATCCACTATGCACAAAGATATAGTAAGGGACTTCATTAGGCGTTATGTTACCCCGACGCCTAATAAAGTCCACTCTGTACATATATTGAGATATAGTATGGGACATCGTTAGCCGTGTTGTTGCCTCGGAGCTTAATGAAATCCATCACATGCTAAGCATGGGAGTTTGGGGGAAAAAAATCACATTTGATTTCATATACATGTACGTATGATGGATTCTAAGAAACCTTGTTGAGAAATTTAGCGGAGAAGATAAATAAAAATAAGAATGAATAAATAAATAAATAAATAAATAAAAAAATAAATATTATTTTATTTTAAGCACCTTATTACATGCATGGTAATGCACGCAAGATTAAAATATTGTAAAATGCAAAACAATAGCAGAGTGTTGCTAATGTCATTTACATGTGCAGCTCGGCATTTAGCAATGAAAGTCACGAGGTCCTTCGGAAAAGACCTGACAAACCAATGCATCACATGATAACAATGTATCACAGAAAGTATGGCTCGTTGGAGACCCTCCCTGTACACTGTACGCACCTCAAAGGTAAAAACTTCAAATACTTCATCTATATAGCTGGTGACGTCTCGATATAAGTAAATATACTTGACTAGATCTAAAAAACACATTCAACAAATCAACAAATCAATCAATCAATCAATCAATCAATTAATCAAGTTGCATCCGTAAAATTCTTAGATTATATTTATTTAAACGATAGTTCTTGATTGGTACCTTTTATACCTCCCCAAAAAGAGTTAAAACTATAACTGTCTTTGGAGAGACAAATACCTCCCTTTCCCAACGTCCAGACGGACGAACGGACGGACAGACGGACAATAACTTTGGTTCCAAGTTTGATAAAAATCCATTCATAGACATGGAAGCTACATATGTAAAGCTGACACGATATTTTGACGAACGGGCGGACGGACGGACCGATAGACGGACGGACAGGGTGATTCGTATAAATACCCCCTAAATATTTTTGCGGGGGTATGGTACGGTTGGACAATGCACACGATGTATGTGCCTGAAAGTACGTTGCTATTGCTAGTTGGTCTAAATCGAAGTCATAAAATTTTGAGACTTTTTTTTTGGTAATATCAAAAAGTCTCCTCGTCTGGAGCCCCAATCTGTGGACTTCATTAGGCGTCGGACTTCATTAGGAGTTGTTACACAGCATGTGTATGTGAGTGTGTGCATGCGTGTATGCGTTGTTAACACGTATTTTTGACTTCTCTGAAACTACCCGACAGATTTCAATGAAACTTGGGTCAGAAGTATATATGGGCTGGTGCAATTCAGATTTGTTCGTGACTTTGCCATTGCTACCATAACTAGGTCAAGGTGACTAGGGGTGCAAAAATCTTGAAAAATCTTCTTCTCTGAAACCATTCATTGGACAAAAAATATGATGTGATATTTGGCTTCTCTAAGGTCTTAAGCCTATAGTTTGTTCATTTTGTGAAATTCAGACAAAAAATAGGTTACGCGTTTTTGCATTTTATTTTTTCTAAAATCGTAAAATAGCTTCAAATTGTTATAACTTGACTATTTGACCAGATAATGGCATGGGGTCAAGGTCAATTGTGAAGGTCATGACCTAAAAATTTTTACCTCTGATTTTAATTATTATCTTGAAAACTATAAAAAGGTCATAGGTTCAAAGGTCAAGGTCACATGCAAAACAATACCGAAATGGTTAATTATCTCGAAAACTATAAACTTTTTGTATAGGCATGTATATAAGAATGTTGTAGGTATTAAAACATGATCATTTTGATGTATAGAAAAAGGTCATGGGTTCAAAGGTCAAGGTCACAGATGCAAAGCAATACTTAAATGGTTAATTTTCTTGAAAACTATTAACTTTTTGTATAGGCATGTATATTAAAATATTGTAGGTATTGATACAACGATCATTTTGATGTAAAGAAAAAAGTCATTGGGGTTTCAGTATTAATGTTTTTTTTTAAATCTATCAGCTAGCCATTATTAATCAGGTGAGCGTATCAGGCACATAACCATCGATCAGGTGAGCTAAAAATCATGAAAAAGGTCAAATTGTTATAACATGACTATTTGATGAGATAATGACTTTCAAAATGTAATTAAGGTCAATAGAAAATTATCGGTATTGACACAATGATCATTTTGATATATAATGAAGGTCATGAGTTCAAATGTCAAGATCACAGAATCGAAAGAATACTGAAATGGTTAATTATCTGGAAAACTATAAACGTTTTGTATAGGCATGTATATTAGAATATTGTAGGTATTGGCCAAACAGTCATATCAATATATAGTTGCAGGTCATTGGTTGAAAGATCAAGGTCACATGCAAACAAATACCTAAATTGTTAAATATCTGGAAAACTATAAACTTTTTGTATAGACATATATATATTAGAATATTGTAGGTATTGGCCTAACAGTCAATTTGAAATGAAAATGAAGGTCATGGCTTCAAAGGCCAATGTCACAGATGCAAAGAAATACTGAAATTGTTAACTATCTGGAAAACTACATGTATAAATTTTGCCACGAAATAAAAGAAATATAAGGGTGGCACAATAAAGATCCCTGCTGTATTATGCCATCAGTGCAACATGGGCAAAAATTCTGCACCTTTACCTATAGCTGGGGATACCGCAATATAAATAAAATATTCTTGATTGGGTTGTGAAACACCATTACCTAATCAACTCATCAAACTTGCTCAGAATGACCCTCTTGACTTAAGAAAGGTAAAGAACCTAATGGACCATGTTGGGTCAATAAGTAGGTCACTAAGCCAAATCAAAAACCTAGTTTATACATTTTGACTTTTACCTTTTATATTTCATTTGAAACTAACATGCTTTGACTTTTTTATTTCATATGAAACTGACAGACTTTCCTTGTTGTATTTACTCTGAAACAAATAGGCTTTGTCTTTCCAATTTTATTGGAAAACAGCAGAGTTTGTCTTGTCCGTTTCATATGAAACTTTGACTTTAGTTTGATTTTTATGTAAACAATTTATTATGTATATTTTAATTGATTTTTCAGGTTACAGAAATACTAGAATATTGGGGACCAAACTCTGGACCACTGACATGGAGACTTACTCCTACAGAAGTACGCCAAGTTTTGTCATTAAGGTAGGTCAGGAATTTAACAGTCATAGAGGAGGAATGTGTGTCCCAATATTTTTCATTTTAGTAAGTCCAGGTAAAAAGTTTGAGTCTATCATGTTTTTCAAGTTTATTGAAAATTTAGTCCTACTGATTCAAACTTTTCAATTCCCCAGTCTAATTTCGATCTCCCGTGATGGTAAACCTAGTCTGAAAACTTTTTGCTCCTTTTACAAACTGGTTTTGTATTACACAGGGTTCCTGTGCATCCTTGAAAATGGGAAAACCCCAGAAATTTCAATTTATCAATTTCCGGTCGGGAAAACCTTTGAATTCCACAAAAAAATAAAAAATTTGGGGGAAAGTCTTGAATTTTGCCGATACCTTACACTAGTAGTAGGAAAGAGAGATAACTCTTACTTGCACAATATTTCCTCATCGCCAAACACGGAAATGACCAGTTCATTTTTCATTTAACAATTATGATTCCAGACCAAGTCATCAATGCGATGTCATGGTTTTTACATCTTCAAAGTAACATAGGTTTGAAACCATGTGGCTTTCCAACATTGTTTAATATTTTATAGCAAGAGAAACGATTGACTTTGTAAAAGGAAAGAAGTTTCCGAAAGCAATAATATTGAACAGTTTTTATTTAAATCAGATTTTGCGAATTTGGACAAATCAATATCATGCCAACATTCAGGACATTTTTGCTCACCTGAGCCACAGGCTCAGATGAGCTATTGCAATCTATCACCGTCCGTCGTCCGTCATCCATCGTGTGTAAACTTTACATTTTAATCTTCTCCTCCAAAACTACTGAGCCAAATTTGTTGAAAGTTGGTGATTATCATGCCTGGCTAACAGACTTTCAAAATTGTGTTCGGGGTTTGGCCACGCCCAACAAGATGGCTGCTGTTACTAAAAAGACAAAAAAATCTTCTCAGAAACCAAAAGGTGCAGGAAAATTTTGATTGGATATTTAGATTCAGCATACCTGGGAACATTAAAATTGTGTTTTTCATGAAAATTGAACGAAAAATAGGTTACACGTTTTTTGCATAAAATTATGTAATTTTGAAAATGAGACATTTATTGTTATAACTCAATAACGGCTGTAATTATATGGAGTTTTAACTGTTGATCTTGTCTTGCTATTTTCTTCCAAAAGATGTCAAGGTCATGTCCCTGTTTTTGACCTTTGATAAAAAATGCTATTTTTTAAACATTTCAGGTGATAATGGCATGGGATTTTCAGTTAATTGTAGGTATTGACATGACAATCATTTTGATACATAGATCAAGGTCATGGGTTCAAAGGTCAAGGTCAAAGATGCACATTATTATTACCGTTATAGTTGATTATCTGCAAAACTATCAACTTTTTGTATAGGCATACATATTAGAATATTGTAGGTAATGGCACAATGGTCATTCTGATATATTAATAAAGATCATGGGTTCAAAGGTCAAGGTCACCGATGCAAACAAGTACTGAAATGGTAAATTATCAAAAAAATTATAAACTTTTTGTATAGGCATGTACATATTAGAATATTGTAGGTATTGGCCTAACAGTCATTTTGATATATGAATGAAGGTCATTTCTTCAAAGGTCAAGGTCACAAATGCAAGCAAGTACTGAAATGGTTGATTATCTCAAAAACTATAAACTCCTTGTATAGGCATATATATATTGGAATATTGTAGGTATTGGTCTAATGATAATTTTGATATATGAACAAAGGTCATGAGTTCAAAGGTCAAGGTCACAGATGCAAATTAATACTGAATTGGTTAATTTTCGTGAAAACTATAAATATTTTGTATAGGCATCTATGCTAGAATATTGCAGGTATTTGCCTAATGATCATTTTGATATATGAATGAGGGTTATGGGTTCAAAGGTCAAGGTCACAGGTGAGCGTTAAGGCCCATTGGCCTCTTGTTAAAATGAGACATTTATTATAACTCAGTAACGGCTGAAGATAATTGTATAGACTTTTCACTGTTGATCTTGTCTTGCTATTTTTTTCTATTAGAGGTCAAGGTCATGTCCCAGACTTTGAAAAAATGCTATTTTTTAACATTTAAGTTGATAATGGCATGGGATTTTCAATTATGTGTAGGTATTTACATCACAATCATTTTGATACAAAGATCAAGGTCATGGGTTCAAAGGTTAAGGTCAAATATGCACAACTATTTCCGTTATAGTTGATTATCTGCAAAACTATCAACTTTTTGTATGGGCATGCATATTTGAATACTGTAGATAATGTCACAATGGTCATTTTGATATATGAGTAAAGGTCATGGGTTCAAAGGTCAAGGTCACAGATACAAATAAGTACTGAAAAAAGTAAAATATCTCAAAAACTATCAACTTTTTGTATAGGCATATATATATTAGAATATTGTAGGTATTGGCCTAACAGTCATTTTGATGTGTACTGAAATGGTTGATTACCTCAAAAGCTATAAACTTCTTGTATTGAAATGTTGTAGGTATTGGCCTAATGATCATTTTGATATATGAATGAGGGTTATTGGTTCAAAGGTGAAGGTCACAGGTGATTGTTACATGGGTCGAAGTCTTATCAGTTATTTTTTTAAATAAACAGGTAGTTTATACAACCATATACCATGTCATATTTTCTTTATTGGGGTAAAATGAATCAACATACATGAATTGGTCAAGATTTACATGTACATGTACATGTATGATGGGTCAGATTCACTAGGTGTTACTTTATATTTGCTTATCATTAATTAATGTTGATCTCAAAAGATGCTTAGACTATAAGGTTTTAGAGTTATATCAAGAAATCCTGACCTTATAAAATGTGAAAAACCTTGAAAAAGCCTGAAAAAACCCTGGAATTTTGTATAAAGAAAAGAGTGGGAACCTTGAAATTTACACATTATATCAATTTTAATTTTATTTGAGTAATTAATTTTAACTTGATATATAATGAAGGTCATGGGTAAACAGGTCAAAGTCACAGATGAAAAAGAATACTGAAATAGCAAATTTTCTTGAAAACTATAAACTTTTTATATAGGCATGTATATTTGACTGTTGTAGGTATTGATACAATGATCATTTTGATGTAAAGAAAAGAGGTCTATGATTCAAAGGTCAAGGTCACAGATGCAAATGAATACCAAAATTGTTAATTATCTGGAAAACTATAAACTTTTAGTATAGGCATGTATATAATATTATTGTAGGCATTCGCCTAATGATCATTTTGATATATAGATAAAGGTCGTCAATTCAAAACTCATGGTCAAAGATGCAAAACAATACAGAAATGATAAATTCTAATGAAAACTATAAACTTTATGTATAGACATCTATATTGAAATATTGTAGATATTGATACCGATAATTTTGATATATGGATGAAGGTCATGGGTTCAAAGGTCAAGGGCACATGTGCAAAAGAATGCTGAAAAGGTTAATTATCTGAAAATTCCTCAAATTCTTACTTAATGGAAAGCTTTTGACTTTGGGTTCATAGTATGTTTTCTTAAAATGTATCAGCTAGCCATAATTTATCAGGTGAGCGTATCAGGCCCAATGATCTATTGCGACAGTTCACTGTCCATCTTAAGGATCTTAAGAGGGAAAGGGAAATTGCTAAAATTACTATATTTGTCTATCTGGAAAGTTTAGGTATATATATATAAGAATATTGTAGTGAAAATTTTAATGGTCCCGATTAATTGAACTACTGCAGGAGTTATTGTACATATCTTTAAGGTGAACATTAAGGTATGTGCCTCTTGTATTAAATAATGTTTGTTTTTATTCTGATTTCAGAGTTGATTTTAGAAGTGAAGAAATCAAGAGATTAAAGTTATGAAGCATTGGTGCAGCAGAATAGGGCTAAGGCTGCGATTTATCTGTATCTTAACAACTGCTAAAAAGTGAACAATATTCAAGACCTGTGATTATTAGGACAAAACTTTTAAATTTAAGTTTCAGATTGGGACTGAAATTTTATTAATATTAAGTGAAAACAAATATGATGAGATATGTGGAGTTGTCTTTCATATTTTAATTAATTTCATTGTTTTTGTTGTGCAGTATTCATTCACTATTAAAACCAGTTTCACACTACAATGATACAGGAGAACCTGTGAAACCCAAAACTGTACATGTGTCTAAAGCAAACTATTTAATTAAGATATATTACTTCAAAAACTGCTTCTTTGATTAACCAGATAATCTTGAAAACCTATCTAATCCAAATAAATTAATTATACCAGCCCGATAACTTAATCATACCAGACAGACAAATTAATTATACAAGACAGACAAACAAATGAATCATACCAGACACAAAAATTAATTATACCACACAGACTGACAAATTAATTATACCTGATAGACAGACAAATTAATTATACCACACACAGACAAATTAATTATACCTGATAGACAGACAAATTAATTATACCGCACAGACTGACAAATTAATTATACCACACAGACAAATTAATTATACCTAATAGACAAATTAATTATATGAGACAAACAAATGAATCATACCAGACACAAAAATTAATTATACCACACAGACTGACAAATTAATTATACCTGATAGACAGACAAATTAATTATACCGCACAGACTGACAAATTAATTATACCACAGACAAATTAATTATACCTGATAGACAGACAAATTAATTATACCACACAGACAGACAAATTAATTATACCTGATAGACAAATTAATTATACCACACACTGACAAATTAATTATACCACACAGACTTACAAATTAATTATACCACACAGACAGACAAATTAATTATACCAGATAGACTCGCAAATTAATTATACCACACAGACTGACAAATTAATTATACCACACAGTGACAAATTAATTATACCAGATAGACAGACAAATTAATTATACCACACAGACTGACAAATTAATTGTACCACAAAGATTGACAAATTAATTTTACCAGACAGACTGACATATTAATTATACAAGACAGACAAACAAATTAATCATATCAGACAGAAAAATTAATTGTACCACACAGACTGACAAATTAATTATACCACACAGACTGACAAATTAATTATACCACACAGACAGACAAATTAATTATACCTGATAGACAGACAAATTAATTATACTGCACAGACAGACAAATTAATTATACCACACAGACAAATTAATTATACCAGACAGACAGGCAAATTAATTATACCAGATAGACAGGCAAATTAATTGTACCAGATAGACAGGCAAATTAATTATACCACACAGACAGACAAATTAATTATACCACACAGATTGACAAATTAATTTTACCAGACAGACAGGCAAATTAATTGTACCAGATAGACAGGCAAATTAATTATACCACACAGACTGACAAATTAATTATACCACACAGTGACAAATTAATTATACCAGATAGACAGACAAATTAATTATACCACACAGACTGACAAATTAATTGTACCACAAAGATTGACAAATTAATTTTACCAGACAGACTGACATATTAATTATACAAGACAGACAAACAAATTAATCATATCAGACAGAAAAATTAATTGTACCACACAGACTGACAAATTAATTATACCACACAGACTGACAAATTAATTATACCACACAGACAGACAAATTAATTATACCTGATAGACAGACAAATTAATTATACCGCACAGACAGACAAATTAATTATACCACACAGACAAATTAATTATACCAGACAGACAGGCAAATTAATTATACCAGATAGACAGGCAAATTAATTGTACCAGATAGACAGGCAAATTAATTATACCACACAGACAGACAAATTAATTATACCACACAGATTGACAAATTAATTTTACCAGACAGACAGGCAAATTAATTGTACCAGATAGACAGGCAAATTAATTATACCACACAGACAGACAAATTAATTATACCACACAGACTGACAATTTAATTATACCACACAGACTGACAAATTAATTATACCAGACAGACAGGCAAATTAATTGTACCACACAGACTAACAAATTAATTATACCACACAGACTGACAAATTAATTATACCACACAGACTGACTAATTATACCAGACAGACAGACAAATTAATTATACCACACAGACTAACAAATTAATTATACCACACAGACTGACAAATTAATTATACCACACAGACAGGCAAACGAATACTGAAATAGTTAATTATCTCAAAAACTATCAACTTTTTGTATAGGCATGTACATTAGAATATTGTAGGCATTTGCACAATGATCATTTTGATATATAAATGAAGGCCACGGGTTCAAAGGTCAAGATCACAGATACATTAGAATATTGTAGGCATTTGCACAATGATCATTTTGATATATAAATGAAGGTCATAGGTTCAAAGGTCAAAGTCATAGATGCAAACAAATACTGAAATGGTTAATTATCTAAAAAACTGTAAACTTTTGTATAGGCATATATATTGTAGGTATTGGCCTAGCGATCATTTTGATATATAGATGAAGGTCACGGGTTCAAAGATCAAGGTCACAGGTGCAAACGAATACTGAAATGATTATCTCAAAAACTATAACCTTTTTTATAGACATCTATATTAGAATATTGTAGTTATTGGCCTAACAAACATTTTAATATTTAGATGTTTAAGCTGTGTATAAATAATTTATTGTAGCTAGACTAAATATGTTTTATGTAGCATTCTTAGGACAAGTTATAATTAATTTGCAACAATCCTTGAATATAATTGGCTCTTACTGCTGAAAATTTGGACATTCTCTTTAATTGATGTCATTGACCATTGAACCTCTGCATGAGATATGTACTCAGGTGAGCGTTAAGGCCCATGGGGCTCTTGTTCTTTTTCAAAAACAACCATCCATCTAACTATGCATCGATCGACCCCGGAGGGTGGGTTTCGGTTATATTCATAGTCCTACTCCAGTACCATTTTCCCAACTACGCCACACAGCAGCACAGCTGTGCTATATTTATAACATGTGTTGAGAAAATTGGGTAAAATTTCTTATGTTTAGTCTAAAAATCAAATTAAACCAGTTTTTATCAAACGCGCATCTGAACTCAGATGATACATATCATGTAGTAAAATGCTTAATTGCCAATAAATTCATCTTTTAAGACAAAAATATCGGTTTTGTTATATAAGTTTGAAGATTTTGTAGTTTTAAAACATTAAATTAAAAAAGTGTGTCATTCTAGGTCAAACAAGTGTAATAAATGAATTTTATTTATAATTTTGATGTGTTGTGTTTTACCTGTTGTTCATTCATAAACAAGTACAATGGGCTAGTCCATAACGTATTCTGGATAGGAATAGAAACACCTGTATTAGCCTGTATTGCGTGAATACGTCTTAGCCAATAGGAACCCAGTTCTGAATAATGTTTATGAATGCTGTCAAATATGCCATATCAACATATCAGAGACAACAGCTACCTTTCAATTTAGTACTAAATTTTAACTCTCAAAAACTAAAAAACTACAGTGAATATGGAAAATGATAGAAAAATATTATTTTTGAATACTTGCCTTTGAAACAAGGCTGCAAAACGAACAAATATTATTTCTCATCTTACTTTTATCGAAAAAGTGTATTAAAATTTATTAGTATAAATTAAATGCAAAAATTAAAAAGCTGAGAATATTTGCATAAAATATTAAAAATATGAAAAAATATGTTATCAAGAAAGATATCTAAGTTTGAATCACACCACCCATTCAAAACATGTTTTTCCTCACTGAAAACGTGATCGGACTATAACTATTTGCCATTAAGTTATTAAAGGATTTGATTATCTGCTTTGAGAGTTCAGAGCAGAGACCAAAATATTGTTGAAGGAGGCAAATCACAGTTTTTGTTTTAATCTTTATTGTAGAGGAAATATCCTCCCTGTTTTCGATGTAAATTATTGATTGCTACAATAATTCTGTTTAAAGCTTTAGTTCTCCCCCTCTATTTTCAGCATTAAGAAAATCTTTTTCCACTTCATCAAAGATCATGTCTTTTATTGTCAGCGATACCAACTTTGATTTTACATTCATCAATTGTTCATCACCACTGGATTCAAATGGATCAATGTTTTTAGGGTCTGATTTTTTTTTAGCTCAGATGAGCTATTGCCATCTATCTTCACCCGCCGTCTGTTGTGTGTAAACTTTTCACATTTTAATCAACTACTCCAAAACTAATGAGCCAAACTAGATAATATTTGGCAGTAATAATGTCTAGGTGAATGGCTTTCAGATTTGCCCAATAAAGGGGGATATTGTGAAAATCTTTTAAAGTCATTTCCTCTAAACATACAAGAGATATAACTAAGATATTTCATGTAAAACGTACATAGGGCACCTAGTTTCAGATTTGCACATATCGTAGCTGTAGGGGCCAAATTGGAAAAATGGGGAGATACTTAAGGGGGAATTGCTAAAATTAGTTTATTTGTCAATATATCTTGAAAACGATCATTTTGATATTTGAATGAAGATCATAGGTTCAAAGGCCAAGGTCACAGATGCAGTGAATACTGAAATGGTTAATAATCTGAAAAACTATAAACTTTTTGTACAGGCATGTATATTAGAATATTGTAGGCAATGGCATCATGATCATTTTAATATATGAATGAAGGTGATGGGTTCAAAGATAGAGGTAACAAATGCAAAAGAATACTGAAATGATTATGTCAAAAACTATTATAAACTATAAACTATTATAGAAATATTAGAATATTCTAGATATTGGCATAACAAACATATTGATACATGCATATATTAATAGGGTTATGGGTTCAAAGGTCAATGTCACAGATACAAACAAATACTGAAATTGTTAATTATCGGGAAAACTATAAACTTCTTGTACATGCATATATTATAGAAACTTGTATGCATTCACCTAATAATCATTTTGATTCAAATGGCAAAATAATAGCTGCAAATTAATACTGAAATGGCCTAGTTCTTTATGTTTGTTCTTTTGTTTTTACTGTTTTAGCTCTATATAAATAATATACTGCAGCTAGACTTTAGATATTTTATATGTAGCATTCTTAGGACAAATTCTGTGTATATAATTGGAAGATCTGCATTAGATATGTACACGCCTTAGGTGAGTGTTAAGGCCCATGGGCCTCGTTTCCAAATGCATTCACACTGAAAAGTATCTATTCCTATTCATTCCAAGTACGCAAATTATGTTTTAATGTTTAATAACCATGGCGAGGCCTGAAACAGGAATCCCAAAAGATAAGGCACCAAAATAAAGTACACAAGCAATAGGTAGAATACAGGAAAAACTCACAGCTGAAATGTTAGCAAATTCAGCTTAAAAGTAGGACTAACAAATATTTTCAGTACTACTCCCTACTTACTACTCCCTGTTGTGTATCTGTATTTTATTCTTTATTCTAGGATAGACCAGCTCATTTAGAAAGCATCAATGTATCTTAAATATTACAAAAATGATTAAAGACAATTGTTTTATCGTTTTTCTATGTTTAGAGTCACAAAGGCAGTATTTGATATATTAAAAAATTCCAATATCATAACACATTACCAAACCGTCACTATTTACTCTCCACAGCAGTTACAATCAGGTCTCTCATCCTTCAAACAAGTTTGAAGTAAATTGTACAGTAAAACTTGCACAAAAATGATTACAAGTGAATGATTGATTCCCATATGATTAAATCACTACTCTCCTTCACATATTCAGAACATACCATCCAGTTTTAAGGGCAATATAAGCAAAAATCTAACAAAATCTCTGCTTCAGAATAAATCATTCACATTTGCAACTTTTCTCTTAAAAAATAACTAATGTCACTCAGTAGTTTTTAGCTCACATGATTTAAGGTCATGTGAGTTTATGGCATAGCACAGCATGTGTATGTGCATTTGTGCTCTTGATGGATTTTAGTAATTACTAGACTAACCCAGCTTTCCATTCAGGAAAAAAAGTGAATGGAGATAGGAATGTCTATAATTATAATTACAATTTATGTGTATGTTTGTTTAATACATGAATATTTATTTATATACAAAATTGATTGAATTGTATTGAAATTTATAAAATTAATGTGGGGCAAAAATAAAACTTTTTTTATTTAAAAATGGTATTGTGAAATTTTATGATGTGGGCAAGTGATGTGTTCAGTTAAATGTACAGTACAAATTTGAACATTTTCTCCATTCCCATTATTTTGTCCAAACAAAGCTTTATACATGAGTGCAAGTCAAATATTCCCCAGATATAGAAATATAGTTTCACTTCCTGTTTATTCATAGTTGTACATTTGTGTGTTTGCATGGATTATTTATCAAAATGTCAATTAAGACTAGAGTACATATATGGATACTAAAGGAAAAAATTTGCTTATATCCCCCTCTTAGTGGCTGCATTCGCGACTGTCTGAGGGGTACATTGTCTATATGGGGTGTCCAGGTTAGGTTGGTACTCATATCTACAGTACTTACCTGTCAGACAAATGCTTAAAACTAACCTGATGACGTCTTGATATAAGTGAAATATTCCGGACTAAAAAAACCCATTCAAACGATAGATTAAGGTGTGGTGGATTGTGCTCAACAGGTGACCAAGTAGCTCAATGGCAAAGCATCCTACTAGTATGGGAAGGTCCCAGATTCAAAATCCATGCACATTTGTCTCAGAGACTCTTTTCTGTTACAAAGGTATTAACCACTAAGCAACCATTACTCCAGTAAGGTCATGTTGGTTTGACAGACCTTAGTGTGAAAAAGTTTGTTGTTTTGCTTTCTAAAGGTCTGTGGTTTTCTCTTGGCAATCCAGTTTCCTCCACCATTCACTATATAACTGTCTTGATATTAGTGAAAATACTCTTGACTTTAGTTAAAAAAGTTATATTATACTGGCATGTATCTAGACGATAACTTAAAAAAACAGTTATAATATACTGGCATGTATCTAGACGATAACTTAAAATCAAAGCACCGAAGGTGCCCAGCGAACAGAGAGCAAGAACAAAATGCAAGCATCTTTTGCAATTGCTAATTACCTATCATCATGAAGGATGTTATAACTGTCAGTTTTTAAGTACAAGTTAAGATTGCACTGAGTGACATTTTTTGAATATGTATTATTCTTCACATGTTTTTTTCACAGAAGTGTTTCAAAGTAGCCATATATTCTGCACTGCTGAAAACTTAGGAATTAGATGTTGCATAATACATGCAATTTCCTTGTTTTCCGTACATCTGTATATAGTTCTATCTTTAGTTGTGGCAAGACAAGTTTTATTCAGTGGAAAACTTCAGTGCTCTATTTTGAAATTGGCATAAGCGTTCTACAATTTTTGTTCAGTGGTTGTCTTTAGTGTATGTGGTGTGCATCTTGTAATTTATTCAATATTTACAATATATGTCTTGCGTAAGATTTTACAAAGTACATGTACATTTTGTTCAGCTGCAAACTATTATAAATACTTTCCATTTTTGAGAAGACTGGTTTTTTTCACTGGCTCTGATTTTAAAATGCTGTTGTTTCCAATGTAGCAAATTTCAAATCCTGAGGAAACATTGTCAGACATAAGGAAGCTTAATTGAAAACTTCAAATTCAAATATACAATTGTAAACACTGTTGTCTCAAAGGGGCCGGAATTGCTCACCTGGCACGATTAACAGGAAAATGACCGCAATCAATCAGAACAATATTTTGCCATCGACATTAAAATCTGTATATTCCCATGTATATAACATTGAAATCGAAACATATTATAAATTTCGCAGGGAAATGGTGACCATATCACAAATGGCCAATCGGAAACAATTTGTGTCTGCGCCACTTAACTATGCATACCAATTTATTCATGTAAACCAAATACTCTTGAATTTTGAGCAACTTAAAAAGGGCTAAATTCACAAACACAGGCTAGCGGCCCGATTTTTCAAGAAATATAAACAACTCACAATCAATCAAATTTATATAGGTGTCCATATTTGAAATATCAACTGTCAGTTTACATCCCATCATATTATATATTTAGTACAGTGCCGTCAAATCAAGCGTTGATACAGAAAAATGTGCATTTTTGCCAGATTTGGTTCCTTTTTTGGAAAAATTCACAGTGGCCGGATGCATCGACCAACGCCATTTTTAAACCAGCTGTAAAAAACATGTAAATATTTCATTACACAAAATTCTGTGTTGGTCGAAGGCTGCGGCCACACTCAATTTTTAAAAAAACGGTGAGAAAAATCGCCGATCTGAACAGCGAGATTCGTTGCCTTTTGGAAATCCTGCCGGATTATCGGCCGAGGAGAACCCGAACCTCTCCCTTAAAATGACGTTTCGACGTCTGGATTTAATTATTGGACTATCATTCAGTTGTTTCTTTTCTCTTTTTTTATGAAATTGGAAAAATATAATAAAATAAATACAAAAGAAATAAATTTTAAATTATTGAAGACGAATATACGGCAGCATTAAGTGGTTGACCGTGTGGACGTACGTGCGCACAAGGATCAAGTAGTAATCTAGGATGGTCCATTACGGGTCGTTCACTAGCGTTTAATATATAGAATTTAAATGGATTAAAGATTTTCCAGGATACCTTAAATGCTTATTGAAGGTAACTAATTTTACACGACTCGAATTTTCTAAATGTAGGCCTACTATTTTACAATTGAATTCAAAGTAACAATTCTCGTCATGATGGCCGAGTGGTCTAATGCGTTTGTCTAGTGATCGGAATATTATCAGCTCCACTCCGCGTAACGTCACATTTTTTTGTTACCAATTTTTTTTATATTTTATTTTTTATTATTATATATATAATTTTATTTTTAAAATATCTAATATAGTTATAAAATTTTAATATTTAAAAAAATTATATCAAATATAGTTATAACATTTTAATATTTAAAAAAAATTATATCTATATATACATAGGCAATATCATACTGTCGCGATTTACCTGCTAAACTTTTAATTTTATGTTTTATTTTTTTTCATGAGTTTTTATTTATGTATTTTTTAGATAACGACTATCTGTACTTAATATTATTTCAATTATAAAAAAACAAGATATCGGCAAACATACTGTCGTGAGTTCGAACTTGCTAAAGTTTTTAATTTAAATAATAATTATCAACATATGCATATATACCGGTATTTCATATCGGTTTTTTTAAACTGCCTGCAATATATAAAATATTGGTCATTTTATTTACATGTTTCTATTAAGATAGATATAGTGCCAATTATTTTCTAAGATGCCGTGACATAGCATGCCATCAAACTGTACACCACAGTGGCGGATTTAGGGGAGGGGTTGCGGGGGTTGCAACCCCCCTTTGAAAAATTTAAAGAGAGAGAGAGAGTGAGGTATTGACTGATTAAATTTATTTTCTTGCCCCCCATCGGGGCTCTGCCCTAGACCCATCGTCTCTGGAAGCTCGCGCCTTCGGCGCTCGCATCTAGCATTGATATAATTCTCGCCCCTCCTTTTAAAAATCATGTATACCGGTAGATCCCAAGTTTGGGATTCCCAACCCCCCCTTTCAAAAAATCCTGGATAGTTCTCAACCCCCCCCCCCCTTTCAAAAAATCCTGTATCCGCCCCTGCACCATATCCTATACCCAATGATACTGTCTGATAACTTTTTTTTTAAATTCTATATAAAATTTATTCAAAATTGACAATACTGTAAATATCTTGTGCTTCACCGTAGACATAAGATCACGATTCTTGGAGAGAGAGAGCCGAGTAATGGTATTCTTTTACGTCAAAATCAAGATTTTTTCCACTAATATCGAAATGGTGAGTTCAAGAATGATAGGGGAGATAGGATAACGATTCCATAGCTGACCTACCATCATATACCATTTTTTTAAATTATAAAATACATTAAAAATGGTATATATTGTGTCAATTAGTTACTTTTCTGTTAATTGTAATACGTGGAAGTTAACAGTTTGTATCATTAAAACAAAAGTTATTGTGTTGAGTACTAAATAATGTGTCTTTTAATAAGTTTGTGCTATAGATTTAGAAATTATGAAAGAAATAAGTTAGTTGCTTGGTTTTTAGTAGAAATGGATCATTTTATATACAAAGAGTATTTAACTGAAAGAGAACCAAAAGTCATGAATGGGATAGATAATGTAAACTTGCAGCATTGATTTCGGTGATGAAACTTTGAAATTATAAAATTTGAAATTAAACTGTTTAATAATATTTATTTTATTTGTCCAAATTAAATTATGCAAGTTTATAAAATTATAATATAAATTATAGGGTTGGTTGGTACTCCATGTTAATGTAATATGTAGATCTACTTACTGCATTTTTCTTTTGATTGAAAATAAAAAATTCGGAGGTCCACATACTAAGTTTAGAGAACTACTTACATTGATTTTTAGCTCACCTGACCGAAGGTCATATGAGCTTATGAAATAGCGCAGCGTACATGTATGTGTGTGAATGCGTGCGTCTGTGCGTAGTTAATACCTTTTTTCGACTTTTTCGCTATAACTACCGGACAGATTTCAATTAAACGTGGTCAGAAATATATATGGGCCGGTGCAATTCAGATTTGTTCATGGCGTTGCCATGACTAACATAACTAGGTCAAGGTGACCTACCGGTGCAAAAATCCTAAAAAATCTCCTCCGAAAGCAACGATCTGATTAGATATTTGGCTTCTTAAGGGTTTTAAGCCTATAATTTGTTTATTTCGTGAAAATCAGATAAAAACAGGTTATGCGTTTTTTGCGTTTAATTGTGAAAAGATCGTAAAATAATTTCAAATTGTTATAACTTGACTCTTTGATCAGAAATTGACATGGGGTTTTCAGTTTTGTCATATTCTTGTAATACCATGAAAATGGGTTCGAGTTCAGTTATAAAGGTCATGACCTAATTTTTTGCCTTTCTGATGGAAAACTATAAACTTGTTGTACAGGCATGTATATTAGAATTTTGTTTGAATCGATGTAAGAATCCTTTTCTTGTATAGATTAAATGTCAAGGACACAGGTGCGAAAGAATATAGAAATGGTTAATTATCTTGAAAACTATTAACTTTTTGTATAGGCGTATATATTAGAATGTTGTAGGTATTGATACATGGAACATTTTGATGTATAGAAAAAGGTCATAGGTTCAAAGGTCAAGGTTACATATGCAAAACAATACCGAAATTGTTAATTATCTCGAAAACTATTAACTTTTTGTATAGGCATGCATATTATAATATTGTAGGTATTGGCCTAACAATAATCTTGATATATTAACAAAGGCCAATTTTACTATTTTAGCCTCAAATCGTTACTTCAAAAAATATTTTGACATTTGGGTTTCAGTATTTATGTTTTCTTGAAATGTTTATGCTAGCCATTTTTATCAGGTGGGCATATCAAGCCCATTGGGCCTCTTGTTACATTGAAAAATTGTTTAACTTAAGAACCCCAAATGGCGAGATAAAGCTTAATTTTGGAAGCATCTGTTTATGAAATAACTTGCCCCTTCTCTTTAAAATGCCTTAGAACTTAAATGATTAAATAAAAAAAGTAAATAATTGTGTAACTTATTGACTTTTACTTAGGTATTTGATATCTAGAAGCCATTATATAAACCATAAACATGCACTGAGTAAATAAATCCATCCACCCAAAATATGTGAATTATCTCCCCTTATACATGTATTTGTGCTAGCAAAATCTCTGTGTTTGTTGTCGTTATTTATTTTTACGTTCTTGCTGGTCAACTAAATGTGTAAATATAGCATGTGATGCGTCAATAAAAATAATTCAAATTTTCAAAAATGTAATTGTGATATATTATAGGGTAGTGGGGTATGTACTTTTATAGCAGGGATGATTATAATAATTAATAAATACCTTTTTGGATATATACGCGTTTAAGATTTATGCAAAATGGTTACCATGGTAACAAAAACTCAAAATGCTATCTCTTAAACATCACTTGTTTTGGGAAAAATCAAATATTCGGACATGCAGTTATTCTAATTCAGAAGAATATTATCAGTAATTTTATAAATCTTACATGCTACATGTATTTCGTACACAACTTTGCTATTTACACATGAATTCATGTCAGTAAAGTGGTCATACTATGCGCGGTTGCCATGGAAACGTATGATGTATTTTTGACCAAAACAATATGGATTTAGATTCCCCATTTCTCAGACTATATATCTACTTATTTTGAAGATTTTTCGAGATTGGGCCATTTTTGCCCCTTTGTGAACCTACTTCATTTTTTCTTCATCCCCATTGATCTCGGCATACCATGTTTCTCATAAACTAAAAATGGTCGCTAAAAAATGGGTCAAAGACTCAATGGGCCGGGTTGCCATTAAGTCAGATGCACATCTTTGATAATCTTTTGATATATACAATACAAAGTAACTAAGTTTCAAAGTCTGGAAAAATGGGGAAAAATCTTGAAATATTTCCATAAAGTCAGGTGCACATCTTCAATATATATAGAAACATTCTGTAAAGTTTCAATGCTTTTGGTTGAAAACTGTAAGAGGAATTGAGTTCACAAAGTAGGTACCCCCGTTCAAAAACTTGCTAAAAAGTGTTCAAAGTCTGGAAAAATGGGGAAAAAATCTTGAAATATTTCCATAAAGTCAGGTGCACATCTTCAATATTTATAGAAACATTCTGTGAAGTTTCAAGGCCTTTGGTTGAAAACTGTAAGAGGAGTTGAGTTCACAAAGTAGGTACCCCCGTTCAAAAACTTGCTAAAAAGTGACTAAGTTTCAAAGTCTGGAAAATGGGGGGAAAATCTTGAAATATTTCCATAAAGTCAAGTGCACATCCTCAATATGTATAGAAACATTCTGTGAAGTTTCAAGGTTTTTGGTTGAAAACTGGATATGGTGTTGAGTTCACAAAGTCGGTACCCTATTTTCCCCGCCCGCCCGACATTCACCATACTATAAACTGGATTTGCACTCCGTGCAACCCGGCCAAAAAAACGGCCTTGTTATTGTAGGATCACTCCAAAATGAGGAATCTTTGTAGCAAACATGCTACAAAGTTTCAAGCAACTCCATTTATCAGTTTCAGCGTAGATGTGTTTTGAGAAGTTTACAGACAAACGAAAGGCACATACAAAGTCATGATAAAAGCTCATATGGCCTATGGCCAGGTGAGCTAATTAAGACCATATGTTCAAAAAGTAAGAATACTTATGAATGTTACCACTGCAAACATGCTAACTCGCACGATATAAACAGGGGCCTCGACGACATCCCCTACCCCGTTTTTTCCCGATTTAAAACAAAATCGTCTTAAATTGACCTTAGTGACATATAAATATTTTATAATCAATATTATTAAACTCCTTTTGAAGTTGTTCAGTTGATAGACGTTTGATCAACAAAACACTTAAACAAGAATACAGGATCAACATTTTTTTCAAAATACGTTTTTTTCGCTTTTTTCAACATTCAAACACTTTATATTTTTTATACCTTGATCATACAACACTAGGTTGTTTTTCTTAGTGAAAACCCAATAAGATTATTCTCATAAGTGTGCAGTATAGTTCCCTGATCTTTAATCGAGTTTCATAAAGATATACCACTTGTCACCTGTACAAGTGAGAAATCGACACCTTTTTTCATTATCGGGAATGCCGACAGTGATAGTACTATCATAACGGCAATAAAATGACAAGCCGGACCCGAAAAATTCCGGGGAAAATCGCAAAGTAGAATGCCTGGCGATTTACCACTAAGTGAGTTCGCTACCACGACCAAGACCCAAAATGATGAGTCGCTTAATTGGGGCGGTTCACTGCCAAATCAGAAAAGATTTGCTCATCTTTCTTTCAGCTTCGATCATTTTATACGAATACACTCCTACTCAGTGACGTACGAACTGGTTAGATTATTAATTTTTCAATTTATTCTTTTTATCCTGCAGAGAAATTCATCGCAAGAAAAGGTTCGCCACGAATGCATTTTATCATGACATGTGACTGCTGTCAAAGATTTCGGTATTGTGCGTGAGAGTAACGTATTACGGCCCAAATCACTCTCTCAAGCCAAACCTTCACTATTAGATCAAAATGAAATTTGGGGAAAACGGAGACTGGAATAGAAAGCCTAACATGAATGTTTTACACCGATATACATGTAGTTATATTATAAGCACGAAGCCTTCTGGTATGGTACCATTCTGATTTATGGATAACGAGCGGCCTTCAAGGCAAGCGACAATTCAACACCGCGGCTCGCACAAAAGAGAAAAGTTGCAAAGATATTTGCTTTTATGGTTGTTGCTGCTTAAAAAGCAAATTTTATCTATTATGAGCTTGCAAATATCCAATTAAAAGTTATAATTTAGAAAATCACTTTTGAGGTCACTCTGGGCAGTTACGATAGTTTTCATTATTTGCAATTCGTTAACAAAAAAGGTAGCAATCAAACGCATCTGACAAGTATCATGTCGATGATACCAAATGTGAAAGGCTAGCAATTTATAAAGATTTCTTCAAGATTCCAAGCATTCTCTACTGAAGAAAATCAAACAACGATCACTCACGGTTTGTTTTTAATATTAAAAAAAACCAAACAAACCAACTGCATGTACAGCTCAGGTGGATACGTGAATTTCCACCCGTCGCAGTGTCAAAAGTTGCCGATAAGAAGGGATTAATTTTCATAGACTTTCACCTTAAATAACAGATTAAAAATATTTCTGCCGCGGTGGACAGTAAAATCGTCCGCCGGCAGGAAAAATCTCCACCGCCATGTTTATTGAAAATGAATTACATTATCACGTTATCTAGGTACATGCACAGTCTAACTTAGTTTTTTACAAATGCCTACGGTTATTCGAAGTTCCCGTCATTCTTTTAAAAATCGAACACCGCAGATTATTCCAACCCGAATTCTAGACCCAAATATTTGTTAATGATACTTAACTACCCACCCCAATAAAAAAAGTTTTTTCACCAATATTAAGTTTTAAAAATTCCAGTGTGCACGTTTTACCGGCCTGTATGTTTTCATCACCTCATTAACCAAGCGTAACGGACACAGAGTGGCATGTACTAGCCTTTCCAAGCTCTTTTAAAACTTTTTTTCCAAAGCTTGCCGACAAAGACGATTAGACGATTGAACGCACAATACCATTTTCAATTAACCACCCCGCAACTTGTCCATCATAATTTGAAACCCAAGCACGTGCACACCGATCCTGCGGTATTCCAACAAAGTGACGTGTATTAGCTCTTCAAACTTTTGTTCAAAGCTTGCCGACAAAGACGAGTAGACGGTTGCACGGACAATAAAGATCTTTCAATTAACCACCCCCGCAACAGGTCCATCATAATCTGATCTAATTTAAAGCGTCCTTGACACTTGTCTGTGTATTACATATCATGAGTACACACGTACTTTCTTACCCCTATGTACTGTATAAAAGACATATCGTTTTTTATGGTTTTTTTCAAAATTGCATTGAAAGCAACATTAAAAACTGATGCTCCGTGTCGAGGTAAGCGCAGCGCTCTAAAAACCACCCCAGTAATTACCGAGCGCATTGCAAAGATAAATAATTCTGCCATTTCACCTATAGCTGGTTTTGTCTCGATAAATGTGATAGATTCTTTACTGAACGTAAAACCCCATTCAATCAACTAATCACCTCTGCTTGTTGAGACCACTGCGGTAGCTCAGTTGGTAGAGTGCTCGCTCCGTAAGTGGAAGGCCGTGGGTTCGATCCCCGGCTGGGTCTGACCCAAGACTTGAAAGTGGGTAGTGACTTCTTTCGCCAAGCACTCGACATATCTTATTGCAATCGACATATCTTATTGCAGCCTGGAACATTTGAACCAATATCCTATCCTCCACTTAATATTATTATGATTCCCCACCACCAAAGGTGGGGAATCATATTGTTTTCGTTCTGTTTCTTCTTATTATTATTATTTTTTTTTTTTTATTATTATTGTTATTATTCTGTCAGGACCATATGCTGTAGAATATCTCGGGAACGGCTTGATGGATTTAGATGAAATTTGGTACCAATAATCTGTTGCCTGTGTAGATAATCAAAACGTGTTCATTTTCGTTATCTTGAAGGTGGGTGGGTGGGTGTACATTGCTTAATTGAATACGTAGTAAAATACCCGGGAAAACTAATTCTGAATGGACATAAGCTGGTTACGACACTTTAATCATACCAAGCAAATGCTTTCACCTATGAGTTAATCCGATTAGTGGCCATCAAAAACTTCGCGATTTTTAAAACCACAGCTTGTCACGTCACACGCCTGTTATTAAAACCTTACACAATGAGCTGAATGGTGTATACAATTTGCCTTGATAGATCAAATGGCTTTGGGGTTTTCTGTTAATCACTGACTGTGGAAGTAGAAGACTGCCCACTTTTTTAAGTTTACACCAATGAAATGTCTCCTTTTACTGACTGACACTTTCCTAATGACCGGTATGTAGAGTACAAAAATTTGTAGTTTTAGTCGGAAATGAATCTTCCGAGTAAGCCGCCACTCTGTTACTATTAACACTTTTCAAATAACAGATGGACAATTATTTCAGGTATTGTTCAAGTTTAAGATAAAACATTTTTGTGTCTTTTTATTCGATTTAAACATTGGAATTTTCGTAATTTTGACTGAAAGTGCATTTCGATTTAAACATGGGAATTTTCGTAATATTTTGTAATTTGGACTGAAAATTCGCTTCAAATTCGGCATATCGAATTAACTAACAAATTTACATAGAAATACATAGCGATCTGACGGGACCATTTGTATCATTTCGATTTAAGGGAAATTGTGATTCAGCCGATTTCGAATTAACGAGAGTCGACTTTATTTCTTTTGCATCCAAAACACCAAAATAATCTATAGAGCAATGAAGATCTGAGTCTTTTAGATGCTGGAAATAACAATATGAGATTTATTCCGTATAATACACCTAGACTGATGTGTACCTCAACGTGTTGAAAAGTACGTTTTTTTCAATATTTTTCAATCTTTTAAATCGGACTATATATACAGCGTCAAACAATTTCAACACACTATACACAGAGTTAACATACATGCTTCTTATAAAATTGTCCATCTCTGAGTAGATGTATCGTTATGATAATCAACCTCAAACCGCGTAATTAAAATACAAACAGATGGCCTCCTATATATGATGTGTATTGTGCATTGAATCACGATTATTAATCAATAAACTTTTTAGAAAAAATATTAAATAAACATCACAAAGGGTAACTTTTATTATATTTTATTTTGGATTTTACAATAATTCCGAGTCCATCGGTGTTTATACTGTCTGACGACATCGGGAGGGCACCTGGGTATATCCTCAGGCAGTGTCGACACGCTCCAATATTACTTGGATCTACCTGCCCATCATTAGAAGGTCTTACATTCGCACCTAAGACAACGATCTTAATCAACTCAGTCGTTAATTACTGTGTTTATTCAGTGACACTCGCCAATCCGTCACTGGCTTCAATGTGTTATCACCTTTTAATTACTGGTGACCAAGATACCAGTGAACTTTGAAAACTTGTGGCCAGAAAAATCGCAAAGCGCCGTGTTTTGTCGCAAGTTAAGGAAAAAAATCGCAGTTAGCGATGCCCAACGCAAACCCTCCCATACGTGTTCATTCATTGTAACACGCGGCGACGCCAAATCAGAGGCCTGAGAGGGGTTCTACGAGTTTTCTTATTTAATAAAATTCATTGAAAACGTCACTTCCTATGCCGAGAAGGCCTTCCAATGTACGATTTTTTTCAACCGAAAACTTTAATTCAAATCTACTTTAACTTTCAAAGAAATTTTAAAAAGCAATCAAGGTATGATTTTTTAGTTTACCAGGTCGGCGCGGTACAAATGTACTTTATACATAACTGCCTTTAAAATGTAATTGTTCATCAAGGCAATATATACACAACATTAAAAACGCATGTGACGTAAACATCACAAGATTTACCCTTTTTGGCGACACAGTAATGAAATTGGCAACAAAATTTTACAACTGGCGATTTCCTTGACGACAGACTTTTACAACCCTGCTATGGTCTGTTACAACCGCTATTGAAATAACGACCACTATTGAAATAATATTTCAATAGCGGTTGAGAATGCACTGAAATAACGACCACTATTGAAATAATTTCAATAGCAGTTGAGAATGCACTGAAATAACGACCACTATTGAAATTGGAATAATTATTTCAATAGCGGTTGAATCTGCACTGAAATAACGACCTCTATTGAAATAATTATTTCAATAGCGGTTGAGAATGCACTGAAATAACGACCACTATTGAAATAATTTCAATAGCGGTTGAGAATGCACTGAAATAACGACCTCTATTGAAATAATTATTTCAAAAGTGGTTGAGAATGCACTGAAATAACGACCTCTATTATTTCACTAGCGGTTGGGAATGCACTGAAATAACGACCACTATTGAAATTATTTCAATAGCGGTTGAGAATGCACTGAAATAACGACCACTATTGAAATTATTTCAATAGCGGTTGAGAACTGAAATAACGACCACTATTGAAATGATAATGTCTTAAGAACTTTTTTCTACACGAATAACCTAACCGCCTATTGAATATATTTGCGATGACGATTATGTTTATCACTGCACAACCAGTGAATATGATCTTATTCGTTAAATAATAGTAATATATTTTACCATACCAAAAACAAAAGTTATAAGAGGTATTTGTTGAGGAACAGTCGTAATTAATATTTACCTCTGTTTTCTAATGTATAGTATATACTGGTAAGTTTATACATTAGCTTGTTTCCTATAAACAGTATATACTGGTCAAAATCATTACGAAAACCTTGCATGTACAGCTGCATTTTTCGAATTTAAGGTGCTTTGATTTTATTATTAAGATATCCGTTTAAATATTTTTAAGAAGGGTTTTTTCTATAACATTCAGTTTATAAACATAATGAACTATAATCCATACATATTAACCGCAAATTTTTTCAGAGAAGAAAATGATAAGATATTTCAGATCTGATATATAAGACCCAAGTTAAAAAATAACATTGAGCTAAATTATACAATGCATAAGTACAGGACTTAAAATCTTCTTCAATGATACATCAAAATTGCACTGCAATATGTATTTCCCATTATTTTAAAAAAGAGATGGGAGGCAATAAAACAATACATTAAAATATTACCGTATGTGACAAGTTCATCTGCAAAGGCATTGAGACAGAAAAGGAAGAAAAAACTAGTTTTTTTCAGTGCCACTACTTATCATTTGTTATTGCTAACCAATCGAATTTGTATTGATCTGTACCCTCAATCATTATTCAGACTACAGTATGTAAGCAGCTTCTTTATGCATGTTGTCAGATCCGTTGGACATCGGAGAGTTCATATAAACAACATAATTATGCCCGAGGTACCTAATCCGGTGTGTATTCGACGCTTGATGCGACGTTTTGGAAGGCATAGCGGCCTTGTCATTCGATTAAGAGAAATCATACAAGATCAAAGATTCTTAAACACGTGGCTAGTTTTAGTTGCAGAAGGTAACAATTGGTATGAAATCCGAAACATATTTTGGAGAAATAGGAACTAACACTCTGCTTGGACCGAAGTTTTTCTTATTCTAAAGCCACTAAAAAAAGCTTTTGTAGTTATTTGTAATGATTTTCAATGATTTGAAGTATTTTTATGATGTATAGTTATAAAGGACAATAATCTTATTGATGATTATTGTACTTAATTTTGTGTATTCAATTTTAAAAAAAAGAAAAGTATTTGAGGGTTCCTTTTTAGTATCTTATTTACTGGATCGCAAACACACCGATGCAGAGAGAGAGAGAGAGAGAGAGAGAGAGAGAGATTTACTAGATCGAAAACACACTGATGTACAGAGAAAGAGGGAAAAAGAGAGAGAAAGAGATTGATTGAATGGGGTTTTATGTCCCAGTCAAGAATATTCTACTTATATCGAGACATCACCAGTTATAGGTGAAGTGGCAGAAATTTTGACCTTTGCAGTGCGCTCAGGGAAATGTGCATGGAGGGTTCTTTTGCGTGCCATGCCTACCTTGTAACTGGGCTTCGGTTTTTAAAGTCTCATCCGAATGACCCCGTGACTTTCATTTCTAATTACCGAGTGCTTGGCGAAAGAACAGTCTCTACTTTTTTTTAAAATCTTGGTCAGACACGGCCAACCCATGGTTTGAACCCATGACCTCCCACATACGGAGCGAGCACTCTACCGAGAGAGAAAGAGAAATTACTGGATCGTAAATACCGGATACAGAGCGAGCACTCTACCAACTGAGAGAGAGAGAGAGAGAGAGAGAGAGAGAGAGAGATATTAAAACAGCATCAACAGTTTTTCATTTTTTTGTTCACATTTCCTCAAGTTTTTAGTCTTTCTTTTTTATATAAACCAATATACAATGGGGGAGGGGGGGAGTGGTCTAAAGCGCGCGCTTACGGATCAAAGGGCCTCTTACAGCCTAGGTTCGAATCCCAATCGGTGAGAAAGTTGGTGGTTTTTTTTTTGTGGTTTTCTCCTCAACCATCCCAGAACTGATCGCCCCGATATAAGTGAAAGTAAACTCCATTCTAATATACAATGGAGCCACATTAATCAGGGCAGTACTTGTTTGAAAATCAATAAAATAAATAAAAAACTTTTGATCGTCCGGATAAATGAATTTAAGCGTCCGGAGTACTGAAATGATAATAGGTAAATATGACTTTTATTCCTCACATTCTCACGAAAAGATAATTATTTCAATAGTGGTCGTTATTTCAGTGCATTCTCAACCGCTATTGAAATAATTATTTCAATAGAGGTCGTTATTTCAGTGCATTCTCAACCGCTATTGAAATAATTATTTCAATAGAGGTCGATATTTCAGTGCATCCTCAACCGCTATTGAAATAATTATTTCAATAGAGGTCGTTATTTCAGTGCATTCTCAACCGCTATTGAAATAATTATTTCAATAGAGGTCGATATTTCAGTGCATCCTCAACCGCTATTGAAATAATTATTTCAATAGAGGTCGTTATTTCAGTGCATTCTCAACCGCTATTGAAATAATTATTTCAATAGAGGTCGATATTTCAGTGCATCCTCAACCGCTATTGAAATAATTATTTCAATAGAGGTCGTTATTTCAGTGCATTCTCAACCGCTATTGAAACAAGCTTACAGTAAGTATTGCAGACAATTATAAGTGCCCAACCAGTGATAAGGGACATTTCAGTCCCTGCCATAGTACATAATATAATGATCGTACAATGTGTTCTAAGAGTAATGTTGAATGCTATGTGATATGAAACGGATGGACGCACATCTGAAAATAACGACCTTTAGATATGCATAAAAATGACATCCTGATGATCAATTATGTAAAGTTTGAGTGAAATCCCTTCAGTAGTTTGGAAGGAGGTGTGGATACACGCTTTCTGGACGGACAGACGGACGACAGAACGGACGGACGCACATCTGACAACAACGCCCTTAGGATATGCATAAAAGGACATCCTGATGATCAATTCTGTAAGGTTTGAGTGAAATCCCTTCAGTAGTTTGGTAGGAGTTGCAGATACAAGCTTTCTGGACGGACGACAGAACGGACGGACGCACATCTGACAACAACGCCCTTAGGATATGCATAAAAGGACTTCCTGATGATCAATTCTGTAAGGTTTGAGTGAAATCCCTTCAGTAGTTTGGAAGAAGTTGCAGATACAAGCTTTCTGGACGGACGGACGGCTGAACAGACAGACGCACATCTGACAACAACGCCCTTTGGATATGCATAAAAGGACTTCCTGATGGTCAATTCTGTAAAGTTTGAGTGAAATCCCTTCAGTAGTTTGGAAGGAGTTGCGGATACAAGCCCGGACAGACGGACAGACTGGCAGACCGACAGACTGACAGACGGACATCGACTATCACTATAATCCCCTTTCGGTTTCACCGATAGGGGACTAATAATTATTTCAATATAGGTCGTTATTTCAGTGCAGATACAACCGCTATTGAAATAATTATTCCAATTTCGATAGTGGTCGTTATTTCAGTGCATTCCCAACCGCTATTGAAATAATTTCAATAGTAGTCGTTATTTCAGTGTATTCCCAACCGCTATTGAAATAATAGAGGTCGTTATTTCAGTGCATTCTCAACTGCTATTGAAATAATTATTTCAATAGAGGTCGTTATTTCAGTGCATTCTCAACCGCTATTGAAATAATTATTTCAATAGTGGTCGTCATTTCAGTGCATCCTCAACCGCTATTGAAATAATTATTTCAATAGAGGTCGTTATTTCAGTGCAGATACAACCGCTATTGAAATAATTATTCCAATTTCAATTCAGTGCATTCCCAACCGCTATTGAAATTATTTCAATAGTGGTCGTTATTTCAGTGCATTCTCAACCGCTATTGAAATAATTATTTCAATAGTGGTCGTTATTTCAATAGCGGTTGCAACAATGGTCTTTTCACCCGTTAATGACTGGTGACCAAGATACCGGTGAACTTTGAAAACTTGTGGCCAGAAAAATCGCAAAGCGCCGTTTTTTTGTCGCCAGTTAAAGAAAAAAATCGCAATTGACGACGTTGGCGATGCCCAGCGCAAACCCTCCCATACGTGTTCATTCATTGTAACACGCGGCGACGCCGAATCAGAGGCCTGAGAGGGGTTCTACGAGTTTTCTTATTCAATGAAAAGCCGAGAAGGCCTTCCAATGTACGATTTTTCTCAGCCGCAAACTTTAATTTTAATCTACTTTAACTTTCAAAGAAATCTAAAAAAGTAATCAAGGTATGATTTTTTTTTTTTAGTTTATCAGGTCGGCGCTGTACAAATGTACTTCAAACACAACTGCCTTTAGAATGTAACCGTTCATCAAGGCAATATATACACAACATTAAAAACGCATGTGATGCGAAAATCACAAAATTTACCTGTTGATTAATAACTAAACAACAACATCTCTTGTTTATTAATCTTGTAATTCATATATGAAGGGCCGTGACTTTGATGTAAGACTACCTGCACATGCAGGTACCCGACTCAACTAGTGTATTACGTCAAATGTTGTATGTGTCAAAAAGTGTCTTTTTTGGCGACACAGTAATGAAATTGGCAACAAAATTTTACAACTGGCGATTTGCTTGGCGACAGACTTTTCCAACCCAGCGCTAACCCTGCTAGGGTCTTTTCACCAGATATATGCCATAAATTATTTATGGATGGTGGGGAATCATACGTAACTGGTATCCCAGTTACAATCTCTAGTTATTGTTGTTGTTGTTACTATTATTATTACGTTATAAAAATAATAGTAATGATAATGACAATGGTATAGTCAAACAACGTTGACCTTTCATTAGGAATATTCATATAGGAGGGTCCACTGTAACAACTCCTAATGAAATCCGACGCCTAATGAAGTCCGGACTTCATTAGGCGTCGGATTTCATTAGGAGTTGACAATTTCGACGCCTAATGAAGTCCACAGATTGGGGCTCCAGACAAGGAGACTTTGATATTACCAAAAAAAAAGTCTCCAAAATTTTACGACTTCGATTTAGACCAACTAGCAATAGCAACGTACATTCAGCCACATACATCATCCGTACAAACGTACAACTGGCTACTATACCACACTTCCCCGCTAAAAAGTTCAGGGAGTATTTAAACGAATCACCCCGTCCGTCCGTCCGTGATTTTTTTCCCAAACTCCCATGCTTCCTTTATCATGTGATGGATTTCATGAAGCTTCGAGGTAACAAAACGGCTAACGATGTCCCATACTATTTCATCTTATTAAAAGTCTCCGTTTTAATCATAGTTTTAAAAGTTTTTGTGCAACAGATATATTTATTTTTATCATGAAAAAAAGTTTCACAGTGGACTTTATATCAAGTGTTTTAATAAATTTAAACGCAGAAATTCGTTGATATGGACAATATCTTGTTAGTAGAAATAGAGAAAGTAGTAGTATACCTTTCTGCAAGCTGAACTTCATCAGGCGTCAAAGTAACATAACGCCTAATGAAGTCCTAGCTATATCTTTGTACATAGTGGATTTCATTAGGCGTCGAGGTAACTTAACGCCTAATGAAGTCCCTTACTATATCTTATTACACAGTGGACTTCATTAGGCTTCTCTGGTCTCTGGAGAGGCAAATACTTCCCTTTCCCAATGTCCAGACGGACGGACGGACGGACGGACAATAACTTTAGTTCCAAGTTTGATTAAAATCCAATCATAGACATGGAAGCTACATATGAAGATATAAAGCTGACACGACATGTTGACGGACGGACTGACGGACGGAGAGGGTGATTTGTATAATTACCCCTAAACACTTTTTGCGGGGGAGTGTGGTATAGTAGCCAGTTGTACGTTTGTACGGATGAACAAAACACACGATGTATGTGGTTGAATTTACGTTACTATTACTAGTTGGTCTAAATTGAAGTCGTAAAACTTTGAGACTTTCTTTTTGGTAATATCAAAAAGTCTCCTCGTCTGGAGCCCCAATCTGTGGACTTCATTAGGCGTCGAAATTGTCAACGCTTAATGAAGTCCGGACTTCATTAGGAGTTGTTACAGTCCACCCAATACATAGGTAGCGTTAGGATTCGCAGTTAATACATATACACATTGTCCATGATTAGTGTTCACATCATATAGACGACTATAGACGCGTGATCCCTATTACTTAAATTTACCTGTCCATAATGAATATCTAAATCAAGGGTCAAACGGACAGGTCAATGTTGTTTACCTTTTTTATAGTGATGGTAATGATAATAATAATTATTATTATTATATTAAATACTTATTATCTATATTTATTATAAGTATAACTCTACTCTGTAATACTTATTTTTGTTTTTATATATATGTCATTTATTACAAATATTTATATTTAGTTTTATACCTTCATAGTCTTCATATTTGTATTCTGTCGCCATCAGTCCAATATTGTAAATAGTTAGGGTACAAGCATGTAATTTGCTTTATGCTAATAAAGTTATTATTATTATTAACGAGATAAAAGTCACGGTTCATTCGGATGGGAACTAAATAAACGAGGTCCCGTGTCACGATGGGCTAGGCACGCTAAAGAACCCTGCTGTATAATGCCATCAGCGCAACGCACAGGCAAAATTTCTGCACCTTTGCCTATAGCTGGCGACGTCTCGATATAAGTGAAATATTCTTGACTGAGACGGTAAACACCGTTACTCAACTCAACTCTACTTGTTGGGGCCTCAGAGGCCGAGTTTTTCAAAGTGATCCTCTACCTTTCGCCGCCAAGGTTCGAATCGACGGGAAGTTTGTCAGTTTACTTGCTGTTGGCTCAGATTTTCCTTAAATGAAATCTGACTAATTTACTGTACACATCCAGCTATTGGGGAAAATGTCCAATTTAAGAAGGAATCATTGCGAAACTTGCGTTTTGTCACTGTTTGCCAGCAGTGATACCTTGTTGTGTGTGTGTGTGTGTGTGTGTGTGTGTGTGTGTGTGTGTTGTAAATCTTTAACTGTAAGGGTAACGGAAAACACAAACTATTACAATACACTTATTTAATCCTTAAAACTGATGACCGCGGTGGACAAGTCCTTTCAACATTTTACCACCGGCAAAATCGTCCACCGCAAATCGCGGTGGTCAGATAATTCCCACCGGAAATTTTGCTGTCACGGATTAAAAAACACCGCGGCGGGTGGAAATTCACGTATCCACTTAAGTTGTACTATACAGTGAAAAACCACTAAGCACTTTGGCGTATATGCCAGAATGAAGTCTATGTACAGGTGCACGATTAAAGCCGCCTGAAAAGTCTTTTTTCAAGACCGATTTTCATATGAAAAGGCTGAAAACGAGCACTGATGAAAAAAACAACGATATTCCTACGTCTGATAATCTTGAACTTTAAACTTTTGAACGTTTAAACGTTTGCGCAAGGTTTGTCATTTAGCGGTTGTTCAGCCTGTCCGCATTTTAAACGGCTCCCATGACAATACTCCCAGAGATTACTCTCTGTTCGTAAAAAAACAGTTATAATATACTGGCATGTATCTGGACGATAACTTAAAAAAAACAGTTATATTATACTGGCATGTATCTAGAGGATCAGTTTGGGAATGGTGGAATGGATTAAATGTGTTTTACACAATGCAAAATTCTTTCACTTATATTGAGATGGTCAGTTCTGTGATGATGGGAGTGCAGAAATGGTGTTTTACTTCCCAGACAAGTTTTTTTCACTTATACCAAAAGAGCCAGTTTGGGTTGGTGTAGTTGAGTATTGATGCTTCATACCCATCAAGGTTCTATCACTTATTTTGATGGAATGCAGTAATGGTGTGTTATATTTAATTACTTCCCAGTCAAGATTCTTCAAGATCCTGTTTCAGGCTGTCAAACTGCTGACATCGAAACCAGCTGTATATTGATAGGTGGAATTAGTCGATGAACCATCAAAACTGCAACAGAAAATAAAAACGAACCACAACGCAACGCATTCTATTCCAGGATAGTAGATTTCAATAAATAAAAAATTTGATTTAATTATAAATAAGTACATAAAAATTTGAAAATTCACCAGTGATCAACATGATCAAAAGCATAGATGAATACATACCTGTCAACCTATAGAAACTCAAAGAGGGAGATCAGATCTCCCCCTTTGACAGTGCTGCTCGTAACGACATTTTTCTGTGTAAAAACTGACTAAAACACCATTCATACCTTGTATTCAATTGTTTAATCTTCATCAATTTTAAATAATCTTAACAGAACCCTCTTGCATAATGTTTCTCGGAGTTTTTAATAATATTTATAATATGGTCATAAGTGAGTGAGTGAGTGAGTTATTGTTTAAAGCCGCATCAGCATTATTGCAGCTATTCGCGGCTAGGATATAAGATTGAACTACTAGTATATCCACTGACTGCATGTTTACTAAAAACATTTCACTTATTTTGTATATTGTTAAAAGTGCATAAATACTTTATAATAAGCTTTCTAATTATTTTCATATCATATAGTTGAGCAGGACATTTTTTATAAATGAATAATTTAAAAAAATTAAAAATAAATTTGTTTGAAAATAAACTAAAGATAAATAAAATTGTGTTGTTTAATTCATAATGATGAATGAATAAATACACCCTATATTAGAACAATGTCAGTCAGTGAGAATGTTTCTAAATATAGATCTAGCTCTTTCTTGTTAGAGTTATCCCCCTTTGGTAAACAGCATGGTTTCTCCCCTGACACTTCATGCAATCGGATAATGCTCTTATTTATGAATTATTTCATGAAAAAGGAACATTCTAAGTGGGTCTGTTATATTATTAAAGTTCTATTAAAAAATCGAAGTGCAATGTACAACTTATGTGACTTCCTGTACTGTTTTACCTATGTATATCCGATATACACAGGTGTTAATCCAGTACCCGTGCTATTTATTTAACCATTAATGATCATTCACAGGTGGATAGATTAATTAGTGTCTATACCTAATAACTGACCAAGAATCTTGAAAATTGGAGTAACTAATTCATTAGAAGGATGACTTCACGAAAGACTTTGAAAGGGGGATGTCAATATAATTTTTCAAAATCACTAGATTTTAACCTCCTGCGCGGGAGAAGCAGTGATAGCGGGAGAAAATTTTTGTCTTGATATCGGCAGGTATGTGAAAAAATGAAAGACATGCAAACAGATTTAAAATAATTATATTTTATGAATGAGTGGATTGATTGATCGATTGATTTATTGAATATTTTTAGCTCACCTGAACCAAAGGTTCAGTGCAGCTTTTCCGATCAAAGTTTGTCTGTAGTCGGCGTTGTAGTCGTCGTAGGTGGCGTAAACTTTAACATTTTCGACTTCTACTCTCAAACTACTGGACAGATTTCAATGAAACTTGGTCAGAAGTATATATGGGTCAGTGCACTTCAAATTTGTTTGTGGGGTTGCCATAGCTACTAAAACTAGGTCAAGGTGACCTAGGGGTGCAAAAATCTTCTCTGAAACCAATGATTGGAAGAAAAATTTGATGTGATATTTGGCTTCTCTAGGGTCTTATAATTACCTATAAATTGTTCATTTCGTGAAATTTGGACAAAAATAGGTTTGCGTTTAATCTTTAAAAATCGTAAAATTGCTTTAAATTGTTATAACTTGACTTTTCATCAGATAATGGCATCGGTTTTGAGTTTTGACATAATCTTATGATTTCCTTCAAAATAGGTTCAAGGTCAATTGTAAAGGTCATGACTTAAATTTTGACCTTTCCGATTTTATTTATTATCTTGAAAACTATAAAGTTTTTGTACAGGCATGTATATGAGAATGTTGTAGATATTGATACAATGATCATTTTGATGTATCAAAAGAGGTCATGGTTCAAAGGTCAAGGTCACGGTATGAAAACGATACAAAATGGTTCATTATTTCAAATACTATTAACATTTTGTATAGGATGTATATTAGACTATTGTAGGTATTGATGCAACGATCATTTTGATATATAGATTAAGGTCATGTGTTCAAAGGTCAATGTAGCAAAACAATACCAAAATGGTCCATTATCTCGAAAACTTAACATTTTTTATAGGCATGTATATAAGAATGTTGTAGATATTGATACAACGATCATTTTGATGTACAAAAATGGTCATGGGTCCAAAGGTGAAGGTCACAGTGGCAAAACAATACCAAAAATGGTTAATTATCCCGAAAACTATTAACATTTTGTATAGGCATGTATATTAGAATATTGTTGGTATTGATGCAACGATAATTTTGATATAAAGATTTAGGTCATTAGTATAGAGGTCAAGCTCACCCATGCGAAAAAATACTGAAATGGTTCATTAACTTGAAATCTATTTACTTTTTGTATAGGCATGTATATGAGAATGCTGTATGTATTGATACAACGTTCATTTTGATGTATATCAAAAGGTCATGGGTCCAAAGGTCAAGGTTACGGTAGCAAACAATACCAAAATGGTTAGTTATCTCGAAAACCATAAACTTTTTGTACAGGCATGTACATAAGATTATTGTTGGTATTGATGCAACGATCATTTTGATATATAGATTTAGGTCATGGATTTAAAGGTCAAGGTCATAGATGCTAAAGAATACTGAAATGGTCGATTATCTCGAAAACTATTAACTTTTTGTATAGGCATATTTTGTATATATTAGAATGTTGTAGGTTTGGATCCAATGATCATTTTGATGAATAGAAAAAGGTCATGGGTTCAAATGTCAAGGTCAAAGATGCAAAACAATATCCAAATGGTAAATTATGTCGAAAACTGTAAATTTTTAGCTCATCTGGCTATAGCCAGCTTAGCTTATGGCATGGTAAAGTGTGCATGCGTCCTTGCTTTAAATTTGATCTTCTCCTATGAAACCATGGGGCCAATTGAAACCAAATTGGGTGTGAAAGGTCCCTAGGTGGAGTAGCTAAAAGTTTGTACAAGGCAACCTCGTAAAAACTCTAAGATGGCCGCCATTACTATGAATAGCAAAATCACTAAAATAGCCATTTTTCTTCAAATTTAAAATATAGAAAGTAGAGTCCTAGCCATATAACAAATGTAAAGAGTTTTTCATTTACCTAATTCAAGCAAATTAGGTCAAATTTTGCCTGTTGAGCATTACAGACCCTTTTGCTTCTTGTTTACCTTTGCACTTTTTGTTTAGTATTTTAGCTGTTTATAAATTATATACTGCGGCTAGACTTTAGATATTTTAGATGTAGCATTCTTAGAACAAGTTATAATTAAAAAGCAAAAATTTGGCATATTTGAAATAACTGCTAAACATTTACACATTCTTTTAATTAATGTAATTGACCATTATCACTTAGCATGAGATAAGTGAGCGTTAAGGCCCATGGGCTTCTTGTTTTACATGCAGTCAAGCGTATTTCTGTTACATTGAGACATCAAAAGCTATTGGTGAAGTGGCAGAGTGATATCCAAACTACCGTACAAGAGAGATTACAGTGTCATTTGGCACATTTGAAGAACTAGGTTAGAATCCCACTTCGAGTTTGTATTTCTGAGTGGAAGATGGACATAGCTCAGTAGCTGATAAAATGCTTTTGGAAAAAGCCAAGTCCATCAAGAATACACTGAAAGTAAGACTGAAAAATAATACTTCTAACCTAGGATGGGTACCAATTATAAATAACAAAATGGTGCCCAGTGGTGTGGTAGCAAATCATAATCTATTAGCTTATCAATAATGTGCAATTCACATTCTGAAATATTACTTAGATTTAAAAAACAATTAACATACACAACAAATGCACACTTTTATAACCTTTATATATTAAATAGAAGTCATCTACAATAAGGATAACAGGTACAACACTTTGTTACTCCAGCTAATAAGGGTCCGGGATTAGCAGCAAGCTCAAAGTGCCGAGGGCGAGACGGGACCGAATTAGTTGCCGAGCTATGGACAACTCCAGTTCCTGAGAGATGGACGGCCTGTAGAAAATGACACATTGTCCGAAGAGTAGCTTGTTTGCTGCCGATCTCGGGTACTAAAAAGCAATTTACTTGATGTAATCACATTGTCTGGTTTCACGAACGTTTCACATAAACAAAATCAATAGTCTAACAACACTAACCTGACATCTCTAGGCCAATTCCTACAATATTCAATATATACGCCTACACAATAAGTTTATAGTTTTTGAGATAATTGACTATTTAAGCATTCGTTTAAATCTATGACTTTGAACTTAGTACCTATGACCTTGATTCAAATATCAAAATGATTGTTGTGCAAATGCTTACAATATTCTAATATACATACCTATACAAAAAGTTGATAGTTTTTGAGATAATTAACCATTCAAGCATTCGTTCGCAACTATGACCTTGACTTTTGAACCTAAGACCTTCATTCATATACAAAAATGATCATAGTGCAAATGTCTAAAATATTCTTATATACATACCTATACAAAAACTTAATAGTTTTTGAGATAATTAACCATTTCAGTATTTGTTCGCATCTGTGACCTGTGACATAGGCATGTAAATTAGAATATTGGTGGCATTGATGCAACGATCATTTTCATATATAGATTAAGGTCATGGGTCCAAAGGTCAAGGTCACGTCAGCAAAACAATATCAAAATGGTTCATTATCTCGAAAACTATTAACATTTTGTATAATCATGTGTATTAGAATGTTGAAGGTATTGATACAACGATCATTTTGATGTATTAAAAAGGGTCATGGGTCCAAAGGTCAAGGTCATGGTAACAAAACAATACCAAAATGGTTTATTATCTCGAAAACTATAAATTTTTTGTATAAGCATGTATATTAGAATATTGTTGGTATTGATGCAACGATCATTTTGATATATAGATTAAGGTCATGGGTCCAAAAGTCAAGGACGCGGTAGCAAAACAATACCAAAATGGTTAATTATCTCCAAAACTATTAACATTTTGTATAGGCATGTATATTAGACTGTTGTAGGTATTGATACAAGGATCATTTTGATATATAAATTAAGGTCATGGGTCAAAAGGTCAAGGTCACGTTAGCAAAACAATACCAAAATGGTTCATTATCTCGAAAACTATTAACTTTTTGTATAATCATGTGTATTAGAATGTTGAAGGTATTGATACAACGATCATTTTGATGCATAAAAAAGGTCATGAATTTTAAGGTCAAGGTCACGGTAGCAAAACAATACCAAAATAGTAAATTATCTCGAAACCTATTAACATTTTGTATAGCCATGAATATTAGAATATTGTTAGTATTGATGCAACGTTCATTTTGATATATAGATTTAGGTCATTGGTTTAAAGGTCAAGGTCACTCATGCAAAAGAATACTGAAATGGTTAATTATCTTGAAATCTATTAACTTTTTATATTGGCATGTATATTGGAATATTGTTGGTATTGATGCAACAATCATATTGATATATAGATTAAGGTCATGGGTCCAAAGGTCAAGGTCATGGTAGCAAAACAATATCAAAATGGTTCATGATCTCGAAAACTATTAACTTTTTGTATAGGCATGAATATTACAATATTATTGGTATTGATGCAGCGATCATTTTGATATATAGATTAAGGTCATGGGTCCAAAGGTCAAGGTCACGTTAGCAAAACAATACCAAAATGGTTAATTATCTCGAAAACTATCAACATTTTGAATGGCATGTATATTAGAATATTGTTGGTATTGATGCAACGTTCATTTTGATATATAGATTAAGGTCATGGGTCCAAAGGTCAAGGTCACGTTTTCAAAACAATACCAAAATGGTTCATTATCTCGAAAACTATTAACATTTTGTATAATCATGTGTATTAGAATGTTGAAGGTATTGATACAACGATCATTTTGATATATAAATTAAGGTCATGGGTCCAAAGGTCAAGGTCACGTTAGCAAAACAATACCAAAATGGTTCATTATCTCGAAAACTATTAACATTTTGTATAATCATGTGTATTAGAATGTTGAAGGTATTGATACAACGATCATTTTGATATATAGATTAAGGTCATTGGTATTAAGGTCAATGTCACTCATGCGAAAGAATACTGAAATGGTTCATTATCTTCAAATCTATTAACTTTTTGTACAGGCATGTATATTAGAATATTGTTGGTATTGATGCAACGGTCATTTTGATGTATAAAAAAGGTCATGGATTTTAAAGTCAAGGTCACGGTAGCAAAACAATACCAAAATAGTAAATAATCTCGAAAACTATTAACATTTTGTATAGCCATGAATATTAGAATATTGTTAGTATTGATGCAACGATCATTTTGATATATAGATTAAGGTCATTGGTATTAAGGTCAATGTCACTCATGCGAAAGAATACTGAAATGGTTCATTATCTTCAAATCTATTAACTTTTTGTACAGGCATGTATATTAGAATATTGTTGGTATTGATGCAACGGTCATTTTGCTATATAGATTAAGTTCGTGGGTCTAAAGGTCAAGGTCACGGTAGCAAAACAATACCAAAATGGTTCATTATCTCGAAAACCATAAACTTTTTGTATAGGTATGTATATTAGAATATTGTTGGTATTTGCACAACGATCATTTTGATATACAAATGAAGGTTATTATTTCAAAGGTCAAGTACACAGATGCAAACGAATACTGAAATGGTTAATTATCTAAAAACATTATAAACTTTTGTATAGGCATGTATGTTAGAATATTGTAGGTATTGGCCTAACAATCAATTTGATATATAGATTCTTTAGCTGTTTACAAACAATTTTGATATGAGGTGCGCCAAGCGAAAACCAGCCTGGATTTTCAAAAAAGGGACAATCATGAATAAACCGCAGGAACACCTTACGGAGCCACAGGGTCTCAGTTACAGAAATTAATATTAGTAGTTCATAGCGTTAAGGTTTATTCATGATTGTGCCTTTTTTGAAAATCCAGGTAAGAATTTGGTTAAAAAAAGAGGGACAATCATGAATTCAACCAAAATAGGGAACAATAGGACTGAAGTTAAGCTTGGGGTATAGTTTATTCCAGAAAAGAAGGTAAAAGAAGCATTAAAATTTATATAAAAATTACTTTAGTGTTATTTTTAAAATGATTCATAAATTAAACAAAACTACAAATACATGTATCTAAATAAATAAATGATATAAAATATAAACCCAAATAAAAACATTTTTAAAAAAAATCAAATAAAACCTGCACACGTAAATAAATAAATAAATAAATAAATAAATAAAATGAAAATCAAAATACATGTAAAAATAAATAAAAATCCGGTACATTGCATTTTTAAAGAAAACTACTGTGAATTTTGAGAAACTGCTCTGACACTAATTTTTCAATGTTTCGATTCTTCATAACTTCTACCAATTGCAAGAAGGAACTTTAACATATATTACAGGTTTTTAACAATATTTCAACATTTTTAGGACAAGGAGTTGCATTGTGAGAAAAACCTGTGAATTTTAAGAAAAAACTCTTAACAGACACATTTTTTAACATTTCTTCTTGAAATTTTAAATATAGTTTCTACCAATATGTAGCTTAAACATATATTACAGGTTTTAAAGTTTGGGGTGAAAATGGGCATTTTTAGAGAAAATCTGTGAATTTTAAAAGAATACTCTAATACATGTAGACACATTTTTCAATGTTTCTTCTTATTTTTTAATATAGCTTCTACAAAGATGGAACTTTATTTAACATATATAATCAGATTTTAAAAAATATTTTACATTTTGATCTGATATTTTAAAAGGAAAAAATACAACTTTAAAAAAAACTATTTTAATTGTAAATGTAGTTGGAACTTAACATTTATTTGTTTTTAGTATATAAATCAATAACATTTAAGAATGTAAAATAAAATGAAATGGACACAGACTAAAATTTCAAATTAAAAATTTTAATAAATATAATCTAATTTTTATTTCATTTGTTTCAAGTAAAAAGTAACATTTGAATAAGCATTTTTTTTAATTCAAGGCAATGAAAGTTATAACTTATTCCATTAAGTCCACCAGGTAAAGTTCTTAAATGTAAAATTAGAATAGACTATAATTGTTTGTTTAAACAGCACATCAAACCCAGAAAGGGACAATCATGTTATGTTGAAAAAGACATATCACCTCTACATAGTAATTTCAAACAAAAATATTTAAGAAGATTCAAATTTATTCAGGATTATTGGCAATATTTTTGGCATTTTTATCTATCAAAGTACACACAATGACATAGAACAGGTTATTGAAATAACGACCACTATTGAAATAATATTTCAATAGCGGTTGAGAATGCACTGAAATAACGATCACTATTGAAATAATTTCAATAGCGGTTGAGAATGCACTGAAATAACGATCACTATTGAAATTGGAATAATTATTTCAATAGCGGTTGAATCTGCACTGAAATAACGACCTCTATTGAAATAATTATTTCAATAGCGGTTAACGACCTCTATTATTTCAATAGCGGTTGGGAATGCACTGAAATAACGACCACTATTGAAATTATTTCAAAAGCGGTTGAGAATGCACTGAAATAACGACCACTATTGAAATTATTTCAATAGCGGTTGAGAACTGAAATATCGACCACTATTGAAATAATAATGTCTTAAGAACTTTTTTCTACACGAATAAACTAACCGCCTATTGAATATATTTGCGATGACGATTATGTTTATCACTGCACAACCAGTGAATATGATCTTATTCGTTAATTAATAGTAATATATTTTACCATACCAAAAACAAAAGTTATAAGAGGTATTTGTTGAGGAACAGTCGTAATTTACCTCTGTTTTCTAATGTATAGTATATACTGGTAAGTTTATACATTAGCTTGTTTCCTATAAACAGTATATACTGGTCAAAATCATTACGAAGACCTTGCATGTACAGCTGCATTTTTCGAATTGAAGGTGCTTTGATTTTATTATTAAGATATCCGTTTAAATATTTTTAAGAAGGGTTTTTTCTATAACATTCAGTTTATAAACATAATGAACTGTAAAATAAAAACTAACGACAGCATGATTCTTCATATCGCAATATATTTCGAATACACAGTATTCCTTATCAAGCTTACATTATAACTGACTTAAAATTACAAAATACAAGATATATGTATAGAACATTATTACAAATTATACAATATAATTACACAAAAGTGTCACCTGATTAAGTGAAAAACCAATTAGGGTTTAGCCTAAGGGTTATTGGAACACATTCAGTAAGAAAGTTGTCCCATCACCTGCTAATTGTTTATTTAGGGTAGGCCTTTCATCTTTGATATGTAAAGCCTCCAGGATCACCAAGTCAAAGTCTGAATTACCTTTATTCAGAGTTTTGAAACACTTGGTGATCCCGAACTCTTTACATCTCTTACAATTTTCCACATGATTGAATATGGCACTACCGGTTTTATTATGTTCAGTAATGCGTCTCTGAAGGAATCTTTTAGTTTTACCTACATAGGTAACACTTGGATTCTCCAAGCATTGAAATTTATAAATCACAGATGCCTTCAGGACGCTATTACTTTTGTCTTTGATAAGGAATACTGTGTATTCGAAATATATTGCGATATGAAGAATCATGCTGTCGTTAATGTTTATTTTATTATTATCTATAAAATCCTCAACAATACCTGGAGTTTATAATGAACTATAATCCACACATATTAACCGCAAATTTTTTCAGAGAAGAAAATGATAAGATATTTCAGATCTGATATATAAGACCCAAGTTAAAAAATAACATTGAGCTAAATTATACAATGCATAAGTACAGGACTTAAAATCTTCTTCAATGATACATCAAAATTGCACTGCAATATGTATTTCCCATTATTTTAAAAAAGAGATGGGAGGCAATAAAACAATACATTAAAATATTACCGTATTGTGATAAGTTCATCTGCAAAGGCATTGAGACAGAAAAGGAAGAAAAAACTAGTTTTTTTTCAGTGCCACTACTTATCATTTGTTATTGCTAACCAATCGAAATAGACTCGGAGTCACGGGGTGCTTTCAAGAGAAGAAGTCACTTTGTACTGATCAACAGAGGTAAGTGTTTTTTAAAATAAAACATAAATAAAATTTATAAATTACTATATTCAGTGGGATTCATAAAGTAAAACCATTTAAAAAGAACAAGATAGAAAAGTGTGTATCTTACAATTCATAAAATGCAGTTTTCTTCTTTAAAACGTTATGACAAAAATACAAATAAAAGATGAACATGTTAAGATTCATATTGCAGTTCGTAATTTTTAAATTTAAGCAGAGCGATATTTAGACTAATTTCAAGAAACAACTTTCTAGTCTATATGTGCATTTATATAAACACAACAATATACATTAGGGTTAATCCAGTGTAATTAAACCATTGGACGTGAAAACGGCAAAACAAAGTGTACACGTGAACTTCCAGCATGGAAGTGAGGCCGGATGCTCCGGAAGCAGGCCCGTAGCAGCCCATTTGAAAGTGGGGGGGGCAAAACCAAAGGGTCAAGTGAAGACAGTGCGCCGCAGGCGCGCATGCACTAGGGGATCCGGCCGCGGGGGCATGCTCCCCTAGGAAAATCCCTTTGGATACGCATAAAAGGACATCCTGATTATCAATTCTGTAAAGTTTGAGTGAAATCCCTTCAGTAGTTTGGTAGGAGTTGCAAATACAAGCTTTCTGGACGGACGGACGGACGGCTGAACAGACAGACGCACATCTGACAACAATGCCTTTTGGATATGCATAAAAGGACTTCCTGATGATCAATTTTGTAAAGTTTGAGTGAAATCCCTTCAGTAGTTTGGTAGGAGTTGCGGATACAAGCCCGAAAAGACTGACAGACCGACAGACTGACAGACGGACATCGATTATCACTATAATCCCCTTTCGGTTTCACCGATAGGGGACTAATAATTATTTCAATATAGGTCGTTATTTCAGTGCAGATACAACCACTATTGAAATAATTATTCCAATTTCGATAGTGGTTGTTATTTCAGTGCATTCTCAACCGCTATTGAAATAATTATTTCAATAGTGGTCGTTATTTCAGTGCATTCTAAACCGCTATTGAAATAATTATTTCAATAGTGGTCGTCATTTCAGTGCATCCTCAACCGCTATTGAAATAATTATTTCAATAGAGGTCGTTATTTCAGTGCAGATACAACCGCTATTGAAATAATTATTCCAATTTCAATAGTGGTCGTGATTTCAGAGCATTCTCAACCACTATTGAAATAATTATTTCAATAGTGGTCGTTATTTCAATAGCGGTTGCAACACAGGTATGCGTCAATGCGTACGATACAATAAGTTTGTCTAAAAAGGCAAATCATGCAGCATTTTAGCCTAATTTTAATTTTTTTTTCCGACTCACGCTCACACGTCACTCGCATGTCACGTGCAACATATTGTTAAAATAACTAATTTCAGTTGTGCAAATTAACAAACACTTACAGATTAATTCGAAAATAGTTTGAGTTTCGGTAAAAGTATTTATAATTTCTGAATTACTACAGGATATCTTTTTTCTCAGAATTCAGGAAATTCGGTATTCTGACAATTTTCCGGGGGAGCATGCCCCAGACCACCCACACAATATTGTCAAAATTTGTTGCAAATTAAAAATACATATTATGCCAATAAATTCTAAAATAGTTTTGGTTTCATTAAGCGTGTCTTTCTTGAGTGAATATGTTATCAAAAATTTCTGAAGTACTGAAAGATATTTTTTAATTCTCATAATTCAGGAAATTGTATATATTGACTTTAATTTATAAAATTTTCCTAGGGGAGCATGCCCCCGGATCCCCTAGCGCATGCGCGCCTGCGGCGCACTGTCTTCACTTGACCCTTTGGTTTGCCCCCCCCCCCCCCCCCACTTTCAAATGGGCTGCTCATTATTTATAATAATTATTTCAATAGTGGTCGTTATTTCAGTGCAGATTCAACCGCTATTGAAATAATTATTCCAATTTCAATAGTGATCGTTATTTCAGTGCATTCTCAACCGCTATTGAAATTATTTCAATAGTGGTCGTTATTTCAGTGCATTCTCAACCGCTATTGAAATATTATTTCAATAGTGGTGGTTATTTCAATAGCGGTTGTAACACAGGTATATTCATGTATAATTTTCCTGATTTCATCTTTTCAAATAAAAGGTTTTAAAGATTAAAAGAAGTTTAAAACAGACACAAAATGACTTATTAAAACCTCAACTACTTTTTGGCCATGACAAGCCCATGACTTTCGACTAATGAACATCTTTTGCACAACTTTGTTGGACAATTCGAATTGAATACAAACTACATGTCTTTTTTTTTCAATTTCTGGGCATGGTCATAAATTAAAGATTTAAGTTATTTTGATAAGTTAAGAACCCTCCCTCTCTCTCTAGTCGATCATGATGAATCTCTTTGAGGATTATAAAAGTTTCTTTAGGTTAGCATAACCAATATTTTCAGCCATTCGCGAAGCGGGGTATAAAAATGGCCAAGAAAGAGTTCAACAGGAATCTATGAGTGACATGAAAGATGCCAGGCATATGTATCATTTCGTTGAACAATTGTTCTACAAATGTTCATTATGTCCTCGGCTGTTCCCAACCCATTACACTTCCACATCAATCCAAATGTAATATTTGCCAGACCAAGGAAACACTCAACTGTTTGAACTTAGACTGACAAATATAACTATCTCGGACCACATGCTCACATAAATGCGTTAGGAAATGTTGATTTCTGTATAGGCCCTCAGACTAAGTGCGTGTATGAGGTAGGATAAAATTAATTAATTGTGCAATGGCTAAATTTCGTTTTGTGCTACAAGTGCTGTGTCCAAGGTGTGTGTGTGTGTGTGTGTGTGTGTGTGTGGTGTGTGTGTGTGTGTGTGTGTGTGTGTGTGGTGTGTGTGTGGTGTTCTGGGCTCGATAGTTGACCGGACATATAGCTCAGTTCGTAGAGTGGCAGCTACATGTAGTATCGAAGATTTCGTGAAAATAAATTGTTTTACAGTACTTTATGTAAACACTCAGAAACACAAGGTTGTTTTTTTTCTTAACTCGTTTTTTTATTTCTGAGCTTAGGTGATATATTAATCCAGTTTCATTTCCATATACCACAATGTCAATAATCTTTACTTTATTTGCTTAATCAAAACTTATGTGATTCGGAAGCAATGCACATTTTAATATATAGATGTTTAAGCTGTGTATAAATAATTTATTTTAGCTTTATTTTTTACTTTAGATATGTTATATGTAGTATTCTTAGGACAAGCTATAATAAATTTGCAAAAATCCTTGCTACTAAAAATTTGAACTTCACTTTAATTAATGTCATTAACCATTGAACCTCTGCATGAGAAATGTACTCAGCCTCTTGTTTTCGTTTTATTTGACCTTTTTTCTATTTACCACACTCTAGGCTTAATTTGACGCCTCAACTTATAATTTTAGCCCCTCCATTTTTAAATTTGCTGCTACGAGCCTGGGATTTAAACATTTAACATAAATTTTGTACATAATAAAATAGAAAAATATAAAATAACGTTGTTTTGTTAACACCTTAAATATATATTTTGACCGACTTTTAAGTTGTTAACTGAAGTGGCGTTTGAACACAAGCTGTTTAATGCAGACATTTGGTATAGAAAAATTTTGTTCAGACTGCACGCGCTAATTCGCGGACTTTTTATTTAGGACTGGGGTCGACTTTGAACACTTACTGTAAATTTTGTGTACATCATAGAAAAATACAAAAATACAATGTACCGTTTTTCCGCAAGATCTTAAACTATTTTCGGCCTATTGACGACTTTGAACGACAATGAACGATTATTTAACCAGATTTGGTTAAACAGAGCTTTTTCATGAAAACTGTCCAATTTTGGCATGTTTGACCCGAAATGAAGTAAAATCCGTAGTTTTCCCAAGTTAGATAGCTAGATCGCAAATAGATTCTAGAAACTCAGAATTTTTTGCCTTTATCATTTCACATCCAGAGAATTTCCGAATACATTCGTCACTATCTTCTCGATCGTTTAATTCTTATAAAATATTAGCGTCTTGCAATCTCTGAAAGAGCTAACAACAACAAAAATGATTTGATACTTTCAGGAGGTACAAGTAGAATTTGAAGCCAGAAGACAGTGATTTCCATGCAATCAGAACATTTATCCCTGGTCAAAATATTGAGGATATATTTGCCCTGTTATCTGTTTAAAAAAACTTCACCCTGCATGGGTTTCAATAAAGCCAGCAAGGCGACAAAAGTAATTATTTTAAATTTGAAACCTTCTTCCATTTCCGTCTACTAAATTTATATTTTCTGGGTATATTTTGCACTCCCGTGTTTTGTCTTCTACTTGGAGATTTACTTAAAGCAATAATGGTTATCGTCCCTTCTTTATCACTAATTATCAAAAAGACATTTATGAAAGAGAGAAGATCCTCTTCCATAAGGTGTCCTATTTTTGTCAATGGTGTAACAGAATCAATTTGTGGAAAAGAATAAATAATTTGCAATCCATTGAAAGTAAAGGACATTTAAAGAAAGCAGTATTCTTAATATAACCAAGAAAAATTGTCATTTTCAAAATGTAGATATTCTTTTTACATATAGTATACATGAGACGAATTCTGTAAACCATCCTTCATCCCAAGTTTCAATTAACGATATACTATAAGTATTGTAAAATAATTTAGTTGACATGAACGACAAACCTAATAATGCCTTTTACAGCAATTCATAATATCAAATATCCTATTATTTTGGTGAAATATGTCATTGTTACACAAATGACAGTTCTGTTATCCCATTGACATAGACATAAATAACTAAACCAGACATAATAGTGCCAAATCTCCAGATAATCAAATAAACTTAAAATTGATTCAAATACTGTGACTTGAATGTTTTGATTTCAATATATGCATATTCATATAGCAAAACTTACGTTACACCACTGAGAAAATACTGACAAATGACTTCATATGCTACAACAAAAAGATATTTCATTGTAGACAGAAAATATTCATTAAGTTATGTTCTGTAGGAAGTTAATTGTTTTTAATTCTTGTTGAAGATATATTACCAAAATTTAAATAAATGACTTTTTTGTTTTGGAACAACGAAGAAACTCGTGTCTGTTTCTAAGTAAATTTTTCAACTATATTTTTTTTCATTCAGTAAAACGGGGATCAATTTAATGTCTCATTTAAAAATGCTCATTGTATGGTACCTTTCCAACCAAACCACTTTTTCAATCAATAGTGTCAATCAACCGTTTGTTTCTCAATTAATATTGATATTAATTAATATTATTAATTAATATTGATATTAATTAATATTATTAAGTGATTCAATCAATATTGTCAATCAAGAAGTGACTCAATCAATATTTCCATACACTAATTTGTATTACCCAAATTGTTCTTCTCCATATGTTTAAATTTGGCTGTTGTTAACTTTGTCCACAACAACAGTTAGTGATGTCATTCTAGTCTGAAAAAACCTCTGCAACATTTGTATACACATTGTATTTTAAAAAACCGTTAAACGTTACACCATTGACCAACTTTGGATATCTCAGGTCGTGAATTTCATTCACAGACTAATTTAAGTTTATTAACTGAAAATGTAAAAAAAACTAAATAGTCTGTAACCAATGATATAATATTTATTACTGAGATTTGTGATATTGAAGAAATTTCATAATAAAGCAGTTTTTATCAAAACCCGGGTGATTTTTTTTGTACGTAATACAATTATCATTCTAGTCTGAAAAAACCTCTGCAACATTTGTATACACATTGTATTTTAAAAAACCGTTAAACGTTACACCATTGACCAACTTTGGATATCTCAGGTCGTGAATTTCATTCACAGACTAATTTAAGTTTATTAACTGAAAATGTAAAAAAAAACTAAATAGTCTGTAACCAATGATATAATATTTATTACTGAGATTTGTGATATTGAAGAAATTTCATAATAAAGCAGTTTTTATCAAAACCCGGGTGATTTTTTTTGTACGTAATACAATTATCTTTGGAAGTTTTTTATAAGCAACAAGACTGGGTTTGGTGTGAAATAACGTATTTACTGTCACAAAAGGCTGTATTTTTTATAATGACTCATATACCCTTCCATAGCACCAGGCCTCACTTCCCTGGTGAAAGTTCACGTGTCTAACCTAACTTCTCATTCCTAAAGTTTTTACTTTGCTTTGGATTGTAATAAGGATATGGATTAGTATGTTTGTTTTTTTATTAGTATACAACAACAATTGAAAGTTTAGGGCCAATGGTGTTTTAGAACTATGTGTTTGTTTTTGAGCAATAAAATAAAATGATATTTATATACCGGTAATATATTTTGGATCCCAGACACATCTCTTGAGGGTCCTTTTTTCTCTTAGTTTAAGCTCCTGCCCTTTTAATATTTGGACCAAACAATTAGCCAATTTTAAATTGAGCCATGTCAACAAGAAACTAAAGCGATTAAAAAAATTGGAGCAAACGTATTAGCTAAAAGCTATTTTTTGGATTCTGAAATTATAAAATTTGGCAAATGCAGAAAAGGCTAGTTTTTTGTTCTTATATATAATATGCATTTTAGCATTTAAATTGTGTTAGTCATATAAAGTTGCAGATTGAGAGATGTAAGATGTGCTATACCACCACAGTTGTTTTTGCCGATGTTTCTTTAATGTAATGGAAAAGGCAAAGAGCAAAAAAAAAAAAAAAAATGAAAATGAAAAATTACTTCAGTCATTATAAATGATCTGTGAAACATACAGGTGTAAACTGAAAAGTCCTACTGACAGGCGATTCTAATTTACTGAATTTATGTTTTCAGGTGAATGATTGTAATTTTACATACATTTGTAGATGGAAAGTGGAACTTTAAGAACTGTGTTGATTATAACTGCGGATAAACGTGTGATTCAGAAGATCAAACGTGTGATTCAGAAGATCAAGTCAGTTAGGAGCTACTTGAAATTTCATTGTAACATTTTGTTTAGATACTGTAAACACATATTAATTTTAGACTTGTACAATTTACAGATTTTCGCAATGAGAGAAAAATACTTATAATTGGTATATCCACAATTATATAAGCGACGAATTATTTTGTCCTTGCGAAACTAATGTTAAATTAATAGCACGCGAATAAAATAATGTCAAAGTGGTTCAAAAACCTTTGTAGAATCAAACCAACCCATATATTTTTTTTTATCAGTTGTTACTAGATCTATTATTTGACTTAGGCAATAACTTGGGCATTACTGTAAACATGTATATGAAGACCATAGAGAGGAAAGTGGTCTATTAAACACAGAAGTAATACTCTAAAAACTGTGTATAGACGGAAAAGTGGTCTGTTAAATACAGAAGTACCAATACTGAAGACCATAGACGGAAAAGTGGCTTTTTTGGTCCCAACTGCAGAAAATTTGATATGGACCATATCCACAGGTGAATGTGAAGATCTATGGGCTTCCTATTTTAAGTTTAAGTTTTAATTGATCTAGATCAATTTCTAACAGGAAAGTGAGGCCGATTTCTCCAGCAAGATAAGCTAGCTAGCTACATCCAACACGTGAATACTCAACATTATAGAAGGAACATGGATGTGATGAATACTTTTTAAAAACCTGCAATATCCTTGCAGCAACAATTTGTAAGCAGCTTTCTTCGTTGTATAAAGTCCCCGTGATTGGGGAAAAGCTATATAATCTTCAAATTTAAGGAAAAGCTATATAATCTTCAAATTTAAGATACATGTAATAGAAATCTGTGTGTGTAGTTGCATGATTTGGCGAAAGTTTCTGTATAAATTTGATTACGATTAAATAAACACATCAGCGAGCAATGGTGTACAGTTTGTATATACATGTATTGGTTTGTAAATATTGGTATGTTGGAAAATTATGCATGTATTACTAAACACATCAAATATAAAACACTCTAACATTTTGTTGATAATATCCAGTGTATGAACGGAACTGTACAAAAAAAGTGGATACTGTTCTGCGAAGCGAGAGACAATTCGGTACACGAGTAAATTGTTTTTGTTCACTGTTGCAGAAATATGGTATGTAAGCAGTTGTTATGAGTCTTCTTGAGCGTTTTTGTATGTTGTAAAATCTCAAAATAAAATTAAATATTCCGTCAAAAACACTATTTGAGCAACCGCTGGACCTATAGGTGGGTCATTATAAAAAATGCAGCCTTTTGTGTCAGCAGTTTGTGGTAGAGAGTAAATACGTTATTTCAGACCAAAACGAGGTCTCTTTGCATGTTTTCAGCTCAGTTATATTATAACAATATAAAACTTCCAAAGATAATTGTATGTCATAAAAATCACCCGGGTTTGATCAAAAGCCAGCATATTCACCATGTTAATAAAACTGAACACCTGCTTTTGTGAAATATCTTTAATATCACAAAAAATCTCAGTAATAAGAATTATATCATTAGACTATTTAGTTTTTACATTTTCAGTTGATAAACTTTAATCAGTCTTTGTGAATAAATATTACGACCCAAGATATCAATGTATAAAAAAAAGTTGGTCAATGGTGTAACGGAAAACAATTTCTAAACATACAATGTGTATACAAATGTTGCAGAGGTCTTGGTTTTCCACAGACTAAAATGACATCATTTCCTGTTGTTTTGGACAAAGTTAATAGGCAATAACAGTCAAAATTTAAACATGTTATAAAGACAAGTACAATTGGGGTAATACAAATTAGAGTATGGTGTAACATGATTAGCATGTTTAATGTATAAATAGAAAGACATGTCATCACAGAAAGATAAGTAAAAGAATTTATTTTACACATATCACTTGCTAAGTTTTACTTCAATGCGTCAGTGGTGTAACTGACAATTGTGCGAAAGGAAAACGTTACACCACTGATGAAAAAAGTTACACCACTGATACTTTCATCATTCTGGTCAATTTCTTGAATTTTTAAAAACTAACATTATTTTCATGTACATTTTCACTTTCATTTGCAAACTATTCTAAATCTCGCTAGTTTGTTTTATAATCATGATTTTTCTTGACTAAAAGAATGTTACACCAGTTACACCATTGACAATATTAATTGAAAACTTTTAGCAATTGGCAACGTAAATTTTCAATATTGATTGAGGAACTTGTTGATTGACAATATTCTTAACAATAATGATTGAGAAACTGGTTTAATTAGAGAGTTTCCAAACAATGAACATTTTAAATAAAACATTAAATAGTTATGTTAAATGAAAAATGTAGTTGAAAAATTTATTTAGAAACAGACAAGAACAACTCATCATTTTTCCCAAACCATTTTATTTAAATTTTGAAAAGGTATGGATGTTTGGATCACAAATGCAGTTTAAACTATAAACTTTTTAGAACATAACTTAGTGAACATTTTTAGTCTACAATAAAATATTTGTAGTTATTTTTGTAACATATGAATGGTCATTTGTCAGTGGTGTAACAGTATTTTCTCAGTCGTGTAACGACAGTTTTGCAATATGAGTATGCATATTTTGAAATCGAAACATTCGTGCACATCTTATAGTATTTCTGATCAATTAAAAGTTTATTAGATTAACAATTTTTGAGAATGGTCACTGTTGTGTCTGATTTAGTTATTTGTGTCAGGTGGTGTTACGTTTATGTCAAAGGGATAACAGAACAGTCATTGGTGTATATATTCATATTTCACCAAAAATTAAAAGATATTGATATTTTGTATGCTTATTCACAAAAGGCATTAGGTTTGTCGTTCATGTCAACCAAATTTTTTTTACAATTTCTGACTTTGTATCTCTTTTATTGAAACTAATGACAATTTTTCTTAATTTTTCCTAAGAATACTGCTTTCTTTTAAATGTCCTTTATTTTTCAATGGATTTCCAGGTATTTATTTTATTGAAAAGTCGGATGTTGTATATTTTATTCTAAAGTTATTTTAAAGACAATATAAAAGACAGATACTGTATCCATTTGTCCTTGCTAAAACTGTAAATTTTGATAATGACCCAGGTAACCACCGACTTCTTTCCCGTGGTGACGAGAGTAAAACAGGGCAGCTGCATGTCAGGATTGTACGAATGCAGTTCCAATATTTTTAAATGTAAATAACATTGACGACGAGTAGCTGGGTATTTATTTTTAAGATATTCAAAATTGAAGTATATCATATTGAAGTACATGGATATTCAATTCTGCATCCATTGATACCAAATATTCAAGCTTCAATATGCAAAAAAAGGGGTACGGGTAGGTTCAAGTGCAATTTCTAGCATTTTTCACATACAGGACGAGTTCTTGCAGACTATAAAACACTCACATATCCCACGCATGCATGGTAGTGTTCAAAGATTAATTATCAGAGGTTAATTAACGCTTTTGTATCTGTATCGGGTTTTGATTTGTTAACTGCCATAACCACTGTGATACAGCATACGCGGGATATTACAGCATAAAGTGAACCAAACAGCCCAAACAGCTTATGTTGACAGCCAATTTTTTATTTTGAGTACCGTCGCGAGAACATCGAACGTAAAACTGTGTAAATGACGTTTCAAATGACGCTGGATTCCACAGAGTGATCAATGAGCGCTGACTGTGCGCAGGTGATTGTTTCGATTGTACATATTTCATATTAATTTTTTGCGTCAAGTTTGAAAAGTTAACATTTAAATGATGTAGATGATAGCTAATTTCTTTAGTATTCCGGATTATCAATTTATTTTGTTTTTGGTTTGACAATAAGTTTGCAACTTTGACGTGCAGGTTTTACCTAGTCTACCACAACCGGTACACCTTCTTCACTTTAAGATTTGCGACACTAAAATGTCAGGTCATAAAAATATTTGTAATATAATAAAAATAAATATGTCTAAAGAATTCTATTCATTTACATTTTTCAATTATTGACTTTTGATAATACCTTTCTTGGTTTCAATTAAAGGATCCCGAAGATAGTATTGAAAACGACCGATTTTCAAGTTTTACCTTTATCTCATTGGTTTGCTAATTTTTTTGAAAGTGATAAAAATAAAATCTTCACATTATGAAAAGGCAAGCTATCCATTGATATATCAACGAGTGATCGAAATTATCACTAAAAAATTATTACCTCTAATAAAACCCGGGAATGTTGGTTTAGTTTTGTTCTGGTCCATCGGACATTATTTAGAACTGAAAATGACTGTTTTAACTATAAATTGTAAAAAAAAAAAAATAAAAAAAAATAAAAAAAAAATAAATAAATAAGAAAAAAAACACTGACCCACACATCACAAGTTATTGAAACTAGTAAGTGACAGCTCTGAACTTCTAATAACAAAACTACCTCCAGTTATCATGGATAAGAAGATTGGATTTATTTAACTTATTATGGTTCTCTGCTATGTTTATTTTCTGAACAATTTCTTTAGCAATTTTTGTTTTGTTTTGCAAATAAGAATTATAATAATAATTATTATTATTATAATTATTATCATTATTGTTCAGCACTAGTATCATGAGCATTGAGTACTATGAGGCAACCGGGGTTATTGCCTCGGTAAAAATATAAGGGGCGACATTTATTCGTGTCATTTTTCATCATTTATTTAAGAGAGAGAGAGATTTTCAGAAATTTGACCCTTACTAACCCAGTAATGTACATGTACTTGTAAGAGATAACTCATTACGGGCAGGTAAGCCTGAAGTCTGCTAAACGGTTTTTTTAAAACATGCAAATTTTATTATTATGATTATTATTATTGTTTCAGCACCTTTCATTGATACCTAACTTTAATTTACCTGCGAAATCATGCTCTTCTAGCTCAAGATATAAGGTATTTATTTTAAGAAAAATCTCAAAATTTCAAAATTCATCGAGTTTTCACATGTTATTATTATAAATGTGGTGTTAATGTTGCCATGGCAACATATTTATATGGATGAAACGTACCTAAAAGTGCAGTATAGTATATGGACATACCAAATGTATATATCGGATGGTGTTTACTGCAAATATCCTAAAATTTGCACTGAAAATAGGGTATAGCGTTTGCGGTTTTTTTTCTTCTAATTTTCTGTGCCAATTAAAGGGTTAAAACGCCAGTCTGGAAAAGCGAGGATAGAAGTAACGTTATTGTAACGCTGTTGTGTTCAGTTGTATAAAATGTGAATAGTTATATACTCCTTTTTATATTTATGTGTAAATAAATTTTCGCATTAAGTCATATTTCAGTATGGAAAATAACATATGTAAAAATCAAAAATCGTGACATGTACTCTTTAAACCTAATGTTATTAGATCGAATCAACCAGCAAAAACACACGTTATTTATATCAGAGGTCGAAATGACGCATTCGGAATGTGGTAACTGGTGTAAAACAGTTCCACAAATATGACGAGAGTATATGTAAATCAAACGTCATGGAACTGATTTGTGAATAAAAAGTTTTAAACAATAAATATATCGCATTTTTTTCTGTTTCAAAATTTTTGTTAAACATAGTTAATTGGCATGAGGTAGATCGGCACCACAAACAGATAAACGGATAGTTTGTTTGGTTTAAACAAGCGCATTAGCAGCTTTATTGAAAAATTATGTTGTTTTTTCCTCTTTTTACCGTGAAAAAGACATGGAAATGGTTTAACATCACAAAGTATTCTTAAACAAGGTCAAACGAATCTACGAAAACTACTAACGATAACAGTAAAAAATAACAACAAAATAATCAAATAAACACATTAAGAAAAGAAATGAAGAAAGATACAAATTCTAGAAATAAAAAAGAAAAGAAAAAGAAGAAAATATAACATTAATGAAAGAAATCTCTGAAAGATATAGCTTTTGGAACCTTGGCTATTGTGGCTCTTGAAGAGGATACCTCCACGTGGCTAGAGCCGGGCAACGTTGTGATTAATTAAAAATTAGGAGATCCTTGATTTTTAAATCATCTTATATTAAATTAATTATTTAATTATATTAAAAGTTGGAACGAGTTGGTATATAACGGCTAAAATTATTAAAAATTATTAAATTTGGAATGAGTTGGTGAAAAAGTTTGAACGAGTTGGTATTTGGAACGAGTTGGTAAAAAAGTTGGAACGAGTTGGCGAAAATCAGTTGGAACGAGTTGGCGAAAATCAGTTGGAACGAGTTGGAATTGGAACGAGTTGGAATTGGAACGAGTTGACCAGATACCAATTTACTGCGTGAGTGTCATTGAAAAATAATCATGAAAGTAATAAAATGTATTTAAAAAATTTCAATTTAATGACTCGAGCTGGTAAATACACTCGTAATCCAGCATTCATCCGCTCGAATATCATAAAATACAGACGCAGATATAGATGAAGTGTGAAAAATGCATAAGAAAGATATGCAATTCAGTTGTCACCGAAAAGTTTCCATGCATACCACTATACTTTATCTGTTTTTATTCATGATTTCGCACGTTTGTTACTATTTCAAAAATATCATTTAAAAGCAATCAATAGTTCAATTAATCAATATAATAAATCAAAATCAATTTCAATTTTCACCAAACTTGCAACAAACATGAAATTTGTTATTGTCCATCGACTACTTTCGTCGCACTTCAACGCATGCTGACGCTGAGAAACACGTTTCTCGCAAAACACACACAGGCATAGTGAAAACTACTTGATTTCCACAAAATTTGAAAGCCTCTTAATGCTTATTTGGTTTTCCCAATCATTCTGATTGGTTCGTTGTTATTTTTGGCCGTTATCGTGAGTAGTTTATTTTAGAATATGAAGGGAATCTTTTCCTAGTGTGGATACCATATTAGTATGGACATCCTTAAGTGTTGAAACTTATTTATTACTGTATGCACACTTCCAATTTCTTAAAAAAAATTAGGATTTGAAAATAATGTCATACACGATTCCAGTAACCCGCGATTTCACAATTCCCGGTACACTAAAACGATGACGATAATCAATCCCCAGTACACCACGTCGATCTTACAACGTCTCATGTTCCCTTTTTTGCAATACATTAAGCTGAAATTGTTCTGAAAATTGTACGCTTCAGAATTTTAATTATTAGGTGAATATTGAAATGTTGGAAACAAATTCCCAGCGACTCCAAAATCACAGCTTCATCAATTGTTTCAATGTTTAAACAGTGTATTGGATTAATAGAATCATTTATGTGTCCGATTGATGAATAAATACACCATCACATTTTAAAATGAACAGATAAGTAAAAAAAAGACTTTCAACACAAGGTTTGGCTCACTTAATGCAAAGTATTTCCTTGGCTTAATTTGGTAAAATATATTCTGGTACTTTGGGTAGCTTTTCAACATCTTCAAAATGATTTTTGGTTTCATAACTTTGGTCCAAGCACTACTGATAAGAAATTGTATTCCGTAACCGCCGTCTAGTGCTGTAAAATTAAAACTGGTATAATATGTAATTTATCCGTGTACGCTGTACCACAGTGATAACCATTCATTACTAGCCATGTCTTGCCAACTGATATTGAAGAGTCTTCTTAGGCAACAGCTCAGCTGGCTATAGCCATTTGAGCTAAACATTTATAGTTTTCGAGATAATTCACCATTTCAGCATTCTTTTGCATCTTTGACCTTGACCTTTGAACCCATGACCTCAAAATAGTCATTGGATCAATACCTAGAACATTCTGATATATATACCTATACAAGAAGTTAATAGTTTTCAAGATAATCGACAAATTCAGTATTTCTATTCTTCTCTGACCTTGACCTTTAAATCCATGACCTTAATCTACATATCAAAATGATCGTTGTATTAATACCTACATCATTCTAATATACATGCCTATACAAAAAGTTAATAATTTTCAAAATAATGAACCATTTCAGTATTCTTTTGCATCTATGACCTTGACATTTAAACCAATGACCTTTATCTATATATCAAAATGATAGTTGCATACCAACATTATTCTAATATACATGCCTATACAAAATGTTAATAGTTTTCTAGATTACTAACAATTTGATACTCTTATGCTACTATGACCTTGACCTTTGAACCCCTGACCTTACTCTATATGTCAAAATGATCGTTGTATCAATACCTACAACATTTTACTATACATGCCTATACAAAAAGTTAATAGTGTCAAGATAATGAGTCTTTCCAATATTCTTTCGCATTAGTGACCTTGACCTTTGAACCCATGAACTAAATCTATATATCAAAACGATCGTGTATCAATACCAACAATATTCTAATATACATGCCTATACAAAAAGTTAATAGTTTTCTAGATAATTAACCATTTGGTATTCTTATGCTACTGTGACCTTGACCTTTGGACCCTGGCCTTTTTTAAACATCAAAATGATTGTTGTATCAATACCTACAACATTTTTATATACATGCCTATGCAAAAAGTTAATAGTTTTCAAGATAATAAGCCACTCCAGTATTCTTTCGCATCGGTGACATTGAGCTTTGAATCCGTGACCTTAATTTATATATCAATATGATCGCTGCATCAATACAATCTTTATTCTAGTATACATGCCTATACAAGAAGTTTATATTTTCGAGATAATTAACCATTTTGGTACTGTTTTACTACTATGACCTTGACCTATGAACCCATGACCTTACTATATAACATGCCCATTCAAAAAAGTTAATAGTGTCAAGATAATGAGTCTTTCCAATATTCTTTCGCATTAGTGACTTCGACCTTTGAACCCCTGACCTTACTCTATATGTCAAAATGATCGTTGTATCAATACCTACAACATTTACATATGAATGCCTATACAAAAAGTTAATAGTTTTCAAGATAATGAGCCATTTCACTATTCTTTTTTATCGGTGACCTTGACCTTTCAACCCAGGACCTTAATCTATATATCAAAACGTTCGTGTATCAATACCAACAATATTGGAATATACATGTCTATACAAAAAGTTAATAGTTTTCTAGATAATTAACCATTTGGTATTCTTATGCTACCTTTGGACCCATGACCTTAATCTATATATCAAAACGATTGTTGTATCAATACCTACAATATTTTCATATACATGCCTTTGCAAAAAGTTAATAGTTTTCAAGATAATAAGCCACTCCAGTATTCTTTCGCATCGGTGACCTTGAGATTTGAATCCGTGACCTTAATTTATATATCAATATGATCGTTGCATCAATACAAACACTATTCTAGTATACATGCCTATACAAGAAGTTTATAGGTTTCGAGATAATTAACCATTTTGGTACTGTTTTGTTACTATGACTTTGACCTTTGAACCCATGACCTTACTCTATATGTTAAAATGATCGTTGTATCAATACCTACAACATTTTAATAAACATGCCTACACAAAAAGTTAAAAGTGTCAAGATAATGAGTCTTTCCAATATTCTTTCGCATAACTGACCTTGACCTTTGAACCCCTGACCTTATTCTATATGTCAAAATGATCGTTGTATCAATACCTATAACATTTACATATGCATGCCTATACAAAAAAATAATAGTTTTCTAGATAATTAACCGTTTGGTATTCTTATGCTACCGTGACCTTGACCTTTGGAGCCACGACCTTTTTTAACATCAAAATGATTGTTGTATCAATACCTACAACATTTTAATAAACATGCCTATTCAAAAAGTTAATAGTGTCAAGATAAATGTGTCTTTCCAATATTCTTTCGCATTAGTGACCTTGACCTTTGAACTCCTGACCTTACTCTATATGTCAAAATGATCGTTGTATTAATACCTACAACATTTACATATGCATGCCTATACAAAAAGTTAAAAGTTTTTCAAGATAATGAGCCACATTTCACTATTCTTTTTATCGGTGACCTTGACCTTTAAACCCAGGACCTTAATCTATATATCAAAACGATCGTGTATCAATACCAACAATATTGGAATATACATGCCTATACAAAAAGTTAATAGTTTTCTAGATAATTAACCATTTGGTATTCTTATGCTACTGTGATCTTGACCTCTGGACCCATGACCTTTTTTAAACATCAAAATTATTGTTGTATTAATACCTACATCATTCTAATATAAATGCCTATACAAAAAGTTAATAATTTTCAAAATAATGAACCATTTCAGTATTCTTTTGCATCTGTGACCTTAACATTTAAACCAATGTCCTTAATCTATATATCAAAATGATAGTTGCATACCAACATTATTCTAATGTACATGCCTATACAAAATGTTAATAGTTTTCTAGATTATTAACAATTTGATACTCTTATGCTACTATGACCTTGACCTTTGAACCCATGACCTTACTACATATGTCAAAATGATCGTTGTATCAATACCTACAAATTTACATATGCATGCCTATACAAAAAGTTAATAGTTTTTAAGATAATGAGCCATTTCACTATTCTTTTTTTATCGGTGACCTTGACCTTTGAACCCATGATCTTAATCTATATATCAAAACGATCGTGTATCAATACCAACAATATTCTAATGTAGATGCCTATACAAAAACTTTATAGTTTTTTTTAGATAATTAAACCATTTGGTATTCTTATGCTACTGTGACCTTCACCTTTGGACCCATGACCTTTTTTTAACATCAAAATAATTGTTGTATCAATACCTACAACATTTTTTATACACATACCTATGCAAAAAGTTAATAGTTTTCAAGATAATAAGCCACTCCAGTATTCTTTCGCATCGGTGACCTTGAGCTTTGAATCCGTGACCTTAATTTACATATCAATATGATCGTAGCATCAATAGAAACATTATTCTAATATACATGCCTATACCAGAAGTTTATAGTTTTCGAGATAATTAACCATTTTTGTACTGTTTTACTACTATGACCTTGACCTATGAACCCATGACCTTACTATATATGTCAAAATGATGGTTGTATCAATACCTACAACATTTTAATAAACATGCCTATACAAAAAATTAATAGTGTCAAGATAATGAGTCTTTCCAATATTCTTTCGCATTAGTGACCTCGACCTTTAAACCCCTCACCTTACTCTATATGTCAAAATGATCGTTGTATCAATACCTACAACATTTACATATGCATGCCTATACAAAAAGTTAATAGTTTTCAAGATAATGAGCCATTTCACTATTCTTTTTTATCGTTGACCTTGACCTTTGAACCCAGGACCTTAATCTATATATCAAAACGTTCGTGTATCAATACCAACAATATTGGAATATACATGTCTATACAAAAAGTTAATAGTTTTCTAGATAATTAACCATATGGTATTCTTATGCTACCTTTGGACCCATGACCTTTTTAACATCAAAACGATTGTTGTATCAATACCTACAATATTTTCATATACATGCCTATGCAAAAAGTTAATAGTTTTCAAGATAATAAGCCACTCCAGTATTCTTTCGCATCGGTGACCTTGAGATTTGAATCCGTGACCTTAATTTATATCAATATGATCGTTGCATCAATACAAACACTATTCTAGTATACATGCCTATACAAGAAGTTTATAGGTTTCGAGATAATTAACCATTTTGGTACTGTTTTGTTACTATGACCTTGACCTTTGAACCCATGACCTTACTCTATATGTTAAAATGATCGTTGTATCAATACCTACAACATTTTAATAAACATGCCTATACAAAAAGTTAAAAGTGTCAAGATAATGAGTCTTTCCAATATTCTTTCGCATTAGTGACCTTGACCTTTGAACTCCTGACCTTACTCTATATGTCAAAATGATCGTTGTATTAATACCTACAACATTTACATATGCATGCCTATACAAAAAGTTAAAAGTTTTTCAAGATAATGAGCCACATTTCACTATTCTTTTTTATCGGTGACCTTGACCTTTAAACCCAGGACCTTAATCTATATATCAAAACGATCGTGTATCAATACCAACAATATTGGAATATACATGCCTATACAAAAAGTTAATAGTTTTCTAGATAATTAACCATTTGGTATTCTTATGCTACTGTGATCTTGACCTCTGGACCCATGACCTTTTTTAAACATCAAAATTATTGTTGTATTAATACCTACATCATTCTAATATAAATGCCTATACAAAAAGTTAATAATTTTCAAAATAATGAACCATTTCAGTATTCTTTTGCATCTGTGACCTTAACATTTAAACCAATGTCCTTAATCTATATATCAAAATGATAGTTGCATACCAACATTATTCTAATGTACATGCCTATACAAAATGTTAATAGTTTTCTAGATTATTAACAATTTGATACTCTTATGCTACTATGACCTTGACCTTTGAACCCATGACCTTACTACATATGTCAAAATGATCGTTGTATCAATACCTACAAATTTACATATGCATGCCTATACAAAAAGTTAATAGTTTTTAAGATAATGAGTCATTTCACTATTCTTTTTTATCGGTGACCTTGACCTTTGAACCCATGATCTTAATCTATATATCAAAACGATCGTGTATCAATACCAACAATATTCTAATGTAGATGCCTATACAAAAACTTTATAGTTTTTTTTAGATAATTAAACCATTTGGTATTCTTATGCTACTGTGACCTTCACCTTTGGACCCATGACCTTTTTTTAACATCAAAATAATTGTTGTATCAATACCTACAACATTTTCATACACATACCTATGCAAAAAGTTAATAGTTTTCAAGATAATAAGCCACTCCAGTATTCTTTCGCATCGGTGACCTTGAGCTTTGAATCCGTGACCTTAATTTACATATCAATATGATCGTAGCATCAATAGAAACATTATTCTAATATACATGCCTATACCAGAAGTTTATAGTTTTCGAGATAATTAACAATTTTTGTACTGTTTTACTACTATGACCTTGACCTATGAACCCATGACCTTACTGTATATGTCAAAATGATGGTTGTATCAATACCTACAACATTTTAATAAACATGCCTATACAAAAAATTAATAGTGTCAAGATAATGAGTCTTTCCAATATTCTTTCGCATTAGTGACCTCGACCTTTAAACCCCTCACCTTACTCTATATGTCAAAATGATCGTTGTATCAATACCTACAACATTTACATATGCATGCCTATACAAAAAGTTAATAGTTTTCAAGATAATGAGCCATTTCACTATTCTTTTTTATCGGTGACCTTGACCTTTGAACCCAGGACCTTAATCTATATATCAAAACGTTCGTGTATCAATACCAACAATATTGGAATATACATGCCTACACAAAAAGTTAATAGTTTTCTAGATAATTTACCATTTGGTATTCTTATGCTAATGTGATCTTCACCTTTGGACCCATGACCTTTTTTAACATCAAAATAATTGTTGTATCAATACCTACAACATTTTCATAAACATGCCTATACAAAAAGTTAATAGTGTCAAGATAATGAGTCTTTCCAATATTCTTTCGCATTAGTGACCTCGACCTTTGAACCCCTGACCTCACTCTATATGTCAAAATGATCGTTGTATCAATACCTACAACATTTACATATGCATGCCTATACAAAAAGTTAATAGTTTTCAAGATAATGAGTGATTTCACTATTCTTTTTTATCGTTGACCTTGACCTTTGAACCCAGGACCTTAATCTATATATCAAATCGTTCGTGTATCAATACCAACAATATTGGAATATACATGCCTATACAAAAAGTTAATAGTTTTCTAGATAATTAACCATTTGGTATTCTTATGCTACCTTTGGACCCATGACCTTTTTTTAACATCAAAATGATTGTTGTATCAACACCTACAATATTTTCATATACATGCCTATGCAAAAAGTTAATAGTTTTTAAGATAATAATCCACTCCAGTATTCTTTCGCATCGGTGACCTTGAGATTTGAATCCGTGACCTTAATTTATATATCAATATGATCGTTGCATCAATACAAACACTATTTAGTATACATGCCTATACAAGAAGTTTATAGGTTTCGAGATAAGTAACTATTTTGGTACTGTTTTGCTACTATGACCTTGACCTTTGAACCCATGACCTTACTCTATATGTTAAAATGATCGTTGTATCAATACCTACAACATTTTAATACACATGCCTATACAAAAAGTTAATAGTGTCAAGATAATGAGTCTTTCCAATATTCTTTCGCATTAGTGACCTCGACCTTTGAACCCCTGACCTTACTCTATATGTCAAAATGATCGTTGTATCAATACCTACAACATTTTATTATACATGCCTATACAAAAAGGTAATAGTGTCAAGATAATGAGTCTTTCCAATATTCTTTCGCATTAGTGACCTTGACCTTTGAACCCCTGTCCTTACTCTATATGTCAAAATGATCGTGTATCAATGCCAACAATATTGGAATATACATGCCTTTACAAAAAGTTAATAGTTTTCTAGATAATTAACCATTTGGTATTCTTATGCTAGTGAGACCTTGACCTTTAAAACCATGACCTTTTTTAACATCAAAATGATTGTTGTATCAATACCTACAACATTTTCATATACATGCCTATGCAAAAAGTTAATAGTATTCAAGATAATAAGCCACTCAAGTATTCTTTCGCATCGGTGACCTTGAGATTTGAATCCGTGACCTTAATTTATATATCAATATGATCGTTTCATCAATACAAAGACTATTCTAGTATACATGCCTATACAAGAAGTTTATAGGTTTCGAGATAATTAAACATTTTGGTACTGTTTTGTTACTATAACCTTGACCTTTGAACCCATGACCTTACTCTATATGTTAAAATGATCGTTGTATCAATACCTACAACATTTTAATAAACAAGCCTATACAAAAAGTTAATAGTGTCAAGATAATGAGTCTTTCCAATATTCTTTCGCATTAGTGACCTCGACCTTTGAACCCCTGACCTTACTCTATATGTCAAAATGATCGTTGTATCAATACCTACAACATTTACATATGCATGCCTATACAAAAAGTTAATAGTTTTCAAGATAATGAGCCATTTCACTATTCCTTTTTATCGGTGACCTTGACCTTTGAAACCAGGACGTTAATCTATATATCAAAACGATCGTATATCAATACCAACAATATTGGAATATACATGCCTATACAAAAAGTTAATAGTTTTCTAGATAATTAACCATTTGGTATTCTTATGCTAGTGTGACCTTGACCTTTGGAACCATGACCTTTTTTAACATCAAAATGATCGTTGTATCAATACCTACAACATTTACATATGCATGCCTATACAAAAAGTTAATAGTTTTCAAGATAATGAGCCATTTCACTATTCTTTTTTATCGGTGACCTTGACCTTTGAACCCAGGACCTTAATCTATATATCAAAACGTTCGTGTATCAATACCAACAATATTGGAATATACATGCCTACACAAAAAGTTAATAGTTTTCTAGATAATTTACCATTTGGTATTCTTATGCTAATGTGATCTTCACCTTTGGACCCATGACCTTTTTTTAACATCAAAATAATTGTTGTATCAATACCTACAACATTTTAATAAACATGCCTATACAAAAAGTTAATAGTGTCAAGATAATGAGTCTTTCCAATATTCTTTCGCATTAGTGACCTCGACCTTTGAACCCCTGACCTCACTCTATATGTCAAAATGATCGTTGTATCAATACCTACAACATTTACATATGCATGCCTATACAAAAAGTTAATAGTTTTCAAGATAATGAGTGATTTCACTATTCTTTTTATCGTTGACCTTGACCTTTGAACCCAGGACCTTAATCTATATATCAAATCGTTCGTGTATCAATACCAACAATATTGGAATATACATGCCTATACAAAAAGTTAATAGTTTTCTAGATAATTAACCATTTGGTATTCTTATGCTACCTTTGGACCCATGACCTTTTTTTAACATCAAAATGATTGTTGTATCAACACCTACAATATTTTCATATACATGCCTATGCAAAAAGTTAATAGTTTTCAAGATAATAATCCACTCCAGTATTCTTTCGCATCGGTGACCTTGAGATTTGAATCCGTGACCTTAATTATATATCAATATGATCGTTGCATCAATACAAACACTATTTTAGTATACATGCCTATACAAGAAGTTTATAGGTTTCGAGATAAGTAACTATTTTGGTACTGTTTTGCTACTATGACCTTGACCTTTGAACCCATGACCTTACTCTATATGTTAAAATGATCGTTGTATCAATACCTACAACATTTTAATACACATGCCTATACAAAAAGTTAATAGTGTCAAGATAATGAGTCTTTCCAATATTCTTTCGCATTAGTGACCTCGACCTTTGAACCCCTGACCTTACTCTATATGTCAAAATGATCGTTGTATCAATACCTACAACATTTTATTATACATGCCTATACAAAAAGGTAATAGTGTCAAGATAATGAGTCTTTCCAATATTCTTTCGCATTAGTGACCTTGACCTTTGAACCCCTGAACTTAATCTATATGTCAAAATGATCGTGTATCAATGCCAACAATATTGGAATATACATGCCTTTACAAAAAGTTAATAGTTTTCTAGATAATTAACCATTTGGTATTCTTATGCTAGTGAGACCTTGACTTTTAAAACCATGACCTTTTTTAACATCAAAATGATTGTTGTATCAATACCTACAACAATTTCATATACATGTACATGCCTATGCATAAAGTTAATAGTTTTCAAGATAATAAGCCACTCAAGTATTCTTTCGCATCGGTGACCTTGAGATTTGAATCCGTGACCTTAATTTATATATCAATATGATCGTTTCATCAATACAAAGACTATTCTAGTATACATGCCTATACAAGAAGTTTATAGGTTTTCGAGATAATTAAACATTTTGGTACTGTTTTGTTACTATAACCTTGACCTTTGAACCCATGACCTTACTCTATATGTTAAAATGATCGTTGTATCAATACCTACAACATTTTAATAAACATGCCTATACAAAAAGTTAATAGTGTCAAGATAATGAGTCTTTCCAATATTCTTTCGCATTAGTGACCTCGACCTTTGAACCCCTGACCTTACTCTATATGTCAAAATGATCGTTGTATCAATACCTACAACATTTACATATGCATGCCTATACAAAAAGTTAATAGTTTTCAAGATAATGAGCCATTTCACTATTCTTTTTTATCGGTGACCTTGACCTTTGAACCCAGGACGTTAATCTATATATCAAACGATCGTATATCAATACCAACAATATTGGAATATACATGCCTATACAAAAAGTTAATAGTTTTCTAGATAATTAACCATTTGGTATTCTTATGCTAGTGTGACCTTGACCTTTGGAACCATGACCTTTTTTAACATCAAAATGATCGTTGTATCAATACCTACAACATTTACATATGCATGCCTATACAAAAATTAATAGTTTTCAAGATAATGAGCCATTTCACTATTCTTTTTTATCGGTGACCTTGACCTTTGAACCCAGGACCTTAATCTATATATCAAAACGTTCGTGTATCAATACCAACAATATTGGAATATACATGCCTATACAAAAAGTTAATAGTTTTCTAGATAATTTACCATTTGGTATTCTTATGCTAATGGGATCTTGACCTTTGGACCCATGACCTTTTTTAAACATCAAAATTATTGTTGTATTAATACCTACATCATTCTAATATACATGCCTATACAAAAAGTTAATAATTTTCAAAATAATGAACCATTTCAGTATTCTTTTGCATCTGTGACCTTAATATTTAAACCAATGTCCTTAATCTATATATCAAAATGATAGTTGCATACCAACATTATTCTAATGTACATGCCTGTACAAAATGTTAATAGTTTTCTAGATTATTAACAATTTGATACTCTTATGCTACTATGACCTTGACCTTTGAACCCATGACCTTACTACATATGTCAAAATGATCGTTGTATCAATATCTACAACATTTACATATTCATGCATATACAAAAAGTTAATAGTTTTTAAGATAATGAGCCATTTCACTATTCTTTTTTATCGGTGACCTTGACCTTTGAACCCATGATCTTAATCTATATATCAAAACGATCGTGTATCAATACCAACAATATTCTAATGTAGATGCCTATACAAAAAGTTTATAGTTTTTTTTAGATAATTAAACCATTTGGTATTCTTATGCTACTGTGATCTTCACCTTTGGACCCATGACCTTTTTTTAACATCAAAATAATTGTTGTATCAACAACTACAACATATTAATAAACATGCCTATACAAAAAGTTAATAGTGTCAAGATAATGAGTCTTTCCAATATTCTTTCGCATTAGTGACCTCGACCTTTGAACCCCTGACATCACTCTATATGTCAAAATGATCGTTGTATCAATACCTACAACATTTACATATGCATGCCTATACAAAAAGTTAATAGTTTTCAAGATAATGAGCGATTTCACTATTCTTTTTTATCGTTGACCTTGACCTTTGAACCCAGGACCTTAATCTATATATCAAATTGTTCGTGTATCAATACCAACAATATTGGAATATACATGCCTATACAAAAAGTTAATAGTTTTCTAGATAATTAACCGTTTGGTATTCTTATGCTACCTTTGGACCATTGACCTTTTTTTAACATCAAAATGATTGTTGTATCAACACCTACAATATTTTCATATACATGCCTATGCAAAAAGTTAATAGTTTTCAAGATAATAATCCACTCCAGTATTCTTTCGCATCGGTGACCTTGAGATTTGAATCCGTGACCTTAATTTATATATCAATATGATCGTTGCATCAATACAAACACTATTTTAGTATACATGCCTATACAAGAAGTTTATAGGTTTCGAGATAATAAACCATTTTGGTACTGTTTTGCTACTATGACCTTTACCTTTGAACCCATGACCTTACTCTATATGTTAAAATGATCGTTGTATCAATACCTACAACATTTTAATAAACATGCCTATACAAAAAGTTAATAGTGTCAAGATAATGAGTCTTTCCAATATTCTTTCGCATTAGTGACCTCGACCTTTGAACCCCTGACCTTACTCTAAATGTCAAAATGATCGTTGTATCAATACCTACAACATTTACATATGGATGCCTATACAAAAGTTAATAGTTTTCAAGATAATGAGCCATTTCACTATTCTTTTTTATCGGTGACCTTGACCTTTGAACCCAGGATCTTAATCTATATATCAAAACGATCGTGTATCAATACCAACAATATTGGAATATACATGCCTATACAAAAAGTTAATAGTTTTCTAGATAATTAACCATTTGATATTCTTATGCTAGTGTGACCTTGACCTTTGGAACCATGACCTTTTTTAACATCAAAATGATTGTTGTATCAATACCTACAACATTTTCATATACATGCCTATGCAAAAACTTAATAGTTTTCAAGATAATAATCCACTCCAGTATTCTTTCGCATCGGTGACCTTGAGATTTGAATCCGTGACCTTAATTTATATATCAATATGATCGTTGCATCAATACAAACACTATTTTAGTATACATGCCTATACAAGAAGTTTATAGGTTTCGAGATAATAAACCATTTTGGTACTGTTTTGCTACTATGACCTTTACCTTTGAACCCATGACCTTACTCTATATGTTAAAATGATCGTTGTATCAATACCTACAACATTTTAATAAACATGCCTATACAAAAAGTTAATAGTGTCAAGATAATGAGTCTTTCCAATATTCTTTCGCATTAGTGACCTCGACCTTTGAACCCCTGACCTTACTCTATATGTCAAAATGATCGTTGTATCAATACCTACAACATTTACATATGGATGCCTATACAAAAAGTTAATAGTGTCAAGATAATGAGTCTTTCCAATATTCTTTCGCATTAGTGACCTCGACCTTTGAACCCCTGACCTTACTCTATATGTCAAAATGATCGTTGTATCAATACCTACAACATTTACATATGGATGCCTATACAAAAAGTTAATAGTTTTCAAGATAATGAGCCATTTCACTATTCTTTTTTATCGGTGACCTTGACCTTTGAACCCAGGATCTTAATCTATATATCAAAACGATCGTGTATCAATACCAACAATATTGGAATATACATGCCTATACAAAAAGTTAATAGTTTTCTAGATAATTAACCATTTGATATTCTTATGCTAGTGTGACCTTGATCTTTGGAACCATGACCTTTTTTAACATCAAAATGATTGTTGTATCAATACCTACAACATTTTCATATACATGCCTATGCAAAAAGTTAATAGTTTTCAAGATAATAAGCCACTCCAGTATTCTTTCGCATCGGTGACCTTGAGCTTGGAATCCGTGACCTTAATTTATATATCAATATGATCGTTGCATCAATACAAACACTATTCTAGTATACATGCCTATACAAGAAGTTTATAGGTTTCGAGATAATAAACCATTTTGGTACTGTTTTGCTACTATGACCTTGAACTTTGAACCCATGACCTTACTCTATATGTTAAAATGATCGTTGTATCAATGCCTACAACATTTTAATAAACATGCCTATTCAAAAAGTTAATAGTGTCAAGATAATGAGTCTTTCCAATATTCTTTCGCATTAGTGACCTTGACCTTTGAACCCCTGACCTTACTCTTTATGTCAAAATGATCGTTGTATCAATACCTACAACATTTTAATAAACATGCCTATTCAAAAGTTAATAGTTTTCAAGATAATGAGTCTTTCCAATATTCTTTCGCATTAGTGACCTTGACCTTTGAACCCCTGTCCTTACTCTATATGTCAAAATGATCGTTGTATCAATACCTACAACATTTACATATGGATGCCTATACAAAAAGTTAATAGTTTTCAAGATAATGAGCCATTTCACTATTCTTTTTTATCGGTGACCTTGACCTTTGAACCCAGGACCTTAATCTATATATCAAAACGTTTGTGTATCAATACCAACAATATTGGAATATACATGCCTATACAAAAAGTTAATAGTTTTCTAGATAATTAACCATTTGGTATTCTTATGATACCTTTGGGCCCATGACCTTTTTTTAACATCAAAATGATTGTTGTATCAATACCTACAATATTTTCATATACAGTATAACCTGTGTATAAAGACCACCCAGGGGACTGGGCAAAAGTGGACTTAATAGGCAGGTGGACTTTATATAGAGGGTCATCTCTTATGAACAAGTTATTATGTATTGTTGATATTGTTTTCCAAATGTGGGAAACATATGTAGTACATATTTAAATATATTATTTTATTATTTAAAAAAAAAAATTTTCATTATAGTTTTTTTAAATACATGTAGTTTTTTATTGAATTTTAATTGAGTTAATTATAGAAAATATTTGAAAAGTGTATGTAATCTTCTGATTACATGGTTGCTAATGCTATATCGGTATCCACTTGACTAATTGTCTTTGTTTCCTTAAGAAGCAGGGTGTCACTAATTAAGATAATAGGTATAGAAAACATACTACCTATAAATAACAAAGGCTATTTCTACCTTCTGATTTCATGGCTTCAATCATTGACATGAGAATAATGACTTCATATGGTTTTTTTTCTCAATTTTTTACTTATTATAACTCAAAACTACACTCATTAAAATGGAATATTGTAAAATTTGAATGTCACCTTATACACTGATCAAAGATTTGTAATTACAATAATAATAAATTTCTAATCTTCATGCATTAAGAATATAAGAATTAAGTTGATTTTTTGCACAAACTTTAAGAAATTATAAAACTCTAAAGACTTAATAAAATTGATTGAAAAAGTGGACTTTATAGACAGGTTGAGATGTCATTTGGGACTGAAAAGGGTGGACTCTATTCACATTAGACAGGTGGACTTTATATACAGGGTCATTATATAGTAAAATCCATTGGGGATACTTCAGACTGGTTGCTATAGACAGGTGGACTTTATATAGAGGTGGACTCTATAGCAGGTTATACTGTATATGAAATTGTTGTAGGTATTGATACAACAATCATTTTGATGTTAAAAAAGGTCATGGTTTTAAAAGTCAAGGTCTCACTAGCATAAGAATACCAAATGGTTAATTATCTAGAAAACTATTAACTTTTTGTAAAGGCATGTATATTCCAATATTGTTGGCATTGATACACGATCATTTTGACATATAGAGTAAGGACAGGGGTTCAAAGGTCAAGGTCACTAATGCGAAAGAATATTGGAAAGACTCATTATCTTGACACTATTACCTTTTTGTATAGGCATGTATAATAAAATGTTGTAGGTATTGATACAACGATCATTTTGACATATAGAGTAAGGTCAGGGGTTCAAAGGTCGAGGTCACTAATGCGAAAGAATATTGGAAAGACTCATTATCTTGACACTATTAACTTTTTGTATAGGCATGTGTATTAAAATGTTGTAGGTATTGATACAACGATCATTTTAACATATAGAGTAAGGTCATGGGTTCAAAGGTCAAGGTCATAGTAGCAAAACAGTACCAAAATAGTTACTTATCTCGAAACCTATAAACTTCTTGTATAGGCATGTATACTAAAATAGTGTTTGTATTGATGCAACGATCATATTGATATATAAATTAAGGTCACGGATTCAAATCTCAAGGTCACCGATGCGAAAGAATACTGGAGTGGATTATTATCTTGAAAACTATTAACTTTTTGCATAGGCATGTATATGAAAATATTGTAGGTGTTGATACAACAATCATTTTGATGTTAAAAAAAGGTCATGGGTCCAAAGGTAGCATAAGAATACCAAATGGTTAATTATCTAGAAAACTATTAACTTTTTGTATAGGCATGTATATTCCAATATTGTTGGTATTGATATACGATCGTTTTGATATATAGATTAAGATCCTGGGTTCAAAGGTCAAGGTCACCGATAAAAAAGAATAGTGAAATGGCTCATTATCTTGAAAACTATTAACTTTTTGTATAGGCATCCATATGTAAATGTTGTAGGTATTGATACAACGATCATTTTGACATATAGAGTAAGGTCAGGGGTTCAAAGGTCGAGGTCACTAATGCGAAAGAATATTGGAAAGACTCATTATCTTGACACTATTAACTTTTTGTATAGGCATCCATATGTAAATGTTGTAGGTATTGATACAACGATCATTTTGACATATAGAGTAAGGTCAGGGGTTCAAAGGTCGAGGTCACTAATGCGAAAGAATATTGGAAAGACTCTTTATCTTGACACTATTAACTTTTTGTATAGGCATGTTTATTAAAATGTTGTAGGTATTGATACAACGATCATTTTAACATATAGAGTAAGGTCATGGGTTCAAAGGTAAAGGTCATAGTAGCAAAACAGTACCAAAATGGTTTATTATCTCGAAACCTATAAACTTCTTGTATAGGCATGTATACTAAAATAGTGTTTGTATTGATGCAACGATCATATTGATATATAATTAAGGTCACGGATTCAAATCTCAAGGTCACCGATGCGAAAGAATACTGGAGTGGATTATTATCTTGAAAACTATTAAGTTTTTGCATAGGCATGTATATGAAAATGTTGTAGGTATTGATACAACAATCATTTTGATGTTAAAAAAGGTCATGGTTCCAAAGGTCAAGGTCACACTAGCATAAGAATATCAAATGGTTAATTATCTAGAAAACTATTAACTTTTTGTATAGGCATGTATATTCCAATATTGTTGGTATTGATACACGATCGTTTTGATATATAGATTAAGATCCTGGGTTCAAAGGTCAAGGTCACCCATAAAAAAGAATAGTGAAATGGCTCATTATCTTGAAAACTATTAACTTTTTGTATAGGCATCCATATGTAAATGTTGTAGGTATTGATACAACGATCATTTTGACATTTAGAGTAAGGTCAGGGGTTCAAAGGTCGAGGTCACTAATGCGAAAGAATATTGGAAAGACTCATTATCTTGACACTATTAACTTTTTGTATTGGCATGTTTATTAAAATGTTGTTGGTATTGATACAACGATCATTTTAACATATAGAGTAAGGTCATGGGTTCAAAGGTAAAGGTCATAGTAGCAAAACAGTACCAAAATGGTTTATTATCTCGAAACCTATAAACTTCTTGTATAGGCATGTATACTAAAATAGTGTTTGTATTGATGCAACGATCATATTGATATATAAATTAAGGTCACGGATTCAAATCTCAAGGTCACCGATGCGAAAGAATACTTGAGTGGCTTATTATCTTGAAAACTATTAACTTTTTGCAAAGGCATGTATATGAAAATATTGTAGGTATTGATACAACAATCATTTTGATGTTAAAAAAAGGTCAATGGTCCAAAGGTAGCATAAGAATACCAAATGGTTAATTATCTAGAAAACTATTAACTTTTGTATAGGCATGTATATTCCAATATTGTTGGTATTGATACACGAACGATTTGATATATAGATTAAGGTCCTGGGTTCAAAGGTCAAGGTCAACGATAAAAAAGAATAGTGAAATCGCTCATTATCTTGAAAACTATTAACTTTTTGTATAGGCATGCATATGTAAATGTTGTATGTATTGATACAACGATCATTTTGACATATAGAGTGAGGTCAGGGGTTCAAAGGTCGAGGTCACTAATGCGAAAGAATATTGGAAAGACTCATTATCTTGACACTATTAACTTTTTGTATAGGCATGTTTATTAATATGTTGTAGTTGTTGATACAACAATTATTTTGATGTTAAAAAAAGGTCATGGGTCCAAAGGTGAAGATCACAGTAGCATAAGAATACCAAATGGTTTAATTATCTAAAAAAACTATAAACTTTTTGTATAGGCATCTACATTAGAATATTGTTGGTATTGATACACGATTGTTTTGATATATAGATTAAGATCATGGGTTCAAAGGTCAAGGTCACCGATAAAAAAGAATAGTGAAATGGCTCATTATCTTAAAAACTATTAACTTTTTGTATATGCATGAATATGTAAATGTTGTAGATATTGATACAACGATCATTTTGACATATGTAGTAAGGTCATGGGTTCAAAGGTCAAGGTCATAGTAGCATAAGAGTATCAAATTGTTAATAATCTAGAAAACTATTAACATTTTGTACAGGCATGTACATTAGAATAATGTTGGTATGCAACTATCATTTTGATATATAGATTAAGGACATTGGTTTAAATATTAAGGTCACAGATGCAAAAGAATACTGAAATGGTTTTTTATTTTGAAAATTATTAACTTTTTGTATAGGCATGTATATTAGAATGATGTAGGTATTAATACAACAATAATTTTGATGTTTAAAAAAGGTCATGGGTCCAAAGGTCAAGATCCCATTAGCATAAGAATACCAAATGGTAAATTATCTAGAAAACTATTAACTTTTTGTATAGGCATGTATATTCCAATATTGTTGGTATTGATACACGAACGTTTTGATATATAGATTAAGGTCCTGGTTCAAAGGTCAAGGTCACCGATAAAAAAGAATAGTGAAATGGCTCATTATCTTGAAAACTATTAACTTTTTGTATAGGCATGCATATGTAAATGTTGTAGGTATTGATACAACGATCATTTTGATGTTAAAAAAGGTCATGGTTCCAAAGGTCAAGGTCACACTAGCATAAGAATACCAAATGGTTAATTATCTAGAAAACTATTAACTTTTTGTATAGGCATGTATATTCCAATATTGTTGGTATTGATATACGATCGTTTTGATATATAGATTAACGTCCTGGGTTCAAAGGTCAAGGTCACCGATAAAAAAGAATAGTGAAATGGCTCATTATCTTGAAAACTATTAACTTTTTGTATAGGCATGCATATGTAAATGTTGTAGGTATTGATACAACGATCATTTTGACATATAGAGTAAGGTCAGGGGTTCAAAGGTCGAGGTCACTAATGCGAAAGAATATTGGAAAGACTCATTATCTTGACACTATTAACTTTTTGTATAGGCATGTTTATTAAAATGTTGTAGGTATTGATACAACGATCATTTTAACATATAGAGTAAGGTCATGGGTTCAAAGGTCAAGGTTATAGTAACAAAACAGTACCAAAATGTTTAATTATCTCGAAACCTATAAACTTCTTGTATAGGCATGTATACTAGAATAGTCTTTGTATTGATGAAACGATCATATTGATATATAAATTAAGGTCACGGATTCAAATCTCAAGGTCACCGATGCGAAAGAATACTTGAGTGGCTTATTATCTTGAAAACTATTAACTTTTTGCATAGGCATGTACAGTATAACCTGTGTATAAAGACCACCCAGGGGACTGGGCAAAAGTGGACTTAATAGGCAGGTGGACTTTATATAGAGGGTCATCTCTTATGAACAAGTTATTATGTATTGTTGATATTGTTTTCCAAATGTGGGAAACATATGTAGTACATATTTAAATATATTATTTTATTATTTAAAAAAAAAAAGATTTTCATTATAGTTTTTTAAATACATGTAGTTTTTTATTGAATTTTAATTGAGTTAATTATAGAAAATATTTGAAAAGTGTATGTAATCTTCTGATTACATGGTTGCTAATGCTATATCGGTATCCACTTGACTAATTGTCTTTGTTTCCTTAAGAAGCAGGGTGTCACTAATTAAGATAATAGGTATAGAAAACATACTACCTATAAATAACAAAGGCTATTTCTACCTTCTGATTTCATGGCTTCAATCATTGACATGAGAATAATGACTTCATATGGTTTTTTTTCTCATTTTTTACTTATTATAACTCAAAACTACACTCATTAAAATGGAATATTGTAAAATTTGAATGTCACCTTATACACTGATCAAAGATTTGTAATTACAATAATAATAAATTTCTAATCTTCATGCATTAAGAATATAAGAATTAAGTTGATTTTTTGCACAAACTTTAAGAAATTATAAAACTCTAAAGACTTAATAAAATTGATTGAAAAAGTGGACTTTATAGACAGGTTGAGATGTCATTTGGGACTGAAAAGGGTGGACTCTATTCACATTAGACAGGTGGACTTTATATACAGGGTCATTATATAGTAAAATCCATTGGGGATACTTCAGACTGGTTGCTATAGACAGGTGGACTTTATATAGAGGTGGACTCTATAGCAGGTTATACTGTACATGCCTTTGCAAAAAGTTAATAGTTTTCAAGATAATAAGCCACTCCAGTATTCTTTCGCATCGGTGACCTTGAGAATTGAATCCGTGACCTTTATTTATATATCAATATGATCGTTTCATCAATACAAACACTATTCTAGTATACATGCCTATACAAGAAGTTTATAGGTTTCGAGATAATTAAATATTTTGGTACTGTTTTGTTACTATGACCTTGAGCTTTGAACACATGACCTTACTCTTTATGTCAAAATGATCGTTGTATCAATACCTACAACATTTTAATAAACATGCCTATTCAAATAGTTAATAGTTTTCAAGATAATGAGTCTTTCCAATATTCTTTCGCATTAGTGACCTTGACCTTTGAACCCCTGTCCTTACTCTATATGTCAAATGATCGTTGTATCAATACCTACAACATTTACATATGCATGCCTATACAAAAAGTTAATAGTTTTCAAGATAATGAGCCATTTCACTATTCTTTTTTATCGGTGACCTTGACCTTTGAACCCAGGACCTTAATCTATATATCAAAACGTTTGTGTATCAATACCAACAATATTGGAATATACATGCCTATACAAAAAGTTAATAGTTTTCTAGATAATTAAACATTTAGTATTCTTATGATACCTTTGGGCCCATGACCTTTTTTTAACATCAAAATGATTGTTGTATCAATACCTACAATATTTTCATATACATGCCTTTGCAAAAAGTTAATAGTTTTCAAGATAATAAGCCACTCCAGTATTCTTTCGCATCGGTGACCTTGAGAATTGAATCCGTGACCTTTATTTATATATCAATATGATCGTTTCATCAATACAAACACTATTCTAGTATACATGCCTATACAAGAAGTTTATAGGTTTCGAGATAATTAAATATTTTGGTACTGTTTTGTTACTATGACCTTGAGCTTTGAACACATGACCTTACTCTTTATGTCAAAATGATCGTTGTATCAATACCTACAACATTTTAATAAACATGCCTATTCAAAAAGTTAATAGTATTCAAGATAATGAGTCTTTCCAATATTCTTTCGCATTAGTGACCTTGACCTTTGAACCCCTGTCCTTACTCTATATGTCAAAATGATCGTTGTATCAATACCTACAACATTTACATATGCATGCCTATACAAAAAGTTAATAGTTTTCAAGATAATGAGCCATTTCACTATTCTTTTTTATCGGTGACCTTGACCTTTGAACCCAGGACCTTAATCTATATATCAAAACGTTTGTGTATCAATACCAACAATATTGGAATATACATGCCTATACAAAAAGTTAATAGTTTTCTAGATAATTAAACATTTAGTATTCTTATGATACCTTTGGGCCCATGACCTTTTTTTAACATCAAAATGATTGTTGTATCAATACCTACAATATTTTCATATACATGCCTTTGCAAAAAGTTAATAGTTTTCAAGATAATAAGCCAATCCAGTATTCTTTCGCATCGGTGACCTTGAGAATTGAATCCGTGACCTTTATTTATATATCAATATGATCGTTTCATCAATACAAACACTATTCTAGTATACATGCCTATACAAGAAGTTTATAGGTTTCGAGATAATTAAACATTTTGGTACTGTTTTGTTACTATGACCTTGAGCTTTGAACACATGACCTTACTCTATATGTCAAAATGATCGTTGTATCAATACCTACAACATTTTAATAAACATGCCTATTCAAAAAGTTAATAGTGTCAAGATAATGAGCCATTTCACTATTCTTTTTTATCGGTGACCTTGACCTTTGAACCCATGACCTTAATCTATATATCAAAACGATCGTGTATCAATACCAACAATATTGCAATATACATGCCTATACAAAACGTTAATAGTTTTCTAGATAATTAACCATTTGGTATTCTTATGCTAGTGTGACCTTGACCTTTGGAACCATGACCTTTTTTAACATCAAAATGATCGTTGTATCAATACCTACAACATTTACATATGCATACCTATACAAAAAGTTAATAGTTTTCAAGATAATGAGCCATTTCACTATTCTTTTTTATCGGTGACCTTGACCTTTGAACCCAGGACCTTAATCTATATATCAAAACGTTCGTGTATCAATACCAACAATATTGGAATATACATGCCTATACAAAAAGTTAATAGTTTTCTAGATAATTAACCATTTGGTATTCTTATGCTACCTTTGGACCCATCACCTTTTTTAACATCAAAATCATCGTTGTATCAATACCTACAATATTTTCATATACATGCCTCTGCAAAATGTTAATAGTTTTCAAGATAATAAGCCACTCCAGTATTCTTTCGAATCGGTGACCTTGAGATTTGAATCCGTGACCTTAATTTATATATCAATATGATCGTATCATCAATACAAACACTATTCTAGTATACATGCCTATACAAGAAGTTTATAGGTTTCGAGATAATTAAACATTTTGGTACTGTTTTGTTACTATGACCTTAACCTTTGAACCCATGACCTTACTCTATATGTTAAAATGATCGTTGTATCAATACCTACAACATTTTAATAAACATGCGTATACAAAAAGTTAATAGTGTCAAGATAATGAGTGTTTCCAATATTCCTACGCATTAGTGACCTTGACCTTTGAACCCCTGACCTTACTCTATATGTCAATATGATCGTTGTATCAATACCTACAACATTTACATATGCATGCCTATACAAAATGTTAAAAGTTTTCAAGATAATGAGCCATTTCACTATTCTTTTTTATCGGTGACCTTGACCTTTGAACCCATGACCTTAATCTATATATCAAAACAATCGTATATCAATACCAACAGTATTGTAATATACATGCCTATACAAAAAGTTAATAGTTTTCTAGATAATTAACCATTTGGTATTCTTATGCTAGTGTGACCTTGTCCTTTGGAACCATCACCTTTTTTAACATCAAAATGATCGTTGTATCAATACCTACAACATTTACATATGCAAACCTATACAAAAAGTTAATAGTTATCAAGATAATGAGCCATTTCACTATTCTTTTTTATCGGTGACCTTGACCTTTGAACCCTTGACCTTACTCTATATGTCAATATGATCGTTGTATCAATACCTACAACATTTACATATGCATGCCTATACAAAATGTTAAAAGTTTTCAAGATAATGAGCCATTTCACTATTCTTTTTTATCGGTGACCTTGACCTTTGAAACCAGGATCTTAATCTATATATCAAAACGTTCGTGTATCAATACCAACAATATTGGAATATACATGCCTATACAAAAAGTTAATAGTTTTCTAGATAATTAACCATTTGATATTCTTATGCTAGTGTGACCTTGACCTTTGGAACCATGACCTTTTTTAACATCAAAATGATTGTTGTATCAATACCTACAACATTTTCATATACATGCCTATGCAAAAAGTTAATAGTTTTCAAGATAATAAGCCACTCCAGTATTCTTTCGCATCGGTGACCTTGAGCTTGGAATCCGTGACCTTAATTTATATATCAATATGATCGTTGCATCAATACAAACACTATTCTAGTATACATGCCTATACAAGAAGTTTATTGGTTTCGACATAATAAACCATTTTGGTACTGTTTTGCTACTATGACCTTTACCTTTGAACCCATGACCTTACTCTATATGTTAAAATGATCGTTGTATCAATACCTACAACATTTTAATAAACATGCCTATACAAAAAGTTAATAGTGTCAAGATAATGAGTCTTTCCAATATTCTTTCGCATTAGTGACCTCGACCTTTGAACCCCTGACCTTACTCTATATGTCAAAATGATCGTTGTATCAATACCTACAACATTTACATATGGATGCCTATACAAAAAGTTAATAGTTTTCAAGATAATGAGCCATTTCACTATTCTTTTTTATCGGTGACCTTGACCTTTGAACCCAGGATCTTAATCTATATATCAAAACGATCGTGTATCAATACCAACAATATTGGAATATACATGCCTATACAAAAAGTTAATAGTTTTCTAGATAATTAACCATTTGATATTCTTATGCTAGTGTGACCTTGACCTTTGGAACCATGACCTTTTTTAACATCAAAATGATTGTTGTATCAATACCTACAACATTTTCATATACATGCCTATGCAAAAAGTTAATAGTTTTCAAGATAATAAGCCACTCCAGTATTCTTTTGCATCGGTGACTTTGAGCTTGGAATCCGTGACCTTAATTTATGTATCAATATGATCGTTGCATCAATACAAACACTATTCTAGTATACATGCCTATACAAGAAGTTTATAGGTTTCGACATAATAAACCATTTTGGTACTGTTTTGCTACTATGACCTTGAACTTTGAACCCATAACCTTACTCTATATGTTAAAATGATCGTTGTATCAATGCCTACAACATTTTAATAAACATGCCTATTCAAAAAGTTAATAGTGTCAAGATAATGAGTCTTTCCAATATTCTTTCGCATTAGTGACCTTGACCTTTGAACCCCTGACCTTACTCTTTATGTCAAAATGATCGTTGTATCAATACCTACAACATTTTAATAAACATGCCTATTCAAAAGTTAATAGTTTTCAAGATAATGAGTCTTTCCAATATTCTTTCGCATTAGTGACCTTGACCTTTGAACCCCTGTCCTTACTCTATATGTCAAAATGATCGTTGTATCAATACCTACAACATTTACATATGCATGCCTATACAAAAAGTTAATAGTTTTCAAGATAATGAGCCATTTCACTATTCTTTTTTATCGGTGACCTTGACCTTTGAACCCAGGACCTTAATCTATATATCAAACGTTTGTGTATCAATACCAACAATATTGGAATATACATGCCTATACAAAAAGTTAATAGTTTTCTAGATAATTAAACATTTAGTATTCTTATGATACCTTTGGGCCCATGACCATTTTTTAACATCAAAATGATTGTTGTATCAATACCTACAATATTTTCATATACATGCCTTTGCAAAAAGTTAATAGTTTTCAAGATAATAAGCCACTCCAGTATTCTTTCGCATCGGTGACCTTGAGAATTGAATCCGTGACCTTTATTTATATATCAATATGATCGTTTCATCAATACAAACACTATTCTAGTATACATGCCTATACAAGAAGTTTATAGGTTTCGAGATAATTAAACATTTTGGTACTGTTTTGTTACTATGACCTTGAGCTTTGAACACATGACCTTACTCTATATGTCAAAATGATCGTTGTATCAATACCTACAACATTTTAATAAACATGCCTATTCAAAAAGTTAATAGTGTCAAGATAATGAGTCTTTCCAATATTCTTTCGCATTAGTGACCTTGACCTTTGAACTCCTGACCTTACTCTATATGTCAATATGATCGTTGTATCAATACCTACAACATTTACGTATGCATGCCTATACAAAATGTTAAAAGTTTTCAAGATAATGAGCCATTTCACTATTCTTTTTTATCGGTGACCTTGACCTTTGAACCCAGGACCTTAATCTATATATCAAAACGTTCGTGTATCAATACCAACAATATTGGAATATACATGCCTATACAAAACGTTAATAGTTTTCTAGATAATTAACCATTTGGTATTCTGATGCTAGTGTGACCTTGACCTTTGGAACCATGACCTTTTTTAACATCAAAATGATCGTTGTATCAATACCTACAACATTTACATATGCATACCTATACAAAAAGTTAATAGTTTTCAAGATAATGAGCCATTTCACTATTCTTTTTTATCGGTGACCTTGACCTTTGAACCCAGGACCTTAATCTATATATCAAAACGTTCGTGTATCAATACCAACAATATTGGAATATACATGCCTATACAAAAAGTTAATAGTTTTCTAGATAATTAACCATTTGGTATTCTTATGCTACCTTTGGACCCATCACCTTTTTTAACATCAAAATGATCGTTGTATCAATACCTACAATATTTTCATATGCATGCCTCTGCAAAATGTTAATAGTTTTCAAGATAATAAGCCACTCCAGTATTCTTTCGAATCGGTGACCTTGAGATTTGAATCCGTGACCTTAATTTATATATCAATATGATCGTTTCATCAATACAAACACTATTCTAGTATACATGCCTATACAAGAAGTTTATAGGTTTCCAGATAATTAAACATTTTGGTACTGTTTTGTTACTATGACCTTGACCTTTGAACCCATGACCTTACTCTATATGTTAAAATGATCGTTGTATCAATACCTACAACATTTTAATAAACATGCCTATACAAAAAGTTAATAGTGTCAAGATAATGAGTCTTTCCAATATTCTTTCGCATTAGTGACCTTGACCTTTGAACCCCTGACCTTACTCTATATGTCAATATGATCGTTGTATCAATACCTACAATATTTTCATGTACATGCCTATGCAAAAAGTTAATAGTTTTCAAGATAATAAGCCACTCCAGTATTCTTTCGCATCGGTGACCTTCAGATTTGAATCCGTGACCTTAATTTATCTATCAATATGATCGTTTCATCAATACAAACACTAATCTAGTATACATGCCTATACAAGAAGTTTATAGGTTTCGAGATAATTAACCATTTTGGTACTGTTTTGCTACTATGACCTTGACCTTTGAACCCATAACCTTACTCTATATGTTAAAATGATCGTTGTATCAATGCCTGCAACATTTTAATAAACATGGCTACACAAAAAGTTAATAGTGTCAAGATAATGAATCTTTCCAATATTCTTTTGCATAACTGACCTTGACCTTTGAACCCCTGACCTTATTGTATATGTCAAAATGATCGTTGTATCAATACCTACAACATTTACATATGCATGCCTATACAAAATGTTAATAGATTTCTAGATAATTAACCGTTTGGTATTCTTATGCTACCGTGACCTTGACCTTTGGAGCCACGACCTTTTTTAACATCAAAATGATCGTTGTATCAATACCTACAACATTTTAATAAACATGCCTATTCAAAAGTTAATAATGTCAAGATAATGAGTCTTTCCAATATTCTTTCGCATTAGTGACCTTGACCTTTGAACCCCTGACCTTACTCTGTATGTCAAAATGATCGTTGTATCAATACCTACAACATTTACATTTGCATGCCTATACAAAAAGTTAAAAGTTTTTTCAAGATAATGAGCCATTTCACTATTCTTTTTTATCGGTGACCTTGACCTTTAAACCCAGGACCTTAATCTATATATCAAAACGATCGTGTATCAATACCAACAATATTGTAATATACATGTCTAAACAAAAAGTTAATAGTTTTCTAGATAATTAACCATTTGGTATTCTTTTGCTAATGTGATCTTGACCTTTGGACCCATGACCTTTTTCAAACATCAAAATTATTGTTGTATTAATACCTACATCATTCTAATATACATGCGTATACAAAACTTAATAATTTTAAAAATAATGAACCATTTCAGTATTCTTTTGCATCTGTGACCTTAACATTTAAACCAATGTCCTTAATCTATATATCAAAATGATAGTTGCATACCAACATTATTCTAATGTACATGCCTATACAAAATGTTAATAGTTTTCTAGATTATTAACAATTTGATACTCTTATGCTACTATGACCTTGACCTTTGAACCCATGACCTTACTACATATGTCAAAATGATCGTTGTATCAATACCTACAACATTTACATATGCATGCCTATACAAAAGTTAATAGTTGTCAAGATAATGAGCCATTTCACTATTCTTTCTTATCGGTGACCTTGACCTTTGAACCCATGATCTTAATCTATATATCAAAACGATCGTGTATCAATACCAACAATATTCTAATGTAGATGCCTATAAAAAAAGTTTATAGTTTTTTTTAGATAATTAAACCATTTGGTATTCTTATGCTACTGTGACCTTCACCTTTGGACCCATGACCTTTTTTTAACATCAAAATAATTGTTGTATCAATACCTACAACATTTTCATACACATACCTATGGAAAAAGTTAATAGTTTTCAAGATAATAAGCCACTCCAGTATTATTTCGCATCGGTGACCTTGAGCTTTGAATCCGTGACTTTAATTTACATATCAATATGATCGTAGTATACAAACAACATTATTCTAATATACATGCCTATACAAGAATTTTATAGTTTTCGAGATAATTAACCACATTGGTACTATTTTACTACTATCACCTTGACCTTTCAACCCATGGCCTTACTCTATATGTAAAAAAGATCGTTGTATCAATACCTACAATATTTTAATAAACATGCCTATACAAAAAGTTAATGCTTTTCAAGACTCTATTCTTTTTTATTAGTGACCTTCACCTTTGAACCCATGACCTTAATCTACATATCAAAATGATCGGTGCATCAATACCAACTATACTCTAATATACATGCCTAACAAAATGTTAATAGTTTTATTAGATAATTAACAATTTTCGTATTCTTATACTACTGTGACCTTGACCTTTGGACCCATTAACCTTTTTCTACACATCAAACTGGTCATTGGATCAATACCTAGAACATTCTGATATATATACCTATACAAGAAGTTAATAGTTTTCAAGATAATCGACAAATTCAGTATTTTTATTCTTCTCTGACCTTGTCCTTTAAATCCATGACCTTAATCTACATATCAAAATGATCGTTGTATTAATACCTACATCATTCTAATATACATGCCTATACAAAAGTTAATAATTTTCAAAATAATGAACCATTTCAGTATTCTCTTGAATCTGTGAACTTGACATTTAAACCAATGACCTTAATCTATATATCAAAATGATAGTTGCATACCAACATTATTCTAATGAACATGCCTATACAAAATGTTAATAGTTTTCTAGATTATTAACAATTTGATACTCTTATGCAACTATGACCTTGACCTTTGAACCCATGACCTTACTATATATGTCAAAATAATCGTTGTATCAATACCTACAACATTTTATTATACATGCCTATACTAAAAGTTAATAGTGTCAAGATAATGAGTCTTTTCAATATTCTTTCGCATTAGTAACCTTGACCTTTGAACCCCTAACCTTACTCTATATGTCAAAATGATCGTTGTATCAATACCTACAACATTTTATTATACATGCCTATACTAAAAGTTAATAGTGTCAAGATAATGAGTCTTTTCAATATTCTTTCGCATTAGTAACCTTGACCTTTGAACCCCTGACCTTACTCTATATGTCAAAATGATCGTTGTATCAATACCTACAACATTTACATATGCATACCTATACAAAAAGTTAATAGTTTTCAAGATAATGAGCCATTTCACTATTCATTCTTATCGGTGACCTTGACCTTTGAACCCAGGACCTTAATCTATATATCAAAACGATCGTGTTTCAATACCAACAGTATTCTAATATACATGCCTATACAAAAAGTTAATAGTTATCTAGATAAATAACCATTTGGTATTCTTATGCTACTGTGACCTTGACCTTTGGACCCATGACCTTTTTTAACATCAAAATGATTATTGTATCAATACCTACAACATTTTCATACACATACCTATGGAAAAAGTTAATAGTTTTCAAGATAATAAGCCACTCCAGTATTATTTCGCATCGGTGACCTTGAGCTTTGAATCCGTGACCTTAATTTACATATCAATATGATCGTAGTATCAATACAAACATTATTCTGATATACATGCCTATACAAGAATTTTATAGTTTTCGAGATAATTAACCACATTGGTACTATTTTACTACTATCACCTTGACCTTTCAACCCATGGCCTTACTCTATATGTAAAAAAGATCGTTGTATCAATACCTACAATATTTTAATAAACATGCCTATACAAAAAGTTAATGCTTTTCAAGACTCTATTCTTTTTTATTAGTGACCTTCACCTTTGAACCCATGACCTTAATCTATATATCAAAATGATCGGTGCATCAATACCAACTATACTCTAATATACATGCCTAAACAAAATGTTAATAGTTTTATTAGATAATTAACAATTTTCGTATTCTTATACTACTGTGACCTTGACCTTTGGACCCATTAACCTTTTTCTACATATCAAACTTGTCATTGGATCAATACCTAGAACATTCTGATATAAATACCTATACAAGAAGTTAATAGTTTTCAAGATAATCGACAAATTCAGTATTTTTATTCTTCTCTGACCTTGTCCTTTAAATCCATGACCTTAATCTACATATCAAAATGATCGTTGTATTAATACCTACATCATTCTAATATACATGCCTATACAAAAAGTTAATAATTTTCAAAATAATGAACCATTTCAGTATTCTCTTGAATCTGTGACCTTGACATTTAAACCAATGACCTTAATCTATATATCAAAATGATAGTTGCATACCAACATTATTCTAATGTACATGCCTATACAAAATGTTAATAGTTTTCTAGATTATTAACAATTTGATACTCTTATGCTACTATGACCTTGACCTTTGAACCCATGACCTTACTATATATGTCAAAATAATCGTTGTATCAATACCTACAACATTTTATTATACATGCCTATACTAAAAGTTAATAGTGTCAAGATAATGAGTCTTTTCTATATTCTTTCGCATTAGTAACCTTGACCTTTGAACCCCTGACCTTACTCTATATGTCAAAATGATCGTTGTATCAATACCTACAACATTTACATATGCATACCTATACAAAAAGTTAATAGTTTTCAAGATAATGAGCCATTTCACTATTCATTCTTATCGGTGACCTTGACCTTTGAACCCAGGACCTTAATCTATATATCAAAAAGATCGTGTATCAATACCAACAATATTGGAATATACATGCCTATACAAAAAGTTAATAGTTTTCTAGATAATTAACCATTTGGTATTCTTATGCTACTGTGATTTTGACCTTTGGACCCATGACCTTTTTTAAACATCAAAATTATTGTTGTATTAATACCTACATCATTCTAATATACATGCCTATACAAAAAGTTAATAGTTTTCAAAATAATGAACCATTTCAGTATTCTTTTGCATCTGTGACCTTAACATTTAAACCAATGTCCTTAATCTATATATCAAAATGATAGTTGCATACCAACATTATTCTAATGTACATGCCTATACAAAATGTTAATAGTTTTCTAGATTATTAACAATTTGATACTCTTATGCTACTATGACCTTGACCTTTGAACCCATGACCTTACTACATATGTCAAAATGATCGTTGTATCAATACCTACAAAATTTACATATGCATGCCTATACAAAAAGTTAATAGTTTTTAAGATAATGAGCCATTTCACTATTCTTTTTTGTCGGTGACCTTGACCTTTGAACCCATGATCTTAATCTATATATCAAAACGATCGTGTATCAATACCAACAATATTCTAATTTAGATGCCTATAAAAAAAGTTTATAGTTTTTTTTAGATAATTAAACCATTTGGTATTCTTAAGCTACTGTGACCTTCACCTCTGGACCCATGACCTTTTTTAACATCAAAACGATTGTTGTATCAATACCTACAATATTTTCATATACAAGCCTATGCAAAAAGTTAATAGTTTTCAAGATAATAAGCCACTCCAGTATTCTTTCGCATCGGTGACCTTGAGCTTTGAATCCGTGACCTTAATTTATGTATCAATATGGTCGTTGCATCAATACAAACATTATTCTAGTATACATGCCTATACAAGAAGTTTATAGTTTTCGAGATAATTAACCATTTTGGTACTGCTTTACTACTATGACCTTGACCTTTGAACCCATGACCTTACTCTATATGTTAAAATGATCGTTGTATCAATACCTACAACATTTTAATAAACATGACTATACAAAAAGTTAATGATTTTCAAGACTCTATTCTTTTGCATTAGTGACCTTCATCTTTGAACCCATGACCTTAATCTATATATCAAAATGATCGTTGCATCAATACCAACAATATTCTAATATACATGCCTATACAAGAAGTTTATAGGTTTCGAGATAATTAACCATTTTGGTACTGTTTTGCTGCTATGACCTTGACCTTTGAACCCATGACCTTACTCTATATGTTTAAATGATCGTTGTATCTATACCTACAACATTTTAATAAACATGCCTATACCAAAAGTTAATAGTGTCAAAATAATGAGTCTTTCCAATACTCTTTTGCATTAGTGACCTTGACCTTTGAACCCTGACCTTACTCTATATGTCAAAATGATCGTTGTATCAAAACCTACAACATTTGCATATGCATACCTATACAAAACGTAATAGTTTTCAGGATAATAAGCCATTTCATTATTCATTCTTATCGGTGACCTTGACCTTTGAACCCATGACCTTAATATATATATCAAAATGATCGTGTATCAATACCAACAATATTCTAATATACATGCCTATACAAAAAGTTAATAGTTTTCTAGATAATTAACCATTTGGTATTCTTATGTTACTGTGACCTTGACCTTTGGACCCATGACCTTTTTTTAACATCAAAATAATTGTTGTATCAATACCTACAACATTTTCATACACATACCTATGCAAAAGGTTAATAGTTTTCAAGATAATAAGCCACTCCAGTATTCTTTCGCATCGGTGACCTTGAGCTTTGAATCCGTGACCTTAATTTATATATCAATATGGTCGTTGCATCAATACAAACATTATTCTAGTATACATGCCTATACAAGAAGTTTATAGTTTTCGAGATAATTAACCATTTTGGTACTGTTTTACTACTATGACCTTGACCTTTGAACCCATGACCTTACTCTATATGTTAAAATGATCGTTGTATCAATACCTACAACATTTTAATAAACATGCCTATACAAAAAGTTAATGATTTTCAAGACTCTATTCTTTTGCATTAGTGACCTTCATCTTTGAACCCATGACCTTAATCTATATATCAAAATGATCGTTGCATCAATACCAACAATATTCTAATATACATGCCTATACAAGAAGTTTATAGGTTTCGAGATAATTAACCATTTTGGTACTGTTTTGCTGCTATGACCTTGACCTTTGAACCCATGACCTTACTCTATATGTTTAAATGATCGTTGTATCTATACCTACAACATTTTAATAAACATGCCTATACCAAAAGTTAATAGTGTCAAGATAATGAGTCTTTCCAATATTGTTTTGCATTAGTGACCTTGACCTTTGAACCCTGACCTTACTCTATATGTCAAAATGATCGTTGTATCAATACCTACAACATTTACGTATGCATACCTATACAAAACGTAATAATTTTCAGGATAATAAGCCATTTCATTATTCATTCTTATCGGTGACCTTGACCTTTGAACCCATGACCTTAATATATATATGAAAATGATCGTGTATCAATACCAACAATATTGGAATATACATGACTATACAAAAAGTTAATAGTTTTCTAGATAATTAACCATTTGGTATTCTTATGCTACTGTGATTTTGACCTTTGGACCCATGACCTTTTTAAACATCAAAATTATTGTTGTATTAGTACCCTTGACCTTTGAACCCATGATCTTAATCTATATATTAAAACGATCGTGTATCAATACCAACAATATTCTAATGTAGATGCCTATACAAAAAGTTTAGAGTTTTTTTTAGATAATTAAACCATTTGGTATTCTTATGCTACTGTGACCTTCACCTTTGGACCCATGACCTTTTTTTAACATCAAAATAATTGTTGTATCAATACCTACAACATTTTCATGCACATACCTATGCAAAAAGTTAATAGTTTTCAAGATAATAAGCCACTCCAGTATTCTTTCGCATCGGTGACCTTGAGCTTTGAATCCGTGACCTTAATTTATATAACAATATGATCGTTGCATAAATACAAACATTATTCTAGTATTCATGCCTATACAAGAAGTTTATAGTTTTCGAGATAATTAACCATTTTGGTACTGTTTTACTACTATGACCTTGACCTTTGAACCCATGACCTTACTCTATATGTTAAAATGATCGTTGTATCTATACCTACAACATTTTAATAAACATGCCTATACCAAAAGTTAATAGTGTCAAGATAATCAGTCTTTCCAATATTCTTTTGCATTAGTGACCTTGACCTTTGAACCCTGACCTTACTCTATATGTCAAAATGATCGTTGTATCAATACCTACAACATTTACATATGCATACCTATACAAAACGTTAATAGTTTTCATATTGATATAATGAGCCATTTCATTATTCATTCTTATCGGTGACCTTCACCTTTGAACCCATGACAATAATATATATATATCAAAATGATCGTGTATCAATACTAACAATATTCTAATATACATGCCTATACAAAAAGTTAATAGTTTTCTAGATAATTAATCATTTGGTATTCTTATGCTACTGTGACCTTGACCTTTGGACCCATGACCTTTTTTAAACATCAAAATGATTGTTGTATCAATACCTACAACATTTTCATATACATGCCTATGCAAAAAGCTAATAGTTTTCAAGATAATAAGCCACTCCAGTATTCTTTCGTATCAGTGACCTTGAGCTTTGAATCCGTGACCTTAATTTATATATCAATATGATCGTTGCTCAATAAAAACATTATTCTAGTATACATGCCTATACAAGAAGTTTATAGTTTTCGAGATAATTAACCATTTTGGTAATATTTTACTACAGTGTACTATGACATTGACCTTTGAAACCATGACCTTACTCTATATGTTAAAATGATCGTTGTATCAATACCTACAACATTTTAATAAACATGCCTACACAAAAAGTTAATAGTGTCAAGATAATGAGTCTTTCCACTATTCTTTCGCATTAGTGACCTTGACCTTTGAACCCCTGACCTTACTCTATATGTCAAAATGATCGTTGTATCAATACCTACAACATTTACATATGCATGCCTATACAAAAAGTTAAAAGTTTTCAAGATATTGAGCCATTTCACTATTCATTCTTATCGGTGACCTTGACCGTTGAACCCATGACCTTAATCTATATATCAAAACGATCGTGTATCAATAACAACAATATTGTAATATACATGTCCATACAAAAAGTTAATAGTTTTTTTAGATAATTAAACCATTTGGTATTCTTATGCTACTGTGACCTTGACCTTTAGATCCATGACCTTTTTTAACATCAAAATGATTGTTGTATCAATACCTACAACATTTTCATATACATGCCTATGCAAAAATTTAATTGTTTTCAAGATAATAAGCCACTCCAGTATTCTTTCGCATCGGTGACCTTGAGATTTGAATCCGTGACCTTAATTTATATATCAATATGATCGTTGCATCAATACAAACATTATTCTAATATACATGCCTATGCAAGAAGTTTATAGTTTTCGAGATAATTAACCATTTTGGTACTATTTTGCTACTATGACATTCCCCTCTGAAACCATGGCCTTACTCTATATGTCAAATGATCGTTGTATCAATACCTACAATATTTTAATAAACATGCCTATACAAAAAGTTAATGATTTTCAAGACTATTCTTTTGCATTAGTGACCTTCACCTTTGAACCCATGACCTTAATCTAAATATCAAAATGATCGTTGCATCAATACCAACAATATTCTAATATACACGCCTATACAAGGAGTTTATAGGTTTCGAGATAATTAACCATTTTGGTACTGTTTTGCTACTATGACCTTGACCTTTGAACCCATGACCTTACTCTATATGTTAAAATGATCGTTGTATCTATACCTACAACATTTTAATAAACATGCCTATACCAAAAGTTAATAGTGTCAAGATAATGAGTCTTTCCAATATTCGTTTGCATTAGTGACCTTGACCTTTGAACCCTGACCTTACTCTATATGTCAAAATGACTGCTGTATCAATACCTACAACATTTACATATGTATACCTATACAAAACGTTAATAGTTTTCAAGATAATAAGCCACTCTAGTATTCTTTCGCATCGGTGACCTTGAGCTTTGAATCCGTGACCTTAATTTGTTGTATGTATTGATACAACGATGATTTTGATTTATAGAAAAAGGTCTTGAGTTCAAAGGTCAAGGTCACATATTCGAAACACCACCGAAATGATTAATTATCTCGAAAACTATTAACTTTAGGTATAGGCATGTATATTAGAATGTTGTCGGTATTGATACAACGATTATTTTGATGTATAAAAAAGTTCAAAGGTCAAGGTCACAGATGCGAAACAACACCGAAATTGTTAATTATCTTGTAAACTATTAACTTTTTACAATATTGTTGGTATTGATGTTCAGATCACTTTGATATATAGATTAAGGTCAAGGTCACAGATGCGAAACAATCGCCAAATGGTTAATTATCTCGAAAACTATAAACTTTTTGTAAAGGCATGTATACTAGAATGTTGTAGATATTGATACAACAATCATTTTGATGTCTATTAAGAGGTCATGGGTTCAAAGGTCAAGGTCACAGATGCAAAACAATCCCCAAATGGTTGATAATCTCAAAACTATAAACTTTTTGTATTTGCATGTATATAAGAATGTTGTAGGTATTGATACAACGATGATTTTGGTGTATAGAAAAAAGTCCTGACTTCAAAGGTTAAGGTCAGAGATGCCAAACAATCCCCAAATGGTTAATTATCTTGAAAACTGTAAACTTTTTGATAGTCATGTATACTAGAATGTTGCAGATATTGATACAACAATCATTTTGATGTCTATTAATAGGTCATGGGTTCAAAGGTCAAGGTCACAGATGCAAAACAATCCCCAAATGGTTGATAATCTCAAAACTATAAACTTTTTGTATTGGCATGTATATAAGAATGTTGTAGGTATTGATACAGCGATCATTTTGATGTATAGAAAAAGGTCATGAGTTCAAAGGTCAAGGTCACAGATGCGAAACAATCCCCAAATGGTTAATTATCTCAAAAACTATAAACTTTTTTGTATAGGCATGTATATGATAATATTGTAGGTATTGGTGTACTGATCATTTTGATGTATAGATTAAGATCATGGGTTCAAATGTCAAGGTCACAGATGCAAAAGAATACTGAAATTGTTAATTATCTCGAAAAGTATAAACTTTTTGCATAGGCATGTGTATTGTAATGCTGTTGGTTTTGATGTAACGATTATTTTAATATATAAATTTAGGTCATTGTTTTAAAGGTCAAGGTCACAGATGCGAAACAATACTGAAATTGTTAGTTATCTTGAAAACTATAAACTTTTTGTATAGGCATGTATATTAGAATGTTGTTGGTATCGATGCAGTGATCATTTTAATATATAGATTATGGTCATTGGTTCGAAAGTTTGATGTATAGAAAGAGGTCATGGGTCCAAATGTCAAGGTCACAGTTTGAAAACAATATCAAAAAGGTTAATTATCTCGAAAACTATAAACTTTTTGTATAGGCATGTATATTAGAATATTGTTGGTATTGATGCAGTGATCATTTTAATATATAGATTATGGTTATTGGTTCGAAAGTCAAGGTCACAGATTTCATAAATATCTAAATATCCGCATCAGAGTTATTGCTCCTTAAATGTAGTAATTATTTTGGTTTTTTGGGGGGCTGTTTACGGCCCGGGTGAGCGGTACAGGCCCTGTTGGGCCTCTTGTTTGTGGTCTAAGTCAGCGGTACAGGCCCTATTATTAACTTTATTAGGTATAAAAAACATTGCTAGTATGAGGCACATTTAGGAATTTGGATTTGTGTTGTATTTATGGAATATATATTATGTTTCAGGATGAATTTTATAAATGTAGTTACTTGAAAGAAAATTGTTCTTAGATTAAAATGCACATTACTTATCTGTAATTTCAATATCCTGAAAGAAAATGTTTGAGTAACAAAATGTTTGTATAAATTCAAAATATTTATTTCAATAAAATCATTTTGTACTTTTTCAACAAATATAGCTGACCATGTGGCTTTGTATTTGTAAATAAAATCAGTGTTATGCATCGAGATTGGAAGTCAGTAGGGTCGAGCCTACCCTCAGCAATTATCACATTTGACAGAAGGATTTCTGCTCAGTGTCTTCCTTCGAATTTCGATGTAAATTTAACATTCAAAATGTAACTGGAAAATGTCCATTTTCAAAAATATTGCAATGTGATATCAGAAAACTAGATTACATCCTTACTATTATAATTGATAGAATATCATTACGTAAAAACTTCTAAACATAAAACAATGAATCATCAAATATATCATTCAGAATTTTAATTTTTATTAAATTACAGGAAATTGGTGTCAAAAATTGTATCAATTGTTTGTTGGTTTTTTTTTCTAAAAGTAATCGATTTCAACAGGAAATTGGTGTCAAAATTCGTGTATGACTGTTTTCAAAATAGTTTTCTATTCAGTTGATGTCTAGAGGTCAAGCAGTGAAGTCTAAAAATGTCCACTATAGTTTTTTTGGATAAGGGCTTTTTAATTAATGAAATAGTTTATGAAAGAAGCAACATTTGAGGGATTAGAAAATCTTACAATAAGTCAAATACACAGCACAGGAACATTCTAAATGACAGTAATAATGTTCGTTTTGGACATGCAGTAACTGAGAAGAAATAAAAAAACCTCTTAAATAACCAGGAAAACAAGAATACCAGAAAGAATACAAAATGGGCAGTAAAGGTGTTTGAAAACTGGAGAGAAGCAATGTTTAAACAAATTAATATTCTTGAACTGACTCAAATTACAGCAGAACAAATGAACTATTTCATTGGCGAGTTTGTCGTTGAAGCTAAAAGACAAGACGGAAGGAAAGCCTTTTCCTATGGTAACTTGAAATAAACGAGGTCGAGTGTCCCGGTAGGCTTGGCACGATAAAGAAAGAACCCTGTTGTATAATACCATAAGCGCCAGGCCAAATATTTGTACGTTCGCATGTAGCTGGCAACGTTTCGATATAAGTGAAATATTCTTGACTGGAGGTTGAATATCATCTCTTAAACCTCATTTTAAACTGCTGTGACAGGTGTTTGCAGTAAGCACTCTACCAGCTGAGCTATGAGTATTCCAGTGAAAAATTAACCCTAAAAAATTGATATATTTCGTAATTCTTTAAAAATATAAAAATTTGTCACCCTTCAAAAGAAATTTCTCGCGTAGAGATTTGTTAACTTGCTAGGGTACATGGAACTATTCGGATCTGCCGGGGTACATGAGCGCACGCGACGTTTAGCGGTAAAAGGGAAGTAACTCGTACATCGCGGATGTTTAGTTACGGTAAACAAACATGGCGACAACATAAGCAAGTCAAAAAAAATACAAAATATCCAACTGGTAACGCTTTGAAGGGTGACAAAAACGTTATACAGGGCAAACTGATAATGTCCAAACCGACTCAGAATGTCCAAACATTTTTATCAACGCATAATGTCCCAATTTCCATCACATTTTTGTCCAAAACAACTCATAGTCTCCAAATCGACGCATAATGGCCAAACTTTTTCTTATGCATAATAATGTCCAAACCTTTTGACGCATAATGTCCAAACATTTTTTGACGCATAGTGTCCAAAGGATGACCCATGCCAATAATGTCGATATCTTTAATCAAGGCTGATATCATTGTTTATCCCTTGTTTCACGAATTTCGAAAATCAGGACATTCCTTCTTATAGATTTTTTAAACCTGGAGCATCTTTTATGCAACAGCAAGTCAGTGGGTAGGGGTTTCCTCAAACGTGGACCCCATTTGTGAGATCATGCATGTTTGATCTGGTGACAAACAAAAAATGGTTACAATTCTATCGTGGCAAACATCGTCAGCAAAATAAAAGACATCGTTGTCAACAAAAACACGTTAGTCTCAACACTCAAACAATGTATCATTATCACAGAATGTGTTAAATTATGCAACTTTAATTCTTTTTTAACTCAATCGCCAATTTATCCTGTCAAAATCGCCACTATAAACATGGAGAACTGTGCGGTATTTTTTAAAAACAAAATACAATGTTTGTAGCACGGGATATCAGGAAGTCTGATGCGGATTGAACATGAGAGAAATGTAGAAAATACTTCAGTTCACACACTGTTTGGTGTTACGATCGGTTTTAATACGCCCGCATTCGTTCAAATACACACTCCATTTCATTTCCAAAAATCGCCCTAAAAAACATTTTCTGGAATCATTTTCTAAAGCTTTTCCAATAATATTCGGAAAATACAATGTATATGACAACTAATTCAAGCTCGTATATAACTGCCTACTCGATATGCATAGAAAAAGAACTGTACAGAGGACAGCATCAAAAGAAACCAAAAATGTAGATTAAATAACGATTCAAAACGGCAGTACAACAGGGAAATAACACAAAAGCGCGCTGTTTTTGCAACATACAAATGAAATGTACAAATGAATTCAATAAGTTTTCGTTAATAATTTCTCTTTCACTGACACAACTGGACAGATATCAATGATATTTATTCATAAGTATATATAGGCTGGTGTAGTTCAGATTTATCCGTGGTGTTGTCACGGTTACCATAACTAGGACAAGGTGATCTGAGGAGCAAAAACATTTTCTCTCTGTAACCGATAATGGAAAAATATGATGTTGCATTAACCTCTGAAGGTTTTACCCTTTAAAACTGGGTCAAGGTAATGGATTTGCTTGGTAGGTGTGCTTTTGTTTCTATTTTAGAATCAAAAACAAACATGTCCAAATCACAACCCAGAAGCAAAGTAAAAACTTTGGAACTGACAAGTCAGGTTAGACATGTGAACTTCCACCAGGGAAGTGAGGTCGGGTGATTCGGAAGGGTAAACACCTTCTGTTAAGCTAGCTACACCCGCCACTTGTGAAATCAAAATTTTGTGGGAACCTGGAACTATGAGACGTCAAAAATATCAAGGGCAATCCTGAACACAGAGACATCAAACTTATCAACAATACTGTGATTACGTCATGAGACTTTTTGAGGGCCTTCATAAGCCTATGCTTGCAAGAAGATATACCCAAGAAGATATACCTAAGATCAAATGTCAATGTCATGACCTACTTTGCCATTTAAGACTTAAATTGCTATGTCTTGTCTATATGTACAGATTTTGACATGTTTTTTTTTATTTTCAATTTTGATGTTTCCTATAATGGAGTCAGGATTAAAGGTTAAAGTTGGGAAAAGTTGGATATCTCTTCGTTTTTGGTGATATCTCATCAGATATCTACTATTTGTCATATCTACAGCTCCGACTGACATTTAGATGCCGTGTATTCTCTTTCTAGAAGTTGTTTAAATTTTTGTTACCAAATTCTGTTAACAGGTCGAACATAATTTTGTTACAAAATGCTTTTTAGGGAAAAGTAAGATATCTGTTTAATTTTGGTGATATCTGATGAATTATTTGTCATATCTTCAACTCCGATTGACACTCAGATACTGTGTATTTTATTTCTAGAAGTTGTTTAAATTTTTGTTACAAATGCGTTTCACGTTGAACATACTTTTGTTACCAAATGCGTTTTCGGGAAAAGTTGGATATCTCTTTGTTTTTGGATGATATCTCATTAGATATCTACTATTGTCATATCAACAACTCGGACTGATATACTGATGCTGTGTATTCTATTTCTAGAAGATGTTAAGATTTTTGTTACCAAACCCGTTTTTGTTACCAAACGCGTTGTAACATATATATGTGTTTATTTTTATTTTAATAAATTGGAACATTGTCTTTTAATACTTTTGGATTACTCCAATTACGCAACATGGGAGCAGAATCAACATGTAGGTAGGTCACTACTGCCATATTGGAGCATACAGAATCAACATGTAGGTAGGTCACTACTGCCATATTGGAGCATACAGAGTCAACATCGAGTGAATTCACCTCCGTTATATGGGAGCATTTAGTATCACTCTTTTCAACTTTTCATATTGAACCAGAAAATATATATTTTCAGGATGGGGATATTTAAAAATTAGTACCAATTAGCCCCGCCGTCCCCACCCAACTCTAAAATGACACCATGGGATTTTCTTTAGTATCACTCTATCCTTTCTCATACAGAAGGTCCTCTCAGGTAGATCTGTTAGAAAGGTAAGGAACAAACGTATATACATAACAATGAGATTATTATGAAAAATGTCCTTCAAATGACAACGCGACTGTACAGCTATTTAATAAACTGGATTCAACTGTTGGTCAGCAAATAATCTAAAGTCTAGCACATCATCAAGGATCATAGCATCTTCCAGACCCGTGTGAGTTCCACAAAGTAACACTGTTAAATATTACATTGCCCTGATCTAAATTATCTATGACATTGTCCTGATCTAAATTATCTATTACATTGCCCTGATCTAAATTATCTATGACATTGTCCTGATCTAAATTATCTATGACATTGTCCTGATCTAAATTATCTATGACATTGTCCTGATCTAAATTATCTATTACATTGTCCTGATCTAAATTATCTATTACATTGCCCTGATCTAAATTATCTATTACATTGTCCTGATCTAAATTATCTATTACATTGCCCTGATCTAAATTATCTATGACATTGTCCTGATCTAAATTATCTATGACATTGTCCTGATCTAAATTATCTATTACATTGCCCTGATCTAAATTATCTATGACATTGTCCTGATCTAAATTATCTATGACATTGTCCTGATCTAAATTATCTATGACATTGTCCTGATCTAAATTATCTATTACATTGCCCTGATCTAAATTATCTATTACATTGTCCTGATCTAAATTATCTATGACATTGTCCTGATCTAAATTATCTATTACATTGTCCTGATCTAAATTATCTATTACATTGTCCAGATCTAAATTATCTATTACATTGTCCTGATCTAAATTATCTAAAAATATACACGTAATTTTATACGTGTATAAGTTTCGGACACCAAACCTATCTATAATGTCATCTCAGAATGTTTCTAGTATGTGTATAGTTGCACCACTTCCAAACTTCACATGTTTTACATGACGTCTGATTCGCATAGTGTGCACTTTATTTTGCTGTTTAATCATAGACATGCCGATTTAAGGAACAGCTGCTTTCTACTAATTTTCCACCAGACATTTGGCATGGAGAAGCCTTCAGACGTTGAGATTCAGATGTTGATACAACTCAGAATTGTGTTTTCCATAACATAGTTTCTGATAATAATCGCTTCCAGTTAAATTTAGATAAATAAACATTTGATAACACATAATCATTCATCCACTAATCCATATCTGACTAGAATGCAATGTTTGATTGCACAGATCCAAAATTAAATTGAAAATACCAGTAGGTAGGAATAAACAAATTCCATTAATTAATAACAGTAAAATTGGCTCAATTTTCAATTATTCAAGCTGTGTTTGGCAGGATGGAAAACAGGATCAGCTAAAAGCACTAGAAGTAATTACAGGAACATTACCTGTAGAAACTACAAATCACTTCTTGTCCGATTGTATAAAATATAAAGACCAACGAGAAAAAATACATTCTTCACTTTTTACGATAACCGGTGTTCCAGTGTTAACGATTGAAGAATTTCTGTATGAAGGGAAAGAAGGGAAGTTTAAAGGTCGGAGACGGTGCATTTATACATTTATGTGAATTTTTCCGCTACACAACAGATTTGATTAACGTTTAATTTAAGATACAGTAGCAGTTGCCACCTACAAAAGTACATTAGTGATTATTTTTTACAAGTGTGAACTACAGTACAAGAGAGATTTTCGAAGAACTTAATCTTGGCGAAAGGGTAAAATTTCACCTGTTACATGTTCAGTAGTTTTACATCAATGAACCTTGGATTGGAGTCGCTACATACAAATTCTCCAAGAAATGCTTGGCTTGAGTGGACATAATTATTCTGTATTTACGACTTCACCGATGTTTCCGAGGCAAAAGTTTTGTCCTTGGCGAATCATTGTATAACTTGTATCTCATGGTCTTTCTCGCCTGAAGCTTGACGGAATCTAGTGAATCGCCTTATCCTATGCTGCCATTGCTCCATGGTTTCGAAAAATTGAACTGTTCCGGCGCGGAAACTTGATAAGTGGACATTTCAAACTGTTTAGCGTTTAAGATCTTCACAGTTGACATAACTGTGAACACCTACAACGCTAAACAGTTTGAAATGTCCACTTATGTCCATCAATATGTGGCGCACAATACATCTAATCTTCTTACACCAAGTTGTGTGACCAGAGTGGGTTTTATAACTTATATAAATTTTTAACAATATGGCATCGTTACCAAAGTTTTATTCAAAATGCACATGTAACATGTATGACGTCAAAGCATATATGTATCCAGATTGAACTTCAGTTTCTTTCATCATATTATGTAGATTACATTGTAATGTGTAAAAAGCCCTGCCTTTTGAATTTAATTAAAAGCATCATAAATTTTGCTTTAAAGAAAACTAAATTCATTTTTAAAAAAGTTTTTATACTTTTAAAGATGAAATTTGATAAAAATTCTGAAAATATCTTTATTTTTACAAAAACTAGAAACAAGAAAAAATTAGAAAAAATCACTCCCTTTGACAATTACAGTGTCAGCACCATGGCAATAAAACATTTTACATCCCGGTTGTTATTATACATATCCAGATTGATGGATAATATTTTAGTTTACAAAGAAATTACTATGTTAACATTCGGAAATAGTCTTATAGTTCCTTCTTAGCATTGTCAAAATTAGGTGGTTTTTTTTTTAATTCTCTTGTTGAAGAGACGAATACATGGGTAATCAGTTTGAACACCACCTGACCGATGACCATTAGTCAATTTACTTAAGGATGTGTTCTATATATCAGTGATGTGTTATGCCGCAGAAATTAAAAAAAGGAGACGCAGATAAACCGATATAGAAAAACATTATTCTCCTCTTCCTGAAACCCTCGATAACGACAGCGGCATTAACGATAATACTTGCATAACATTAAGTACTGAAAGTTCAACCATGAGTGTGGGGGACTCTTACCAATGTCAATCGTATCGCAGCAGCTGTAAAACGATACATTAAAATGTAACATCGTGTAACATCAACTTTTAAAAACGTATTTTCTGATTTTGTTAATGAAATGAAGTCTAATGTCGCCATTCTAAAACAAGAAAATGCTTGTGTAGAGAAGAAATTGTGTATTGACGAGCTAGAACAATGCGATACGAATCTCAGGCAGGGCTCCCGGAGACACCCCAAGAAGATTCCGATGCCATAGTTCGAGACGTTGCATCCAAAATGGGAGTAGTCATAAGCGACGAAGATATCAGCATGTCGCATCATTCGGGCCAACCAGGTCAATCACGTCAGATTCTCATCAAATTCACAAAATATAATATAAAGCGAAAATTAATGAAATCTAGGCGCGAAATCAAAACTGTTACTTCACTTAATCATGTCCACTTTAATGGAGATTTGACTAAACGTTGACAATCCGACGGAACTGTTGAAGCAGGGTCATTTATGGGATGGAAAGATCTTCTTACGGACAAATCAAATAAAAAGTTCAGAATTGAGCGACAAAGATCCCTTCAAACCAGTCAATGGAATCTCAATCAACAAATAAATGTCATCTCTTTGGTCAGGACATACGCATCTCTACTCCAAAGGTCAGATCATGACTCTGTTTTCCCTCAGTTATAAATTAGCTTGCTAATTATGTTGTATATAATTTCTTTATTATTATGTTGCGTTATTTTGCGTTTTACTTAGTTACTTTCCATTTGTTTATTATTCGCATTAAGTTTTTTGTTCACATTTTTGCACATGTGGGTACTATAATAGATTGTGCTATGCAGTATTCATTTTTTCTTTTTCTTGTACATACGTGGGTGTACATATGGTATTGTTACTTTGAATACTGTGTTGTACAAATGATAATTGTTCCCATTATTTTACAAATGGGGATGCATATGGGTGTGCGATATAATATTAGAACTCTATATTTATTTATTAGCTAATTATGTATTATAAACGTTGTATTTGCCAATAATGATTATTGTTGTTTTAACGTCACAAGTATATGGCCAGTTTGTATGTAAGATATTATATATTTACCTCTGGTATTCTTAAACAGTGTCATAGAATACGAAGTGGTGGATACAATATGTCACAATGTATAATACAAAAACATATATCGTCATGTAAATATGCTGTTTTAAAAGTTTTATTACTTTCTGCTTTTTATTTTATTTATATTTTTAAACAAGCAAATATATATATATATATTTGCTTGTTTAAATAATTTGAGAAAATGGAACTTTAAAAGATTTTAATATAACTAATACCGTTATAACCAACCTATCCATAACCAAACGACAGCCTATCGATCTCTGTTTTAAATTATGGTTGACAATTGTTTCCTAAGAAAGTTATTATATAATCAAAAACAAACGTACTAATCCATGTCCGAATCATAATCCAGAAGCAAAGTAAAAACTTTGGAACTGACAAGTGAGGTTAGACACGTGAAGTTCCACCAGGGAAGTGAGGCCGGGTGCTCCGGAAGGGTAAGTGTGTAATCAAAATTGTGTGAAAGGAACATGGAACTATGAGACGTCAAATATATCCAGGGCAATCAATCCTGGACACAGAGACATCAAACTTATCATGACGCCATAAAACTTTTTGAGGGTCTTGATAAGCCTAGGTTTGCAATATCCCTGAGCAATTTATTTGCAAGCAGCCTACTTCGTTGTACAAAGTCACCGTAGTGGGAGCAAGCTCTACCATAGCGTATTAATTGGGAAACAAATACACCATTAGCAGAGAAGCAGGTATATTGCTGCATAAAAAAGGAAAGTTGAGAAAGAAAAATTGAAGTCACGTTTGTCATAAAGTTTCAAATGTAGCCTTTCGTGTGCGTCATAATTCAGGTATAAGTCTAAATATAAAGCAGAACTTGAATCAGTTGTGTCTTTTATTTCAAGCACACTAGGATAGATGACATTTACATAGTCTCCAAATTTAGGATTGTTAAGAGACAGAACGTCATCTATATATTTGTACGTTGAGTTGGATGATTTGGCGACAGTTTTCTCTCCAGATTTAACAAGGTTCTGCATAAATTCTGCTTCATAAGAATAAAGGAACAAATCAGCAAGCAATGCTGCACAGTTTGTACCCATAGGTATACCGATTGTTTGCTGAAAAACTATAATACCAAATTTATTAATATGTCAGATGATGTTGAGACAAACTCTGGCCCTACATCCTACAGCTTCGTTTACTCCTCATCCAATAGTTTTTTATTTGATAAATTCTTATTTAATGTGCATCTGAATATTCAAGATTGACTTAATAGAAACTTTACAAAAATAGATGTGATGTTTTAGTTTTTACAGAAACTTGGTAAAACCCGTCAATTTTAAGAAAAGATTCTTATCACCAACCAATTAGGAGAAGCTAGACTTGGTGGGGTGTAATAATATATGTTAAAGAACATCCCCTTGTCAAACACAGACCCTACATAGAATATCTGTGGTTTAAAATTAAAACAAAAAGTCATTTTGCTGGTTGCTTTTTTATTGCCCTCTGGCTAGACATTTAATATTCTATTAGTTAGCATCTGATTGACTATATGGTAATTACGAAAGTTTACCTAAATTCAGAGTGGTAATATTAAAAATATTTTAGATAATTTCAATCTTTCACAACAAGTTACAAGTTACAAGTTCCTATTACGAAAATTCACGATCCTTTATCAACTTGTTCTTGACAAATGATATTGTCGAAACTAGCACTATAAGGTTGACCATTCTATCAAGTTAATACTCGATATCACTGGCCTACATATCTGAAATTGAAAAAAGAACACAGCATAAAACTTTCACTCGAAAAGCATGGGATTTTAAAAATAGTAATTATAATACATACCGCCAAAAACTGTCTGAGGTCGATTGAGACCAAATAATGTCATTTTATTTTCTAATGTTTTATTCAAAAAAGTGCAAAGAAAGAAAATGCATCTTCGTAAAAGAGCAAAGAAAACTAACTTTACCATATCACTGGGCCGCTTTTAGAGAAATACGCAATGCTGTACGAAATGCCTAACAAAACTATCCTAACATATTAAGTAATGTTATAAAGTCTTATAACGTTGCATCTAAATCTTGGTGGCAAATAGCAAAAACTTTCATGAATAATAGCAAACATAGCTCCCTTGCTATATAATGAGGACGCTTAAGTAAAGAAAATGTCCTTAATGTTTTTCAACAAACTAAGATGATAGTAATGTTGACGCCCCAATTGTTTAGTAACACCTATTGATGGATGATGTAAGACAAATTTTATCTTCATCTTTTCCTGATATTTCTTAAGCATGTGCTCTTGATCTTGTAAGTCCTAGGCTCTTGAAATAAGTAATGTCAACATTTAACTAAACTCTTCAACAAATTGCTGTCTAATTATACTTTTCCCGATTGTAGGAAAATGGCTTATATTACCCCCATATATAAAAAGGTAACAATAGAGACGTAAAAAATTACACTATTAAATAATCATTCGAAAACTTTGAAAAATTTGTAAAGAATAATTTAATTACTACTTTGCAATCCGACTTTAACCAGGGCGATTCAACAGTATGTCAGTTATTAGATATATCAAATAGCATTGTAAAAGCTTTAGACTCGGGTAAAGAGTCTTGTGTTTTGTGATATAAGTAAGGCGTTTGATAGAGTGTGACATATTGTATATTCATATGGTATAAATGGCAAATTACTTGCCTGGTTTCAAAGTTATTTAAATAAATGTAATAGAAAAAGTTATAAATAGTAATAGGTTTGATTGGTTAGATATCAAAGCTGATGTTTCCCTTTACTGTTCTTGATTTATATCAATGACATTGTTACAGTATACGTTTATTTGCTGACGATACAACACTATATTGTTTCGTTGATGGTCCTTTGGAGTCATCAAATATCTTGACAAAATTCAACAGTATGTCAGTTATTAGATATATCAATAAATCAATGGTCAACACTTGGCCATCAACTTGGTCCCTCACTGTCGCAGGCACATAGGTAAAGTGATCATAAGTCGGACGCGATCTAGAGTTGGACATTTTTGCGCCTAAATTTATCCCACTTCATGCGGGTTTTCGCGGTGTTACTTCGTGTTTTCCTAATAAAGCAGGATATATCATCCTAGAGTTGTCTTTCTTTGTGTAGTCACATGTTTCCTGTCTCTTCAGCAAATGACCTTTGGAAGTGTCAAAACCGGGAAATTTCGAAGATACAAAAGGTAAGTTTTTCAAAAACAAAACTTATTAACCTCTTTGTAATTTGGCAAAGCTATTGAGTAATACGTAATCGAAAATAAGAAAGCAAATTTTTACCATTTTATTGTTTATTTATATAAAAATTATAACAAAAATATATAAACCCATAGCTTTATTTCTAGATTAAAACAATGCATACAACTTGATCTAAAGTCGGACAGCAATAAAGACCAAATCGATCAGGACTCGGACACTGTCCGACTCAATATCAATAAATAAGACAGGATTTTCAGTAAACATGTAGAAAAGGCGCAATTATTATATTGTGTTTCAATTTATAAAGATAGAAATATAACCAACATTTCAAAGCTGAGACATGTATTTAGCTTTTACTTCTACTACGTTCATAAAAAAGTTCTGCACAGGCAAAATTTTCGCATCTTCGCCAATACCCGGTAGCTAGCGACATTTTGATATAAGGTAAATATTCTTGACTGGAATGTCACCATCACTCAACTAAGTCTTTACCTACAAAAATGTCATTAAAATGTTCGTGTCTAGGTATATTATATGCATGATAATTAACTCAATCCAGAGGTATAGAAATTATAAGCGGCGAATAATAAATAAGTCGTTGCAGCAAGATACTACGTCGCCGCAATTAGATAGGAACTTTTATGTATGTCTCTAACAAGGTTTGTTATACCTTGTAGATTAAACGGTGGTTCCTTAAGCTTGCAATTACAACATTTTTGAGTTATCCAGAGCGTGAACACCAAGATAGATAATGATCAATCCTGGAAACATTATTTAATGTTAATTCATGTTTTTTTCCCGTTCGAATGTTACAAAACAAAGTTCTGTTCCTGCCACATTTTCATCAAACACACAAAGAATATAAAACACGGTTCAACACGAAGAAAATAATTTATATTCTTCACAGTCGGAGTCTATTCCGTCTGCACATACAGTCGCAAGCCAAGTTTTTCCGATGGTAAAGCCAACGAAAAACAATAAAATCGCGAACAATGAATACTTTGTCATGACAGCTGATGAAATTGTACAGGAGAAAAGAAAGGCTTTTAAAAGAACTAGAAACCAAGCAAATAAAACGAGAGGAACGTAACAAGAAAAAAATTGAGAAGGCATTGAAGAAGTCAGATAAAAGTTACAAGAAAAATGTCAAAGCTACAGAAATCAGCATCACAGAAATGTTGTAGTCAATTGTTGCATAAGTTCCCATTACATTGGAAACAAAATTAGCTAGATTTCAGTTTTATACTTGTGCTATATTATGATTATCACAGTCACCAGGTTTTACTATTGTCTGGTATCATGTCAATAAATTAAATTAAAGCATTGCTACAAAAGGCAAATTCGATTTTCGCTCATTGATTGGTATTAAAAACGACCTGCCATCAAAATCAACTTTCGACCTTCAACAAAAAATATCAAAGTCGACCTATAAACAGCGACGTCCCATAATTTTGAAAGTGACACATGACTTCCCTTCTTAGTTTAAACAGTATTTATTTGATAAATTAAATACAATAGATATAACATTATAAATAATTAATTAATAGGATTCTGGAACTAGAGAATATCTCTAATATTAACCAGTCTCCTATATCTTAGAGAACTTAAACGTCTAATAAAGGTGTATAATTAATTACATAATAATAGTAGTAGTAATAATATGATAATAATAATAATAATAATAGGAAATTGTGGTAGAATAATAATAATTATAATAATAATAATAAAATTGTGAATAATAATAATAATAATAATACCTGATTGTTCACAAAAATATTCATTACTTTATCATCATCATCCTCATAAACAGAATTGTTATATAAAAGAGGCGGTATAATGTCATTTTTGTTACCTTTCATAAGAGCTTTAGCAATGGACAACCATGATCTAGAGGATATATTATTGGATTTCAAGTCATTGGCTAATTTGTTAATATAATTCTGTTTTGCGTTTCGTACGGCAGTGACACATTGGTTGCGCAAACGTCTAAAAGCAGCCCAATGGTAATCAAAATTTGTTTGTTTTGCATTTTTGTGACAACGATTTTTTTTCCTTATCAACGGTTTTAAATCATATTTGATCCAGGGTTTATCATTATTTCTGATAGTAACAACCTTGTTAGGTATACATTCGGAAGCAACTTTAAGAATAATATCGGAGAGCTGTTCTGCTGATTCGTTTAAGTTATTATTTAGAAGGTCATGTTCCCAATTGACCTGTGATATTTTTTCTCGATATAGATCATAATTGCCATTTCTAAAGTCCCATACTTTACGTGTGAATGTTTTACATTGAGGTTTGATAATGTTTAGAGTAAGATATATAGGACAATCATACCTTGTGTGAACTTCATAAAAAGGTTGTCCTACAGAACACGTTTCAACAATCTCATTATCATTTATAATAAACAAATCAATTAAAGTTGCTGAATTTTCAGAAAAAATTGTGGGTTCTGTAACTTCTTGTGAAAGATTAAAATTGTCTAAAATATGGCGTATATTTCCATTATTACACCTGAATTGATCCTCATTAAAGTCATCAGTTATTATTAAATAATCATAATTACAATCTGAAGCAAGTTCGATGGAATATTCGATATCTTGCCATGAATCGTTAGCATCTGGGGGTCTGTAGAAAGCACCAAGTAAAATAATTTTTCCTTCTTCAGTTGAGTTTAGTAATGGTGTTTAACGCTCTAATCAAGAATATTTCACTTATATCGAGACGTGAAAATATTTACAAGCAATAATGCAGTGTTTACAAAAAAACAATCTACTCGCACACACAAACACATACATAGGTACACACATATATTCGCAATAATATTTACAAGCATGAAGCAGGAAAATACAAGTAAATTTATTAAATGTCATAACGCGCTATGAAAAAGTGTACACTTCGTTTTTATGTTATCCCTCGCTAACATAAAAAATATTAATGTTAATCCTTAAATAATTTACTGTCCGTTTCAATGTCTAATGTTCAAAAAGTGTACGACTTAATATCGAAAGCGTCCGTCTCACGATCAAATCACAGTTTCTGCACTTTATCTAAAATCCATTGAATTTGACACAAAATCAAGAGAGAATTTCTGCGCCTTCGGGTGGTATCCTTTTTGTTGCGGTAAGTTGTTCAACAACATCACCAGACACGTTCAAACACATGACCCGTCCGACTCACGATCACTTTACCCTAGATATTTTCGTTAGACTTATAACAATAAATAATGAATTCTAATACTCCTATTTTAATTCACTATTTATATGCAACAATTTATGAACTAAATCGATGTGAATTCACATACATTGATTTTCAGCTCTGGCTGATGATGTTGTGTGTATGAGCTTGTGTCCGAAGGGGCTTCAGTCTATGCTCGACCAAGCTTCCGTAAAACAAACGAGGTCCCGTGTCTTCGTAGGCTTGGCACGATAAAGAACCCTGCTGTAAAATGCCATCAGCGCAACGCACAGACAAAATTTCTGCACCTTCGCCTATAGCTGGCGACGTCTCGATATAAGTGAAATGTTAAACTCAACTCATAATTTTGCCCGTTAATGTGGTATCGTTTAGCTAATCAGATGCCTTGTAAGAAAAGGGTCTATAGACTTAACCGGCGGATAGCTAATGGTGAAAATACCGATGGGTAAACGTAGTTTAGCATATTTATAACAAGCGCACCCGATTGTTTACTTAAAATATGCATGCAATATTACTTTACTTCGATCCATAAAAGTACGTTTTTATCGTTTTTGTTTAATATGAGACGTGTTCTACGCCAAAATTGACTTACAGAACCTACTGGTACTTGTGGACAGGTTCTTGTATTATTTATTGTTAATAATGTCATTTTAATGATTTTTGCATTATTTCACAATGCCACAGTCGAAATATTTCTAAAAAAATGCTGAAATCCCACATTAAAACAAGAGGCCCAAAAGGTCCTGTAATGCTCAACAGGCAAAATTTGACCTAATTTGAAAAAATTGCTTAAATTAGGTAAATGAAAGCCCATTACATATGTATCTACTTTCTATATTTCAAATTTGAAGAAAATTGGTGGTAAATTGAATGCACAATGGTCATTTATAGAAAAAGATTATTATCAATCTGTAAAAGAAGCACACAAGTTTGAGAGTGATATGAGGAAAATCTGGATTGGTCAAGGTTAACCACGAGATTTTCAGTTTTAGGCCTATGCTCTCTTCTGGACGTTTCGAAAATTGTCTTTTGCTTTGTTGTAGTCAGCATAGGCCCCGATTCACCCAGTTTCAAAGTCACGCGGGAAACGATTTCATCCGAGGATAAAAGTTGTCAATTTACAGTTCCTGGTGGGTGAATTTAAGTATCGGAAGTGTGTGAAGTGGTCAAGCAATTGAAACGACGGAAGGCTCCAGGTGATGATGACATTCAAAACGAACATCTCTTGTATCCTAGTTTGAGCACTTATAAAGTTATTTCAATGTTGTGGTTGAAATTGGAAGGATCCCTTCGACATGGAAGAACGGTCTAATTGTCCCCATATTATAAGGGAGGTGACAAACCTAAATCTAGTCCAGATAGCTATAGGCCTGTCTCACTCTTACCTGTTATATTTAAGGTCTTTGAAAAAATACTTCACAACAGAATAACTAAACACAACTTATTCCCAGCTAATTTTCCTAATAGCCAACAACAAGGCTTTCAGGGGGGCCTCAGTTGTATTACAGCTTCGTTTAATATGCAAGAGGCCATTTTGCACAATACTGATCTTAATAGTAAGGTATTTACCGCATTTTTAGATACACATAAGGCATTTGATACCGTATGGTGCTTAGGGCTGATGTACAAACTCCACAAGCTAGGCATCACAGGTAAATTATGGTCACTGATATACAATTGTCATAAATACTAAGGGTTCTGTACTTGTGAATTCCAAACGATCTAGATGGTTGTCCATGGAGCAAGGTATACGCTAAGATGGCGTCCTTTCTACATTATTATGTTTTATTAATGACTTACTACTTATGTTTGAATCCAATAAGTACGCCCTATGTGTCAGTGAAATTAGTTGTGGTAATCCAGCTCTGGCTGATGATGTTGTGTGTATGAGCTTGTGTCCGAAGGGGCTTCAGTCTATGCTCGACCAAGCTTCCGTCTATGCTAATAAATGGCGTTTTACGTTCAATGGTTCTAAATCTACTATAATGATTTACACAAATAGCGGACAATCACGTGTGCCAGATAATATTAAATTTCACCTCACCGTTCAATATTCCACAGACACAGTACACTTGGGTATCCATCTGAACTCCCAATCATTAGAAGTCTAGGGCCACGACAATTTTGGATATATTTCGACGGTAATGTGAAATAATGTAAAAAAAAAAAAAACATTGAAATAATCTTATTGGTCGTGGGTTCATACCCCGGTTGGGTCTGACCCAAGACTTAAAAAGTGGATAGTGACTGTTCTTTCGCCAAGCACTCGGCATTACGAAATGAAAGTCACGGTTCTTTCGGATGGGAACTTAAAACAAACGAGGTCCCGTGTCTTCGTAGGCTTGGCACGATAAAGAACCCTGCTGTAAAATGCCATCAGCGCAACGCACAGACAAAATTTCTGCACCTTCGCCTATAGCTGGCGACGTCTCGATATAAGTGAAATGTTAAACACCATTACTCAACTCAACTCATAATTTTGCCCGTTAATGTGGTATCGTTTAGCTAATCAGATGCCTTGTAAGAAAAGGGTCTATAGACTTAACCGGCGGATAGCTAATGGTGAAAATACCGATGGGTAAACGTAGTTTAGCATATTTATAACAAGCGCACCCGATTGTTTACTTAAAATATGCATGCAATATTACTTTACTTCGATCCATAAAAGTACGTTTTTATCGTTTTTGTTTAATATGAGACGTTGTTCTACGCCAAAATTGACTTACAGAACCTACTGGTACTTGTGGACAGGTTCTTGTATTATTTATTGTTAATAATGTCATTTTAATGATTTTTGCATTATTTCACAATGCCACAGTCGAAATATTTCTAAAAAAATGCTGAAATCCCACATTAAAACAAGAGGCCCAAAAGGTCCTGTAATGCTCAACAGGCAAAATTTGACCTAATTTGAAAAAATTGCTTAAATTAGGTAAATGAAAGCCCATTACATATGTATCTACTTTCTATATTTCAAATTTGAAGAAAATTGGTGGTAAATTGAATGCACAATGGTCATTTATAGAAAAAGATTATTATCAATCTGTAAAAGAAGCACACAAGTTTGAGAGTGATATGAGGAAAATCTGGATTGGTCAAGGTTAACCACGAGATTTTCAGTTTTAGGCCTATGCTCTCTTCTGGACGTTTCGAAAATTGTCTTTTGCTTTGTTGTAGTCAGCATAGGCCCCGATTCACCCAGTTTCAAAGTCACGCGGGAAACGATTTCATCCGAGGATAAAAGTTGTCAATTTACAGTTCCTGGTGGGTGAATTTAAGTATCGGAAGTGTGTGAAGTGGTCAAGCAATTGAAACGACGGAAGGCTCCAGGTGATGATGACATTCAAAACGAACATCTCTTGTATCCTAGTTTGAGCACTTATAAAGTTATTTCAATGTTGTGGTTGAAATTGGAAGGATCCCTTCGACATGGAAGAACGGTCTAATTGTCCCCATATTATAAGGGAGGTGACAAACCTAAATCTAGTCCAAATAGCTATAGGCCTGTCTCACTCTTACCTGTTATTTTTAAGGTCTTTGAAAAAATACTTCACAACAGAATAACTAAACACAACTTATTCCCAGCTAATTTTCCTAATAGCCAACAACAAGGCTTTCAGAGGGGCCTCAGTTGTATTACAGCTTCGTTTAATATGCAAGAGGCCATTTTGCACAATACTGATCTTAATAGTAAGGTATTTACCGCATTTTTAGATACACATAAGGCATTTGATACCGTGTGGTGCTTAGGGCTGATGTACAAACTCCACAAGCTAGGCATCACAGGTAAATTATGGTCACTGATATACAATTGTCATAAATACTAAGGGTTCTGTACTTGTGAATTCCAAACGATCTAGATGGTTGTCCATGGAGCAAGGTATACGCTAAGCTGGCGTCCTCTCTACATTATTATATTTTATTAATGACTTACTACTTATGTTTGAATCCAATAAGTACGCTCTATGTGTCAGTGAAATTAGTTGTGGTAATCCAGCTCTGGCTGATGATGTTGTGTGTCCGAAGGGGCTTCAGTCTATGCTCGACCAGGCTTCCGTCTATGCTAATAAATGGCCTTTTACGTTCAATGGTTCTAAATCTACTATAATGATTTACACAAATAGCGGACAATCACGTGTGCCAGATAATATTAAATTTCACCTCACCGTTCAATATTCCACAGACACAGTACACTTGGGTATCCATCTGAACTCCCATTTATTAGAAGTCTAGGGCCACGACATTTAAATTTGATATGTCGACTTAGTATCTCGATAAATCGACTTAACTATGTCGATGAATCGACTTAACTATGTCGATGAATCGACTTATTATCTCGACAAATCGACATAGGATCTCGATTAATCGACTTAACTATCTCGATAAATCTCCTTAACAATCTCGATAAATATGTGCCACCCTTGGCAAGATATTCATATCACAGGAAATCAAACTTGTCATTAGACAGGCCTACAATCTTGTTCTAGCATGTATACTACAATTAAGTAGTGTACAATCATGAAAGGTTTTCCTGTACCACCTATTAAAGACTTTCTTATTTTTTCATTACTTTTTCACACTTTTTCTCTGGCTGGGGGGGGGGGGGGTGATTAAGGTATCTGCATATGTATAACTAATACGGTTATATACAAATATACATAAATCACATTATAACACAGGCGTCATACCGATCACCCATGACCCGTTTCCAATACTTTAATAATAGCTTGATGTTCTAGCAAAGAGAACAAACGGATATGCCTACTTAGCTACTGTCAAACATACTGGCGTTTGTACATCTAAGTGAGTGGAAAAAGTAAAACCGACAGACCCAGGCTAGGCTAACGCTAGAGGGCGCTTGTGGTTAAGTGCACATCAGTGCCTCATTGAAGACTTTTCCATGACTGACTAGATGAAAATCTCCAATAAAACCGGAGATGGTAAGGTTTGGCACACACTTAATGATTGGTCTGACCATTTTTCAGATCATTTACTTTTTCTTAAATTTGCAATACCGATGAACAGGTATACCTGATTGATGAACTGTTAAAGGTAACTCTACTATATAAAACACGCTAGTAGTTGATTGACACAGTGACAGGCAGAAATATACTCTCAAGAAAACGTCATAAGCCGTCCGTGGTCTTGGTGACGGTTACACACTGGTATTCCGAAGGCCCTATAGCCCGAAGGCCCTATAGTCCAAAGGCCATATAGCCGAAAGGCTCGATAGTCCGAAGGCCCAATAGTCCAAATCTGTATGTATGTTTTCGGGGGAGCATGCCCCGGACCCCCTAGCATGCCTTCGGCGCATGATCTTCCTTAAATATGTTTTTTGTGCACCCTCTAAACTTAAATCCTGGATCCGCCCTTGACTGAAGCACAGCCTTCCCGAGGCGCGAATCGCCGAGGGGGTATATAAAGGCCACCTCCCCATAAAGTCCACTTATTATGTGTCCCTTTGATGTCCTTTATAAATTTATAGACAGGTTTTACTGTATACTCAAATATTATTCGGAGGAAGCATTATAAACATAAGAAATAATGAGATATGTATATATTATTATAAATATACATTAACGGTAATTTTACGTTTGCTTCCATTCGTCTGTAGCGGTTGGGTAGCTCGGTGGTAGAGCATCCGCATGCAGTACCAGAGGTATCGGGTTCGATCCCCGGTGTGACCCTCGATCTTCTTCCTCCTGTTACAAGTCTATTGTTTAATATCATTTTTCCGGTGATATAATTTAATGTAAAAAACTAATAAAATTCAAAAACTTTACTTACATGTTGCATATTAAATCGAATGTCATAACAAGAGGAATGACAATTTTGCTACATGGGTGGGGGAGGGGCACTCGCAAGCACTGTCTCATTAATCTTGATGAGAAGTCGATTTATCGAGAAACTAAGTCGATTTATCAAGATAGTTAAGTCGATTTATCGAGATACTAAGTCGATTTATCGAGATAATAAGTAGATTTATCGAGAAACTAAGTCGACATATCAAAATTAAAAAAAAATTGTCGTGGCCCTAATACGCTTCCGTAGTGGAGGTCTACAGGAGAAAACTTATATTTTTCGGTAAATTGTGTAATATGGACACGAATGTTCTCACGAAACAAATTTTTCTACATAGACTTTATGAATTCTTGTTAACGTCACATTTTTCAAAAAACGGATTCATACCTCAAATTGTTTCAAATCTTCAGAAGTACAACCTATTGTGTTATTTACAGACTTACATATCTACCGGATATTTTACAAACCAAATACGGAAAACTATAATTAAACAGGCAATAAATTCTACTGAAAACCTGTCAAGAATGCAACGGATGTACCACCAGATTTTTAAAACTCCACCCAGTCTCAGCTATTTCTTGCATCTGGAAACTACCTCAGACACAGAGCGAACTTATCTCGTGTGGTGGTATATAACCTACTTGTGGTTAAAACTACGACAAATTTTTGTAACATGTCAGAAATGCAATGCATTATATAACGATGTCTTTCAACATTTTCTTTTAAACTGTGGTGGAAATGTCGCACTCAGTTACGAAAACTGTATGATGTAAAGTTTATGAACTTATAAAATCTAATGATATAGACGACGAAACTAAAATTCTTTTATTATTGGGAAAGTTCTTGGACTACACAATCTCCAACACTGTTCTATGATGAGTTGCTTCAGATTCGTTGCTAATGTCATCTCGAGCGAAAGCCTGGTCGAGCACAGCCTGTATATTAATACCGTCCAACCTGCCGTAAAGGTCACCTCTATATAAGAACCACCTGCTTTCAAAGGCCAGTAGAATTACACCTCTATTGTTCTTTATTTATATAATATGAACCTGTGTATAAAGGTCACCTGCCTATAAAGGTCACTTTTACTTTTCCCTTGGGTGGCCTTTATAGACAGTTTTGACTGTACAAACAATTTCTTGTAAATATGTTTACTTAGCTTTAATTTATAACTGTTGTTTATACGTTTGTGTTACATATTTACACATAGTATTATTATGTAATCTCTACATACAGAGGATTTAAATGAGGAATAGAATAAAATGGTATTGTTTAACTTCCGTGACCTTGACCTTTGGACATGACCTTTTCTATACATCAAAATGTCCGTTGTATCAATATCTACAACATTCTTATATACATGCTTATACAAAAGGTTTATAGTTTTCAAGATAATGAACCATTTCAGTACTGTTAGGCATCTGTGACCTTGGCTTTTGTACCTATGACCTTAATTTATATATCAAAATAATCGTTACATCAATACCTACAACATTCTAATATACATGCTTATACAAAAAGTAAATAGTTTTCCAGATGATTGATTTTCGAATGGTTTTGCTACCTACAACATTCTCATATACAAAAAGTTAATAGTTTTCAAGATAACGAACCATTTCAGTACTATTTGTCATATGTGACCTAAACCTTTGAACCCATGATCTTAATCTTTAATATCAAAATGATCGTTGCATCAATACCAACTATATTTCAAAGTAGTCATGCTATAATGTAAAAATTTTGGAATAATGTAAAAATCTTTATATGTCATCTACCAGCAGGCATCATGTCATAGAGGGTAGTGCTACGATGACATAGTGTCAATCTGTCATCTACAAATAGGTATCATGTCATATAGGGTAGTGCTATGATGTTATAGTGTCAATCTGTCATCTACAAATAGGTGTTATGTCATAGAGGTTAATGCTATGATGACGTAGTATCAATCTATCATCTACAAATAGGTATCATGTCATAAAGGGGAGAGCTATGATGATATACATGTAGTGTCAATCTGACATGTAAAAATAGGTATCATGTCATAGAGGTTTATGTTATGATGTCATAGTGTTAATCTGTCATCTACAAAAAGGTATAATGTCATAGACGGGAGTGCTATGCTGTCATAGTGTCAATCTGTCATCTATAAGCAGGTACCATGTCATAGTGGAGAGTACTAGGATCTCAAAGTGTCAATCTGTTATCTACAAATACGTCGTGTCATAGAGGGTAGTCCTATAATGTTATAGTGCCAATCCGTCACCTACCAGCAGATATCATGTGATGGAGAGGAGTGCTATAATGTTATAGTGCCAATCTGTCATCTGCCAGCAGCTGTCACGTCATAGAGGGGAGTGCTATAATATTATAGTGCCAATCTGTCATCTACCAGCAGGTATCATGTCATAGAGGAGAGTCCTATAATGTTATAGTGCCAATCTGTTATCTACAAATAGGTATCATGTCATAGCGGGGACTGCTATAATGTCAAAGTATTTATCTGTCATCATCCAGCAGGTATCATATCATATAGGGGAGTGCTAAGATGACATAGTGTGAATCTGTCATCCAAAAATAGGTATCATGTCATAGAGAGTAGTGCTATGATGTCATAATGTCAATCTGTCATCTGAAAATAGGTATCATGTCATAGAAGGTAGTACTATGCTGACAGGGTGTCAATTTGTCATCTACAAGCAGGTATCATATCATAGAGGGGAGTGCTATGATGACATAGTGTCAATCTGTCATCACCAGGTAGATATCATGAGATAGAGGGTAGTGCTATGATAACATAGTGTCAATCTGTCATCTACAAATAGGTATCATGTCAGTGTCAATCTTTCATTAACCAGCAGGTATCATGTCATAGAGGGAATAGCTATAACGACATAGTGTCAATCTGTCATCTACAACCCGGTATCATGAGATAAAGGGTAGTACTATGATGTCAAAGTGTCAATCTGCCATCTACAAATAGGTGTCATGTCATAGAGGGGAGTGCTATGATGACATAGTGTCAATTTGTCATCACCAGATCGATATCATGAGATAGAGGATAGTGCTATGATGACATAGTGTCAATCTGTCATCTACAAATAGGTCATAAAAGGGAGTGCTATGATGACATAGTGCCATTCTGTCATCTACAAATAGGTATCATGTCATAGAGGGGAGTGGTATGATGACATAGTGTCAATCTGTCAACTACAAATGGGTTTCTTGTCATAGAGGGCCTTGCTATGGTTACTTAGTTTCAATCTGTCATGTACAAATAGGTATCATGTCAGTGTCAATCTGTCATTTACCAGCAGGTATCATGCCGTAGAGGAGAGTGCTATGATATAATGTCAATATGTCATCTACAAAAAGGAATCATGTCATAGAGGGAGTGCTATGATGACACGGTGTCAATCTGTCATCTATAAGAAGGTATGTCTTAGTGGGGAGTGCTATAATGTTAAAGTGGAAATCTATCACCTATCAGCAGGTATCATTTTATAGAACGGAGTGCTATAATGTCAAAGTATTCATCTGTCATCTACTAATAGGTCTCATGTCATAAAGCATAGTGCTATGATGACATAGTGTCAATCTGTGATCTAGAAATAGGTATCATGTCATAGAGGGGAGTGCTATGATGACATAGTGTCAATCTGTTATCTACAAATAGGTATCATGTCATAGAGGGGAGTGCTATGATGACATAGTGTCAATCTGACATGTACAAATAGATATCATTTCAGTGTCAATCTTTCATTTACCATTAGGTATCATGTCATAGAGGGGATAGCTATAATGACATAGTGTCAATCTGTCATCTACAATCAGGTATCATGAGATAGAGGGTAGTACTATGATGTCAAAGTGTCAATCTGTCATCTACCAGCACATATCATGTCATAAAGGGATGTGCTATGATGACATAGTGTGAATCTGTCATGAAGTAGTAGGTATCACGAGATAGAGCATAAGCTATGATGACATAGTGTCAATCTGTCATCTACAAATAGGTATCATGTCATAGAGGTTAGTGCTATGTTGACATAGTGTCAATCTGTCATCACCAGATAGATATCATGAGATAGAGGATAGTGCTATGATGACATAGTATCAATCTGTCATCTACAAATAGGTGTCATGTCATAGAGGGGAGTGCTACAATGACATAGTGTCAATCTGTAAACTACAAATAGGTATCTTGTCAAAGAGGGCCATGCTATGGTGACTTAGTGTCAATCTGTCAAGTACAAATAGGTATCATGTCAGTGTCAATCTGTCATTTACCAGGAGGTATCATGCTGTAGAGGGAAGTGCTATGATGATATAATGTAAATCTGTTATGTACGAGGAGGTATGTCTTAGTGGGGAGTGCTATAATGTTATAGTGCCAATTCGTCACCTACAAGCAGGTATCATGTCATAGAGGGAAGTGGTATAATGTCAAAGTATTCATCTGTCAGGTATTATGTCATGGAGGGGAGTGGTATGATGACATAGTGTTAATCCGTGGACTACAAATAGTAATCATGTCATATAGGGCCATGTGCTATGGTGACATAGTGTCAATCTGTCACCAACAAGCAGGTATCATGCCATAGAGGTGATTGCTATAATGTTAGTGCCAATCCGTCATCTTCTAGCAGGTATCATTTTATAGAAGAAAGTGCTATAATGTCAAAGTATTCATCTGTTATCTACTAATAGGTCTCATGTCATAAAGCGTAGTGCTATGATGACATAGTGTCAATCTGATCTACAAATAGGTATCATGTCATAGAGGGGAGTGCTATGATGACATAGTGTCAATCTGACATGTACAAATACAGTCAAACCTGTCTATAAAGGCCACCCAAGGGAAAAAGTAAAAGTGGCCTTAATGGACAGGTGACCCTTAGATACAGGTTCAAATAATATTAATAAAGAACAATTGGGATAAAATTTTACTGGCCTTTATAAGTAGGTGGCCTTTATATAGAGGTGGCCTTTAAGGCAGGTTGGACTGTAGGTATCATCTCAGTGTCAATCTTTCATTTACCAGCAGGTATCATGTCATAGAGGGGATAGCTATAATGACATAGTGTCAATCTGTCATCTACAACCAGGTATCATGGGACAAAGGGTAGTACTATGATGTTAAATCTGTCATCTACCAGCACGTATCATGTCATAAAGGGGTGTGCTAGGATGACATAGTGTCAATATGTCATCACCAGATAGATATCGTGAGATAGAGGATAGTGCTATGATGACATAGTATCAATCTGTCATCTACAAATAGGTGTCATGTCATAGATGGGAGTGCTATGATGACATATTGTCATTCTGTCATCTACAAATAGGTGTCATGTCATAGAGGATTTTGCTATGATGACATAGTATCAATCTGTCATCTACAAATAGGTGTCATGTCATAGAGGGGAGTGCTATAATAGCATAGTGTCAATCTGTCATCTACAAGCAGGTATCATGTCATAGAGGATTTTGCTATGATGACATAGTATCAATCTGTCATCTAGAAATAGGTGTCATGTCATAGAGGAGAGTGCTATGATGACACAGTGCCATTCTGTCATCTATAATTAGGTATCATGTCATAGCGGGAGTGCTAGGATGACATAGTGTCAATCTGTCAACTACAAATAGGTATCTCGTCATAGAGGGCCATGCTATGGTGACTTAGTGTTAATCTGTCATGTACAAATAGGTATCATATCAGTGTCAATCTGTCATTTACCAGCATATATCATGTCATAGAGGGTACTGCTATGACGATTTAGTCTCAATATGTCATCTTCAAGCAGGTATTATGTCAATGCCATTCTGTCATTTACCAGCAGGTATCATGCCGTAGAGAAGAGTGCTATGATGATATAGTGTCAATATCTCATCTACAAAAAGGTATCATGTCATAGAGGGGAGTGCTATGATGACATAGTGTCAATCTGTCATCTACAAGGAGGTATGTCTTAGTGGGGAGTGCTATAATGTTATAGTGCCAATATATCACCTATCAGCAGGTATCATGTCATAGAGGGTAGTCCTATAATTATAGTGCCAATCCGTCACCTACAAGCAGGTATTATGTCATGGAGGGGAGTGCTATGATGACAAAGTGTTAATCCGTGGACTTCAAATAGTATTCATGTCATATAGGGCCATGCTATGGTGACATAGTGTCAATCTGTCACCAATAAGCAGGTATCATGCCATAGAGGGGATTGCTATAATTAATGCCATTCCGTCATCTACAAGCAGGTATCATTTTATAGAATGGAGTGCTATAATGTCAAAGTATTCATCTGTTATCTACTAACAGGTTTCATTTTATAAAGCGTAGAGCCATGATGACATAGTGCCAATCTGTGATCTACAATTAGGTATCATGTCATAGAGTGGAGTGCTATGATGACATACTAGTAGTGTCAATCTGACATGTACAAATAGGTATCATGTCAGTGTCAAATCTGTCATCTACCAGCACGTATCATGTCATAAAGGGGTGTGCTATGATGACATAGTGTCAATCTGTCATCTACAACCAGGTATCATGAGATAAAGGGTTGTACTATGATGTCAAAGTGTCAATCTGCCATCTACAAATAGGTGTCATTTCATAGAGGGGAGTGCTATAATGACATAGTGTCATTTTGTCATCACCAGATCGATATCATGAGATAGAGGATAGTGCTATGATGACATAGTGTCAATCTGTCATCTACAAATAGGTATCATGTCATAGAGGGAGTGCTATGATGACATAGTGTCAATCTGTCATCTACAAATAGGTGTCATGTCATAGAGGGGAGTGCTACAATGACATAGTGTCAATCTGTAAACTACAAATAGGTATCTCGTCATAGAGGGCCATGCTATGGTGACTTAGTGTCAATCTGTCAAGTACAAATAGGTATCATGTCAGTGTCAATCTGTCATTTACCAGCAGGTATCATGCCGTAGAGGAGAGTGCTATGGTGACATAGTGTCAATCTGTCACCAACAAGCAGGTATCATGCCATAGAGGTGATTGCTATAATGTTAGTGCCAATCCGTCATCTACAAGCAGGTATCATTTTATAGGAGGGAGTGCTACAATGTCAAAGTATTCATCTGTCATCTACTAATAGGTCTCATGTCATAAAGCGTAGTGTTATGATGACATAGTGTTAATCTGTCAACTACAAATAAATATCATGTCATAGACGTGAGTGTTATGATGACATAGTGTCAATCTGTCATCTACAAATAAGTATCATGTCATAGACGTGAGTATTATGATGACATAATGTCAATCTGTCATGTACATATAGGTATCATGTCAGTGTCAATCTTTCATTTACCAGCAGTTATCATATCATAGAGGGGAATGCTATGGTGACATAGTCTCAATCTGTCACCAACAAGCAGGTATCATGCCATAGAGGGGATTGCTATAATGTTAGTGCCAATCCGTCATCTACAAGCAGGTATCATTTTATAGAAGGGAGTGCTATAATGTCAAAGTATTCATCTGTCATCTACTAATAGGTCTCATGTCATAAAGGGTAGTGCTATGATGACATAGTTTCAATCTGTGATCTACAAATAGGTATCATGTCATAGACGTGAGTGTTATGATGACATAGTGCCAATCTGTTATCTACAAATAGGTATCATGTCATAGCGGGGAGTGCTATAATGTCAAGTATTTATCTTTCATCTTCCAGCAGGTATCATGTCATATAGGGGAGTTCAAAGATGACATAGTGTCAAACTGCCATCTACAAATAGGCAATGTGTCAATCCATCATCTACAAGCAGTTATCATGTCATAGAGGGGAGTGCTATAACAGCATAGTGTCAATCTGTCATTTACAAGAAGGTATCAAGTCATAAAGGTTAGTGCTATGATGACATAGTGTCAATCTGTCATCACAAGGTGGATATCATGAGATAGAGGTTAGTGCTATGATGACATAGTGTCAATCTGTCATCTACAAATAGGTGTCATGTCATAGATGGGAGTGCTATGATGACATAGTGCCATTCTGTCATCTACAAATAGGTATCATGTCATAGAAAGGAGTGTTATGATGAAATAGTGTCAATCTGTCAACTACAAATAGGTATCTTGTCATAGAGGGCCATGCTATGGTGACTTAGTGTCTATCTATCATGTACAAATAGGTATCATGTCAGTGTCAATCTGTCTTTTACCAGAAGGTATCATGTCCTAGAAGGGAGTGATATGAGGATATAGTGTCAATATGTCATCTTCAAGCAGGTATCATGTCAGTGTCATTCTGTCATTTACCAGCAGGTATCATGCCCTAGAGGAGAGTGCAATGATGATATAGTGTCAATATGTCATCTACAAAAGGGTATCATGCCATAGAGGAGAGTGCTATGATGACATAGTGTCAAGCTATCACGTACAAGCAGGTACCATGTCATTGAGGGGAGTGCTATGATGACATAGTGTTAATCCGTGGACTACAAATAGTAATCATGTCATATAGGGTCATGCTATGGTGACATAGTGTCAATCTGTCACCAACAAGCAGGTATCATGTCATAGAGGGAAGTGGTATAATGTCAAAGTATTTATCTGTCATTTTCCAGCAGGTATTATGTCATGGACAGATTGCTATAATGTTAGTGCCAATCCGTCATCTACAAGCAGGTATCATTTTATAGAAGCAAGTGCTATAATGTCAAAGTATTCATCTGCCATCTAGAAATAGGTATCATGTGATAAAGGATAGTGCTATGATGACATAGTGTCAATCTGATATGTACAAAGAGGTATCATGTCAGTGTCAATCTGTCATTTATCAGCAGGTATCATGTCATAGAGGGTAGTCCTATAATGTTATAGTGCCAATCCATCACCTACAAGCAGGTATCATGTCATGGAGGAAAGTGCTATGATGACATAGTGTGAATCCATGGACTATAAATAGTAATCATGTCATATAGGGCCATGCTATGGTGACATAGTGTCAATCTGTCACCAATAAGCAGGTAACATGCCATAGAGGGGATTGCTATAATGTAAGTGCCAATCTGTCATCTACAAGCAGGTATAATTTTATAGGAGGGAGTGCTATAATGTCAAAATATTCATCTGTCATCTACTAATAGGTCTCATGTCATAAAGCGTAGTGTTATGATGACATAGTGTCAATCTGTGATCTACAAATAGGTATCATGTCATAGACGTGAGTGTTATGATGACATAGTGCCAATCTGTTATCTACAAATAGGTATTATGTCATTAAGGGGAGTGCTATGATGACATACTAGTAGTGTCAATCTGACATGTACAAATAGGTATCATGTCAGTGTCAAATCTGTCATCTACCAGCACGTATCATGTCATAAAGGGGTGTGCTATGATGACATAGTGTCAATCTGTCATCTACAACCAGGTATCATGAGATAAAGGGTTGTACTATGATGTCAAAGTGTCAATCTGCCATCTACAAATAGGTGTCATTTCATAGAGGGGAGTGCTATAATGACATAGTGTCATTTTGTCATCACCAGATCGATATCATGAGATAGAGGATAGTGCTATGATGACATAGTGTCAATCTGTCATTTTCCAGCAGGTATCATGTCATAGAGGGAGTGCTATGATGACATAGTGTCATTCTGTCATCTACAAATAGGTGTCATGTCATAGAGGGGAGTGCTACAATGACATAGTGTCAATCTGTAAACTACAAATAGGTATCTCGTCATAGAGGGCCATGCTATGGTGACTTAGTGTCAATCTGTCAAGTACAAATAGGTATCATGTCAGTGTCAATCTGTCATTTATCAGCAGGTATCATGCCGTAGAGGGAAGTGCTATGATGACATAGTGTAAATCTGTCATCTACGAGGAGGTATGTCTTAGTGGGGAGTGCTATAATGTTATAGTGCCAATCTATCACCTATCAGCATGTATCATATCATAGAGGGTAGTCCTATAATGTTATAATGCCAATTTGTCACCTACAAGCAGGTATCATGTCATAGAGGGAAGTGGTTATAATGTCAAAGTATTTATCTGTCAGGTATTATGTCATGGAGGGGAGTGCTATGATGACATAGTGTTAATCCGTGGACTACAAATAGTAATCATGTCATATAGGGCCATGTGCTATGGTGACATAGTGTCAATCTGTCACCAACAAGCAGGTATCATGCCATAGAGGTGATTGCTATAATGTCAAAGTATTCATCTGTCATCTACAAATAGGTCTCATGTGATAAAGGATAGTGCTATGATGACATAGTGTTAATCTGTCAACTACAAATAAATATCATGTCATAGACGTGAGTGTTATGATGACATAGTGTCAATCTGTCATCTACATATAAGTATCATGTCATAGACGTGAGTGTTATGATGACATAATGTCAATCTGTCATGTACAAATAGGTATCATGTCAGTGTCAATCTTTCATTTACCAGCAGTTATCATATCATAGAGGGGAATGCTATGGTGACATAGTCTCAATCTGTCACTAACAAGCAGGTATCATGCCATAGAGGGGATTGCTATAATGTTAGTGCCAATCCGTCATCTACAAGCAGGTATCATTTTATAGAAGGGAGTGCTATAATGTCAAAGTATTCATCTGTCATCTACTAATAGGTCTCATGTCATAAAGGGTAGTGCTATGATGACATAGTTTCAATCTGTGATCTACAAATAGGTATCATGTCATAGACGTGAGTGTTATGATGACATAGTGCCAATCTGTTATCTACAAATAGGTATCATGTCATAGCGGGGAGTGCTATAATGTCAAGTATTTATCTTTCATCTTCCAGCAGGTATCATGTCATATAGGGGAGTTCAAAGATGACATAGTGTCAAACTGCCATCTACAAATAGGCAATGTGTCAATCCATCATCTACAAGCAGTTATCATGTCATAGAGGGGAGTGTTATAATAGCATAGTGTCAATCTGTCATTTACAAGAAGGTATCAAGTCATAAAGGTTAGTGCTATGATGACATAGTGTCAATCTGTCATCACCAGGTAGATATCATGAGATAGAGGTAGTGCTATGATGACATAGTGTCAATCTGTCATCTACAAATAGGTGTCATGTCATAGACGGGAGTGCTATGATGACATAGTGCCATTCTGTCATCTACAAATAGGTATCATGTCATAGAAGGGAGTGTTATGATGAAATAGTGTCAATCTGTCAAATACAAATAGGTATCTTGTCATAGAGGGCCATGCTATGGTGACTTAGTGTCAATCTATCATGTACAAATAGGTATCATGTCAGTGTCAATCTGTCTTTTACCAGAAGGTATCATGTCCTAGAAGGGAGTGATATGAGGATATAGTGTCAATATGTCATCTTGAAGCAGGTATCATGTCAGTGTCATTCTGTCATTTACCAGCAGGTATCATGCCCTAGAGGAGAGTGCAATGATGATATAGTGTCAATATGTCATCTACAAAAAGGTATCATGTCACAGAGGGGAGTGCTATGATGACATAGTGTCAATCTGTCATCTACAAATAGGTCTCATGTCATAGAGGGGAGTGCTATGATGACATAGTGCCATTCTGTCATCTACAAATAGGTATCATGTCATAGAGGGGAGTGCTATGATGACATAGTGTCAATCTGTCAAATACAAATAGGTATCTTGTCATAGAGGGCCATGATATGGTGACTTAGTGTCAATCTATCATGTACAAATAGGTATCATGTCAGTGTCAATCTGTCTTTTACCAGAAGGTATCATGTCCTAGAAGGGAGTGATATGAGGATATAGTGTCAATATGTCATCTTGAAGCAGGTATCATGTCAGTGTCATTCTGTCATTTACCAGCAGGTATCATGCCCTAGAGGAGAGTGCAATGATGATATAGTGTCAATATGTCATCTACAAAAAGGTATCATGCCATAGAGGAGAGTGCTATGATGACATAGTGTCAAGCTATCACCTACAAGCAGGTACCATGTCATTGAGGGGAGTGCTATGATGACATAGTGTTAATCCGTGGACTACAAATAGTAATCATGTCATATAGGGTCATGCTATGGTAACATAGTGTCAATCTGTCACCAACAAGCAGGTATCATGTCATAGAGGGAAGTGGTATAATGTCAAAGTATTTATCTGTCATTTTCCAGCAGGTATTATGTCATGGACAGATTGCTATAATGTTAGTGCCAATCTGTAATCTACAAGCAGGTATCATTTTATAGAAGCAAGTGCTATAATGTCAAAGTATTCATCTGCCATCTAAAAATAGGTATCATGTGATAAAGGATAGTGCTATGATGACATAGTGTCAATCTGATATGTACAAACAGGTATCATGTCAGTGTCAATCTGTCATTTATCAGCAGGTATCATGTCATAGATGGTAGTCCTATAATGTTATAGTGCCAATCCATCACCTACAAGCAGGTATCATGTCATGGAGGAAAGTGCTATGATGACATAGTGTGAATCCATGGACTACAAATAGTAATCATGTCATATAGGGCCATGCTATGGTGACATAGTGTCAATCTGTCACCAATAAGCAGGTAACATGCCATAGAGGGGATTGCTATAATGTAAGTGCCAATCTGTCATCTACAAGCAGGTATAATTTTTTAGGAGGGAGTGCTATAATGTCAAAATATTCATCTGTTATCTACTAATAGGTCTCATGTCATAAAGCGTAGTGTTATGATGACATAGTGTCAATCTGTGATCTACAAATAGGTATCATGTCATAGACGTGAGTGTTATGATGACATAGTGCCAATCTGTTATCTACAAATAGGTATTATGTCATTAAGGGGAGTGCTATGATGACATACAAGTAGTGTCAATCTGACATGTACAAATAGGTATCATGTCAGTGTCAATCTTTCATTTACCAGCAGGTATCTTGTCATAGAGGGGATAGCTATAATAACATAGTGTCAATCTGTCATCTACAACCAGGTATCAGGAGATAAAGGGTAGTATTATGATGTCAAAGTGTCAATCTGTTATCTACCAGCACGTATCATGTCATAAAGGGTCGTGCTATGATGACATAGTGTCAATCTGTCATCTGTAAATAGGTATCATGTCATAGAGGGGAGTGTTATAATAGCATAGTGTCAATCTGTCATCTATGTGCAGGTATCATGTCATAGAGGTTAGTGCTATGATGACATAGTGTCAATCTGACATCACCAGATAGATATCATGAGATAGAAGAAAGTGCTAGGATGACATAGTGTCAATCTATCATCTACAAATAGGTGTCATGTCATAGAGGGAGTGCTATGATGACATAGTGTCAATCTGTCAAATACAAATAGGTATCTTGTCATAGAGGGCCATGATATGGTGACTTAGTGTCAATCTATCATGTACAAATAGGTATCATGTCAGTGTCAATCTGTCTTTTACCAGAAGGTATCATGTCCTAGAAGGGAGTGATATGAGGATATAGTGTCAATATGTCATCTTCAAGCAGGTATCATGTCAGTGTCATTCTGTCATTTACCAGCAGGTATCATGCCCTAGAGGAGAGTGCAATGATGATATAGTGTCAATATGTCATCTACAAAAAGGTATCATGCCATAGAGGAGAGTGCTATGATGACATAGTGTCAAGCTATCACCTACAAGCAGGTACCATGTCATTGAGGGGTGCTATGATGACATAGTGTTAATCCGTGGACTACAAATAGTAATCATGTCATATAGGGTCATGCTATGGTAACATAGTGTCAATCTGTCACCAACAAGCAGGTATCATGTCATAGAGGGAAGTGGTATAATGTCAAAGTATTTATCTGTCATTTTCCAGCAGGTATTATGTCATGGACAGATTGCTATAATGTTAGTGCCAATCTGTAATCTACAAGCAGGTATCATTTTATAGAAGCAAGTGCTATAATGTCAAAGTATTCATCTGCCATCTAAAAATAGGTATCATGTGATAAAGGATAGTGCTATGATGACATAGTGTCAATCTGATATGTACAAACAGGTATCATGTCAGTGTCAATCTGTCATTTATCAGCAGGTATCATGTCATAGATGGTAGTCCTATAATGTTATAGTGCCAATCCATCACCTACAAGCAGGTATCATGTCATGGAGGAAAGTGCTATGATGACATAGTGTGAATCCATGGACTACAAATAGTAATCATGTCATATAGGGCCATGCTATGGTGACATAGTGTCAATCTGTCACCAATAAGCAGGTAACATGCCATAGAGGGGATTGCTATAATGTTAGTGCCAATCTGTCATCTACAAGCAGGTATAATTTTATAGGAGGGAGTGCTACAATGTCAAAATATTCATCTGTTATCTACTAATAGGTCTCATGTCATAAAGCGTAGTGTTATGATGACATAGTGTCAATCTGTGATCTACAAATAGGTATCATGTCATAGACGTGAGTGTTATGATGACATAGTGCCAATCTGTTATCTACAAATAGGTATTATGTCATTAAGGGGAGTGCTATGATGACATACAAGTAGTGTCAATCTGACATGTACAAATAGGTATCATGTCAGTGTCAATCTTTCATTTACCAGCAGGTATCTTGTCATAGAGGGGATAGCTATAATAACATAGTGTCAATCTGTCATTTACAACCAGGTATCAGGAGATAAAGGGTAGTATTATGATGTCAAAGTGTCAATCTGTTATCTACCAGCACGTATCATGTCATAAAGGGTCGTGCTATGATGACATAGTGTCAATCTGTCATCTGTAAATAGGTATCATGTCATAGAGGGGAGTGTTATAATAGCATAGTGTCAATCTGTCATCTATGTGCAGGTATCATGTCATAGAGGTTAGTGCTATGATGACATAGTGTCAATCTGACATCACCAGATAGATATCATGAGATAGAAGAAAGTGCTAGGATGACATAGTGTCAATCTATCATCTACAAATAGGTGTCATGTCATAGAGGGGAGTGCTATGATGACATAGTGTCATTCTGTCATCTACAAATAGGTATCTTGTCATAGAGGGCCATGTTATGGTGACTTAGTGTCAATCTGACATGTACAAATAGGTATCATGTCAGTGCCAATCTGTCATTTACAAGCAGGTATCATGCCATAGAGGGGAATGCTATGATGACATAGTGCCAATCTGTCACCTACAAGCAGGTATCATGTCATAGAGGGGAGTGGTATAATGTCAAAGCATTTATCTGTGATCTACCAGCAGGTATTATGTCATGGAGAGGAGTGCTATGATGACATAGTGTCAATTTGTCATCACCAGATCGATATCATGAGATAGAGGATAGTGCTATGATGACATAGTGTCAATCTGTCATCTACAAATAGGTGTCATGTCATAAAAGGGAGTGCTATGATGACATAGTGCCATTCTGTCATCTACAAATAGGTATCATGTCATAGAGGGGAGTGGTATGATGACATAGTGTCAATCTGTCAACTACAAATAGGTATCTTGTCATAGAGGGCCTTGCTATGGTGACTTAGTGTCAATCTGTCATGTACAAATAGGTATCATGTCAGTGTCAATCTGTCATTTACCAGCAGGTATCATGCCGTAGAGGAGAATGCTATGATATAATGTCAATATGTCATCTACAAATAGGTATTATGTCATAGAGGGAGTGCTATGATGACACGGTGTCAATCTGTCATCTATAAGAAGGTATGTCTTAGTGGGGAGTGCTATAATGTTAAAGTGGAAATCTATCACCTATCAGCAGGTATCATTTTATAGAACGGAGTGCTATAATGTCAAAGTATTCATCTGTCATCTAATAGGTCTCATGTCATAAAGCGTAGTGCTATGATGACATAGTGTCAATCTGTGATCTAGAAATAGGTATCATGCCATAGACTTAGTGTTATGATGACATAGTGCCAATCTGTTATCTACAAATAGGTATCATGTCATAGAGGGGAGTGCTATGATGACATAGTGTCAATCTGACATGTACAAATACATGTAGATATCATGTCAGTGTCAATCTTTCATTTACCATTAGGTATCATGTCATAGAGGGGATAGCTATAATGACATAGTGTCAATCTGTCATCTACAATCAGGTATCATGAGATAGAGGGTAGTACTATGATGTCAAAATGTCAATCTGTCATCTACCAGCACATATCATGTCATAAAGGGATGTGCTATGATGACATAGTGTGAATCTGTCATGAAGTAGTAGGTATCACGAGATAGAGCATAATGCTATGATGACATAGTGTCAATCTGTCATCTACAAATAGGTGTCATGTCATAGACGGGAGTGCTATGATGACATAGCGTCAATCTATCATCACCAGATAGATATCATGAGATAGAGGATAGTGATATGATGACATAGTATCAATCTGTCATCTACAAATAGGTGTCATGTCATAGAGGGGAGTGCTACAATGACATAGTGTCAATCTGTAAACTACAAATAGGTATCTTGTCATAGAGGGCCATGCTATGGTGACTTAGTGTCAATCTGTCAAGTACAAATAGGTATCATGTCAGTGTCAATCTGTCATTTACCAGCAGGTATCATGCCGTAGAGGGAAGTGCTATGATGACATAGTGTAAATCTGTTATGTACGAGGAGGTATGTCTTAGTGGGGAGTGCTATAATGTTATAGTGCCAATTCGTCACCTACAAGCAGGTATCATGTCATAGAGGGAAGTGGTATAATGTCAATGTATTTATCTGTCAGGTATTATGTCATGGAGGGGAGTGGTATGATGACATAGTGTTAATCCGTGGACTACAAATAGTAATCATGTCATATAGGGCCATGTGCTATGGTGACATAGTGTCAATCTGTCACCAACAAGCAGGTATCATGCCATAGAGGTGATTGCTATAATGTTAGTGCCAATCCGTCATCTTCTAGCAGGTATCATTTTATAGAAGAAAGTGCTATAATGTCAAAGTATTCATCTCTTATCTACTAATAGGTCTCATGTCATAAAGCGTAGTGCTATGATGACATAGTGTCAATCTGTGATCTACAAATAGGTATCATGTCATAGAGGGGAGTGCTATGATGACATAGTGTCAATCTGACATGTACAAATACAGTCAAACCTGTCTATAAAGGCCACCCAAGGGAAAAAGTAAAAGTGGCCTTAATGGACAGGTGACCTTTAGATACAGGTTCAAATAATATTAATAAAGAACAATTGGGATAAAATTTTACTGGCCTTTATAAGCAGGTGGCCCTTATATAGAGGTGGCCTTTAAGGCAGGTTGGACTGTAGGTATCATGTCAGTGTCAATCTTTCATTTACCAGCAGGTATCATGTCATAGAGGGGATAGCTATAATGACATAGTGTCAATCTGTCATCTACAACCAGGTATCATGGGACAAAGGGTAGTATCTGTCATCTACCAGCACGTATCATGTCATAAAGGGATGTGCTAGGATGACATAGTGTCAATCTGTCATCACCAGATAGGTGTCATGTCATAGATGCGAGTGCTATGATGACATATTGTCATTCTGTCATCTACAAATAGGTATCATGTCATAGAGGGGAGTGCTATAATAGCATAGTGTCAATCTGTCATCTACAAGCAGGTATCATGTCATAGGGGATTTTGCTATGATGACATAGTATCAATCTGTCATCTACAAATAGGTGTCATGTCATAGAGGAGAGTGCTATGATGACACAGTGCCATTCTGTCATCTATAATTAGGTATCATGTCATAGCAGGAGTGCTAGGATGACATAGTGTCAATCTGTCAACTACAAATAGGTATCTCGTCATAGAGGGCCATGCTATGGTGACTTAGTGTCAATCTGTCATGTACAAATAGGTATCATATCAGTGTCAATCTGTCATTTACCAGCATATATCATGTCATAGAGGGTAGTGCTATGACGATATAGTCTCAATATGTCATCTTCAAGCAGGTATTATGTCAATGCCATTCTGTCATTTACCAGCAGGTATCATGCCGTAGAGAAGAGTGCTATGATGATATAGTGTCAATATCTCATCTACAAAAAGGTATCATGTCATAGAGGGGAGTGCTATGATGACATAGTGTCAATCTGTCATCTACAAGGAGGTATGTCTTAGTGGGGAGTGCTATAATGTTATAGTGCCAATATATCACCTATCAGCAGGTATCATGTCATAGAGGGTAGTCCTATAATGTTATAGTGCCAATCTATCACCTATCAGCATGTATCATATCATAGAGGGTAGTCCTATAATGTTATAGTGCCAATTTGTCACCTACAAGCAGGTATCATGTCATAGAGGGAAGTGGTATAATGTCAAAGTATTTATCTGTCAGGTATTATGTCATGGAGGGGAGTGCTATGATGACATAGTGTTAATCCGTGGACTACAAATAGTAATCATGTCATATAGGGCCATGTGCTATGGTGACATAGTGTCAATCTGTCACCAACAAGCAGGTATCATGCCATAGAGGTGATTGCTATAATGTTAGTGCCAATCCGTCATCTACTAGCAGGTATCATTTTATAGAAGGGAGTGCTATAATGTCAAAGTATTCATCTGTCATCTACAAATAGGTCTCATGTGATAAAGGATAGTGCTATGATGACATAGTGTTAATCTGTCAACTAAAATAAATATCATGTCATAGACGTGAGTGTTATGATGACATAGTGTCAATCTGTCATCTACAAATAAGTATCATGTCATAGACGTGAGTGTTATGATGACATAATGTCAATCTGTCATGTACAAATAGGTATCATGTCAGTGTCAATCTTTCATTTACCAGCAGTTATCATATCATAGAGGGGAATGCTATGGTGACATAGTCTCAATCTGTCACTAACAAGCAGGTATCATGCCATAGAGGGGATTGCTATAATGTTAGTGCCAATCCGTCATCTACAAGCAGGTATCATTTTATAGAAGGGAGTGCTATAATGTCAAAGTATTCATCTGTTATCTACTAATAGGTCTCATGTCATAAAGGGTAGTGCTATGATGACATAGTTTCAATCTGTGATCTACAAATAGGTATCATGTCATAGAGGGAGTGCTATGATGACATAGTGTCAATCTGTCAAATACAAATAGGTATCTTGTCATAGAGGGCCATGCTATGGTGACTTAGTGTCAATCTATCATGTACAAATAGGTATCATGTCAGTGTCAATCTGTCTTTTACCAGAAGGTATCATGTCCTAGAAGGGAGTGATATGAGGATATAGTGTCAATATGTCATTTTCTAGCAGGTATCATGTCAGTGTCATTCTGTCATTTACCAGCAGGTATCATGCCCTAGAGGAGAGTGCAATGATGATATAGTGTCAATATGTCATCTACAAAAAGGTATCATGCCATAGAGGAGAGTGCTATGATGACGTAGTGTCAAGCTATCACCTACAAGCAGGTACCATGTCATTGAGGGGAGTGCTATGATGACATAGTGTTAATCCGTGGACTACAAATAGTAATCATGTCATATAGGGTCATGCTATGGTGACATAGTGTCAATCTGTCACCAACAAGCAGGTATCATGTCATAGAGGGAAGTGGTATAATGTCAAAGTATTTATCTGTCATTTTCCAGCAGGTATTATGTCATGGACAGATTGCTATAATGTTAGTGCCAATCTGTAATCTACAAGCAGGTATCATTTAATAGAAGCGAGTGCTATAATGTCAAAGTATTCATCTGCCATCTAAAAATAGGTATCATGTGATAAAGGATAGTGCTATGATGACATAGTGTCAATCTGATATGTACAAACAGGTATCATGTCAGTGTCAATCTGTCATTTATCAGCAGGTATCATGTCATAGATGGTAGTCCTATAATGTTATAGTGCCAATCCATCACCTACAAGCAGGTATCATGTCATGGAGGAAAGTGCTATGATGACATAGTGTGAATCCATGGACTACAAATAGTAATCATGTCATATAGGGCCATGCTATGGTGACATAGTGTCAATCTGTCACCAATAAGCAGGTAACATGCCATAGAGGGGATTGCTATAATGTAAGTGCCAATCTGTCATCTACAACCAGGTATAATTTTTTAGGAGGGAGTGCTATAATGTCAAAATATTCATCTGTTATCTACTAATAGATCTCATGTCATAAAGCGTAGTGTTATGATGACATAGTGTCAATCTGTGATCTACAAATAGGTATCATGTCATAGACGTGAGTGTTATGATGACATAGTGCCAATCTGTTATCTACAAATAGGTATTATGTCATTAAGGGGAGTGCTATGATGACATACAAGTAGTGTCAATCTGACATGTACAAATAGGTATCATGTCAGTGTCAATCTTTCATTTACCAGCAGGTATCTTGTCATAGAGGGGATAGCTATAATAACATAGTGTCAATCTGTCATCTACAACCAGGTATCAGGAGATAAAGGGTAGTATTATGATGTCAAAGTGTCAATCTGTTATCTACCAGCACATATCATGTCATAAAGGGTCGTGCTATGATGACATAGTGTCAATCTGTCATCTGCAAATAGGTATCATGTCATAGAGTGGAGTGTTATAATAGCATAGTGTCAATCTGTCATCTATGTGCAGGTATCATGTCATAGAGGTTAGTGCTATGATGACATAGTGTCAATCTGACATCACCAGATAGATATCATGAGATAGAAGAAAGTGCTAGGATGACATAGTGTCAATCTATCATCTACAAATAGGTGTCATGTCATAAAGGGGAGTGCTATGATGACATAGTGTCATTCTGTCATCTACAAATAGGTATCTTGTCATAGAGGGCCATGTTATGGTGACTTAGTGTCAATCTGACATGTACAAATAGGTATCATGTCAGTGTCAATCTGTCATTTACAAGCAGGTATCATGCCATAGAGGGGAATGCTATGATGACATAGTGCCAATCTGTCACCTACAAGCAGATATCATGTCATAGAGGGGAGTGGTATAATGTCAAAGCATTTATCTGTGATCTACCAGCAGGTATTATGTCATGGAGAGGAGTGCTATGATGACATAGTGTCAATCTGTCATCTACAAATAGGTGTCATGTCATAGACGGGAGTGCTATGATGACATAGTGCCATTCTGTCATCTACAAATAGGTATCATGTCATAGAAGGGAGTGTTATGATGAAATAGTGTCAATCTGTCAAATACAAATAGGTATCTTGTCATAGAGGGCCATGCTATGGTGACTTAGTGTCAATCTGTCAAGTACAAATAGGTATCATGTCAGTGTCAATCTGTCATTTACCAGCAGGTATCATGCCGTAGAGGGAAGTGCTATGATGACATAGTGTAAATCTGTTATGTACGAGGAGGTATGTCTTAGTGGGGAGTGCTATAATGTTATAGTGCCAATTCGTCACCTACAAGCAGGTATCATGTCATAGAGGGAAGTGGTATAATGTCAATGTATTTATCTGTCAGGTATTATGTCATGGAGGGGAGTGGTATGATGACATAGTGTTAATCCGTGGACTACAAATAGTAATCATGTCATATAGGGCCATGTGCTATGGTGACATAGTGTCAATCTGTCACCAACAAGCAGGTATCATGCCATAGAGGTGATTGCTATAATGTTAGTGCCAATCCGTCATCTTCTAGCAGGTATCATTTTATAGAAGAAAGTGCTATAATGTCAAAGTATTCATCTGTTATCTACTAATAGGTCTCATGTCATAAAGCGTAGTGCTATGATGACATAGTGTCAATCTGTGATCAACAAATAGGTATCATGTCATAGAGGGGAGTGCTATGATGACATAGTGTCAATCTGACATGTACAAATACAGTCAAACCTGTCTATAAAGGCCACCCAAGGGAAAAAGTAAAAGTGGCCTTAATGGACAGGTGACCTTTAGATACAGGTTCAAATAATATTAATAAAGAACAATTGGGATAAAATTTTACTGGCCTTTATAAGCAGGTGGCCCTTATATAGAGGTGGCCTTTAAGGCAGGTTGGACTGTAGGTATCATGTCAGTGTCAATCTTTCATTTACCAGCAGGTATCATGTCATAGAGGGGATAGCTATAATGACATAGTGTCAATCTGTCATCTACAACCAGGTATCATGGGACAAAGGGTAGTATCTGTCATCTACCAGCACGTATCATGTCATAAAGGGATGTGCTAGGATGACATAGTGTCAATCTGTCATCACCAGATAGGTGTCATGTCATAGATGCGAGTGCTATGATGACATATTGTCATTCTGTCATCTACAAATAGGTATCATGTCATAGAGGGGAGTGCTATAATAGCATAGTGTCAATCTGTCATCTACAAGCAGGTATCATGTCATAGAGGATTTTGCTATGATGACATAGTATCAATCTGTCATCTACAAATAGGTGTCATGTCATAGAGGAGAGTGCTATGATGACACAGTGCCATTCTGTCATCTATAATTAGGTATCATGTCATAGCAGGAGTGCTAGGATGACATAGTGTCAATCTGTCAACTACAAATAGGTATCTCGTCATAGAGGGCCATGCTATGGTGACTTAGTGTCAATCTGTCATGTACAAATAGGTATCATATCAGTGTCAATCTGTCATTTACCAGCATATATCATGTCATAGAGGGTAGTGCTATGACGATATAGTGTCAATATGTCATCTTCAAGCAGGTATTATGTCAATGCCATTCTGTCATTTACCAGCAGGTATCATGCCGTAGAGAAGAGTGCTATGATGATATAGTGTCAATATCTCATCTACAAAAAGGTATCATGTCATAGAGGGGAGTGCTATGATGACATAGTGTCAATCTGTCATCTACAAGGAGGTATGTCTTAGTGGGGAGTGCTATAATGTTATAGTGCCAATATATCACCTATCAGCAGGTATCATGTCATAGAGGGTAGTCCTATAATGTTATAGTGCCAATCTATCACCTATCAGCATGTATCATATCATAGAGGGTAGTCCTATAATGTTATAGTGCCAATTTGTCACCTACAAGCAGGTATCATGTCATAGAGGGAAGTGGTATAATGTCAAAGTATTTATCTGTCAGGTATTATGTCATGGAGGGGAGTGCTATGATGACATAGTGTTAATCCGTGGACTACAAATAGTAATCATGTCATATAGGGCCATGTGCTATGGTGACATAGTGTCAATCTGTCACCAACAAGCAGGTATCATGCCATAGAGGTGATTGCTATAATGTTAGTGCCAATCCGTCATCTACTAGCAGGTATCATTTTATAGAAGGGAGTGCTATAATGTCAAAGTATTCATCTGTCATCTACAAATAGGTCTCATGTGATAAAGGATAGTGCTATGATGACATAGTGTTAATCTGTCAACTAAAATAAATATCATGTCATAGACGTGAGTGTTATGATGACATAGTGTCAATCTGTCATCTACAAATAAGTATCATGTCATAGACGTGAGTGTTATGATGACATAATGTCAATCTGTCATGTACAAATAGGTATCATGTCAGTGTCAATCTTTCATTTACCAGCAGTTATCATATCATAGAGGGGAATGCTATGGTGACATAGTCTCAATCTGTCACTAACAAGCAGGTATCATGCCATAGAGGGGATTGCTATAATGTTAGTGCCAATCCGTCATCTACAAGCAGGTATCATTTTATAGAAGGGAGTGCTATAATGTCAAAGTATTCATCTGTTATCTACTAATAGGTCTCATGTCATAAAGGGTAGTGCTATGATGACATAGTTTCAATCTGTGATCTACAAATAGGTATCATGTCATAGAGGGGAGTGCTATGATGACATAGTGTCAATCTGTCAAATACAAATAGGTATCTTGTCATAGAGGGCCATGCTATGGTGACTTAGTGTCAATCTATCATGTACAAATAGGTATCATGTCAGTGTCAATCTGTCTTTTACCAGAAGGTATCATGTCCTAGAAGGGAGTGATATGAGGATATAGTGTCAATATGTCATTTTCTAGCAGGTATCATGTCAGTGTCATTCTGTCATTTACCAGCAGGTATCATGCCCTAGAGGAGAGTGCAATGATGATATAGTGTCAATATGTCATCTACAAAAAGGTATCATGCCATAGAGGAGAGTGCTATGATGACGTAGTGTCAAGCTATCACCTACAAGCAGGTACCATGTCATTGAGGGGAGTGCTATGATGACATAGTGTTAATCCGTGGACTACAAATAGTAATCATGTCATATAGGGTCATGCTATGGTGACATAGTGTCAATCTGTCACCAACAAGCAGGTATCATGTCATAGAGGGAAGTGGTATAATGTCAAAGTATTTATCTGTCATTTTCCAGCAGGTATTATGTCATGGACAGATTGCTATAATGTTAGTGCCAATCTGTAATCTACAAGCATGTATCATTTTATAGAAGCGAGTGCTATAATGTCAAAGTATTCATCTGCCATCTAAAAATAGGTATCATGTGATAAAGGATAGTGCTATGATGACATAGTGTCAATCTGATATGTACAAACAGGTATCATGTCAGTGTCAATCTGTCATTTATCAGCAGGTATCATGTCATAGATGGTAGTCCTATAATGTTATAGTGCCAATCCATCACCTACAAGCAGGTATCATGTCATGGAGGAAAGTGCTATGATGACATAGTGTGAATCCATGGACTACAAATAGTAATCATGTCATATAGGGCCATGCTATGGTGACATAGTGTCAATCTGTCACCAATAAGCAGGTAACATGCCATAGAGGGGATTGCTATAATGTAAGTGCCAATCTGTCATCTACAACCAGGTATAATTTTTTAGGAGGGAGTGCTATAATGTCAAAATATTCATCTGTTATCTACTAATAGATCTCATGTCATAAAGCGTAGTGTTATGATGACATAGTGTCAATCTGTGATCTACAAATAGGTATCATGTCATAGACGTGAGTGTTATGATGACATAGTGCCAATCTGTTATCTACAAATAGGTATTATGTCATTAAGGGGAGTGCTATGATGACATACAAGTAGTGTCAATCTGACATGTACAAATAGGTATCATGTCAGTGTCAATCTTTCATTTACCAGCAGGTATCTTGTCATAGAGGGGATAGCTATAATAACATAGTGTCAATCTGTCATCTACAACCAGGTATCAGGAGATAAAGGGTAGTATTATGATGTCAAAGTGTCAATCTGTTATCTACCAGCACATATCATGTCATAAAGGGTCGTGCTATGATGACATAGTGTCAATCTGTCATCTGCAAATAGGTATCATGTCATAGAGTGGAGTGTTATAATAGCATAGTGTCAATCTGTCATCTATGTGCAGGTATCATGTCATAGAGGTTAGTGCTATGATGACATAGTGTCAATCTGACATCACCAGATAGATATCATGAGATAGAAGAAAGTGCTAGGATGACATAGTGTCAATCTATCATCTACAAATAGGTGTCATGTCATAAAGGGGAGTGCTATGATGACATAGTGTCATTCTGTCATCTACAAATAGGTATCTTGTCATAGAGGGCCATGTTATGGTGACTTAGTGTCAATCTGACATGTACAAATAGGTATCATGTCAGTGTCAATCTGTCATTTACAAGCAGGTATCATGCCATAGAGGGGAATGCTATGATGACATAGTGCCAATCTGTCACCTACAAGCAGGTATCATGTCATAGAGGGGAGTGGTATAATGTCAAAGCATTTATCTGTGATCTACCAGCAGGTATTATGTCATGGAGAGGAGTGCTATGATGACATAGTGTTAATCCGTATACTACAAATAGTAATCATGTCATATAGGGCCATGCTATGGTGACATAGTGTCAATCTGTCACCAACAAGCAGATATCATGCCATAGAGGGGATTGCTATAATGTTAGTGCCAATCCGTCATCTACAAGCAGGTATCATTTTATAGAAGGGAGTGCTATAATGTCAAAGTATTCATCTGTCATCTACTAATAGGTCTCATGTCATAAAGCGTAGTGCTATGATGACATAGTGTCAATCTGTGATCTACAAATAGGTATCATGTCATAGACATGAGTGTTATGATGACATAGTGTCAATCTGTCATCAACAAATAAGTATCATGTCATAGACGTGAGTGTTATGATGACATAGTGCCAATCTGTCATCTACAAATAGGTATCATGCCATAGAGGGGAGTGCTATGATGACATAGTGTCAATCTGTCATGTACAAATAGGTATCATATCAGTGTCAATCTGTCATTTACCAGCAGGTATCATATCAAAGATGGGAATGCTATGGTGACATAGTCTCAATCTGTCACCAACAAGCAGGTATCATGCCATAGAGGGGATTGCTATAATGTTAGTGCCAATCTGTCATCTACAAGCAGGTATCATTTTATAGAAGGAAGTGCTATAATGTCAAAGTATTCATCTGTCATCTACTAATAGGTCTCATGTCATAAAGGGTAGTGTTATGATGACATAGTGTCAATCTGTGATCTACAAATAGGTATCATGCCATAGACGTGAGTGTTATGATGACATAGTGTCAATCTGTCACCTACAAGCAGGTATCATGTGATAGAGGGAAGTGGTATAGTGTCAAAGTATTTATCTGTCATCTACCAGCAGGTATTATGTCATGGAGGGGAGTGCTATGATGACATAGTGTTAATCTGTGGACTACAAATAGTAATCATGTCATATGGGGCCAAGCTATGGTGACATATTGTCAATCTGTCACCAACAAGAAGGTATCATGCCATAGAGGGGATTGCTATAATGTTAGTGCCAATCCATCATCTACAAGCAGGTATCATTTTAAAGAAGGAAGTGCTATAATGTCAAAGTATTCATCTGTCATCTAGAAATAGGTCTCATGTGATAAAAGATAGTGCTATGATGACATAGTGTCAATATGATATGTAAAATAGGTATTATGTCAGTGTCAATCTTTTATTTACCAGCAGGTATCATATCATAGAGGGGAATGTTATGATGATATAGTGTCAATCTGTCATCTTCAAGCAGGTATCATGTCATAGAGGGGATAACTATGATGACATAGTGCGAATCGGTCATCTACAAGCAGGTATCATGTCATAGAGCCGAGTGGTATAATGTCAAAGCATTTATCTGTGATCTACCAGTAGGTATTATGTCATGGAGGGGATTGCTATAATGTTAGTGCCAATCCGTCATCTACAAGCAGGTATCATTTTATAGAAGCGAGTGCTATAATGTCAAAGTATTCATCTGCCATCTAGAAATAGGTCTCATGTGATAAAGGATAGTGCTATGATCACATAGTGTCAATCTGATATGTACAAACAGGTATCATGTCAGTGTCAATATGTCATTTATCAGCAGGTATCATGTCATAGAGGGTAGTCCTATAATGTTATAGTGCCAATCCATCACCTACAAGCAGGTATCATGTCATGGAGGAAAGTGCTATGATGACATAGTGTGAATCCATGGACTACAAATAGTAATCATGTCATATAGGGCCATGCTATGGTGACATAGTGTCAATCTGTCACCAATAAGCAGGTATCATGCCATAGAGGGGATTGCTATAATGTAAGTGCCAATCTGTCATCTACAAGCAGGTATCATTTTATAGGAGGGAGTGCTACAATGTCAAAGTATTCATCTGTTATCTACTAATAGGTCTCATGTCATAAAGCGTAGTGTTATGATGACATAGTGTCAATCTGTGATCTACAAATAGGTATCATGTCATAGACTGAGTGTTATGATGACATAGTGCCAATCTGTTATCTACAAATAGGTATCATGTCATTAAGGGGAGTGCTATGATGACATACAAGTAGTGTCAATCTGACATGTACAAATAGGTATCATGTCAGTGTCAATCTTTCATTTACCAGCAGGTATCATGTCATAGACGTGAGTGTTATGATGACATAGTGCCAATCTGTTATCTACAAATAGGTATCATGTCATAGAGGGGATAGCTATAATGACATAGTGTCAATATGTCATCTACAACCAGGTATCATGAGATAAAGGGTAATGCTATGATGTCAAAGTGTCAATCTGCCATCTATCAGCATGTATCATGTCATAAAGGGGTGTGCTATGATGACATAGTGTCAATCTGTCATGGACTAGTAGGTATCATGAGATAGAGCGTAGTGCTATGATGACATAGTGTCGATCTGTCATCTACAAATAGGTATCATGTCATAAGGGGAGTGCTATAAGCTCATAGTGTTAATCTGTCATCTATGAGCAGGTATCGTGTCATAGAGGTTAGTGCTATGATGACATAGTGTCAATCTGTCATCACCAGATGGATATCATGAGATAGAGGATAGTGCTATGATGACATAGTATCAATCTGTCATCTACAAATGTGTCATGTCATAGAGGGGAGTGCTTTGATGACATAGTGCCATTCTGTATCTACAAATAGGTATCATGTCATAGAGGGGAGTGTTATGATGACATAGTGTCAATCTGTCAACTACAAATAGGTATCTCGTCATAGAGGGCCATGCTATGGTAGGTTTTTAAAACCTGTGTGAGCAATGATATTGTTTAAAAAAAAGAAAAAAAATCACAGACAGACTGACCAGAAGCCAAGTTCATGCAAACAACCAAAATTTGCTGTAAAAAGTATTCAATAAAATGGGCATAACAAATATCTACGGTTGTCTTATGGTACACTGAATATTCTCTTTATTGTCAAATTTAAATTAAAAAATTGAGGGGACTGCCAACATTTTATGAGGACTCCTTGAAAAAATGCCAATTTCTACTCCACCATCCACAGAAGTGACCATTTCGATATAAATGTTAAAACACCATCTTTTCAGTATATCATCCTATAATATTTCATTTTAATTCAGGTGAATAATGAATAATCTTGACTGGGGTATTAATAAAAACTTCATCCCACCATCCTAGAACTAACCTACTCGATACAAGTAAAAAAGACATCTTCAACTCTCCGGGGATGGGGCTCCTCATGCATTTCGGTACACGCCTGTCAAGTTTTAATCACATCATTTGTTACTTACAATGGTCTGTGCTTTAAAAATTCTTGTCATGGTCTATCATGGTACTATATGCCTGTGAATGTTGAAAGTGTAGAGAGCTTACCCTCATACCACTGTATTCATATTTTAATCCACCCCCACCCCCACCATGTACTTGTTCCATATTTATTATCCTCTTTAGTCTTCATTACAGAGTAGGCCCTCCTTTTTCTATAAAATAATGTTTCAGCACAACTAAAATATGTTGCAACTACAAACAGGCTGTTGTTGTCAGTAATGATTTTACCGTCACATCAGCATTATCGCGACATGATCAAGTTTATTCATTTCCATGCAATGATTACATGTTCATGTATGTTGTATTGTTGTGGGCAAATGTCTTTCAGATGTGCCAGTGTTTTATTGTCTCTTTTGTAGTGTCGCACACTCGGGGTGGGGGTGATTAAAGGTGCTAGCTCACAGAGTCAGCACGCCACAGACAAGCATTCCACTCCCCAATAACATTATGCTATAACCAGTCGATAATCTATTCTCCAAGCCAAATGTGGCTTGCAAAATGAGGAAGCAGTGACTCAAATTTTAAAGTATTATCATGTATAACACCAGTCAGATTGGAACCAAAAACTTTCTGCTCTCCTGGAGGACACCATACCAATGAGCGACCAAGGCAGTCATAAACAGAATAGATTGTTGACCAAGGGATATTGCAAGCCTAGACTTATCAGGGCCCTCAAAAAGATTTATGGCCGTCATTACGGTATTATTGATAAGTTTGATGTCTCTGTGTTCAAGATTTCCCTGGATGTTTTAGTTCCATGAGCCTTTCACTTAAATTGAGTACACGTGTGGTGGGTGTAGCTAGCTAACAGGAGGTGCTTACCCTTCCAGAAAACTCAGTCTCACTTCCCTGGTGAAAGTTCACATGTTTAACCTAACTTGTCAGTTTCAAAGTTTTTTTTTTTACTTTACTCTTGGATTGTGATTTGGACGTTGATAAGTATGTTTGTTTTTCATTGGTATAACTGCTTGATTAATTGAATGGGGCAATCTTTAACTTTGATATGAAATTTTATGATACACATCTTGATTTAAGAAACTGGAGTACTTATTTATGCAATCCATAAATCAGTAGATTAATCTGTTCATATGGTATGGTTAAAAGTGACTCCAGATGAGAAGACATTACAACCTGAAAATGTTGTTGTGGTATGGATTCGTATTTTCACTATATTGGGTGATTGAATGGCCTTTTGTGTCCCAGAAAAGATTATACCAAAACTCTGTTCTGTGTGATAGAACAGGATTGATAGACAAAGCAAGAACTTGACGGCATAGTTAACTATAGTCAGTCCCACTAGTAGTGGGTAAGACACAGGTTTTCTGACAAAAGAACTTTCATCACTGTATCTCTTCTATATTCAGTTCATGATTTATTTTTAAACCACATTAATCGCCAAATTTATTCAATAATTTTGGCTTATAACTCTTATTATTGATTAAAATCATTGGAACTTTTGTAGTATTAAGACCTGAGAAATTAAAGATGGAGCGGAAGGTATCGGGTGGAAAATTTAATGGGCGGAAAATAAAGATATTGGGCGGAATGACATCGGGCGGAAACGTTTTGGGGCGAAACGTCGCTAATTCGTCGGAAATCGGCGTAGGAAATGTTTATTTAGTTTCGTATTTATTTCAACACATTTTTCCACCATTTAGACCCATTTTTTAATCTATATACATTTTATTCACTTAAAATGCAAAACACAAAAGCAATAGGTTGATTTGTGTTGTCGTGGCAATTTTTGCCCAGTAATTTCAAAATACGAAACTATTGTGTGAAACCATAAGAGATCCTCGAACTTTACTTCCTAAAACGCTTGTAGTTTAAGCATTCCTTTAACGAAACAATTCATCTGGAAATGGCATACTACGGACAGCAGCAATATCAGCCCCAGGGACCTCCTCCTGGATCAAATGACCCAAATTTTTTATGGAACGTGTTTCAAAGGTAAATTGTCAAATCCTCAAGTGTCCTAACTTCGTGGTTGTGTCAAGTTCGTGCCATTTTGTTTATACCGGATATCATTCATAGGAAGTACATCACTGCAGATGTTCAAAGTCAAAAAGGCGCCATAAGTGTTCAACTTTCCATTTTTGTTAGAAATATTTTAAAATATGTTTGAAAATTACGAAAATATGTAAAAATATCGAAAATTTTAATTTTTAGACATATTTTACTATTCCCAAATTATTCTTAAACTATCTCATTATTTTTTTGTCACATGTAAAATAAATCAAGATGTAAACTATGTCGTCTGCAAATAGAGTCTCTGACTTATTTATCTGATCCTGGTTTGAAACATTTAGTACCAGGTAAATATAGCCTCGACCGTCCGTGATTCGAGACTCTAATAGAAAACGAACTAAATTTGCTAAGGCAACAAGAATTTGAGAGCTGAAAAATAGACAACCGATTTTGCTGGAAAGTTTCACAGTAAATACCTAAATTTTGTCTTTAATGCATGAAATTGTCACTGCAGAGACGATACTCGCGTATAATAATTGAAAACAAAAATGGCCTCGAATCTTAGGACGCTCTCGATTTTAGGACGGTCGACGATAGTATTTAATGAAATTAAAAATGTGTGACACTTATGCCATTTTCAGTCAAATATATATGCATTTTTCACTATATAATATGATGTAAAAACGGGTGTAAAAACGAGGTCAATTGCTCATGTCATACCGGAAGTGTATGATCGTTTTTTCTTGTTATAAATTTTATTTTTTAACAAATTCTGTTGTTAATCTAAACTAGACTACTTAAAATATTTCTTTTAGATAAAATCAGTTTTTAGCTCACCTGAGCCAAAGGCTCAAGTGAGCTTTTCTGATCACAATTTGTCCGTTGTCTGTCGTCGTCGTCGTCGTCGTCGTTGTCGTCGTCGTAAACTTTTCACATTTTCGACTTCTCCTCTGAAAGTACTTGGCAGATTTCAATGAGACTTGGTCAGAAGCATGTCTGGGTCGGTGCAATTCAGATTTGTTCGTAGCGTTGCCATGGCTACCATAACTAGGTCAAGGTGACCTAGGGGTGCAAAAATCTTAAAAATCTTCTTCTCCGAAAGTATTGTTTGGAGAAAAAATCTGATGAGATATTTGGCTTCTCTAGGGTCTTAAGCCTATAGTTTGTTCATTTTGTGAAATTCGGTCGAAAAATGGGTTACGCGTTTTTGCGTTTAATTTTGAAAAAATCGTAAAATAGCTTCAAATTGTTATAACTTGACTACTTGACCAGATAATGACATGGGGTTTTCAGTTTTGACATCTTCTTGTTAGTATCTTCAAAATGAGGTCAAGGTCAATTGTGAAGGTCGTGACCTAATTTTTTTTACCTCTGATTATAATTATTATCTCGAAAACTATAAACTTTTTGTATAGTCATGTATATTAGAATGTTGTAGGTATTGATACAACGATCATTTTGATGTATAGAAAAAGGTCATGGGTTCAAAGGTCAAGGTCACAGATGCGAAACAATACCAAAATGGTTAATTATCTCGAAAACTATAAACTTTTTGTATAGGCATGTATATTAGAATGTTTTAGGTATTGATACAACGATCATTTTGATGTATAGAAAAAGGTCATGGGTTCAAAGGTCAAGGTCACAGATGCGAATCAATACTGAAATGGTTAATTATCTCGAAAACTATAAACTTTTTGTATAGGCATTTATATTGGAATGTTGTAGATATTGATACAACGATTATTTTGATGTATAGAAAAAGGTCATGGGTTCAAAGGTCAAGGTCACAGATGCGAAACAATACCGAAATGGTTAATTATCTCGAAAACTATAAACTTTTTGTATAGGCATTTATATTAGAATGTTGTAGGTATTGATACAACAATCGTTTTGATGTATAGTAAACGGTCATGGGTTCAAAGGTCAAGGTCACAGATGCGAATCAATACTGAAATGGTTAATTACCTCGAAAACTATAAACTTTTTGTATAGGCATGTATATTATAATGTTGTAGGTATTGATACAATGATCATTTTGATGTATAGAAAAAGGTTATAGGTTCAAAGGTCAAGGTCACAGATGCGAAACAACACCGAAATGGTTAATTATCTCGAAAACTATAAACTTTTTGTATAGGCATGTATATTAGAATGTTGTAGGTATTGATGCAATGATCATTTTGATGTATAGAAAAAGGTCATGGGTTCAAAGGTCAAGGTCACAGATGCAAAACAATATTGAAATGGTTAATTATCTTGAAAACTATAAACTTTTTGTATAGACATGTATATTAGAATGTTGTAGGTATTGATACAACGGTCATTTTGATGTATAGAAAAAGGTCATGGGTTCAAAGGTCAAGGTCACAGATGTGAAAACAATACCAAAATGGTTAATTATCTCGAAAACTATAAACTTTTTGTATAGGCATGTATATTAGAATGTTGTAGGTATTGATACAATGATCATTTTGATGTAAAGAAAAAAGTCATTGGGGTTTAGTATTTACGTTTACTTTAAATCTATCAGCTAGCCATTAGTTATCAGGTGAGCGTATAAGGCCCATGGGCCTCTTGTTTTAGAAATTGATCACATGAAATCACGCGATCCGGGAGACCTCCCACGAACTTTCCACACTTTCTTTAAAATAGCATCCAACTTGACGATACTGTTTACAAACGATGTTTACCGGTAATTAACGAAAATAACCAAGGATATTTCCGATTTTTAAAGTGAAGTGACAAAAAAATTTGAAGTAAGACTAAAATGTTTATTGTTTGCTGATGATTGCCAATTAATTTTTTGACACAAACTGTTAGTACCTCGAACTTAGGACACACGAGGATACTGATTTTATCTAGTCCGACTAATAAGCCCACTAAACCCCCATTTTAATTTTTTGACTTTTTAGGGGTTTGTGGTCTGACAGCTTCATTTATTGAATTCTTGAAATTTCTAGCAAAAACAGTAGAAACAAAAACATGTGTCGATAACTTCCAGTAAATCCTTATCTGGTGATGTTTATTTGTAGCCGGTGGTAGAGCCAAATACAAGAAGTTTTCTGTTTACTTTCTTTACACAAAGTGTCTCAATTATTTATTTATTTTAAATCACATCTTATCACATTTATTACATTACGTCACTTTACCCCCTGAAACATAAACAAAACACTTTCTTACAATATGTACAAAGGGACATAACTCAAACTTCTATATTAAACAAATACTACAAATACCATAAATTAATAATACATAAATCCAATTAACAATAAAAATTCACATATGTGATCAAAATATTTTGTGGAAAATTTCGCTTAAATTCAGAATGTATGGTCACAAAATTTTTTTAACCAGGACATGGGGAAAAAGTTACTCAAAAATGATCACTATTTGTTGAAAATTAAAACACAAACTGCAATAACAAATATGCTATGATAAATTAAAACATTATGAAAATCAGACCTGAAATTAATTTAGTATTTTCTCATACAAAAGTATTACAATAATTAGATCCAATACAATTAAAATGTAAGTGTACGGCGTTTCACGATAGTGAACACGTACTTTGCTATTGCTTTCTGCCAAGATTTGCTTCTTTTCTATGAGATTAGTAATAGTGCGCCTGGTAAATGAATATGAAGGAAATGTATCTGTTTTATCGTGAGATATGTATTCTGAAACGGGTAATGCATTTTGTTACATATGCACATTTGGAATAAATTTCCGGAATATATTTTGGAATCTAGTAATATATTGTGACGGGATGAATCCAAAAATTTGTGCAATCTGGCGAACTGATCTCATAATACAATAAAAAGTAGTCCGAGAAGTTTGCGTCCTACCATGTAAAATCATAACATTTTATGAAATAAACAGCAATGACGGGTGGATTTAACTAATTCTTTATGAACTATATGGTAATTTGAATTTATTTTAAAGGGTATAATAAAGTATTTTGGTGTTGCCGTACTCTGCAATATTTTAAAACTTATATAATTTATCGATTACATTTGACTTCAGTGAAAGGGAGATAAATCGTACAGTGCAATGTGCAAACTACAGAAGTAATAAAACAGGAATATTGTAAATGATAATCAGTGGTTTTTTAAAAACCAGACTTATACAGCAAATTATCCAGTTACATACAAACGCTAGAATGAACCTCCTAAAGCAGCAGTCGGGTTTGCAAAAACTCTACTTTCTCTTTATCCAAACAACAAGCGATCCTGAAGGTACAATTGATAAAACTTTATTAAATTTTAATTACTGATCTTTTTCATATATTGATGGAATTATTTTTTTCGGTCGTTTTTTACTGAGCAATACATGGTTTGGTACATTTTTTTCTTTTTCAAAAACATCATCCGTCTAACTATGCATCGATGCCCCCCCCCCATGAGATGGGGGTCAACTACAGGTCACAATGCCTGTCTCGGCCTCTCCCTGACTGGGTCCGAAATCCCATTCAGGACAGATCCTAGTGAGGGATAGTTTGTCAGTTTGCTTGCTTAAATCAACAATCAAAACATGTAAACATTCATTTCAAAACTAGTGACATTGAAATAATATATACTTTTACTGATGTTACTCTAAATCAGATTAACAATTATAGAAGAAAATATGTTGGCAAACATCAGCTTTATTTGTCGTGGAATTTCAACCAAAAAAATGGGCATCAAATCTTTGCTTGGTCATTTAATATAAAAAATCTGCTTGCACTACATACAAAAGATTTCTTATATCTAGTATTATTAATTGTTGCTGTAAGAATTTTGCTTACAAAGAAGTATGATTTGTGTTAGTATATACCCAACCATTATGCGGAAGCGAGTTTAGGAAAAGAATCATTATCCTTGTTAATTCAATACACAAAAACACAGGGATGCTTTTGATTTAGCTCAATTTAAAGTAAAAAAATGAGTTCAGCATGGAAAATCCTATAAAGTTGCCAAGTTTCAACAACATATGCTTATTTTTAAAAAAAGTTTCAGAGAAAAAGATGAAAATGTCTCTCGTTTCGGTTCCATCGGCAGTCGATTATCAATTACCAATTAGATAAGACAAAAATTCCAGAAAAACGCTCCGTTTTTGCGACTTTAAATTGTCATAACTTTGTTTCTAGTTTAGATATCAACAGAATTCAAACTGTTTTGGAAAGCATTTTTAAATATCTTTCTGATTGGTTTATTTTCATAAAATTTTAAATAAGTTAAATTTTTCACCTGGGGTTGCTACTTATTGTTGTAACAATGGTGGATATATTTACTATTGTATACAATACGCATAAAAACATGGAAATTAGCTTAGACCAAGAAATTAATAAAAATAGCTATGTATAAACAAATATAATGAGTAGTGCTTACCCCATACTGTGGGAATAAGGTTTCCTTGTGAATTTTACTTTTAAACTTTTGACCTGTGAAACAACAAAAAATTACACTAGGCATGAAATATGTTTGATGCCCATTACTTTTCTTTAACACATATATATTTTATCTTTACAATTGTTACTAACTCTGTCATTGTCCAAAGTCAAGATTTATTTTAAATTTTAATTATTTATAAGAAATTTAACTTTTAAACTATTAAATTATTAAATCTAAAAGCCCCAAAGACCTTCAAATGACTCCCAACATTTACCATACCAAACTCAAAACAAACTCCACACCCAACTTGTCTCTTAGCATTCAGTGATTTGACACTGCCCAACACCTGACCAAATTTTGGCGGGGACCACAGGCAACCAATGAAATAATGGATAAATATAGAAGCTTGTCAGGCTACCTTATACATATACATTACACAACCAGCACCTGTAACCTGATGACCCTGAATACATTATGACATCACAAATACTGGACATATACACAACAATACATTAACATGACAACAACACAATTAAAAATAATACTTTAACCTTCTGGCTGCCACGATACCATGTATGTCCTCCCCCAGCCTGCTGCAAAAAAGGACATATATGTCCTTTTTTCAATGATTTTAACCACAAAACTTCAAACTTAATTTCTTATTAAATCTTATTTTCATAATTACAAAGTAAGATGGTAATTACTTGACATAACAGTTCTATGACGTCATCACAAAAATTATGACGTAAATATAGCGTAATTATGATGTAATCAAATGCTGCTGTCGTACATCATTACTACTATAGAAAATACAGTTGTAAATGCCATGACCAGGGACTGAACAGCAATGCATGGTGGTATATTTTCCTTAACACTTACGGACTGATCTCATTTGATAAAAAATAAATTTATCATTATTTTTGGGGCAAATTAAACCTTCAGTAAACCCAAAGAAATCTATTACAAACTTATTTTCTTACAAATGCATTAGGTCATATATAGAAGAGCAAACAAGTGTTATGGCTTATCTTTTCGGAAAAATGAAAATCGAGGAATGGTCATTCAACAGTTTGAGATGAGATGAAATAATGTCTTTAATAATAATAATATAAGTTTATGTAAGTACGAAATGATATGATTTATTTTCATCAAATATTTGGTTTTAATTTTTTGGAAAGATAACATTGTATACGTTTGTCACAACTATTTACAATTGTATATACTTTTTCACCACAGGGGTTTATCACTAACTTTGTTCAAAATATACAGTTTTATATTTCAACACTGTACGTCATATATGAAGTTAATTCTAAAATAATCAGTAAATTCATCTTAATAATCTACTGTGTACTGTGGTATAAGTATGGGGTATTATAGTTGCCTGCGTCGCCCAATATACCGTATACCTTAACCAAGCCCTCGTATAATTTAAACCTCTTGCATCCAATTTTTCAAGTAATATAGAAATATGAAAAGAACGCTGATTTTCAAACTTAAAGTTAGAATTATTTTATCAACTTTTGGATAAACTGATGAATATTACATGTGATCTGTCAAATTATATAATTAGAATGCCCCTTAAAGGTTTTGTCACACTGTGCATAAGTGCCTAACTGAATGTTTGTGAAAAGTAGTATGCCTCTTCATATGACACGTAAGACGTTTAAGAAAGCTTCTAGAAGAAACTATTCATTGATTCTTTCATAAAAGAATGGTATATACTATTTTTGGAATGTATTTGATTAAAAAACCCAATGAGTACATAGATATATTAACTAACATTAAAATTCTATATTTGTAATGTATCGCTTAATTCATGTCTGCAATAGAAGAATGAAGTTTCATTTGGATATAATGCAGGTGGCAATATACAACTGCGTTCTTTCCACCTTATAACAACACAATTGTCATGCAGAAAACATATTTTGAATGCAATAAATATAGTATGTTACAAAAACATGACTGTGTGTTTTTAAATTTTCCACAACTATTGGGATAAATTCACTTTTATTGCTATTTTATATAACTTTTGTTAGCAAAGGTCCAGGTGAGCTATTGCCATCACCTTCTAATCTTCTAAATAAACATATGAATGAAGGTTATTGGTTCAAAGGTCAAGGTCACAGATGCAAATGAATACTGAAATGGTTAATTATCTGCAAAAACTATTAACTTTTTGTATAGGCATGTATATTAGAATATTGTAGGTAATAGCACAATAGTCATTATGATATATGAATGAAGGTCATGGGTTCAAAGGTCAAGGTCATAGATACAAACAACTACTGAAATGATTATTTATCTCAAAAACTTTAAACTTTTTTGTATAGGCATGTATATAAGAATACTGGCCTTATGATCATTTTGATGTATGAATGAACCTCATGGGTTCAAAGGTCAAGGTCACAGGTGAGCGTAAAGGCCCATAGGCCTCTTGTTTGCATAAAATTATGTAATTTTTAAAATGAGACATTTATTGTTATAACTCAATAACGACTGAAGATAATTGTATGGAGTTTTCACTGTTGATCTTGTTTTGCTATTTTCTTCCAATAGATATCAATGTCAAAGGTCAAGGTCATGTTCCTGTTTTTGACCTTTAATAAAAAATGCTATTTTTTAAACATTTCAGGTGATAATGGCATGGGATTTACAGTTAATTGTAGGTATTGACATGGCAATCATTTTGATACATAGATCAAGGTCATGGGTTCAAAGGTCAAGGTCACAGATGCACATCATTATCTGCAAAACTATTAACTTTTTGTATAGGCATGCATCTTAGAATATTGTAGGTAATGGCACAATGGTCATTTTGATATATGAGTAAAGGTCATGGGTTCAAAGGTCAAGGTCATAGATGGGAACAAGTACTGGAATGGTTATTTATCTCAAAAACTATATACTTTCTGTAGGCATATATATTAGAATATTGTAGGTATTGGCCTATCGGTCATTTTGATATATGAATAAAGGTCATGGGTTCAAAGGTCAAGGTCATAGATGGGAACAAGTACTGGAATGGTTAATTATCTCAGAAACTATAAAACTTTTTGTATAGGCATGTATATTAGAATATCGTAGAACATTTGCACAACAATAAATTTGATATATGAATGAAGGTCATAGGTTCAAAGGTCAAGGTCACAGATGCAAACAAATACTGAAATGGTAAATTATCTCAAAAACTTTAAACATTTTGTATAGGCATGTATATTGGGATATTTTAGGTATTGGCCTAACGGTCATTTTCATATATGAATGAAATTCATAAGTTTAAGGTCAAGGTCTCAGATGCAAAAGAATGCTTAAATGGTTAATTATCTTAAAAACTATAAACTTTTTGTATAGGCATATATTAGAATATTGTAGGCATTGGCATAGCGACCATTTTGATCTATAGATGAAGGTCATGGGTTTAAAGGTCAAGGTTACAGGTGCAAACAAATACTGAAATGGTTAATAGGGGAGTTTAACAATTTTATCTCCCTTGATTACTCTCTATGGTTAGAGGTAAGAAAGTGTACCGTCTGCAAGCCAGGGGGCATTCCCCTATTACCTACATGTATACATGTGCTAGTATGAAACTTAGTATATGTAATACATATCAATGTATCTACATTATTTATTTTCTTAAAGTGTTTCGTCTGAAAATAAATAAATAAATAAATAAATAAGACTGAAAAGTAATCTTGACCCAATAAGTACCCACAATGTAATTGAATAATGATTGATGCAAGGTTGAATTATAGTATTTAAATAAATAAATAAATAAATTTTGAAACATGACCTTGAATGCCGCATCAATATACATTTTAAATATTTTAAATCTTTATTTTATTTTTTATTTTTAAAGCAGACGCTAACAGCGTCAGCTTTATTGCGATCAGGAAGATTTGACCGGAAGAAAAACATCAGCGCCATATTCCACTATCGGCAAATATGTGCGTAAGTTTGCACACGGGACTGTACTTCTCAGAAAGACCTCGACACTAATGTTCGTTATACTCGATGAAATAAAAAAAAATAAAATAATAACGTAATTTCCATATAGAATCTATGAAATACATCTACCATTTGTTTTAAATAAATAATAATTTTAAGGTCTTACAATCAATTATTATAAAAGACATCCTGGAATTCCCATTGTACATGCATATATAATTAGGCAATGGATTTGATTGGTCAGTGGGCGGAACATTCACTTTCAGATTAAATTAGATTTCACGTTAAATTAAAATGACACTTTCAAACGATATTTTGGCTACTGAAGCATATAGATGTAATAAATAAAAAGAATTTTTAGTGGTTAAATAAAATTAATTTCACGTCGTCCGTTTATAAAATATTAAGTAGATCTAGAAGATCTTAGGATGGTTAAACTAGCCCGTATGTAAACAAATATCATTTTTACATCGGTGATCTTTAATGCACGGTTTTTTACCCCCTTTACATCAATTGAAAATTACGGCCGAGTTGAGCATCATAATCGGGATTTCAGTTTAAAATTTATCCGGGACAATCGGGGATATTGTGTGAAAATTCAGAACAGAATTTTCACCACTTTACGAGAAGCAAAATTAGCGTGTATCAGCATTAATCGTATATAACGCCATGTTAAAGTAAATAAAAATGAAACTTCATCAATTAATAATAAAAGTTAAAACTATTCTAGTGTAGATTACAGTTCAATCTGAATGCAAATTTTATATAGCGACCACCCGTGTCTACAACATGCAGTCACTTTTAAATGCCATCCTCGGGAACACAAAAATTATTGAATAAGTGTAAAAACAGTTTCAATCCACAAAAAGTTTCAATCCACGTGTGTCATGATAAACTTGCACAGAAAAAATGGAAAGTCCGAGATTGTGGTATCCTTACCTTAAAAATCCTGGTGGTCACTTGATAATAATAATTAATCCGTGAATTAGAAGCTGATGTTAATAAAATTCTCACTCTGAATAAATAACAACACTTTTACACACTATGTCAACTATAAATAGAACAGTGTCTGGTTCTTCAGACATATTGATTTTTTTCACCTTTCAGTGGGGCCCACAGCGGGAGTAAATTACCTGGACAAATAAAATTATTCAACCACCTAATAATATTTAAATTCAAAGTAATTTTATTGCAGCAGAGGATAATGTTGGACATTTCAGTTATCCAAATAATAATAAATTTAACATCAATTAATCATATTAAGAAATATTGCCCCCTTTTGTACACCATTCTTGTCAACAAACTTCTGAAAGAGACAGTTACCTGGACAACTTCTGTTATTGGGAGATGCAAATTGTTAGCTTAGGGGTGATAGGATGTGTCAGAATGGTTTATAGCAATTCAGCTTTTGAAGCTCACTTGGTCAATTTATATGAATTCCACAATAATTTTAACTACATTTAAATTAACACTAAAACAAAGATTTAATTTTTAGCTCACCTGAGCCGAAAGGCTCAGATGAGCTATCGCTATCTATTACCGTCCGTCGTCTGTCGTTCATCGTCCATCGTGTGTCGTGCGTCGTGCGTAAACTTTACATTTTAATCTTCTCCTCCAAAACTACTGAGCCAAATTTGATGAAACTTGGTGATTATTATGCCTGGGTAACAGGCTTTCAAAATTGTGTTCGGGGTTTGACCACGCTCAACAATATGGCTGCAAAAAAATCTTCTTCTCTGAAACAAAAGGTGCAGGCAAATTTTGATTGGATATTTGGATTCATTATACCTAGATACACTAAAATTGTGTTTTTCATGAAAATTGGACGAAAAATAGGTTACGCGTTTTTTGCGTAAAATTATGTAATTTTTAAAATGAGACATTTATTGTTATAACTTCATAATGGCTGAAGATAATTGTATGGAGTTTTCACTGTTGATCTTGTCTTGCGACTTTCTTCCGAATGATGTCGAGGTCAAAGGTCAAGGTCATGTCCCAGTTTTTGACCTTTGATAAAAAATGCTATTTTTTAAACATTTCTGGTGATAATGATGTAGGATTTTTGATTAATTGTAGGTATTGACATGACGATCATTTTGATATATTGATTAAGTTCATGGTTCAAAGGTCAAGGTCACAGATGTACAAGTTTACCAAAATAGTTAATTATCTGCAAAACTATGAACTTTTTGTATAGACATGTATATTAGAATATTGTAGGTAATGGCCCAATGGTCATTTTGATATATAAATAAAGGTCATGGGTTCAAAGGTCAAGGTCACAGATGCAATACAATACCGAAATGGTTAATTATCTCGAAAACTATAAACTTTTTGTATAGACATGTATATTACAATATTGAAGGAATTGATTTAACGATCATTTTGATATATAGATAAAGGTCGTGGGTTCAAAGGTCAAGGTCACATGCAAACGAATACCATATTGGTTAATTATCTCGAAAACTATTAACTTTTTGCATAGACAGGTATATTAGAATATTGTAGGAAATGATTTAATGATCATTTTGATATGTAGATTAAGGTCATGGGTTCAAAGGTCAAGGTCACAGATGCAAATCAATACCAAAATGGTTAATTATCTCGAAAACTATAAACTTTTTGTATAGACATGTATATTAGAATATTGTAGGTTTTGATTTAACGATCATTTTGATATATAGATTAATGTCATGGGTTCAAAGGTCAAGGTCACAGATGCGAAAGAATACTGAAATGGTTAATTATCTCGAAAACTATTAACTTTTTGTATAGGCATGTATATTCGAATATTGTAGGTAATGGCCTAACAATCATTTTGATATATAGATGAAGGTCATAGTTTCATACTTTTGTTTTTACTTTTTTAGCTGTTTATAAATAATGTGTTGTAGCTAGACTATATATTATATATATTAATATATTATACATATATTATATGTAGCAATCTCGGGACAAGGTATGATTAATTTGCAAAAATCCTTGCATTTAATTCTGCCTTACTGCTGAAAATTAGGAGTTCTCTTTAATAAATGTTATTGACCATTGAACCTCTGCATGAGATATGTACTTAACCTCAGGTGAGCGTTAAGGCCCATGGGCCTCTTGTTATTATTGTATGGAGTTCACGTCAGTGAAAGCGTGCATTGCTATCACTTTGTGCTAAGAACAGGCTTCTTTCTATGAAACAGTACGTTGGAGAAATAGTGCGCCTTGTAATTGTACCTGAAAGAAATACATCCATTTTATCGTGAGATATGAATTCTGTGATGTGTAATGCATTTGCTGACATATGGACATCTGAAATAAATTTTCGAAATCTTCTAACATGTCAGCGGCGGGATGATTCTAAATAATTTGTGCAGTCCGGCGAACTAATCTCGTAGACTACAATAAAAAGTAGTCCGCATATCTGGGAAGTACCTACGATTTGCAGCATCATAAAAATCGTAACTTTTTATGAAATAAACAACAATGGCAGGTGAATTTAACTAATTCTTTATGAAGTCTGCGTTAATTTTAATTTTTTTTGAAGAGTATAATGTATTTTGGTGTTACGTATTCTGTCGCACTTTAAAACTGATTAATCGATTAGATTTCATTTCCGTGGTGAAAGGGAGATAGTTTTCTTATAGTGCATTAAAAATGCCAGCTTAAAATTTGATTTGATAGTATTTAAACATTCATGTTGCATGAGTATTAATTAGCATCTCATTTAAATCACCTGGTTATTATTATTATACATATTTGTTGTTATTAAAAAAATAAATTTTACAAGGTCAAAATTTTCGGAAAAAATCTACTTGCTTAATAGAAATTGAACTCTATATTCAACTTGATTTTATGCTGGAATTATCTATTTTTAAGATATGTACTTAATGAGCAAAATCTTCAAAAAATTGTTGCGTACAATATTGAAAATTTCATCAAAACTGGTCAAATAATAACCTTGGAATGAATGTTTAACGGTGTATGAATTAAGGTGAATAAATACAGGTTCTCCTTTTTTGTGAACATCATTATTTTTGATGACGCAATCATGATGACGTTACAACCTTGGCACAGCGCTGACATAATTTCAACTGTTCTGTGGCAGCGAGAGGGTTAAAATAATTTTATTCAATATTAATATACATAACAATTTAATGATAATTCAAATATCTTCTGTCTGCCACATATTTACATTTGTAATTAGCGTTATACATGTGTGTTTTTATACTTACAAAAGGTAACATTAAAATGTATGCATTCAAAATATTTATAGATATAACTGTCAGATTTATGTGTAGACTTCCAAATGGAGTAACCACGGTCTTCCGTCTGTATATTTTTTCATTCTTGATCCCTCTCATCTTTTTATGAATAGTATCCTGGAAATGTTATTCCAGTAGTTTTGGGAAAAAAATTTAGCATCTCCCTGTATATGTTTATGTTCATGCAAAATACAGTTGAAAAATTAAACCCTATGACAAAATTTACAGTGTGGTTGGGATGAATACAAGACTGAATTAATTTTTAATGGCCTTGCAGACAAGTACTCTTGTGTTGAACTTTATATATTACAACTGGTTTAAGAATTATAATTCTACGATCTACAACATAGGGACAAAACTCGAGAGCATATCAAGAGAACAAGTGTCCCAGATATGAAAGTACATGTATATTACCTAATTTAAGAAATAATTCAATTTAGACATAAGCAAGAAAAACATGGGAAATCTTCACTGCATTTAGTACACGTCTTCACATGATATTTATAAAAATTAAATAACTAAAACAATATGTTATACGCGTGAAAACACCATTAATAATGCAAATCGTTAACGTAAATAAACATTGCCATGTGCTTTCTACAGGTAGAATTTCGAGTTTCACCAAATGCAACACGCAATCTGGTTGGTCAATGCAGATTAGTAATGTCTTCACAATGCTAAAGTGACAGAGAGCTAAAGAGACATCAGAAAACCTTGTATTTCTACCGATATCGATGGATTTTAATGAAAAGTTAAGCATGTATCTGTAGAATAATGTTTTAAGAAGTGTTCCGTATTGTCAGCAAGAGCGAGGTAAGGAAATACTGGAAGTTATCGACGCATGTTTTCGTTTCTGCTATTTTCCCCAGAAATTTCAATTTTGGAAGCTGTCGGACCACAAACCCCTAATAAGTCAAAAAATTAAAATGGGGGTTTAGTGGGCTGATTAGTCGGACTAGATTTTACCATTCCCAAATTATTCTGAAACTTAGTATCATCCAGTGCTTTAAAGGGGAACTGAAATCTGGCCTTTGGCCAGGTGAGCTTATGGCATGGCAAGGCGTGCATGTGTGCACCCCTGCATACATGCGTCAGTAGACTTTAATCTTCTCCTCCAAAACTACGGGGCCAATTCAAACCAAATTTGCTGTGAAAGGTCCTTGACAGAGTCTAGTTTGTTCAAATCTTGGCGATCGAATATCCAAGATGGCCACTGTTACTAAAAATAGACAAAACCTAAAAAATCTTCTTCTCTTGAACCACTCGTTGGAGGCAAAAACTGATGTGATATTTGGATTTTACATAGTCTTAACCTTAAAGTTTGTTCATTTTGTGACATTTTGGTGTTAAAATAGGTTACGTTTTTGCATTTAATTTTAAAATATAAAATATTTTCAAATTGTTATAACTTGACTATTTGATCAGATAATGACATGGGTTTTTTAGTTTTGACATACTCTTGAAATTACCTTCAAAATGGGGTCAAGGTCAATTGTGAAGCTCATGACCTAATTTTTGACATTTCTGATTTTATTTATTATCTGGAAAACTATAAACTTTATGAATAGGCGTATATATTAAAATGTTGTAGACATTGATACAACGGTCATTTTGATGTATAGAAAAAGGTTGTGGGTTGAAAGGTCAAGGTCACAGATGTGAAAGAATACTGAAATGGTTAATTATTTTGAAAACTATTAAGTTTTTGTATAGGCATGTATGTTAGATTGTTGTAGGTACTAATACAACGATCATTTTGATGTATGGAAAAGGGTCATTGGTTCAAGGTCAAGGTCACGGTAGCAAAACAATACGGAAATGGTTCATTATCTTGAAAACTATAAACTTTCTTTATTGACATGTATATTTTGCTGGTATTTATTTACCAATCATTTTAATATTATATAGATTAAGGTCATGGGTTCAAAGGTCAAGGTCATAGATGCGAAAGAATACTGAAATGATTCATTTTCTTGAAAATTATTAACTTTTTGTATAGGCAAGTATATAAGAATGTTGTAGGTAGTGATACAACAATCATTTTGATGTATAAAAAAAGGTCATGGGTCTAAAAGTCAAGGTCACGGTAGGAAAACAAAACCAAAATGGTTAATTATCTCGAAAACTATTATCATTTTGTATTGGCATGTATATAAGACTGTTGTAGGTATTGATACAACAATCATTTTGATTTGTAGACAAAGGCCATGAGTTCAAAGGTCAATGTCACATATGCGAAACAGTACTGAAATGGTTAATTATCTCGAAAACTATAAAGTTTTTGTATAGACATGTATATTGGAATATTGTAAGTATTGATGCAACTGTCATTTTGGTATATAGATTAAAGTCAGGGGTTCAAAGGTCAAATTCACAGATGCAAAAGAAAACTGAAATCGTTAATTATCTTGAAAAGTATTAACTTTTTGTATAGGCATGTACAGTTGACTCTCGTTATCTCGAATTCGACGGGGAAATGCAAAAAGTTCGACTTATCCGGAGTTCGAGATAACCAATGTTAAAAACGACAACAAAAGGGAAGTAACTCGTACACGCCTACCGGAAGTCACTCCGGTTTTATCTTGTCAAACTGTATATTGCCGTTTTTTCCTATATCGTATGTATTCAAACATGATATATAAAAACTGCATTATTTATTATTTGTATTTATAATTGAGAATGTAGTATATAAAACTTCGGAAGATTATCTGTTACCTGTTATTAGCCGACAAATAGTGGAGTCCCCTTTGGTCTCCATACCAGTTTCGCTTTATGTACTTTAATCACCCCAAGCTTCCGGTTGCATTGAGTAATGTTCACATCACACGCTTTGGAAGCCATGTTCAGCTTGGCAGTAATTATAACACCTGCTAATCTTCTTGATGGTTTAATTGCTTATGCAAGGGATAATAATTAAGGGCTTAAGGAAATTGGGAGGTCAGTGCAATGTTGTAATTTTAAAATCAACACGAGGCCGACAGTCAAATATTTTATTTGTGTCGGAATGTTTTTTTCTACCAAAAAATCTGTAGGCGCTGACAAATTTGATTTCTCAAAATTTTTTGTTCGAGTTAACAAATTAATTTTCCTAAATTTTTTGTTCGAGTTAACAAATTTAATTTTCCTAAATTTTTTGTTCGAGTTAACGAGTGTAATTTTACTAGGATTTTCATTCAAGGGGACGAAAATATTGTTCGACATATCCGATAATTCGAGATATCCGAGTTCGAGATAACCGGAGTGATTTTGGTTTAATAAAGAACAACTCTGTTCGGACTTTTTAATAAGTTCGAGATATCCGGTAGTTCGAGATATCCGAGTTCGAGATAACGAGATTCAACTGTATATTAGAATGTTGTAGGTATTGAAACAATGATTATTTTGATTTGTAGAAAAAGGTCATGGGTGCGAAGGTCACTGATGCAAAACAATATTGAAATGGTCAATTTTCTCAAAAAACTATGAACTCTTTGTATAGGCATGTGTATTAAAAGATTAGGTATTGGCCCCAAAAAGATTTTTATATATTAATAAAGGCCATACGTTCAAGGGTCAAGGTCACAGATACCAAAAAAATCCAAAAATGGCCTATTTTATTTACTTTTGTACTTTTGTTTTATTTTAGCCTCAAATCATTAATATTTTGAAAGAGTTTGACATTTGAGCTATTATTTATCAGGTGAGCGTATTGGGCCCAATGGGCATCTTGTTATAAATAGTAAAATCACTTCTTAATTGGCCATAGTGCATTCAATTTTCCACAGATTTTCTTCAAATTTGAAACATAGACAGTAGATACCTAGCTATTTAACATATGTAACTAGTTTTTCCGAAAAAAATTTTCATTGAACCAATTTTAGCAAATTATGCAAATTAGGTCAAATTTTGCCAGTTGAGCATTACAGGCCTTTTGGGCCTCTTGTTATTCCTTACTTTTTAAAGCATCAGCCATGCTGAATGCTTTATAGCGATCGTTGGATTTTTTCGTATTTAGCGCCGCTCTCATTTCACCTTGACAGCCAATCAAATCCTTTGTTTCGACTGAAATTACGGAAATTTCCATATACGGTATCCCAGGTATGTATAAACTCTAATCTGAGTGATTGGGTCTCCCGGAAAGTTACGAAAGCAATGTTTTCATCATGTACACATGTGCCGATCTGAAATGTATTCATACGCGTATTAGCTTGATATATATTTTAATTCTTCACTTTTGTATGATAATTTTAAGATAAAAACCATAAAAATCCATTAAGTATACGCCCCTCGGAAAACCCAACAAAAATGACGATCTTGTCAGTTTGCGCCGACGTTCTTCTTTTTGACCTACAGTGCTGTACATGTGGTTGTTTTACAGTCGCCGCCATATTGGATTTTTTTAATTTACGGAAAGTGACATCGATAAATAAAGTATGCTCATTAAACAGTTTTTAAGTTAAATAACTTTAAACATGGATCACATTTGATGATAAATTATATATATATTTTAAAAATTGATTGTCAATAATATTTCGTGTTTGGGATATCCCGACCTGGTTCATTAATATTCATCACGTGATACGTCACGAGGATTTTCCCGCATTCATTGGGTATTAAAATTCATTCCTGTCAGTTTGCCGGTAGCGAAATTGCATAACAAAAAAGTAGAAATCAAAGATTATTACCAAAAAAGTGATACGAAACTGAAAGAAGAAGTTTATTTACAAGTTATTGGCTATGTTGATAAATCGTTTGTGACTCGTGAAGTTGCGTAGGTTATATCGATTCCGTAGTTCGTATGCTAATTAGCCATGTGTTTGGGGGCATGCCTGCATTTGACACCCGATGCCCCTGCTCAAATGTATTCACATAGCGTAGTGACTGACCTTTTTAGTCCAGTACACCCTTGCCCCTTTTAAAATGATCATGACACCCTGTTCTTTTCAGTTATCAGTTTAATTATATGACTATCAAAACGACATGCTTTATTCTCGAATCTCTGCTACATACTTCCGATCTTCCGCACACACTCCACTTCTCACCATAGTCTCCGAAGACAGACAATTTCATCATCAATGTTCATTTAAATACCTTTTCCAGTTGTTTATTTTGAATCAACAAAATAAATCGACAAGAAAGAACAACTTGAAATCAAAATCTAAACAAAACTGAAAAAAACGATTTTTTAAAATTTTCAGATAAAATTTATTTACCTTGTTACAAGTCCTTATTAGATCGTTTTTACAGTGGATATCCGATTAAAGTTGTTGTCAGTAGTTTAATTCATGGTTTTTACAACCTTTAATTTCTTTTCATGAAGCCATGTTACTTTATTTCATATGCAGGAAAACAAACAAAACCGTTATTATTAAGTTCTTCCGATTTCTAGAGCACCGTTGGTGAAGTAGAACAGAAACTAAGGGCGAACTCAACTCCTCTTACAGTTTTCAACCAAAAACCTTGAAACTTCACAGAATGTTTCTATATATATATTGAGGATGTGCACCTGCCTTTATGGAAATATTTCAAGATTTTTTCCCCATTTTTCAAGACTTTGAAACTTAGTCACTTTTTAGCAAGTATTTGAATGGGGGTACCTACTTTGTGAACTCAACTCCTCTTACAGATTTCAACCAAAAACCTTGAAACTTCACAGAATGTTAATATATATATTGAGGATGTGACCTGACTTTATGGAAATATTTCAAGATTTTTCCCCCATTTTTCGAGACTTTGAAACTTAGTCACTTTTTAGCAAGTATTAGAATGGGGGTACCTACTTTGTGAACTCAACTCCTCTTACAGTTTCTCTTAAATTCAAAGTAATTTTATTGTAACATTTCAGTTGTCTAAATAATAATCAATTAATTTTCAATTAATCGTATTCAGAAATATTTCCCCCTTTTGTACACAATTCTTGTCAACAAACTCTTTTTGAAAAAGACAGTTGCCTGGACAACTTCTGTAATTGGTACAGATTATTAGCTTATTGTGTCAGGATGGTTTATACCAATTCAGGCTTTTAAAGCTCACTTGGACAATTTATATTTATTCAACAATAATTTTAAATACATTTAAATTATTTCTAAAACAAGGTTTTATTTTTATTTTTATTTTTTTTTTCAAATTAATTGTGAATTCAATGAATAAAATTAATGACTTCAACAATGGTTAATCTGTCAATTGCAAGTCAAGGGAAATAGCTGGTCAATGTGAAAGTTTTTTTTGTGATGATGACACTATGTCGATGATGATGTGGCATGATGATCTGATGAAGATGATGACAATAATAATGATGATGATGACATTCAGTTCTGCTGCTGCCGATGATGATGATGATGTCACCATGATGATGATGATATGACATGAGGAGATATAATGATGATGATGATGATGTGACATGAGGAGATATGATGATGATGTCACCATGATGATGATGTGACATGAGGAGATATGATGATGATGTTGATGATGGTGCTGACATGAGTTCTGTTGATGCCGATGATGATAATGATTATCGTGATAAAGAAGATGATAGTGATGTGGTGATGAAATAAGCTCTGTTGCTATGAATGATGATGGTGATGATGACGATGTGACTTGACGAACTATGATGATGATTATGATGGTGACATGAGTTCTGTTGCTACCGATGATGATGATGGTGGCAATGATGACATTCAATACTGCTGAGCACTGCCGATAGGATGATGATGAAGATGGTGGTGATGATGATGATGGTGTTGATGACATTCAGTTCTGCTGCTGTCGATAATGATAAAAATTCACGATGATGATGATGATGATGACAAAGCCAATGTCTTCATGCTGATGATGTGACATGATGATGATGATGATGATGACATTCAGTACTGCTGCTGCTGATAATGATGATGATGTCACGGTGACACCATGATGATTATGTGACACGAAGAGCTATGATGATGATGTGACTACATTAATGATGTAACATGAGGATTTCTGAAAATGATTAATATAATGGTGGTGGTGATTGTCATGGCATGGGTTCTACTGCTGCTGCTAATGACGACGACGATGATGATGATGATATCTTCATGTTGATGGTCAAAATGTGATATGAGGAGTGATAATGATGATGGTGGTGGTGATTACAGATCCAGTTTGGGTTTTCTTCCAGTCAACTGCGTTTTAGTGGAGTTATGCCCCTTTCACTTTGTGAATTTTATCAAAATGATGGTTTCTCTGGACTTTTTTCCGTTACGCTTGAGATATTTCACTCAGATTTGTGGTCGGGTCTTAGTCTCTCTTGGTTTTTGAAAAATTGAAAATTTATATTTATGCGAATTATTTAATTTACTCAATTGATAAACATTGCGTGGCATGTCCATTTTGACGATTGTAACATATTGATATGTTAGAACCTAACAACTTGCATAAAAAGCTGACTTGTTGTTAGAGGCTTCCCGATCACAGTATCTATTATTTGCAGGATTTTCAATTGTTACTGATTCATTAGACAAATCTCAGTTTCAAGTGCACATTTTTTTTTTTATCAAATTGCTCAGTTTAGCTGATGCTTCAGTACCTTCAGTACTTTGATTAATAGCCAGAACTAACCCTTAACTGGACTGGTCCTATACTTGTGTATGTAACCAAATATTCAACCATGATTTAACTGGTATATTATATTGATAATCAAATATAAAACCTTATATGCTGCTTTTTGAGTCATTTATACTTTGATAATTGATGAATTTTCTAGAGTGGATGCTGACAGGAGTGGTCAAATTTCAGCCAAAGAACTTCAAGATGCATTAAAGAATGGTGAGTCGGGTTCATTGTCATGTGCATGCCACATACAGAACAGGAATGTTTAATACTTGTTATCTTATATTGTATTATCTAAGACTTTTGTTTGTAAAGAAATACATTTATTCTAAGTGTTTAGAGTTATACTTTATTTAAATTACATGTACATGTATTTTAAGGAATAATTTAATTAACCCCCTCACCACTAGTAATAGTGCTCTCTCTCTCTCTTTGTGTGTGTGAATAATTTGGTTTTCATGCATTTGAAAGAAAACATACATCTGATTGAGCTGAAACTTGGTCATTTGATTTAATTTGGTGATGCGTTGTATGGAATTGCTTGACAGCCTTATAGCATATCCAAGATGGTCGCATTGTTATCAATAAAAAAACCTATAAATGGCCATTACAGCCTTATTTATTATTGAATTTTAAACATAAAAAAAAGAACACAGTATATTAAACATATTAAACAGATTCTTTTGTAAAATGTTTATTTTCAAAATATAGTTACCAAAGATGGAATCTGTTACTATGAATAGAAAAAACCCTGTAGATGGCCATTACAGTTCTGATTATGTATTGATTTCATTAGTATTTTAAACATAGAAAATAGAACTGGGTATTTCACATACTGTTTTTTCATAAAATTTTAAATTTGTGAAATATGGTGTATCTAAGATGGGGACTGTTACTTTAAATAGCAAAAACCTATAAATGGCCATTACAGCAGCCTTATTTATGTACCAATTTCATTAGAATTCAAAACAAAAAAAATCATGTTTTTGGCTCGACTGTTGTGCGTCTTCCATTAACATTTCACATTTTAATCATCTCCAAAACTACTAGGCCAAATTTGATGAAACTTACTATCATGCCTGAGTGAAGGCCTTTCATATTTGCACATATGTTCTCTTCTGGCCCCATAAAGGGGGAAATTGTGAAAATCATTAAAAATCTTACTTACAAGAGATATAGCTGAGATAATATAGCTTAGATATTTCATTTATAACATACTTATGGCACCTAGTTTCAGATTATGCTTAAATCATAGCTGTTAGACTCAAAATGGGGAAATGGTAAGGTACAAGGAAAAAATTGCTAAAATGACTACCCTAAATCGTGTTTTTTGTACGGTGTTCACATCATTGCTACCGCTTTCTGCTAAGAACAGGCTTCTTTACTATGAAACAGTACGTTAGAGAAATAGTGGGCCTTGTAATTGTACCTGAAAGGAATACATCCATTTTATCGTTAGATATGAATTCTGTGATGTGTAATGCATTTGCTGACATATGGATATCTGAAATGAATTTTCGAAATCTACTAATGTGTCGGCGTCGGGATGAATCAAAATAATTTGTGCAGTCTGGAGAAATAATCTCGTAGACTACAATAAAAAGTAGTCTGCATATCTGGAAAGTACCTACGATGTGCAGCATCATAAAGATCATAACTTTTGATGAAATAAACAACAATGGCAGGTGAATTTAACTAATTCTTTATGAAATCTGTGTTAAGTTTAATTCATTTTGAAGAGCATAACGTATTATGGTGTTGAGGATTTTAAAACTGATTTATTGATTAGATTTCATTTCCATGGTGAAAGAGAGATAAATCGTACAGTGCCATGTGCAAACTGAGCATGTGGATTTTAAATACCGTAGTTTACCGATTTGGAAGTAAAATTAACATGAAACGGGAATATGGGTGATAATCAGCAGTTTATTAAAAACCAGACTACACAGCAAATGATCCAGTTACATACAAATGCTATCTAGAATGAACCCTCTCATAGCAGCGGTCGGGTTTACAAAAACTCTTCCTTCTCTCTATCGAAAAGGACAAACAACGATCAGGTACAATTGATAGAACTTTATTAAATTTTAATTACTGATAATTTTTTTCATATATTTATGGTATTATTGTTTCGGCCGTTTTTACATAGCAATACATGGTTTGGTACATTCTTTCTTTTCCAAAACTTGAAGAAACTTGAGCATCATCTGATCGTTTCCTAGGTCAGTTATGGAAATTTTCTCTCAGTAAAAGTCAAACAAATTAAAACACAATTACATGATAACTAGCTCACCTGACTGAAAGGTCATGTGAGCTTATGGCATAGCGCAGCATGTGTATGTGCGTGTGTGCGTGCGAGTGTGTGTCGTTAACAACTATTTTCGACATCTCTGAAACTACAAAACAGATTTTTTGTATAAACATGTATATTAGAATATTGTAGGCATTGGCCTAACGGTCACTTTGGTATATAGTAAGCTCATTGGTTCAGAGGTAAGATCACAGATGCAAACAAATAGTAAAATGTATACCGTATAGCGGGTTATTTTCGCGGGGTGTAAATTTTGGCGTATTTTGGCAGTAGCATTAAAATCGCCAAAATATTTATCGCCAAAAAATGGAACAGTCAAAATATATTACCTTAACAATACCTTTCACTGTGACAAAGTAAATACAGTAGAAATTCGATCGCTCAAACGACGATGCCCTGAATATTTCGGATAACTCCAAGTCATCTGCCGGTCCCTTCTTAATCCTGATTAAATCATATGTAAATAAACCTTGATCGCTCGAACTACGATAGCTCGAATACCCCCGCTCGTTCGAACAATAAATAATTCTCGGAGGTGTAAATTTGGTGAAAAATTCAACTTCTTTAGCTCGAATACAATTTTATCAGAATGACACGTGGTCAGTCATTGTAAACAAAACACAAGCTGAAGCCTGGAACATCGAGTGTTACTCAAGATTAGTAATTAACCATGATCAGTTCAGTAATCTCTTAATCCGATTACGACCCACAGGTGCGTGATCGGTAAAACACCTGACTCCACGCCAGATGATTAACTTTTTATCTCGTCATAAAATATTCCTATTCTGTTATTTACATTTCATTGGAATGCGCACGGCAATGTGTATTACCGGCAGTTCCGGTGATTATTAATAACCGGCCATGTGCTCTGTATTATAACGAAAATAAAGTAAGTTTATTTTATATCATCAGTTGTTGTTATTTACTTTTACTTTCAACCAAATTTATTTAATTCAAATGAACTGTCAATATCGATAGATTTGCTGTTCGAAGTTCAACATTTTATTTACAAACAAAGTTTGAAAACTTCGAGATATTGTGAATTTAACAGCAGTTTTCTATTGTAATAAAAATCGTCAAAATAAAAACTTGTCATGTTTTAATCGCTAAAATAAATACGCCAAAATTTACAACTGACTTTTTTTTGTCAAAAACGCCAAAATTTAGCCCCGCTAAAATAACCCGCTATACGGTATTAGAATATTGTAGGTATTGGTCTTATGATCATTTTGATATATAAATGAAAGTTATGGGTTCAAAGGTCAAGGTCACAGAAGCAAACAAGTACTGAAATTGTTAATCATCTCTAAAACTATAATCTTTTTGTATAGGCATGTATATTGTAGGTATGTCATTTTGATATGAATGAAGATCATGAGTTAAAATGTCAAGGTCTGGAAAACTATAAACTATAACTATAACAAATATATAAATTTTTTAAGCATTGGCCTTACGATCATTTGATACTGTATAACCCCGACTTTAAGGCTACTCTGCCTATAAGACATGGGGTTTTCCTGTCATTTTTGACATTTAAGGTTGTCCTACACCTATACGACTACCATAACTTACAGTCAAGACCATACCTGTAAGTATTGGTAATTGAAGCTTCCTCTTTGGATCACATATCAGCTGCTCTGTTATTATTATACATTCAATAAAAGTATATTGTATTGTCTTGTTTACTCAGTTAGCTGTTGAAGACAGGGTCCCTTACAACCAGAAACTATGGCCCTTTACATGTAAAGCAGACAAATTAGGGTATATGTATTTTCTTGATTGTTATGAAATAAAAACAAAAAGAATAAATACATATTATATACACAGTGTGTATGTACAACCCTCTGTATCAGGTCAAGTCCTTTAGGACTTGTATCACTACGAGTTGCTAGTGATACAGCTACTAAAAAGGAACCAGACCTGATACGAAGGGTTGTACATACACACTGTGTATATGATATTTTTATCTAACATTTCCAACTTGATTATTGAAACTAATAAAAAACAACACTTTATGTGAAAAAATTATAACACTGAACTATGTTTTGACATATGTTCTATAATAATGACGTCATTATTTACATTTGACAAATCGGAAATTCCCAAATGATGTCACAATGAGAAATCCGACTAAAAGTGCATGTTAACTTTACCGCCAATGTTGTGTGGTGATACAAGACGTGTTCGATAAAACTTGTATTTCGTCAAATCAGCCTAGAAAATCTAGTCTACTGTAGTTCAAGACATACTATATAGTCGATGTATTTGCCCTCAAAGTTTAATTATCAGTAAAATAGTAATGAATTTAATGCTTATGTGTTCAAAATATCTGTATCCAACCAAATTATTGTTAGTCCCCTACCGGCGAAAGCCAAAGGGGACTTTAGGTTTGCACTCTGTCCGTCCGTCTGTCACGTCTCAGTTTTCCACACTTATTTCCAAAAATCTTTTAGATAATGAACTGATTTTTGGTATGTGAGTCTACCATGATGAGTTGCAGATCAAGTTAGCGTTTCATTCTGGTCCACAAATTTTTACAAGAGTTATGGCCCTTTGAACTTTGAAAATTCACTGAAATTTCAGTTTTCCGCTCTTTTTTTCTAAATGGTTTTAGATAATGAACTGATTTTTGGTATATGAGTCTACCATGATGAGTTACAGATCAAGTTTACGTTTCGTTTCCATCTGCTAATTTTTACCGGAGTTATGCCCTTTGATCTTTGAAAATTCACAGAAATTTTAGTTTTCCGCACTTTTTTTCTACATGCTTGCAGAAATGGAACTAATGTTTGGTATGTGACTCTACCATGATGAGTTACAGATCAAGTTTATGTTTCGTTTCCATCTGCTAATTTTTACGGGAGTTATGGCCCTTTGAACTGTTAGAAATACACCCATGTGGTTTTCAGATCACCATGCTATTACACTCCATATCAAGAACTGTTAGACTAGTGCCTCCTGTAATGTATGTGTAATGATATATTATAAAACAAAACTAAATTGCATTACAATTGACCTAGTAATTATTCTCTTTCCACACACTGTCACAGATAAGAAGGTTTTGGGAGAATTAACCTATTCATGATTAAACTTAAAATTTTTGAGAACTCCATTGCTGGTTTTTGATTTAACTATGATCAAGTTTTGCTTTACATCTTCAGGGATTTTTCTGGGTATCCACAGGGTCCGGTAAAGGGACCCATTCCCAATGCAAAAAAACATACATTTTTCCCAATTCTGTAGTAAAAAATTCCCAATTAGCTATGTTTATCAATTTTTTGAGAAAAAAATTTCACAAGATCATCAACATCATATTCGGAGGATATCTCGTTCTGATAACGAATTCAATCTATATTAACCCACATTTTGCTGGATGATTTATATAGAGACAAAAGAGACAGCGCTATTTTGCTGTGAACACCGATATAATTTGTTCAATTACCAGTATTCTAGTGGTCTAGAATTTCTAATATGTTGTTGTGATTTTTCACAAAATTTCATTTTTGTCCAGCATTTTCCCAATTTTATCCCAAGGTTCTTTTCCCAAAAAGGTCAGAAAAATCCCTGATCTTGAACAACACGTATGATTTATAACTATAAATCTTTGTACCATATAATAAGGTACATTTTACCTAAAACTTTGGGATTAGTGAAATATGCGACCGGTAGGGGACTATGTATTGTTTTGCAATACTCTCATAATGCTTGTTTATTTTGTTTTACAAGCAGTCCAACAACCGTATGTTGTTTACAGAAAGAAATTGACCTTTTTCAGATAATTATACCTTACATACAGCCCCGTCAGAACCTCCATGCAAATGAGAGACGGAAGGGTTTGAATTAACCCGTGAATGATATTTGAATCTTTCACCCAGGTGTGTACTACTGATGAGGAATTGTATTCCGAAACGGTCGTCTAGTGCTGTGAATATAAAACTGGTATAATATGTAATTTAAACCCCTGAGCCGATATCTCTGCTGGTGGCTGGTGCCCCGAGGATATCACAAACTCAGTAGGCAATAATTTCGTATTATTGTCAGAAATATACTATAATTGTCTAAATTTCCTGCAAGTTATAATTTGAAATTTCTCAAAAACTAAGGTATACTCCCTCATGCAAAGTATTTCCTTAGCTTCATTTAGTCAAATAAATTTTGCTCCTTTGGGTAGCTTTTCAACATCTTCAAAATAATTTTGGTTTCATAATTTTGGTCCAAGCACTAACAATGAGGAATTGTATAGTGCTGTAAATATAAAACTGGTATAATATGTAATTACTATATATATATATATATATATATGTTCTTTTTACAGGTAAAAATAGGGACCATAACCTATTGACACCATGTGGCAATTTTAAACAATCAATTTTTTGAGGCAACTTAAGGTCATATAAACATGCTTAAGTTGAAAAAAATAACTAATTTTTCTATATGAGGGACAAATATTAAATCATTTAACTAAAAGAAAGCCAAAATTCTGTTGGGTACAGGAATTTTAAATACTATTTTCATAATTTGAAAGAAAAACGTTGCATTATAATCAAATAAAAAATAAAAGATTGACTACTATTGTTCCAGGTAACTTAGTCGATTTATTTTTAATATAAAATCAAGTATTGTAATATTGGTACTTATTTTGATATTTCTGGAAATAAAATCATATCGCCTATCAAACCTAAGAGGTTTGCTGACCTGAACTTGGATTAAAAAACGGGTATATACCGAAATTTTTGTCGTTTTTCATAACAGAGAAAAACTAATGTGTTGTATATATACCTAAATGTACCTCAGATAGGTGTATATCACACCTGGTTGACCTGCATACTCATTATTATCACACGGGTAAAACAAGGTTGCCTTTCAGGTGTGCGGTTCGGGTTTTACTCATACTAATGTATATGTATAATAATTACCCTTCATGCAATGCTCTAAATTTGCATACGAGGCACGGATAACGAGGGGGCATATGCACAATGTTTGAAAAACAACTAATTTTCGGTATGTAGAGCAAAACCAGAGTGCTGTAGAACACTTATGTTTTTACACTTAATTAGGCTTTTATATTTTAGATTCAATATGTATAACATTGAATATAAATCATGACACATAAAGGCCTAATTAACAAAAAAGTGACTATTTAAGTTCCCTGGAACAATAGTATATAGTTTTTCTGGAAGTACAGTAATGTTAGATAAAATGTTTTATCACCTCTTTGATTTTTGTACTTACCGTATCTTTTTGTTTTCTTATTATTTATTTATTAAAACTTTATTTTATTATTAGATCAACAAAATACAAAATTACAAAAAATTTAAAAATACATATGGTAACTGTCGTTTCTAGTATGTTTGAATCTGTAAAATATATCAGCCATTATGAAACTGCAATATAAATTTCTCAAAAAAATTATTTTAAGGTAAAAAACCCTGTCTTATATGGGAGGATTCACTGTATATAGATGAGGGTTATGTCAAAAGTCAAGGTTACAGGTGTAAGGTTACTGAAATGGACTAGCTTTTGATCTTTGTACTTGTTAACAAGCTGTTCATGCATATACTTGAGCTAAAACTTCAATATTTTAGATGTGTTGTAGCATTTTCAAAACAAAAAGTAAAAATTAATTTGCAAATAATATCCTTGCATTAGGCACTTACTGCTGAAAATTTTAACAGTCCTAGTAATTAGTGTTATTGACCATCAAACTTCTGTATGTGATATGGCATATCCTCAGGTGAACATAAAGACCCTTGTTAATCATATTTAACAAGTTTTTCCATTAATTGTTTTAGTTAGCAAAATATAGTGTATTGAAGATGCCCACTGTACTGTAAATATATAAAACTTATAAATGGCAATTGCAGCCTTATGTATGTGCCAAATCGGTTATAATTTTTAACAAAGAAAATAGAACTCTAGGTATTAAACATATGTAATATATTTTTAACTCGCCTGACCAAAGGTCATGTGAGCTTATAGCATAGCATAGCATATGTATGTGTGTGCGTCGTTTACACCTATTTTCGACTTCTCCTCTTAATCTACCAGACAAATTTCAATGAAACTTGGTCAGAAGTATATGTGGGCCTGTGCAATACAGATTTGTTTGTGGTGTTTCCATAGCTACCTAGGTCCAAATTTTTTTCCCTCTTAAACCAACCATTGCAAAACAAAATCTGATGTGATATTTGGCTTTGTTAGCGTCTTAAGTCTATAGTTTGATCATTTTGTGAAATTCATGTAAGAATAGGTTACACGTTTTTGTGTTAATTTTTTTTTAAATTCATAAAATAGCTTCCAATTGTCATAACTTGACTATTCTGAACAGATAATGACATGGTTTTCAGTGTTGACATATTCTTGTAATTTCCTTCAAAATGGAGTCAAGTTCAATTATGAAGGTCATGACCTTTTTTTTACCTTTGATTTTAATTATTATCTAAAAATTATAAACTTTTAGTATAGACATGTATATTAAAATATTGATGGTATTGATGTAACATTCATTTTGATATATAGATGAAGGTCATGTGTTCAAAGGTCAAGGTCAGATAAGAAAGAATACTGAAATGGTAATGGGGATAATATTCTCTGAACATTTGTAAAACTTCTTCTGAAGTGAGCTGGGCCAACAACACAAAATATTTAACCTTCACCCCTGTACATGTACAACGTATTTCTTTACAATAAAAAGTATTTAGATAACCAAGAAATCATTCCTTGGTTTGTTAAAAGAAAAGTGCAAGAAAAACTGTAGATATACACATGTTTTACTTTTAGCCTGTTGTACAAAAAATGCAGTTTTAGCTGACCTGAGTTCAAATGTTTTCAAGGAAAGTTAGGAAACATTGAGCCCGAGTTAATATTCATTTTTTTGTGACTTGATTTTTTAAAGATAATTGTTGATATTAAAAAAGAAAATTAGATCAATAAGAAGGGATCAGTCTTCATTTTGGCTGTTTGAGAATGTAAATGCATGTGGTGTATGACAGTTTTTTTGCATCCATTTCCAATTTCAGATCATCATTATCATCATAATTATGTTTGCATGTTATATGTTGTATCATCACAGATAGTTTACCTTAATAAAAAGCTGGGATTTTTGTTTCTTACCATATTAGGATTGATAAAGACAGAAGTGGGTCCATTTCTGGAATAGAGCTTCAACAAGCTCTATCAAATGGTAAGGCATTGGAATTTAGTGGGTCACAAAATTATCTGTGATAGAATGTTTTCTTCACTCAAACCAGCCAGTTAAATTCAACAAGCTCCGTAAAATGGTAAGGTCGGGTACAAGTTTGTTAACTCTAAGAAAAGATTTAGGGTAAACTGATTCAAATAAGGTGTTTTAATCTTGTATAATATTTAATTAAAAAATCAAATTTTGCCCATGTGTAATCGTCCAATAATGCACTGATCTTCTTATACACGCAATGTAAAGATGACTCTGTGACATATTTTTTTTTAGTTATAGTGAGATAAAACTAGCTATATCAAATTTCTGTTTATGCTGTAAAGAGATTTTTAACTGAATATTCAGTCACTCATAATGATGTTTTGAATTCTTGGCAGAAATTGTACTGGAAAACTAAAAACATTTTGTATAGTCATATATATATAAGAATATTGTTGGTATTCCTGTAATGGTCCTTTTGATATAAAGATGAAGTTCATGGGTTCAAAGGTCAACGTCACAGATGTGAAATAATACTGAAATGGTTGATTACCTGGAAAACTATAAACTTTTTTTATGTGCATGTATATAAGAATATTGTTGGTAGTCCTGTTACATGTATAAATTAATGTCATAGGTTCAAAGGTTAAGGTCACAGATGTGAAATAGTGTAAAAATTGTTAATTATCTGGAAAACTATAAACTTTTGTATATGCTTGGCTATTAGAATAGGCATGTATATTAGAATATTGTTGGTATTCCTGTTACAGTCATTTTAATATACATGTAAGAATTAATGTCATGGGTTCAAAGGTTAAGGTCACAGATGTGAAATAGTGCAAAAACTGTTAATTATGTGGAAAACTATAAGCTTTTGTATAGGCATGGCAATTAGAAAAGGCATGTATATTAGAATATTGTTGGTATTATTGTTACAGTCATTTTAATATATATTAAATTATATGAATTAAGGTCATGGATTCAAAGGTTAAGGTCACAGATGTGAAGTTAATTATCGTGAAAACTATAAACTTTTGTATAGGCATGTCTATTAGAATATTGTAGTTATTGACACATCAGTCATTTTGATATATATATATATATATATATGCAGGTCATGGGTTCATAGGTCAATATTACAGGGGACAGGCGGGGCTGGGTACTAACTTTTGATCTGTTGAGATCCCCACCCCTAACATATATATTTTCTTATTCTTTATGAAAAGTTGAATAGATTGATACTTAAGTAAACCCATATGGTCATTGAATAGGAGGGTGGGGACAGGTAGGTCTAGGTACTAACTTTGAGATTCCCACCCTCAAACTATAGTTTTCTTCATGGGATGGCTGATATCATTTTGTTTAAGAATTAAAACCACAAGCTTGAATTTTCATTGTAAAGGATACACTGATCCATGTCCAAAATCTCTCAAGCTAAATCTTTTTTATAAGCAACACTAATGGCCATTTATCCCTGGGGCGTGATTTATTATTCAATTTGATAGCGTAGCTGTATTTAGTTATCAATATGACATTACATTGGTAAATGCTTGGATTAATTTAAAATCAACACATCATTAGCTCATCAAAACAACAGGTTGTGATATTGGGTATAGGTGAAGTCAGTCAACTTTGTCTATTGTTTGAATTTCAACCAATTGGATTCTTGTACTACTTCTACTTTCATTTGACACCAAGACAATAATTTTTAGAATAAAATTTCAGAGAGAGAGAGAGATCATACATAGACACACTTGCTCCAAGTATATATTCTAAATGACCAAAAAGGTTACATCTCTTGAATCTTTATTTCATTTAAACCTAGAAGTAAAAAAAAAACCTGTTGATTTCTAATAATATGAGTTCTGAATACAGGGTTTGACTTTTATTTGTTTGGGCGCCTTATTTGTAATGATGCATCCATCATTACATTAATACTCGTTATTATTCTTTTTCCTCTTCTTCTTCATGGCATGAACTTGTCCAACCAATTTCTCGAAGACCATTCGTCCAATCTTAACCAAACTTTACATGATGGTTAATCTCCATCCCCTTCCCCAGAGGCCTTGCCAAAATGGCCATGGGGTCATTAGGGGAGTGGCAGGATGGCGGGGTCTTACAAACATTAATTTTGCGCATTTATACTTTATTTTGTACTATAAAACCATATATATTCATGATCAGTAACTCAAGATGCACAAGCCTGTATCACAAGATTTTCTCGGGGGGTATCAGGGAGGGTGGTGGAGATGGGCGGGGCAGTGTGCTAACTTTTAAACGGTTCTACATGAAAAGTTGAATAGAGTGATACTAAAGAAAATTCCATGGGGTCATTCCTGATGGAGGGTGGGGACGGGCGGGGCTTGGTACTAACTTTTAAATGGTTGATATCCCCACCCTAAAACTATATATTTTCCAGTTCTGTTTTAAAATTTGAATATAGTGATACTGCAGAAATACCAATGACGTTATTCCAGAGGAGGGCCGGGATAGGCGGGGCTGGGTACTTAATTTTGATCAGTTGAGATCCCCACCCCTAATATATATATTTTCTTATATTTTATGAAATGTTGAATACTTTGATACTAAAGTAAACCCATATGGTCATTCCAATAGGAGGGTGGGACAGGTAGGTCTAGGTACTTACTTTGAGATCCCCACCCTCAAACTATAGTTTTCTTCATGGGATGGTTGCTATCATTTTGTTTAAGAATTACAACAATAAGCATGAATTTTCATTGTCAAGGATACTTAAGTAATCACTGATCCATATCCAAAAGCTCTCAAGCTTAATCTTTTTTTTATAAGCAACACTAATGGTCAGTTACCCCTGGGGCATGAATTATTTTTCAATTCAATAGAGTAGCTGCATTTAGTTATCTGGGTAACTTAAATTAGATTGGATTAATTTAAAATCAACACATCATTAGCTCATCAAAACAACAGGTTGTGATATTGGGTACTACTTCTATGTTCATTTGACAGCAAGACAATAATTTTTTTAGAATAAAATTTTAGAGAGAGAGAGATCATACATAGACACACTTGCTCCAAGTATACATTCTAGTTGTCCAATAAGGTTACATCTCTTGAATCTCGATTTCATTTGAACCTTAAAGTAAAAACACTGTTAATTTCTAATAATATGATTTCTGAATACAGGGTTTGACTTTTATTCGTTTGGGCGCCTTATTTGTAATGATGCATCCATCATTACGATAATACTCATTCTTTATAAAATCTGCGGTAATTTAAATTTATTTTGAAGGGTATAATAAAGCATTCTGTCACATTTTAAAACTGATTTATCGATTAGTTTTTACTTCCATGAAAGGGAGATAAATCATACAGTATCGTGTGCAAACTGACGGCACATGGAATACAAATGTGGATTTTAAATACTTTACCGATTTGGAAGTAAAACTAACATGAAACAGGAATATTGTGAGTGATAATCAGCATATTATTAAAAACCAGACTTAACAGCAAATTATCCAGTTACATACACATGCTAGAATGAACAAACCCAGAAATGATTCTGTTTTTTAACTCAAATATTCATTAGAATGTCACGTGACACATTAATTTCAAATCATTAATATTCACAGGTTAAAGTTGATTAATGCGAGTTTTCAAATGAAGCGAATTATTAATAATGAGTTCAAAAACTAGATCAAGCTGTTGCTGCTGCGAGAAGAATACTTTTTACGAACAGAGAGTAATCTCTGGGAGTATTGTCATGGGAGCCGCCAACACCAGCTGGCAAGAAAATCGTTGATATTGCTAAATGAGGGAAACAATGCAGGGGAAGCAGATAGGCTATGAAGGGTATCAGGGAATCCAACAAGGGAAAGCATTCCATCGTACATAAAGTGTTTCATGTAATGAAATATTCTATTTTTAAAATGTGGACAGGCTAAACAACCGCTAATTGACAAACCTTGCGCAAACTAAAATAATGTAGTGCAGGTATGTGAGCGTCATTTATGAGAACATCGGTATCATAATATGTATACATTATGCTTATGGAATATGAAAATGAATATGCATCATTGTTTAAAGCTATTTGGAACAAAGTTCGATGCAATGGCTACATTATAGTAGTGTTTACATCACTAGCGTATGAATTTTGATAATACATCGTAACTGATTTATGAATGAGGTATTCATTCATAAACTCTTGATCATTAAACATACAGTGAGTACTGCACACGTGTAATAAGCTGTTATTTGATTGGTTAAATATTTCGTTTTACTCTGCTGTCATGAACATTTGATAAAAAATTTCCACATTAATTTTTTTATATTGATATATTTAATCTTTATTTATTCATAAAATGTGCATCTTTAAAAAAATGTTGATTTCAACCAATCCCCTCTGTGTAAGTCTGATCGTCAGCCTGCTTTGACCGTTCTGTAGTTTCCACCACTATGGGCGAACCGCCGTCACGAGGCGAATAAAATGAATTCTCTGTGGATAGCGTCAAAACTTAAAATAAAGTTACTAATTTAAAATCGCAATTAAAAGTAGGTGAAATGTATCATGTTTTACGCGGTGATAGCGTACAGGGCGAACAACTGTGAATGAAGGAATGTTAGTTTTAAGTTCAAGATTGCCAGACGGAGAAATGCGGATGCAAAGAATATCGTAGTTTTTTTCATGCTCGTTTTCAGTTTTTTCTTATGAAAATCGGCCCTGAAAAATAGACTTTTCAGACGGCTTCAATCGTGCACCTGTACATAGACTTCATTCCGGCATATACACCAAAGTGCGAGAATACTTAGTGGTTTTGCACTGTACAGTACAGCTCAAGTGGATACGTGAATTTCTTTTTTAATCTGTGACAGCAAAATTTCCGGTGGATTCTGGTGGGAATATCTGACCACCGCGATTTGCGGTGGACAATTTTGCCGGTGGTGAAATATTGAAAGGACTTGTCCACCGGATCGTCCACCACTGTCATCAGTTTCAAGGATTAAATAAGTGTATTGTTATCATTTGTGTTTTCTGTTACCCTTACAGTTAAAGATTCACGGCAGATAGAAAACATTGGGTCAAGTCGATGTCTTTGGTATATTATTGATGAATAAAGCATCAAATCCAAATTATTTTGTTTTTATGTATTAAAATCCAAGTTTAGAAATGATGAAATAATGTTTTAATCCAAGTCTATTAAATTTGCATTAAGTCTTCCTTATTTTAGTCACGTATAGTAGGCCTAATCTAAGGTTCACCAGTTTACTCCGAAAACTTCGTCAATTAATACAATGAAAGGGGAACTAAATAAATTATTCTGGTTGCGTTTATTTTCCCGTTTTTTAGCTCACCTGGCCTAAAGGCCATGTGAGCTTTTGCCATCACTCGGCGTCTGTCGTCCGTCAGTCCATCAGTCTGTCAGTCAGTCAGTCAGTCAGTCAGTCAGTCAGTCCGTCTGTAAACTTTTCACATTTTGGCTATCTCCTCTGAAACCCCTGAACCAATTTTAACCAAACTTTACAGGAATGATGTATGGAAGGTCCTTTACTTAGATTGCCGATTTTTTTTTGATCCGCCAAAAAACATGGCTGCCAGCCCAGAAGATAGTTTAACATTGGACCCTATGGGAAAAATGCATTTTTGACTATTTCCTCAGAAATGACTGAAGCAAATTTAACCAAACTTTACAGGAATGGTGTAAGGAAGGTCCTTTACTTAGATTGCCAAAATTTTTTTGATCTGTCAAAAAACATGGCGGCCAGCGCAGAAGATAGTTTAACATTAGACCCTATGGGAAAAGCATATATTTGCTATCTTCTTTGAAAACCGCTGAGCCAATTTGAACCAAACTTTACAGGAATAATGCATGTAAGGTCATTTACTAAGATTGCCAAATTTTTTCCGATCCGCCAAAAAAAATGGCCGCCAGGGCCAAACAAAGTTTAACATTGGGCCCTATGGGAAAACACACTTTTGGCTATCTCCTCAGAAACAACGGAAGCGAATTCAATTAAACTTTACAGGAATGATGTATGGAAGGTCTTTGGCAAAGATTGCCAAAATTTTTCTGATCCGTCAAAAAACATGGCCTCCAGCGCAAAATATAGTTTAACATTGGACCCTATGGGAAAAGCATATATATGCTATCTCCTCTGAAGCTAGTGAAGCAAATTCAACCAAACTTTACAGAAATGATGTATAGAAGGTCCTTTACTTAGATTGCCAAAATTTTTTTGATCCGCCAAAAAACATGGCCGCCAGGGCAGAAGATAGTTTAACATTGGACCCTATGGGAAAAACGAATTTTTGGCTATTTACTCAGAAATGACTGAAGGGAATTTAACCAAACTTTACAGAAATGATGTATAGAAGGTCCTTTACTTAGATTGAAAAAAATTTTCTGATCCGCCAAAAAACATGGCCGCCAGGACAGAATATAGTTTAACATTGGACCCTATGGGAAAAGCATATATATGCTATCTCCTCTGAAGCTAGTGAAGCAAATTGAACCAAACTTTACAGGAATGATGTATAGAAGGTCCTTTACATAGATTGCCAAAATTTTTCTGATTGGCCAAAAAACATGGCTGCCAGGGCAGAAGATAGTTTAACATTGGACCCTATGGGAAAAACGCATTTTTGACTATGTCCTCAGAAATGACTGAAGCAAATTGAACCAAACTTTACAGGAATGATGTATAGAAGGTCCTTTACATAGATTGCCAAAATTTTTCTGATCTGCCATAAAACATGGCTGCCAGCGGAGAACATTGTTTCACATTGGACCCTATGGGAAGAGCTAGTAATAGATGTGATTTTAATCAGATTGAAAAAACTGAATGGTACATATAGTTCTACAGTGATTTCCTTAGCCATTCTGTCTGATATAAACAGTGCATTTGTTAATCACTGGAATACAAATTTGCTTTAAAAGCATTTTAGTCAGGTGAGCGATACAGGCTCAGCCACACTGAGCCTCTGGTAAATTACAACATGTACATCAGAATTGGAACAATGTTTTATGTAAATGGTAGGAAGTATCGCAGTTATTGGAACCGTAGTAGTGGTGGAACAACATGGACATGTGCTGTCTGCTGAAAATGTATATATATGGGGTTTTTCTTATTTATTTCATTGAAAACATTACGGTTTTAAATACCTGGCAATTTATTTCCTTTTACTAAAAGTAAAAAAAAAAAACTCTTCTCTTAGGAAAATGACCAGAAAAAAATATAATTTCCTATCATGCTCGCACTCCTAATCCTGTGAAATTTGTGTGAATTTATTTATGAAATCTAGTGACGTGTTCCTTGAAATTGAGAAGAAAACGCTTGTTTTACAAATAGCATAATACTTTTTGGTGGCAGAGTGATCTAAGGTTCGACTCCCGTTTGGACAGATCTTATACATAGTCTGAGGCAGTATGTCGATTCTTGCCGAAGATGGTGATGATCTCCGTGTAATCATGTTCCCAAATATAAGTCGAACAATCTTGATGGAACATAAAACACCATTACTCCACTCCGATAACGGATAATCTGAGCTTATAAATATTCAACAAATATCCTCAGATCGCTATGACTTCAAAAATAAAGAACCGAATGATCATAATGTGTACAATAATTAAAATTAAAATTTTTTATTCAGATTATAAATCTTCTTTGAAAAGTAATAAAGTTGAAAATAATCATCATCCACTCACCTACGCACCCTCACACGCTCCCGTGCGCTCAGCGCGCACACACACACACACAATCACTGCGGCTGGCAAACAGTGACAAGGCGCAAGTTTCACAATGATTCCTTCTTAAATTGGACATTTTCCCCCAATAACTGGATGTGTATAGTAAATTTAAGGAAAATCTTAGCCAACGGCAAGTAAACTGACAAACTTCCCGTCGATTCGAACCTTAGTTTTTGAACATATGGTCTTAATTAGCTCACCTGGCCATAGGCCATGTGAGCTTTTATCATGACTTTGTATGTGCCTGTCGTTTGCCTGTAAACTTCTTAAAAAGAATTCTTCGCTGAAACTCAGTGATAAATGAATTTGCTTGAAACTTTGTAGCATGTAACTTTGTAGCATGTTTGCTACAAAGATTTCTCATTCCTCATCCGCCAAGAGCAAGGCCGTCAAATTGGAATTTGAAGTTTTCAGTTGAGCTTCCCTATGTTTGACAATGTTTCCTCAGGATTTGACATTTGCTACATTGGTAACAACAGCATTTTAAAATCAGAGCCTGTGAAAAAATCAGTCTTCTCAAAAATGGAAAGTATTTATAAAAGTTTGCAGCTGAACAAAATATACTTTGTAAAATCTTACGCAAGGCATATATTGTAAATATTGAATAAATTACAAGATGCACACCACATACACTAAAGACAACCACTAAACAAAAATTGTAGAAAGCTTATGACAATTTTAAAATAAAACTGAAGTTTTTAAACTGAATAAAACTTGTCTTGCCACAACCAACGATAGAACTAAATACAGATGTACAGGAGACAAGAAAATTGCATGTATTATGCAACATCTGATTCTTAAGTTTTCAGCCGTGCAGAATATATGCCTACTTTGAAAACACTTCTCTGAAAAAAAACATGGGAAGAATAATACATATTGAAAAAAATGAGACTCAGTGCAATCTTGACTTGTTCTTAAAAACTGACACATTTATAACATCCATCATGATGATAGGTAATTAGCAATTGTAAAAGATGCTTGCATTTTGTTCTCGCTCTCTGTTCGATGGGCACCTTCGGTGCTTTGATTTATTATAAGACCTGTTTAACGTAAATATAATTGAGAACCTCGTGGTTTTCTTACCCGCAAAAGGCATTTTTCTCAAAATTACCATTTTTTAACAGTCTCGGACTTTTTTACTTCAATTTTGTAAGACTATTTTGGCATAACCTGGAACAAATGTTAAGGTGCTTCTTTCTAATGCATAGGTCAATGTGTTTATGCTTGATATTCCCTGCAAGATAGCAAAAATCCATTTTTGCCACATTTTGTTTTAACAGATAACACGTTTTTTAAGTGACTCTCGCTTCAAAACTTCAAAATTCGCAGGAACCTTGAAATTTCTTTAGATGTTTGGGAAGTGCTAACAAAAATAGTCTACCCGGTGTAAGGAATTTTTGTAACCCATGGAAAAATGTCCATGTTCTGTTTTTTTAGACAGCAAGGAAGTAAAAATGCATTCCTCTATGCATTGTTATGTTTGAATTAAATTCCCCCAGAATTCAAAATGGCGGACACATGCAAATTGGTAACCGTACAAATTTTGCCACATGCCCCTCATAGCGACGGTCCGGTCTGCAAAACTCTACCTGTCTACTTTCTCTCTATCCAAAATGACAAACAGCGATCAGGTACAATTATAAAACTTTATTAAATTTAATTACTGATCGTCTTTTTCATATATATATGGAATATTATTTTCTGCCGACTTTTACTTAGGATTAGGAATACATGGTTTGGTACGTTGTTTCTTTTTCAAAAACACCACCTGTCGGACTATGCATCAAACAACACCCCCACCCCCCTCCCCCGGGGGATTTTCAGTTATATTCATAGTGTTGCCACAGCACCATTTTCCCAACTATGCTGTACAGCAGCATGGCAGTGCTATGTTTGAAATTTTAAACATAAAATTTAGAACTCGGGTCATTAAACATTTTGACAGGTTTTTCTATAAAACTTTTAATTTGCAAAATATAATGTTTGATGGCCACTGTTACTTAAAAAGCAAAAAAAATAAATGATCATAACAGCCATATTTATGTACCAATTTTGTCAGAATTTTTAACATAGGAAATAAAACTTTGGGTATTAAACCTATATAATAGATTTTTCTGTTAAATTTTTAGTTTTCCTAATATTTATGAAATATGCAAATAGGTGTATTTATAGCCTATTCTTTATTTTGTTGTGGTTTTTGATCTATTAAATGGCCAACCATCCCACTTTAACAAACAGTGTTCCATAAAGCATGTTTCACCTGTATGAAATTCACTGATGTTTACCTTTGGGGGGTAAAAGTGTTCTTTGAACACCTTGTACTAAAATGGTTAATTATCTGGAAAACTATTAACATTTTGAATAGGCATACATATTGGAATATTGTTAGTATTTATACAATAATCATTTTGATATATATATGAAGGTCATGTATTCAGAGGTCAAGTTCATAGGTGCAAAGAATACTAAAATTGTTAATTTCCTGCAAAATCTTTAAATATTGACTATTTGTAAAGATGTTGAGATTAGGTTTTCAGAGTTTATGGGTTTAAAAATAATTTATTTACCTAGTCGTTATTTATCAGGTGAGGGTATTGAGGCCCAATGGGATTCATGTTAATTTCTAAGTGCAAGAAAAAATTATTAAATTTAATGTGTTGACCCCAATGGGTATAGGTTGATCATTTATGCTGCGAAGATGGTCACCAGGTGACACTTCATAGCTTCTAAAGTAAGGTGTAAATCTATCCTGAAATTTTGACATGTCAAGGTCCATATACAACATATCAAAAATTCAATGTATGTTTTCAGGCGATTTGTATAGAACAACCTTAAATAGTTACATTGTTAAACATCTTCTTTTCATAAGCTAAAAAGCCTAAACACTTCCAGCTTCATATATAGAATAAGTGCTTGAAGGTCTACCAAATTTGCATAGCTGCTTGACCTTGACCTTCATTCAAGGTCACAGTGACCTGAAATAGTAAAATCTGTAATCAATGAACCAAAAGGCCTTGAAGTGTAAAACCTCAAATATAGCAAGTTGTGACGCTTTATTAAGTTTCTGAAACTGGTTGACTTTAACTCACATTTAAGGTCATAGTGACCTGTTATTTACAAAACATGTTTCAAGGTCATGGATAAATAACAACATTTTGATGCAAGAATGAAGGTCATGGGCTCAAATAGTCAAGGCTAAAGATGTAAACAAATACTGAAATGCTTAATTATCTCAAAAACTATGGTTTATTTATGTAGGAATATTGTAGGCATTGGACTAATGATAATTTTTAGCTCACCTGACCTAAGGTCATGTGAGCTTATGGCATAGTACAGCCTGTGTATGTGCGTGCATGTGTGTTTGGTGTGTGTGTATCGTTAACACATATTTTTTTACTTCTCCGCCGAAACTACTGGATAGATTTCAATGAAACTTGGTCAGAAGTATTTATAGGTTAGGGCAATTTAGATTTGTCAGTGGAATTGCCATAGCTATCATAACTAGGTCAAGGTCACCCCAAGGGTCCAAAAATCTTAAAATATCTTCTCCAAAAGTGACAATTGGAGAAAGAATCTGATGTGATATTTGGTTTCTCTAGGGTTTTAAGCCTATAGTTAGTTCAGTTTGTGAAAATCAGACAAAAAAATAGGTTATGCATTTTTGCATTTAATTAAGGTATTGATACAACGATCATTTTGATGTATAAAAAGGTCATGGGTCTAAAAGTCAAGGTCACAGTATGAAAACAATACCAAAATGGTTAATTATCTCGAAAACTATTTAAGTTTTTGTATAGGCATGTATATAAGAATATTGTTGGTATTGATGCAATGATCATTTTGATATATATTTTAAGGTCATGGGTTTAAAGGTCAAAGTCATAGATGCAAAAGAATACTGAAATCGTTAATTATCTTGAAAACTATTAACATTTTGTATAGGTATGTATATTACAATGTTCTAGGTATTGATACAAGGATCAGTTTGATGTATAGAAAAGATCATGGGTTCAAAGGTCAAGGTCACATGCAAAACAATGCCGAAATTATTCATTTTCTTGTAAACTATAAACTTTTTGTATAGACATGTATATTAGAATATTGTTAGTATTGATGTAACAAACATTTTGATATAAAGATTAAGATCATAGGTTAAAAAGTCAAGGTCACAGATGCATGGTTGATTATCTTGAAAACTATTAACATTTTGTATAGGCATGTTGTCCCCGATTGATGAGTTAAATTGGATGCACATGATATACACATGCATATCAGAAAAATAAAACAAAAATGTAATAAAATAAATATAAATGAATCTTGTTATCTTGAAATCGGTATCTCCACTTTTCTGGATAAGTCAAAAAAATTTTAAAGTCAGGAAAAAGTTTATTTAACCAAATTAAGTACGGCTATCTTTAACTCGGATATCCCTAATTTTCATATATATCGACAAGTCGAACTAATTTTTAGGTCCCCTTGGAACCTAATAGTGAAAATAGTGTTCATTAACTCAAACTAAACATTTTCAGTCCACTTGTATTAACATCCTTAAGTCCTATGAATTCATAAATTAACAAAAACCGTGTTTTGATAATATTTAATTTTATTTAACTACAGTCTGGAGCTTGGCACGTTCCTGTCATAAATAACTATGATTTTATCTCAAACTGACCTCATGACTTCAGTTAAAAATTGTCATTGCACAAACAAACAATTATACAGATTGCAAAGCCATTGGCTTAATTACTGACAAGCTAAACATGACTCCCCTCAGTTGAAGACGGGAAGTGTGGGGGAGATTATAAGAATCCATTATGAGTATTCATGTAGGATAGGGAAATCTCACCGGAGGGGTTGAACATTTCTGGTCAGAGACTCAGCAAGCCTCGTCTCTGACTGAAATTTTCAACCCCTCAGGTGAGATTTCGCTATCCTTCATGGATAAACTCATAATAAATTGTTTTTCTCCCATTTAATGCCAAGATTTGACTTCAAATTTGATTTACATAGACATCAATGCCATGATGGAAAAAATTAACTTTGTTACTTAACATTCTACTTTAAAATAAATATCACCATCAGGAAGAACATACTTGATTTTGGTTTATACAAAATGTATAAACTACAAAACAAAGTTATTTATTCTAAATTCTTAGAATGAATATTTGAAACGCACTCAAAATTTCTAAATTTTGAAGACTTCGGTGTCCTATTCCCGCAAAATGATGTCATGTCCCCCATATGATGACATCATGTGATTGTCTTTTGATTATGACGCCACCAAAGGTAGTTTCAGCGCTCATTTGCACGTGCGACTCATAGAGGATAGAAATATCCACCATGGCTATCTTCAATGGAATATTTTAATATTACATGGATTGTCATGGGAGAATATAACATCTATAGCATAACCGAAATATAGACAAGACAGGATGACTTTTTTGTCAGCAAAATAGAAAAAAAATATCACAGAAAGATCTAAAACTAACAGATCTTAATAAGATAAAGAAAACCACACATAAAACGGTCAATGTTAAAGAGTTGATAAACATGGGAGAAAAAATGAAGTAACTTATGGTCAACAAAAGTATGACCCCCCACCACCCCCACCACCCCCTTGACTGCCTACCCCAACTTGGTTTATTTTGAACTTTGGATAAGTTGAACTATTTTCATTTTCAACTGTATTACATTTCTGACAGGGTGACTACATATTGTAACCTCTCTTAAAGCAATATCAGCTTTGAGCAAACAATGCTTTCTTGAAGTGACAATATTTATATAATACCAATTATAAAACCTTATAAACCAATATGTAATACAATTACTGAAGTGTGATGAATGCATGTTTATGTTTATTATACTTTTTTGCAGGAACATGGCAACCATTCAATCCAGAAACTGTAAGATTAATGATTGGTAAGTTATATACTAAATGTTAATGTTCACATTTCTCCATTTGTAGCTCACCTGATCGATTCAATGGTCATGTGAACTTATGGTATTGCAAAACTGTGTAAGAGTGTGTGTATGTGTGCTTGCATTGTTAACGAACAATTTTTCCACATCTCTAAAACTACTGGACATATTTCAATGATATTTGGTCAGCTGTATGTGTCATTGCAAGTTGCCACCAAAATCAGGGTGACTCAAGTGTGCAAAACTTGCTCAGATGAGCTATTGTGATGGTTCAGATTTTCAGATTTGCACAAATGAAGAAAATATGTTCCCTTGGGGTCCTATAAGGGGGAAATAGTGAAAATCTCCTCTGAACATACAAGAGATATAGCTTGGACATGTCATGTATAACATACTTTGGACACCCAGTTTTAGATTTGCACAAATTTTAGCTGTGGTACACAAAATGGGAAAATACTAAGGAACTTTAGGGGGAAATACTTAAAATACTATTTTTGTCAATTTAGACTTATACCTGAATTATGACCCCCACAAAAATTTAAACTTGTACCTGAATTATGATGCCAACGAAAACAACTCCACATACAGATATATAGATGACGTTATGTCTCTTAACAATCCTAAATTTGGAGACTGTGTGAATGCCATCTATCCTAGCGAGCTTGAAATAAAAGATACAACCTGAATAATGAGGCCCACATGTATTTGTTTCCCAATTGATACCCTATGGGTAGAGCTTGTCCCACTACAGGAACTTTATACAACGAAGCAAGCTGCTTAGAAATAAATTGTTGACCCAGGAATATTGCAAGCCTAGGCTATCAGGGCCCTCAGAAAGTTTTATGGTCATCATCACAGTATTGTTGATTAGTTTGATGTCTCAGTTTGCAGGATTGCCTTGGATATATTTGATGCCCCATAGTTCCATGTTCCTTTCACTCAATTTTGATTACACACATTGCGGATGTAGCTAGCTAAACAGGAAGTGTTTGCCCTATCGGAGCACCCTGCCTCATTTCTCTGGTGGAAGTTCACTTGTTTAACCTAACTTTTGATTTTGGTCCAAGCACTACTGATGAGGAATGGTATTCCGAAACAGCGGTCTAGTGCTGTAAAATTAAAACTGGTAAAATATGTAATTTAAACCCCTGAGCTGATATCTCTGCTGGTGGCTGGTGCCCCAAGGATTACACAAACTCGGTAGGCAATAATTGTGTATTGTGTAAGGGCATCTAGTTTCAGATTTGCACAAATCGTAACTGTAGGGGACAAAATGGGGAAATGGCAAGGTACTGAAGGGGGAAATTGCTAAAATTAATGTTTTATCAATATATCTTAAAAACTATCAACTTTTTGTATAGGCATGTATATTAGAATATTGTAAGCATTTGCGCAACCATCATTTTGATATATAAATGAAGGTCATAGGTTCAAAGGTCAAGGTCATAGATGCGAATGAATACCAAAATGGTTAATTATCTCAAAAACTATAAACTTTTTGTAAAGGCATGTATATTAGAATATTGTAGGTATTGGCCTAACGAACATTTTGATATATAGATGTTTAAGCTGTTTATAAATAATATATTGTAGCTAAACTTCTGATATGTTATATGTAACATTCTAAGGACAAGTTATGATTCAATTTGCAAAAATCCTTGCATATAATTGGCCCTTACTGCTGAAAATTTGGACATTCTCCTTAATTAATGTTATTGACCATTGAACATCTGCATGAGATATGTACTCAGCCTCAGGTGAGTGTTAAAGCCCATGGGCCTCTTGTTAATATATTTTGAAACCAATTAACATTTTGTATAGGCATATAATTATATTAGAATATTGTAGTATTGATATAACAATTCTTGTTATGTATAGATGAAAGACATAGGTCAAAGGTTAAGGTCACAGAGACATAAAAATACCAAAATACCAAAAAGGCTCATTATCTGGAAACTAAATTCACTTAATTTGCTTGTTTCAGGAATGTTTGACCGTGACAATTCAGGAACAATAAATTTTCAAGAATTCCAAGCATTATGGAAATATGTAACAGATTGGCAGAACTGCTTTAGAGGATATGACAGGGATAACTCAGGTTCCATTGACAGAAATGAGTTGAAAACAGCTTTAACTGGATTTGGTAAAATTTTTATATTCATGTTATGTTGATTTCCCCCATTTGGTATTGCTGCTTTTAAGGTTACCTGGCATAAGGTCATTTGTGAGAGATACTATGTTTTGTACTATAAAATGATATATATAATCATGTTCAGCATATCACATATCACAAAATGTATCAGGGTTGAGGTTGAGTGGGAGTATATACTATCTTTAAGGTAGCGACAGACAGCTGTCACATGACTTTTAAACAATATGTTGATTAAGATATCAAAGTTGGGAAATGGAATGAACCTGATTTAGATAGCGATCACACGATTTGAAATCCTACTGAAACTAATGACTATTTGGAGTTCACTGACGTAATAAAAACAGAAACAAGAGATGGAAATACTACTCGCGTGAGATTTTATTCCAAAAAATAGTGTTTTTCTTAACCAAAAATAAATCCAGATGTCGATTGAAGTGTACAGTATGTAGATTTATTACACTTCCATGTCGTCCGAGAGAAAAGAACCTTCACTCTGTTTCCAACATTGCCAAGTCTTACTACGGTAGCCTTATAACTATGAAATTGAATAAAAATAAAGTACCATGTGGCAACATCGTCATTAGCTACTGCTGTTTTATGAAAAGTGACCTGGTCTTGCTGCTTGTCATGAGTGGATGAGAATGTTTCACCCTTCAAGTTGTTGATATGTCAATCGACAAGATTGTTATGATCTTGCACAAATATACATGATATACCAATAAACTTTTCTTTCAAAACATCTTTTCTGACATCACGCTTGTCACTTCGTCGTAAATCCAAATGAATCTCTGAAATATTTGTCTGCAAGATGATCATTGTTTTGAATAAAGCTGTATTGACAACTTGAGAGTGATGTAACGAAATGTATACATTTGTGTAGTACTTGACGGAGGCGCATTTGGGGAGCTTGCTTCAATAATATTTACAATACTTAATGTAATGTTTCAAAGTTAAATTTGATACTGCTTTTATTGAACTGAAAATATACATTATGCTATTTTAATTTTTATCTTTGTTTATGTGTAATATTTATACTTTGCCTTTTTGTATGGCGTTCACGGCGGGCTTCTTTACTTTGAAGTAGTATAAAATAGTACACATCAGAAATAGTACCCCTGGAAAATGAACATGAAAGGAAGATATCTGTTTTATCGTGAGATATGTATTCTGAGACGGGTAAAGCATTTGGTTACATATTCACATTTGGAATAAATTTTCGAAATCTATTAAAATATTGTGGCGAGATGCATCCAATAATTTGTGCAGTCTGGCGAACTGATCTCATAAATATACAATAAAAAGTAGTCCATGAAGTTTGCATCCTACGATGTAAATTCAAATTTTTTTATGAAATAAACAACAATAGCTGGTGAATTTAAATTATTTTGAAGAGAATGATGGTGTTGAGGTAATTCTGTCACATTTTAAAACTGATTTATCGATTAGATTATTATTTTCTGAATTTTTACTTAGCAATACATGGTTTGGTTCATTGTTTCTTTTTAAAAAAAAAAAAAAAAACATCAGTCGGACTATGCATCGATCGACCACCCCCCCACCCCCCTTCCCAGGGGGATTTTCGGTTATATTCTATCTTGCCACAACACCATTTTCCCAACTACGCCGAACAGCAGCACGGCAGTGCTATGTTTTGATATTATTGATACTACAACAGGCCTCCCTGTAGTGTTCATTCATTAAAATCCCAAAATTGATCATGTATTTATGATTTATTCAAACTAATGCGTCAGGATGTACAGGAACCTTAACTGATAATTATTTTTAAAAAAATAAATGAATGACATGCGATAACTTTGATAAATAAACACATAAGGAGTCTTTCATGTCAATGTACTATGTAGGCAACGTCTCTTCTTCGAAAGAAAAATATACTGTCTCAGATTTCCTGCTTTTTGCACTTTTTCCGTCACAATAACGGCATTTACTCAAAAGTTAGTCACAAAAGTTACCTTCATTTTCATATATGATATGCACCTCTATGTATTCTTTCAAATGCATTTTTAGCTCACCTGACCGAAGGTCATGTGAGCTTATGGCATAGCGCAGCGTGTGTATGTGCGTGTGTGCGTGTGTGCGTGCGTGTGTGCGTCGTTAACACCTATTTTCGACTTCTCCTCTGAAACTAGTGGACAGTTTTTAATGAAACTTTGTCAGAAGTATATATGGGCCGGTGCAATTCAGATTTGTTCGTGGCGTTGCTATGGCTACCATAACTAGGTCAAGGTGACTTAGGGGTTCAAAAATCTTAAAAATCTTCTTCTCCGAAAGTACTGATTGGAAAAAAAATCTGATGTGATATTTGGCTTCTCTAGGGTCTTAAGCCTATAGTTTGTTCATTTTGTGAAATTCGGATAAAAAATAGGTTACGCGTTTTTGCGTTTAATTTTAAAAAAATCGTAAAATAGCTTCAAATTGTTATAACTTGACTATTTGACCAGATAATGACATGGGGTTTTCAGTTTTGACATCTTCTTGTTAGTATCTTCAAAATGAGGTCAAGGTCAATTGTGAAGGTCGTGACCTAATTTTTTTTACCTTTGATTATAATTATTATCTCGAAAACTATAAACTTTTTGTATAGGCGTGTATATTAGAATGTTGTAGGTATCGATACAACGATCATTTTGATGTATAGAAAAAGGTCATGGGTTCAAAGGTCAAGGTTACAGATGCGAAACAATACCGAAATGGTTAATTATCTCGAAAACTATAAACATTTTGTGTAGGCTTGTATATTAGAATGTTGTAGGTATTGATACAACGATCATTTTGATGTATAGAAAAAGGTCATAGGTTCAAAGGTCAAGGTCACAGATGAGAAACAATACCGAAATGGTTAATTATTTCGAAAACTATAAACATTTTGTATAGGCTTGTATATTAGAATGTTGTAGGTATTGATACAACGATCATTTTGATGTATAGAAAAAGGTCATGGGTTCAAAGGTCAAGGTCACAGATGTGAAACAATACTGAAATGGTTAATTATCTCAAAATCTATAAACGTTTTGTATAGGCATGTATATTAGAATGTTGTAGGTATTGATACAACAATCATTTTGATGTATAGAGAAAGGTCATGGGTTCAAAGGTCAAGGTCACATATGCGAAACAATACAGAAATGTTTTATTATCTCGAAAACTATAAAGTTTTTGTATGGGCATGTATATTAGAATATTGTAGGTATCGATACAACGATCATTTTGATGTATAGAAAAAGGTCGGGTTCAAAGGTCAAGGTCACAGATGTGAAACAATACTGAAATGGTTAATTATCTTGAAAACTATTAACTTTTTGTATAGTCATGTATATTAGAATGTTGTAGGTATTGATACAATGGTTATCATGATGTAAAGAAAAAAGTCATTGGGGTTTAGTATTTATGTTTTCTTTAAATCTATCAGCTAGCCATTAGTTATCAGGTGAGCGTATCAGGACCATGGGCCTCTTGTTATAGTTTTTGATTATTTTGTTGAGGATTATAAGAGATCATAGATAAAGAGTACAAAAAAGCAAAAATTATCCATTACCTCTGATTATAATTATTATCTCGAAAACTATAAACTTTTTGTATAGGCATGTATATTAGAATGTTGTAGGTATTGATACAACGATCATTTTGATGTATAGAAAAAGGTCATGGGTTCAAAGGTCAAGGTCACAGATGCGAAACAATACCCAAATGGTTAATTATCTCGAAAACTATAAACTTTTTGTATAGGCATGTATATTAGAATGTTGTAAGTATTGATACAACGAACATTTTGATGTATAGAAATAGGTCATGGGTTCAAAGGTCGAGGTCACAGATGCGAAACAACACCTATATGGTTAATTATCTCGAAAACTATAAACTTTTTGTATAGGCATGTATATTAGAATGTTGTAGGTATTGATGCGACGATCATTTTGATGTATAGAAAAAGGTCATGGGTTCAAAGGTCAAGGTCACAGATGCTAACCAATACAGAAATGGTTATTTATCTCGAAAACTATAAACTTTTTGTATAGGCATATATATTAGAATGTTGTAGGTATTGATACAACGATAATTTTGATGTATAGAAAAAGGTCATGGGTTCAAAGGTCAAGGTCACAGATGCAAAACAATACCCAAATGGTTAATTATCTCGAAAACTATAAACTTTTTGTATAGGCATGTATATTAGAATGTTGTAGGTATTGATACGACGATCATTTTGATGTATAGAAAAAGGTCATGGGTTCAAAGGTCAACGTCACAGATGCAAATCAATACTGAAATGGTTAATTATCTCGAAAACTATAAACTTTTTGTATAGGCATGTATATTAGAATGTTGTAGGTATTGATACAACGATAATTTTGATGTATAGAAAAAGGTCATGGGTTCAAATGTCAAGGTCACAGATGCGAACCAATACTGAAATGGTTATCTCGAAAACTATAAACTTTTTGTATAGGCATGTATATTAGAATGTTGTAGGTATTGATACAACGATCATTTTGATGTATAGAAAAAGGTCATGGGTTCAAAGGTCAAGGTCACAGATGCGAAACAATACAGAAATGGTTAATTATCTCGAAAACTATAAACTTTTTGTATAGGCATGTATAGTAGAACGTTGTAGGTATTGATACGACGATCATTTTGATGTTAATAAACGGTCATGGTTTCAAAGGTCAAGGTCACAGATGCAAATCAATACTGAAATGGTTAATTATCTCGAAAACTATAAACTTTTTGTATAGGCATGTATATTAGAATGTTGTAGGCATTGATACAACGATCATTTTGATGTATAGAAAAAGGTCATGGGTTCAAAGGTCAAGGTCACAGATGCGAAACAATACAGAAATGGTTAATTATCTCGAAAACTATCAACTTTTTGTATAGGCATGTATATTAGAATGTTGTAGGTATTGATGCAACGATCATTTTGATGTATAGTAAATGGTCATGGGTTCAAAGGTCAAGGTCACAGATGCAAATCAATACTGAAATGGTTAATTATCTTGAAAACTAAACTTTTTGTATAGGCATGTATATTAGAATGTTGTAGGTATTGATACAACAATCATTTCGATGTATAGAAAAAGGTCATGGGTTTAAAGGTCAAGGTCACAGATGTAAAACAATACTGAAATGGTTAATTATCTTGAAAACTATAAACGTTTTGTATAGGCATATATATTAGAATGTTGTAGGTATTGATACAATGATCATTTTGATGTAAAGAAAAAAGTCATTGGGGTTTAGTATTTACGTTTACTTTAAATCTATCAGCTAGCCATTAGTTATCAGGTGAGCGTATAAGGCCCATGGGCCTCTTGTTTATGAAACTTGTCGATTCAATTGCCATTTATTTCTATTATTACAATTGATGGTTTAATTTGAAACCTAATTCCTCAGACTTAATTTAAACAAAAATGACATATTTCATTCACTATTTGCATAAAGTTATAACTGTTTATATCAAGTGGCTGCAGGGCCATTAGAACAAGACAGGGGAAACAACTTTCAAGGGGAATAACTCTTTTTTATCTCTCAAAGTGAACTTAATTTTTTTAATGTGATTCAGGTCATTATTATCTTTTCCTCCAAAATTACATGGCTAAATTGATGAAATTTGGTAATTATCATGCCTGGGTAACAGACCTTCAGATTTTTCTTTGGGGTTTAGCCATGCCAAACAGATGACTGCTGTTACTAAAAGTAGCCAAAACACAAAAAAAAAAAAAAATTATTCTCTGAAACCAAAACATGTAGGCAAATTTTGACTGGATATTTGGATTCAGGATAGCTGGGAACATCAAATACTGTTTTTCATGAAAATTGGACAAAAAATGGGTTACATTTTTTTGTGTAAAATTTTGTAATTTGTAAATTTAGACAATTACTGTTATAACTCAACAACCACTGAAGATGCTACTAATACTTTATCTCATGTAAAAAGTATAAAAGCCTTTGATTTTTCTACTCTACACACCACTATCCCTCATTCTAAATTGAAAGAAATTATTCACTTTTCATTCTTTTACAACAACGGTAAGCCAAGATACAAATATCTGGTGTTGAAGAGGGATTCTGGTTATTTTGTCAAGCATCATACGGAAAGTATACTGAAGATACCCTCAATAAAATGTTGGAGTTTTTAATAGATAACATATTTGTTGTGTTTGATGATATAAATTTCCAGCAAACAATCGATATACCAATGATTTGTTTCTTTATTCTTATAAAGCAGAATTTATCATGTTAATGTCATCTATCCTAGTGAGCTTAAAATGAAAGATACAACTGATTCTTCAAGTTCTGCTTTATATTTAGACTTAAACCTGAATTTTGAAGCCCACTTTATGACAAATGTGATGAATGATGTCTCTGTGTCCAGGATTGCCCTGGATATATTTGACATCCCATAGTTCCATGTTCCTTTCACACAATTTTGATTACAAATGTGTCGGATGTAGCTAGCTAAACAGGAGGTGCTTACCTTTCTGGAGCACTCGGTCTCACTTCCCTGGTAGGAGTTTATGTGTCTAGCTCGACTTGTCAGTTCCAAAGTTTTTACTTTGCTTCTGGATTGTGATTCGGACATGGATCAGTATGTTTGTTTTTGTACAGCGTGAACAAAGTGAACGCGTACATTGGTATCGCTTTCTTCCAAGATATCGAGCTTCTTTGCTATGAAATTATAATATATGAGTACACCTGGAAATAGTGCGCCTGGTAAATGAGCGTGAAAGAAGTATATCTGTTTTATCGTGAGATATGTATTCTGAGACGGGTAATGCATTTGGTTACATATGCACATTTGGAATAAATTTTCGGAATACATTTCAGAATCTAGTAAAATATTGCGACGGGATGCATCTAATAATTTCTGCAATTTGGCGAACTGATCTCATGTTTACAATAAAAAGTAGTTCAAGAAGTTTGCGTCCTACGATGTAAAATCATAACTTTTTAAGAAATGAACAGCAACGGCAGGTTGTTTAATTAATTCTTCGTGAAATCTACGGAAATTTAAATTTATTTTGAAGGTTATGATAACGTATTTTGATGTTGAGGCAATTGTGTCATATTTTAAAATGTTTATCGATTAGAGTTTACTTTCGTGAAAGGGAGATAATTTGTACAGTGTTGTATGCAAATTTTGAATACAGTCGTTTTACCAGTTCCGAACAGGGTTTCATATAAGCGCTGCTGCAGACGTCATCCACAAGCAGAGGAAATAAAATTTATGTGGTGTAATAATACAAATGTTTACTGATTCCAAAATATCGACACCTGTCCTCAAAAACACGTGGTAGTATGTTTTCTTGAAAAAAGCATTTCCGTGATCACGATTTGTTTACATCGTTAAACTAGGTCACCAACAATCTGTCGTACATTTAGGAAGCGGTTGAAGAAACAGCAAATTGAGAAAGTTATTTTGCGATTCCTTTAATTGAACGGGATTGAAATTTTAGATTATTCGGTAGTAAAAATTCGAAACTGGTAAAACAACTAAATGATCCAGTTATGCATACAACCGCTAGAATGTACATAGCGACGGTAGGATCTGCAAAACTCTACTTTCTCTCTATCCGAAATGACAAAACGATCGGGTACAACTTTTTTAAATTTCAATTACCGATTGTCTTTTTCATATATTTATGAAATTAATTTTTTCTACCATTTAATTCAGCAATACATGGTTTGGTACATAAAAATTTGTTTCTTTTTCAAAAAAAAAACAAAAAAACCATCCGTCGGACTATATATGCATAGATCGACGACACCCTAATCCCCCCCCCCCCCCCCCAAATTTTCGGTTATATTCTGTCTTGCCACAACACAATTTTCCCAACTACGCTGTACAACAGCACGACAGTGCTATGTTTTTTATTAGCTCACCTGAGCCAAAGGCTCAGATGAGCTATTGCAATCTATCACCGTCCGTCGTGCGTCGTCCGTCGTGCGTAAACTTTACATTTCAATCTTCTCCTCCAAAACTACTGGGCCAAATTTGATGAAACTTGGTGATGATCATGCCTGGGTAACAGCCTTTCAAAATTGTGTTCGGGGTTTGGCCACGCCCAACAAGATGGCCGCCATTACTAAAAATAGCAAAAAGACAAAAAAATCTTCTTCTCTGAAACCAAAAGGCACAGGCAAATTTTGATTAGATATTTGGATTCAGCATACCTGGGACCATTAAAATTGTGTGTGGATGAAAAATAGGTTACGCGTTTTTGTACAGCGTGAACAAAGTGAACGTGTACTTTGCTATCGCTTTCTTCCAAGATATTGAGCTTCTTTGCTATGAAATTATAAGATATGAGTACACCTGGAAATAGTGCGCCTGGTAAATGAGCGTGAAAGAAGTATATCTGTTTTATCGTGAGATATGTATTCTGAGACGGGTAATGCATTTGGTTACATATGCACATTTGGAATAAATTTTCGGAATACATTTCGGAATCTAGTAAAATATTGCGACGGGATGCATCTAATAATTTCTGCAATTTGGCGAACTGATCTCATGTTTACAATAAAAAGTAGTTCGAGAAGTTTGCGTCCTACGATGTAAAATCATAACTTTTTATGAAATAAACAGCAACGGCAGGTTGTTTAATTAATTCTTCATGAAATCTACGGAAATTTAAATTTATTTTGAAGGTTATGATAACGTATTTTGATGTTGAGGCAATTGTGTCATATTTTAAAATGTTTATCGATTAGATTTTACTTTCGTGAAAGGGAGATAATTCGTACAGTGTTGTATGCAAATTTTAAATACAGTCGTTTTACCAGTTCCGAACAGGGTTTCATATAAGCGCTGCTGCAGACGTCATCTACAAGCAGAGGAAATAAAATTTATGTGGTGTAATAATACAAATGTTTACTGATTCCAAAATATCGACACCTGTCCTCAAAAACACGTGGTAGTATGTTTTCTTGAAAAAAGCATTTTCGTGATCACGATTTGTTTACATCGTTAAACTAGGTCACCAACAATCTGTCGACCTGTCCTGCACATACATTTAGGAAGCGGTTGAAGTTTATATTATTTAAACAATTAATGCCCATACATTCAAGTAGAAGCAAATTTAGAAAGTTATTTTGCGATTCCTTTAATTGAACGGGATTGAAATTTTAGATTATTTGGTAGTAAAAATTCGGAACTGGTAAAACAACTGTACATACTTCACCATTAACATGAAACGGGTAATCAGCAGTTAATTAAAACCCAGATTAACAGCAAATGATCCAGTTACATACAACCGCTAGAATGTACCCCCTCATAGCGACGGTAGGATCTGCAATACTCTACTTTCTCTCTATCCGAAATGACAAAACGATCGGGTACAACTTTTTAAATTTTAATTACCGATTGTCTTTTTCATATATTTATGAAACTATTATTTTCTACCATTTAATTCAGCAATACATGGTTTGGTACATTGTTTCTTTTTCCAAAAAAAAAAAAAAAAAACCATCCGTCGGACTATGCATAGATCGACCGACCCCAGCCCCCTCCCCCCCCCCCCCCCCCCCCCCCCCCGAATTTTTGGTTATATTCTGTCTTGCCACAACACAATTTTCCCACCTACGCTGTACAACAGCATGACAGTGCTATGTTTTACGTAAAATTATGTAATTTTTAAAATGAGACATTTATTGTTATAACTCAATAACGGCTGAAGATAATTGTATGAAGTTTTCACTGTTGATCTTGTCTTGCTATTTTCTTCCAAAAGATGTCAAGGTCAAAGGTCAAGGTCATGTCCCTGTTTTTGACCTTTGATAAAAAATGCTATTTTTTAAACATTTCAGGTGATATTGGCATGGGATTTTCAATTTATTGTAGGTTTTGACATGACGATCATTTTGATACATAGATCAAGGTCATTGGTTCAAAGGTCAAGGTCAAAGTTGCAAAACTATTAACTTTTTGTATAGGCATCCATATCAGAATATTGTAGGTAATGGCACAATGGTAATTTTGATATATAAATGAAGGTCATGGGGTCAAAGGTCAAGGTCACACTGAAATGGTTTATTATCTGAAAACTATAAACTTTTTGTATAGGCATATATATTTGAATATCGTAGGTATTGGCCTAATGATCATTTTGATATATATGAAAGAAGGTAATGAGTTTAAAGGTTAAGGTCACAGATGCAAATGAATACTGAATTGGTTAATTATCTTGAAAACTATAAATATTTTGTATAGGCATGTATGTTAGAATATTGTAGGTATTTGGCTAATGATAATTTTGATATATGGATTAGGGTTATGGGTTCAAAGGTCAAGGTCACAGGTGAGCGTTAAGGCCCATGGGCCTCTTGTTAATTATCTGGAAAACTATAAACTTTTTGTATAGGCATGTATATTATAATTGTGTAGGTATTGCCCTAGCTATCATTTTGATATATAGAAGAAGAAGAAGAAAAAGAATGGGAAAATGGAAACGGAAAACCTCTTAAAATATAAAATAGATTTTCCATGCACTATTACATTTACATATAATTTACATATAATTTCAGAAAAGCTGTATCCCTTCCGTTTTGCCCATCATATCCAAAATTAAAAAAATGATATAGATGTGGGAGGTTTGGGTGTCTGGTCAAAGAATGTTCAAAATGCTCTAATGCATTTCTTAGCATAGCATACGCAATTGAACAGACTTAAAAAAAATTCTGCCGATAAATGTGGAATTTAAAATCAAATAGTGTTAAAACCATATTAAACATATTAAACAGATACAATTTAAACAACAATTATGAATAACAAAGGCAAATGCACTATACTATGTAGCCCTTTGTCCTTTAGCAAAACACTGACATGTTCCGATATATTTTATGAATTGACCTCATACTTTTAGTAGAATGTTGATGTATTGGTAGAATTTCATCTCGGCCTCTAGGTGGGGAAGGAAATGACATACAATGTCATCTGCATAATTGATTACGAAATTCACAATTATTTCAACGCCATGAAAATTGAAGTTTTGTGGTTTTGAATTCCCATGTGTTCTTGGAGCATTTCCATTATTCTTTACATGGCGGATAATGAAGCTTAAAACAATGTCTCTGATGACATACCGGATCTTAAATACTATCCTACAAATAACTGCAGGTTTTAAGTGAAATTATGGTACTGTTTTCAGTCTCTCTCCTCGTTTTGTTTGTTTTTTCTGGCTGTCTTATACTTCATACGAATGAATCCTATCATGCAAGCTTCCTGCTCCGGTAATTTAATTAAAATTATTAAAATAAAAAAAATTAAAATAAATTAAAATAATGTGAGTGGGATTCTAACTCCCAGAGCCTGTGTCTGATAAAAATTATTAATCCAAAGTCGTATCGATTACACCACACTGACCACATGTGTAGTGCAATGTTATACAATGTATAAAATTTGTTATGTCACCGTAAAGGCCAGTAACTCTTCATTTGTTTACATTCACAGACATGCTCATTACAATTGGTTGGGCTGAAAATTGTTACGGATAATTTAATTTAGATGCTACATCTTCAATGAAAAGCCATCTAAAATGGTCAGACACATTTTAATAAACATATTGTATGTCATTCGTCAAGTCAGATAAACCCGGGTGATACACACATAATCTCTCCAGGTCATCTCTGGATCTCTCCCAGTCTCTCTCTCTCTCTCTCTCTCTCTCTCTCTCTCTCTCTCTCTTATTTAGACAAAACTTGGGGAGATATTTGTATTTATTATAATTTTGTAGTATATTATTAATATTGATATAATGATTTATAAAATGTGACCAATATCAGATTCGAAATATTTTTAATACATTTGTCTCTATACTCAAAATGCATTGCCATACTGAGTGCTCTTCCACATCTCATCATCTGCTTTAAACGCGTATGAATGTTGTAAAAACATATGGGTGAATTAAATAACTCAACCTAATCTGTCTTGCCTTCAGTTGCCAAAATCACTCCGATAAAATCAGTTTTAACTTCAACTCGTTCTAAAACATCAAGTAAATTGTTGCACAAAACTTCTGTGTTTGTGACATAACTTCATCGCGATTTTTCTCAGTTGTGTCCAAGTTGTAGTTTTTCGCATGGAACGGCACATTTGATCATCAATCATGAGTGTGTTTAACAGTTCACACAAGTCCTACAAACATCTGTGAAAGTTACTGAAATATGCTGGGATATTTTCCTTCAACTTGTATGTAATATGCCAGTCACAACTTTCAAAATCCCCATATCTGTATGAATGGGTAGATTTCAATTTTCTTCTCTTTCACAGCATATTTGCAACTACGCTGTAGATCAGCACTGCAGTGCTATGTTTAAAATGATCACGATACCCTGTACGTTTTATAATCAGTTAAATGTCAAAATGGAAGGCTTTTTTCTGGGATCTCTGCAACATAATCAGTTAAAATTTGTCCTGATTTTAGATTTCAGTCACTAACTCCATTTCTCAGGATAGTCTCCAGTCTTGGAAGACAGATTTAATTTTCAAAATTCTTTGAAATATTAATTTTAGTTGTTTTTGTGTTTGAATCAACAAAATAAATTGACAAGAAAGAACAAAAAATCTAAACGAAAGAACTGAAAAAAAACGATGTTTGAAAACTTCCTATAAAATTTAATTTATCTTGTAAATCCTGCATTAAATTTATTTTACAGCGAATATCCAATTAAAGGTGTTGCCAGGAGTTTGATTAATGGTTTCTCTATTCCTTAATTTGTTTTCACTTAAAATCTTGATGGTGAAAAAGAAAAACATAAAGTTATTGTGCTTTGTTGAGTTCTTCTAATTTTAGAGCACCATTGGTATAGTACAACGATGCTGGCACTAAAATATTTTATTGTCATTGTTTGTAATATAGTATCAATGTTAATAAATAAACACAGAATAATGAAATTAGTATTTCCAGTAGACAGGTTTTTATATAGATGACTTAAAGGGAAGATACTTTTTTGCCCTAAATGATTTAGCATGCATTTCTTTGTATTTGATGAATGTAAGAAAAATACATTTTGAATATAGCACATCATATTGAAATATTGCATATATGTGAACATCATTTGATAGTCAATCATGAGTGGGTTTATTTATAATTTCATTTCCTTCAACTTGTATGTAATATGCCAGTCAGGTCTTTCAAAAACTCCATATCTGTATGAATGGGTAGATTTCAATTTTCTTCCCTTTCACAACATATTTGCAACTACACTGTAAATCAGCACTGCAGTGCTATGTTTGTGTAATTAATCTATTTTAATGGCAACCAATGCCATCTTGACCTGGCAGCTTACAAGTGTGTAAGTGAACTGTATCATCAACTCTATTGATATATTGGCCTACCATCTCTTTCTTTCTCTCTGTTTCTTGCAATTAACCACGTATCCCAGGGTTTACAAGTGTCACATCATTAGCTCACCTGGCCTAAAGGCCATGTGAGCCTTTGCCATCACTTGGCGTCCGTCCGTCTGTCCGTCCGTCAGTCCGTCCATCCGTAAACTTTTCACATTTTGGCTATCTCCTCTGAAACCCCTGAACCAATTTTAACCAAACTTTTAGAAGGTCCTTTACATAGATTGTCAAAATTTTTCTGATCTGCCAAAAAACATGACTGCCAGTGCAGAAAATAGTTTAACATTGGACCCTATGGGAAAAACGCATTTTTGGCTATCTCCTCAGAAATGACTGAAGTGAATTTAACTAAACTTTACAGAAATGATGTATAGAAGGTCCTTTACTTAGATTGCTAAAATTTTTCTGATTTGCCAAAAAACATGGCTGCCAGCGCAGAAGATAGTTTAACATTGGACCGTATGGGAAAAGCATATATATGCTATCTCCTCTGATTCTAGTGAAGCAAATTGAACCAAACTTTACAGGAATGATGTATAGAAGGTCCTTTACATAGATTGCCAAAATTTTTCTGATTGGCCAAAAAACATGGCTGCCAGCGCAAAAGATAGTTTAACATTGGACCCTATGGGAAAAACGCATTTTTGACTATGTCCTCAGAAATGACTAAAGCAAATTTAACAAAATTTCACAGGAATGATGTATAGAAGGTCCTTTACATAGATTGCAAAAATTTTTCTGATTTGCCAAAAAAAACACATGGCCACCAGGGGAGAAGATAGTTTAACATTGGACCCTATGGGAAAAACACATTTCTGACTATGTCCTCAGAAATGACTAAAGCAAATTGAACCAAACTTTACAGAAATGATGTATAGAAGGTCCTTTACAAAGATTGCCAAAATTTTTCTGATCTGCCAAAAAACATTGCTGCCAGCGCAGAAGATAGTTTAACATTGGACCCTATGGGAAAAGCATATATATGCTATCTCCTCTAAAGATAGTGAAGCAAATTGAACCAAACTTTACAGGAATGACCTATAGAAGGTCCTTTACATAGATTGCCAAAATTTTTCTGATTGGCCAAAAAACATGGCTGCCAGCAAAAAAGATAGTTTAACATTGGACCCTATGGGAAAAACGCATTTTTAGCTCACCTGGCCTAAAGGCCATGTGAGCTTTTGCCATCACTCGGTGTCCGTCGTCCATCAGTCCGTCAGTCTGTCAGTCAGTCAGTCAGTCAGTCAGTCAGTCCGTCTGTAAACTTTTCACATTTTGGCTATCTCCTCTGAAACCCCTGAACCAATTTTAACCAAACTTTACAGGAATGATGTATGGAAGGTCCTTTACTTAGATTGCCGATTTTTTTTTGATCCGCCAAAAAACATGGCTGCCAGCGCAGAAGATAGTTTAACATTGGACCCTATGGGAAAAATGCATTTTTGACTATTTCCTCAGAAATGACTGAAGCAAATTTAACTAAACTTTACAGGAATGGTGTAAGGAAGGTCCTTTACTTAGATTGCCAAAATTTTTCTGATCCATCAAAAAACATGGCCGTCAGCGCAGAAGATAGTTTAACATTGGACCCTATGGGAAAAGCATATATTTGCTATCTTCTTTGAAACCGCTGAGCCAATTTGAACCAAACTTTACAGGAATAATGTATGTAAGGTCATTTACTAAGATTGCCTAAATTTTTCTGATCCACCAAAAAAAATGACCGCCAGGGCCAAACAAAGTTTAACATTGGGCCCTATGGGAAAACGCATTTTAGACTATGTCCTCGGAAATGACTGAAGCAAATTGAACCAAACTTTACAGGAATGATGTATAGAAGGTTCTTTTACTTAGATTGCCAAAATTTTTCTGATCCGCCATAAAACATGGCTGCCAGCGGAGAACATTGTTTCACATTGGACCCTATTGGAAAAGCATATATACAAATTTGCTTTAAAAGCATTTTAGTCAGGTGAGCGATACAGGCTCAGCCACACTGAGCCTCTGGTTGACTATGTCCTCAGAAATGACTAAAGCAAATTTAACAAAACTTCACAGGAATGATGTATAGAAGGTCCTTTACTTAGATTGCCAAAATTTTTCTGATCCGCCAAAAAACATGGCTGCCAGCAGAGAACATTGTTTCACATTGGACCCTATGGGAAAAGCATATATTTGCTATTTCCTTTGAAGCAACTAAAGCAAATTGAATCAAACTTTACAGGAATGATGTATGGATTGTTCTTTACTTAGATTGCCGAAATTTTTCAGATCGGCCTAAAACATGGCCGTAATACAGAACATAGTTTAACATTGGACCCTATGGGAAAAACATATATTTGCTATTTCCTCTGAAGCTACTGAAGCAAATTGAACCAAACTTTACAGGAATGATGTATGAAAGGTCCTTTACTTAGATTGTGGACATTTTTTTGATCCGCCAAAAAAGATGGCTGCCAGCACAGAACATAGTTTAACCCTATGGGAATAGCATATATTTGCTATCTCCTCTAAAGCTACTGAAGCAAATTGAACCAAACTTTATGGGAATGATGTATGAAAGGTCCTTTACTTAGATTTACAAATTTTTTTCAAATAGAATACAAATTTGCTTTAAAAGCATTTTAGTCAGGTGAGCGATACAGGCTCAGCCACACTGAGCCTCTGGTTTATCTTATAGCTGGCTGAATCCCCCACCACTTGTAGCTCAGTTGGTAGAGTGGTTACTCCATAAGTGGGAGGTCGTTGGTTCGATCCGAGACCGAGTTTGACCCAAGACTTAAAAGTTGTGAGCGACTGTTTTTTTGCCAAGCACTTGGCATTACGAAATGAAAGTTGCAGTTCTTTTGGATGGGAACTTAAAATAAACGAGGTCCCATGTCATTGTAGGCTTGGCACGATAAAGAACCCTGCTGTATAATGCCACCAACACAAGGCACAGGCAAAATTTCTATAGCGTCATTTAGTTTAACTTAACAAAGTTAAGTGAAACAAGAGAAACTGTAGTATGTCTGTGAAATTCTATATTTTACAATGGACCTCTGTGATCTAACATCAACTTCTGACACCACCCTACACACCTGTGAAAAGATTTTTATAATAATAGTCCAAGTTCAATAATATTTACAATATTTACACAACCGGGCAATTACAAAACAGCCATCTATACAGCAACACTTAAGGAATTTGCTTTATGTTCAACTAATTTTTCACCCAAATTAACTTAAAACCCGATCTCAAACAACTCTTGACTCTAATTACAACTTTCAACTGAACCCAACAAAAACTAAACTAACTGACTGCCTGTCTCACTTGACAACTGAACCCCCCAAAACTTCCCAGACGTTGCCTTATATAACCCAATGGTGCAACAAGTACAGTTATGAAACCTGTTTAAACAGTTACAATGTTCTGCAAACATACATGTAGCAAGTTTAGACACTGGCTAAACCAGTTTACAATACCTGCAGTTACCAGGACAACCGACTGACAACAAGAAAATATTTAGACCATAATCATGATAATCTCAAGTGTTGCTGTATTATTTGGCTAATAGTTATAAATCTATATATAGCCCCAGGAACACATTAACCTAAAACATGCTCTACATTATTATTACTAAACACCAGTTTCCCTTCCCAATAATTTACCGAATAGATTTATGTAAACCCCTCGAAATTAGTAACTTAACTTAAAATACTATTTTGAAATACTTCACATGTCACCGCCTAGCATTAGAAGATCAGCCAGTTTGCTATGAAATAAGTATGCATAGTGAAATACCATACATGTTACAACCAAAATCATATGTGCTCACTTTTTAATAGGCTTTTTGTACCAATATAAGATGTTTTTTGAAATCTTTATGGATATTATAACATATTAACATGTATAAAGCTTATTTTTAATTTATTAGTATTATATGGACCATTTGCTGTAAAATAAGACGGTTGGAATCATCTGATAGTACTGAGACACTAAACACCACTACCTGGCACTTACTTCAATGTCCGTTCAAAGTCGGGATTCAGTTTATAAACAGTCATCCCAATATACGTGTGTTTGCCTCCCTCCTCTCGTTTGACTCCCTTATCATTTTCTTATTGCGTTTTGTTTTTGGTAGCGATGACTGTTGCCAAGAACAGCTTTCTTGGAAAATTCTTTTCTTTTTTATTCTTTTTTTTAAGATCCAGTGCCCATTATTCAAAGTCGACAACTATATAATCGATGGCTCCAATGTCTGTAATGCACACTGTGAAATGTAAGATCTGTTCGTCTACATCTAAATGAATTTAATCAGATACGTTTGCCTATCAAACAGCGTGCATGAAGTTCAGTTGGACCTGTTAACATAACATTTACACAGGTGATTGCGTCTGGCAATAATTAACCCTATCAAAAAGTAGTCTGCCCATTCAAACTGACAGATGGAATACGACGACTAAGTATTTATCAATGAATTTGTACATTTATTAAAACAAAAAGTCTTTGGTCTTTTTTCAAATTGGACCAGAACATGTTTTATAGGTTTCTGCTTGAACCAATTTACCTGTAATTTCATGGCAGAGGAGAACAAAGGCATGTCCCAAACACATGGCTTATTTGAATATATTCATGAACTAAAAGGCCTGTGTTCGGCACCCGGTGCTCCAGCTTAAGTGTTTTCACATGGCATAGGGCCTGTTGTTTTTAGTCAAGTACCCTGTTGCCCTTTAAAAGAATCAAACTTTTTCAAAGACATTTCATAAGACTGCAAATTTTATTTATGGCACACTATCAAAGCTCTGATCATCAGACCGTTTCACAACTTATTTATTCGTCGTAACTACATAAACAAACATTTTCCCTGATTATCGCCGGTAATATGACAAAATAACCTTACTTTGTACAATTATTCCTTTGTACAATTATTTGTTATTTATTTCAGTGAAAATTACTATTCTGAATGAAAAAACTGTGTTGTGTGTTTATTTACAAAACACATGGTTAAACCCAGGGCCCCACAATCACCGCTAAAAAAAAAAAAAAAAAAAACCTCATTCATAAAGGTAACCCTCCCCTTCTTCATTGGTTTATAGAGCTTTTTGGTGGAGCTTACATTTCGTCTGGAATGTTACACAGCAAAAATCTACTTTAAGATGCTTCCTTTCTTTCTTCATTTTATTCATGAAAAACTTTATTCATCCAAACAATCACCACAAAGTCGGGAAAGACTACAGCCATGTGCTTTGTTTACTTTCTGTCACTATCATGATTATGTCCCTTTAAAACATGTTTATTCAAAGCAGAGTGGGTAACGACTATTTGTTGGGTTAAAGTAAAAAAAAAATATGGCTGTCACATGTTTTACTGCTTACATGGTCTTAATCATTAAAATCTGGGTTTATTTAGAAGAATATTAAAGAGATCATGATTTTATTATCGTCATACAGCATTCCTATGAATAAGGAATATATAATAAGGTAATTTTGTTCATCTGCCTTGTGCAATACACATCGTTTGCCTACAGTAGCTCTGTTCCAGAAATGGAGATTTTCTTTTTTGTGCCGAATATTCACATAGGATTCGAATAACAGCCAACTAATATTCAAATGCTTAATTTGGTATTCTTTTCAGCTCTTTTGTTTCACCTCCCTGTTTGAATCGGTTTATTCCCCTAACGCCTACTCGATTAAAACAAACAAGTAATTAGTTTAGGGATTAAGAGGCCTTCTTGAGGGATTTAACTTGGTTACCTGTGTCATTTGCTTTTTCAATAACCCAGAAAAAAATAAAATAACTAAAAAATAGAAAATTTTTGATTTTTAAAATAAAACAGAATTCTAATTCAATCTAAACTGATAAATATCTAGCAAAAACTCCACAATACATAATATAATGATAATAGTAATATAATTAATAAATTTATTCAGAATCCTAAAATAAATTCAATTTAAACAAGAGACAATTTATCAACTAGCACTTGTTTGCAATAAGTATATTACAAATTGAAATAGATATGGTCAAATTTATATATTTTTTTATTTACATGTACTATTATTTATTTAGTTGGTCAATTAGGAGAGAAGCTGTTGAGTATTGAATTTCCCTAATTGAAATTTAAATTTTTTTAAAATCTTTTTATTTGAATAAAATAAAATTTTAAATACATACAAAGAAGATAAAAAAAAAAAAATATGCTGGGCATATGTTGTTCCCTATGCATTCATTCTGATATAGTAATCCCATACTTTTTTCACTTACAGGATAAGTTAGAGTTTCATATTAATTGACAATCTTTCTAAGAATTATGGCCTTCGGAAATAAAGAAGTTTAAATGTTTGTTGTCCAAGACCCAGGGAGACAAATTTTAAGACATATATAAAATGTACAGCATGCACAACAAATAAATATATAACAATTCAAATTTACTGAATGATAAAATTTCATGAAGTGGTTAATTGGAGAAAAATCTTTGGAGTGGCGAAACAGTTTGCATTTAAAAATTTAAAAATTCAGTGCTTCTTCCAACTACATGTATAAATATGGTATTTTAAATTACATTTTCACCATTTATTTGACAATGTATGATAGATATGGTTTCCAAGAAGAGTGTTAATTTTAGAGCAAACTATCATGCACAATATCTTATAAAATTAATTTTAAATTACTTTTTGATGCAAATTTCTTAAAAGGTTATATTTAATAATACAATACATATTTTATGTTCGTTTTTCTTTACTTTTAATAGTCAACTATTAATACTTTTATGGTTTTCATATTTGACTTTGCATTACACTGCATTCCTTTCAATTTTTTTATTTGTATTACATAACAGGTAAATTATAGGTAAAATTACAGGTAAACCACCCTTGAAAGACCCCTTAATCCCCATCTCTAATGAGGTGTTGTTTTATGCGAGTAGGCATTCGGGGAACACACCTTTGAATCATCTCCTTAAAACATGAAACTGAGGCCTCATAAGATATTTTGTTTACACAGATTGTTGAACACATGTGGTCTCGGTAATAATTAAGTGATTAGAGGATTAACTCTGGTGTTGATTATACACAGTCAATGATTAATTAATTATCACACTGATTGTACACCTGTGGGACACGTGGCTTCATCTTAAAGTCTTGTGTGATTTCTCGATCGTGAACTAATCTTAATTGACAAGACAAAATTTAGAAGGTTTATAGGGGGAAAAAAACCGAATGACCGAATTTCAATTCGGCATTTTATTTGCCAATTTGGTGATTTTTAGCCGATTTTGGTGACTTGTGGGGCCTGGTTAAACCAGAAATACGGGAAGTAGAAAATACAAAGCTGTAAATTTTATAAAAACAGCTTTAAAAGTTTGTAAATTTGTGTTAAAGGGTATATTTAGTAGAGAAAAGTTTACTTTTAATACAAACTATCTTTTATGAAGATATTTATCATGAAATATAATTTTTATGATACTATGAAATTTCTTGATAATGGCAGGTTTTTTTTTTCAAAATTCGAGACAAAGTTAAAATTCTGGAATTTTGTGTGTCCCGGCAGGATGGGTTTTAAAAGGGTTGAAATGCAGGACAAATGGCCTTTTTAAAATGATCAAGACACCCTGTTCTTTTTATAATTAGTTATATTTCAAAATGGCATGCTTTGTTCTCCAATCTCTGCAACATAATTTCGTCCTGATTTCACTACATTTCTCACAATAGTTTGCAGACTTGGAGGACAAATAATTTGAGTTATCAAAATTCTTTGAAATACTAATTTTAATTGTTTTTTTGTGTTTGAATCAACAAAACAAATAGACAAGAAAGAACAAAAATCAAAATCCAAGCAAAAGAACTGAAAAAACAATGTTTCAAAACTTTCCTATAAAATTTAATTTACCTTGTAAATCCTGCATTAAATCGTTGTTAGCTCACCTGAATCAAAGGTCATGTGAGCTTATGGCATAGCGAAGTATGTGTATGTGTGTGCGTGTGTGTCGTTAACAACTATTTTCAACTTTTTCTCTTAAACTACCAGACAAATTTTAATGAAACTTAGTCAGAAGTATATATAGGCCGGTGCAATTCAAATTTGTTCATGCAGTTGCCATGGCTACCATAACTAGGTCAAGGTGACCTAAGGGTGCAAAAATCTTATAATATCTTCTTCTTCGAAAGTGATGATTGGAGAAAAAATCTGATGTGATATTTGGCTTCTCTAGGGTCTTTAGCCTATAGTTTGTTCATTTTGTGAAATTCGGACAAAAAATAAGTTAGACGTTTTTGCATTTAATTTTGAAAAAATCGTAAAATAGCTTCAAATTGTTATAACTTGACTATTTGATCATTAATGACATGGGTTTTTTTAGTTTTGACATATTCTTGTAATTACCTTCAAATTGGGGTCAAGGTCAATTGTGAAGGTCATGACCTAATTTTTTTTACCTCTGATTTTAATTATTATATGGAAAACTATAAACTTTTTATATAGGCATGTATATTAGAATAATGTTGGCATTGATGTAACGGTCATTTTGATATATAGAGTAAGGTCATGGGTCATGGGTTCAAAGGTCAAGGTCAAGGTCATAGATGCAAAACAATACCAAAATGGTTCATTATCTTGGAAACTTTTTGTGTAGACATGTATATTAGAATATTGTTTGTATTGATGTAACGATCATTTTGATTTTAGATTAAGGTCATTGGTTCAAAGGTCAAGGTCACAGATGTGAACGAATACTGAAATGGTAAATTATCTTGAAAACTATTAATTTTTGTATAGGCATGTATATTGGAATGTTGTAGGCATTGATGTAACGATCATTTGGATATATAGATTAAGGTCATGGGTTCAAAGGTCAAGGTCACAGATGCAAAACAAAAACCGAAATGGTTCATTATCTCGAAAACTATAAACTTTTTGTATAGGCATGTATATTGGAATGTTGTTGGTTTTGATGTAACGATCATTTTGATATATAGATTAAGGTCATTGGTTCAAAGGTCAAGGTCACAGATGCGAAAGAATACTGAAATGGTCCATTATCTTGAAAACTATTAACTTTTGTATAAGCATGTATATTAGAATGTTGTAGGTATTGATACAACGATCATTTTGATGTATAGAAAACGGTCATTGGTCCAAAGGTCAAGGTCACAGTAGCAAAACAATACCAAAATGGTTAATTATCTCGAAAACTATGAACTTTTTGTATAGGCCTGTACATTGGAATATTGTTGGTATTGATGTTATGATCATTTTGATATATAGATTAAGGTCAATGGTTCAAAGGTCAAGGTCACAGATGCGAAAGAATACTGAAATGGTCCATTATCTTGAAAACTATTAACTTTTGTATAAGCATGTATATTAGAATGTTGTGGGTATTGATACAATGATCATTTTAATGTATAGAAAACGGTCATTGGTCCAAAGGTCAAGGTCACAGTAGCAAAACAATACCAAAATGGTTAATTATCTCGAAAACTATGAACTTTTTGTATAGGCATGTACATTGGAATATTCTTGGTATTGATGCATGATCATTTTGATATATAGATTAAGGTCAATGGTTCAAAGGTCAAGGTCACAGATGCGAAAGAATACTGAAATGGTTCATTATCTTGAAAACTATTAACTTTTTGTATAGGCATGTATATAAGAATGTTGTAGGTATTGATACAACAATCATTTCGATGTACAGAAAAAGGTCATTGGTCCAAAGGTCATGGTCACGGTTGCAAAACAATACCAAAAAGGTTCATTATCTCGAAAACTATGAACTTTTTGTATAGGCATGTATATTAGAATATTGTTGGTATTGATGCAATGATCATTTTAATATATAGATTATGGTCATTGGTTCGAAGGTCAAGGTCATAGATGCTAGTAGCAAGTTTCATAAATATCTAAATATCCAAATCAGAGTTATTGCTTATTTAATGTAGTATTTATTGTGTTTTTGTGCTGTTAACGGCCCAGGTGAGCGGTACAGGCCCTATTTGGCCTCTTGTTTGCGTTTAAGTTTCAAAAAATCGGAAAATAGCTTCGTATTGTTATAACTTGACTATTTGACCGGATAATGACATGGGGTTTTCAGTTTTGACATCTTCTTGGTAGTATCTTCAAAATGAGGTCAAGGTCAATTGTGAAGGTCGTGACCTAATTTTTTTTACCTCTGATTATAATTATTATCTCGAAAACTATAAACTTTTTGTATAGTCATGTAAATTAGAATGTTTAGGTATTGATACAACGATCATTTTGATGTAAAGAAAAAGGTCATGGGTTCAAAGGTCAGGTCACAGATGCGAAACAATACTGAAATGGTTAATTATCTCGAAAACTATGAACTTTTTGTATAGGCATGTACATTGGAATATTGTTGGTATTGATGTAATGATCATTTTGATATATAGATTAAGGTCAATGGTTCAAAGGTCAAGGTCACAGATCAATTGTGAAGGTCGTGACCTAATTTTTTTTACCTCTGATTATAATTATTATCTCGAAAACTATAAACTTTTTGTATAGTCATGTAAATTAGAATGTTGTAGGTATTGATACAACGATCATTTTGATGTATAGAAAAAGGTCATGGGTTCAAAGGTCAAGGTCACAGATGCGAAACAATACTGAAATGGTTAATTATCTCGAAAACTATGAACTTTTTGTATAGGCATGTACATTGGAATATTGTAGGTATTGATACAACGATCATTTTTGTACAGCGTGAACGTAGTGAACGCGTACATTGGTATCACTTTCTTCCAAGATATCGAGCTTCTTTGCTATGAAATTATAAGATATGAGTACACCTGGAAATAGTGCGCCTGGTAAATGAGCGTGAAAGAAGTATATCTGTTTTATCGTGAAATATGTATTCTGAGACGGGTAATGCATTTGGTTACATATACACATTTGTAATAAATTTTCGGAATACTTTTCAGAATCTAGTAAAATATTGCGACGGGATGCATCTAATAATTTCTGCAATTTGGCGAACTGATCTCATGTTTACAATAAAAAGTAGTTCGAGAAGTTTGCGTCCTACGATGTAAAATCATAACTTTTTATGAAATAAACAGCAACGGCAGGTTTTAATTAATTCTTCATGAAATCTACGGAAATTTAAATTTATTTTAAAGGTTATGATAACGTATTTTGATGTTGAGGCAATTGTGTCATATTTTAAAATGTTTATCGATTAGATTTTACTTTCGTGAAAGGGAGATAATTCGTACAGTGTTGTATGCAAATTTTAAATACAGTCGTTTTACCAGTTCGAACAGGGTTTCATATAAGCGCTGCTGCAGACGTCATCCACAAGCAGAGGAAATAAAATTTATGTGGTGTAATAATACAAATGTTTACTGATTCCAAAATATCGACACCTGTCCTCAAAAACACGTGGTAGTATGTTTTCTTGAAAAAAGCATTTCCGTGATCACGATTTGTTTACATCGTTAAACTAGGTCACCAACAATCTGTCGACCTGTCCTGCACATACATTTAGGAAGCGGTTGAAGTTTATATTAGTTAAACAATTAATACCCATACATTCAAGTAGAAGCAAATTTAGTAAGTTATTTTGCGATTCCTTTAATTGAACGGGATTGAAATTTTAGATTATTTGGTAGTAAAAATTCGGAACTGGTAAAACAACTATACTTCACCATTAACATGAAACGGGAATATTGAGAGTGATGATCAGCAGTTAATTAAAACCCAGATTAACAGCAAATGATCCAGTTACATACAACCGCTAGAATGTACCCCCTCATAGCGACGATAGGATCTGCAAAACTCTACTTTCTCTATATCCGAAATGACAAAACGATCGGGTACAACTTTTTTTAATTTTAATTACCGATTGTCTTTTTCATATATTTATGAAATTATTATTTTCTACCATTTAATTCAGCAATACATGGTTTGGTACATTGTTTCTTTTTCCAAAAAAAAAAAAAAAAAAAAAAAAAAAAAACCATCCGTCGGACTATGCATAGATCGAACCCCCCCCCCCCCCCCCATTTTCGGTTATATTCTGTCTTGCCACAACACAATTTTCCCAACTACGCTGTACAACAGCACGACAGTGCTATGTTTATGTATAGGAAAAGGTCATGGGTTAAAAAGTCAAGGTCACAGATGTGTAACAATACCGAAATGGTTAATTATCTGGAAAACTATAAACTTTTTGTATAGGCATGTATATTAGAATGTTGTAGGTATTGTTACAACAATCATTTTGATGTATAGAAAAAGGTCATGGGTTCAAAGGTCAAGGTCACAGATGTGAAACAATACCGAAATGTTTAATTATCTTGAAAACTACAAACTTTTTGTATAGGCATGTATATTAATGTTGTAGGTATTGATACAACGATTATTTTGATGTATAGAAAAAGGTCATGGGTTCAAAGGTCAAGGTCAAAGATGTGAAACAGTACCGAAATGGTTAATTATCTCGAAAACTATTAATTTTTTGTATAGGCATGTATATAAAAATGTTGTAGGTATTGATACAAAGATCATTTTGATGTATAGAAAAAGGTCATGGGTTTAAAGGTCAAGGTCACAGATGCGAAACGATACTGAAATTGTTTAATATCTTGAAAACTATGAACTTTTTGTATAGGCATGTATATAAGAATGTTGTAGGTATTGATACAACAATCATTTTGATGTATAGAAAAAGGTCATGGGTTAAAAGGTCAAGGTCACAGATGCGAAAACAATACCGAAATGGTTAATTATCTCGAAAACTATTAACTTTTTTTATAGGCATGTATATTAGAATGTTGTAGGTATCGATACAACAGTCATTTCGATGTATAGAAAAAGGTCATGGGTTTTAAGGTCAAGGTCACAGATGCAAAACAATACTGAAATGGTTAATTATCTTGAAAACTATAAATGTTTTGTATAGGCATGTATATTAGAATGTTGTAGGTATTGATACAACGATCATTTTGATGTAAAGAAAAAAGTCATTGGGGTTTAGTATTTTTGTTTTCTTTAAATCTATCAGCTAGCCATTAGTTATCAGGTGAGCATATCAGGCCCATGGGCCTCTTGTTTGCAAATGACCGAGCATGCATTTTTTTTGTATTTGAAAATAATGCATGTATGTGAACATCATTTGAAGTCGATCATGAGTGGATTTAAAAGTTCACATGAGTCCTACAAAAATCTGTGACAGTTACTGAAATATGCTGGGATATTTTCTTTCAACTTGTATTTAATATGCCAGTCAGAAGTTTCAAAAGCTCCATATCTGTATGAATGGGTAGATTTCAATTTTCTTCCCTTTCATAACATATTTGCAACTATGCTGTAAATCAACACTGCAGTGCTATGTTTAGCAGTCCTGACCATAGGTTATGTGACCTTATGGCATAGCACAGTGTGTGCATGTGTGTGTGTGTATGTGTGTGTTTGTGTGTGTGTGTGTGTGTGTGTGTGTGTGTGTGATATTTGGCTTCTGTAAGTTCTCAAACCTATAGTTTATTCATTTCATGAAATTCGAGCAAAAAATGGGTTACATCTTTTGTTTTTAATTTTGAAAAAAAATTAAAACACATTCAAATTGTTATAACTTGATTATTTAATTAGATAATGACATTGGGTTTTCAGTTGACATATTCTTGTAATTGCCTTGAAAATGGAGTCAAGGTCATTGTGAAGGTCATGGCCTAATTTTTTACCTTTCTGATTTTATTTTTTATCTGGAAAACTATAAACATTTTGTATAAGCATGTATATTGGAATTTTATTGGTATTGGTGTAACCGTCATTTTTATATATGAATGAAGGTCATACGTCCAAAGGTGAATGTCATGTACATAAGAAATTATATTGAAAACTATTAACTTTTTGTATAGGCATGAGTATTAGAATGCTTTAGGTATTGATACAATGATCAAGTTGATGTATAGAAAAAGGTCATTGGTTTAATGGCTAATGTCACAGATGGCAAAGAATACTGAAATGGTAAATATATACGTTTTGTATAGGCATGTATATAAGAATGTTGTTGGTATTCATTCAACGATCATTTTTATATTAAGGTGAAGGTCATGGGTTCAAAGGCCAAGGTTACAGATGTGAAAAATACTGAAATGTTTAATTATTTCGAAAACTATAATTTTCAGAAATAATCTGGAAAACTGAACTTTTTGTATAGGCATGTACATTAGAATATTGTATTTTGATACGGCAATCATTTTGATATATAGAAGAAGGTCATGGGCTCATAGGTCAAGGTCACAGATGCAAAACAATACTGAAATGTTTAATTATTTCGAAAACTATAATTTTTTAGTATTGGCATGTATATTTTATTATTGTAATTCTTTATATGATGATCATTGTACGGCGTTCACGACAGTGAAAGTGTACATTGCTATCGCTTTCTCTAAAATCGGGCTTCTTTACTATGAAATAGTCTGAAATAGTACGCATCGGAAATAGTGCACCTGGTAAATGAACGTGAAAGGAATATATCTGTTTTATCATGAGATATGTAATCTGAGAGGGATAATGCATTTGGTTACATATGCACGTTTGGAATAATTTTCGGAATATATTTTGGAATCTAGTAAAATATTGCAGCAGGATGCATCCAATAATTTGTGCAGTCTTGTGAACTGATCTCGTAGAATACAATAAAAAGTAGTCCATGAAGTTTGCATCCTAATATGTAAAATCATAACTTTTTATGAAATAAACAACATAATCTGGAAAACTGAACTTTTTGTATAGGCATGTACATTAGAATATTGTATTTTGATACGGCAATCATTTTGATATATAGAAGAAGGTCATGGGCTCATAGGTCAAGGTCACAGATGCAAAACAATACTGAAATGTTTAATTATTTCGAAAACTATAATTTTTTAGTATTGGCATGTATATTTTATTATTGTAATTCTTTATATGATGATCATTGTACGGCGTTCACGACAGTGAAAGTGTACATTGCTATCGCTTTCTCTAAAATCGGGCTTCTTTACTATGAAATAGTCTGAAATAGTACGCATCGGAAATAGTGCACCTGGTAAATGAACGTGAAAGGAATATATCTGTTTTATCATGAGATATGTAATCTGAGAGGGATAATGCATTTGGTTACATATGCACGTTTGGAATAATTTTCGGAATATATTTTGGAATCTAGTAAAATATTGCAGCAGGATGCATCCAATAATTTGTGCAGTCTTGCGAACTGATCTCGTAGAATACAATAAAAAGTAGTCCATGAAGTTTGCATCCTAATATGTAAAATCATAACTTTTTATGAAATAAACAACATAATCTGGAAAACTGAACTTTTTGTATAGGCATGTACATTAGAATATTGTATTTTGATACGGCAATCATTTTGATATATAGAAGAAGGTCATGGGCTCATAGGTCAAGGTCACAGATGCAAAACAATACTGAAATGTTTAATTATTTCGAAAACTATAATTTTTTAGTATTGGCATGTATATTTTATTATTGTAATTCTTTATATGATGATCATTGTACGGCGTTCACGACAGTGAAAGTGTACATTGCTATCGCTTTCTCTAAAATCGGGCTTCTTTACTATGAAATAGTCTGAAATAGTACGCATCGGAAATAGTGCACCTGGTAAATGAACGTGAAAGGAATATATCTGTTTTATCATGAGATATGTAATCTGAGACGGATAATGCATTTGGTTACATATGCATGTTTGGAATAATTTTCGGAATATATTTTGGAATCTAGTAAAATATTGCAGCAGGATGCATCCAATAATTTGTGCAGTCTTGCGAACTGATCTCGTAGAATACAATAAAAAGTAGTCCATGAAGTTTGCATCCTAATATGTAAAATCATAACTTTTTATGAAATAAACAACAATGGCAGGTGAATTTCATTAATTCTTAATAAAATCGGCAGTAATTTAAATTTATTTTGAAGGGTATAATAATATATTTTGGTGTTGAGGTCTGTCACATTTTAAAACTGATTTATTGATTAGATTGCACTTCAGTGAAAGGGACATAAATCGTGCAGTGTCGTGTGCAAATTGACCTCTTGAAATACAAATATGGATATTTTTTGATGTATAGATGAAGGTCAAGGGTTCAAAAGTCAAAGTGTCAGATACAAGATTAATTATCGGAAAAACCTCAGTCGTTACTGTTTGGAAAGATTTTGACATTGGGGTTTCAGTATTTATATTTTCTTGGAAATGTACCAGCTAGCCATTATTTATCAGGTGAGCATATCAGGCCCTCTTGGGACATTTGTTAGATCTACTTGCACTAGCCCAGCTATAGCCAGTTTTATTGTGCTAGGTGAATGAAGAAACATCCCAGTATATTGTCCTGTCCATAAAGGCCACTTAATTGGTTCCTTGGTTGACCCTTATAAAGAAGTTAGACAACATAATTACCCTCAATTGCAAGGAGTGTAGTAATTGAGTTTTATACCTCAGTCAAGATTCCATCACTTATTTTGAGGTGGTCAATCAGTTCAGGGATAATGGAGGAAACCAAAGTGCCAAAAAACACCACCCACCTTGGCAAAATTCTTGCACTAAAGTCTTTCTTTAATTGGATTCAACCTAAGCACTGTGATCTATAAGTGTGCAATAGACCACTCTTCCACAACTATTGCAAGGGATATATGACATATATATATATATACATATATATATATGACATATATTCAGGTGAGCGTTAAGGCCCATTGGGGCTCTTGTTCTAATTTATAAATTAACCTTGCAGGTTACAGACTATCTGACCAGTTTTATGATATTTTGGTAAAAAGTTTGACAGACAAGGAAGAGGCACTGTGGCTTTTGATGATTTTATTCAATGCTGTGTTGTGTTACAGGTAATATTCACAAGGTTTATTCACTGTCTACAATGAACTTCTTAAAATTAGTTGGTTCATTGAAACTTTTGTTTACATCACAAGCTTGAATGATTAGAATTTAATCACTGTTCAAATGTGTATTGATAGTACTTGATGGTGTAACTTTTTACACAACATCAATATCTAAAATTATTTTATTACAATTTTACTGTAATTTTTTCTTTATTATGTAAGAATATTTATGTATTGTCAAGACAATGAACCTATTCAAAGTAGAAACTTCCCTTATGTGTATTGTGACGTAAGCAGAGAAAATGAGGTTGAAAGTTCTTGAGACGAAATACAGTTTCTCTACGAAAAATTACTCAACTGATGAAAAATTTAACTAACACAGATAGGTTGATTTTGATCCAAATTAGCAGAGAACACCTAATTCCAGAAAGATAATAATATTTCAATGCATTGAATCCTGATCAAAATTAAAATGTGATAAATTTAATAGTAAATCAAAGCACCATTGTCACAGCTGTAAAATATTATGAAAATACACATGTTCTGCTGAGTGTTTTTGTATGCAATTGATATGTGTCTGAGCAGACTTCTTTTGATCCAAGAATGGAATAGCTGCTATAAAAGGCCTGTACTGCTCACCTGGGCCATAAACAGCACAAAAACACAAGAAATACTATATTTCAGGGGCAATATCTCTGATATGGATATCCATTTAGATCTTTATGAAACTTGTTACTTTGTTAGATCTTGCCATCAATCATTTTTGCATTTTTTACTATTTATCTTTCTCTAATAATTCTCGGGAAAAATAATCAAAAACTATAAAAACAAAAATTTGACCATTAAAAGGGCAATAACTTCAAAATCATTTGCCAGATATTTTGAGAAATCTGATCTGTAACTAGAATTTGTCATGTGATTATTTTTCTATCAATATGTTTCATCTATCTCTAACAATTTTAATGAAAATAACTGAAAACAACAAAAATCACAAAAAGTATGACATTTCAGAGGCGATGACTCCTGTAGTGTAATCTACATAATGAAACAGATTATAGTTTAATATTGATGACATATACTTTGACGTCATACTAACATGTGCTGTAGCCATCTTGAACAAAAGTTCATGTTCGAAAAGATGCCTTATCGTCTTTCATAAATAGTATTTATAAAATCCGCTCTGGTCACACAACATGGTGTCAGAAGATTAGATGGACTGTATGCCACATATGGACATAATCGTGAACATGCCAAAACGTGAGTAAAAGTTTATAATGGCCACTTATCAAGTTTCCGCGCCAGAACAGTTCAATTTTTCTAAACCAGAACAATGGCAGCAATGGATAAGGTGATTCACTAGATTCTGTCAATCTTCGGGCTTAAGCGAGAAAGATGATGAGACACAAGTTAACACTCTCATCTACACAATGGGCAGTGGAGCGGAATATTTTAGTGTCATTAAAATTGTCAGAAACAGAGTGGGGCGAGTACAAACAGTTGAGAAAAAACTGAATGACTATTTTGTGGTTAGGCGTAACACTATATATGAATGAGCTAAGTTCAACCAATGGCGAATCAGTTGACACATTTATTACGTCATTATACCAGTTAGCCGAACATTGTGGGTATGGCGTCCTACACAATGAAATTATTAGAGATAGATTAGCAGAAAAACTGCAATTGGACCCAGAACTGACTTTAGAAAAAGCTGTGAGACAAGCTAGACAGTCAGAAGCTGTTAAAAAGCAACAAAGTGTTGTTAGAAATGAACTGCAATCTCACCAAAGTGACAATAAAACTGTAAATACTAATGTACAGTTGACTCTCGTTATCTCGAACTCGACGGGGAAATGCAAAAAGTTCGACTTATCCGGAGTTCGAGATAACCGATGTAAAAAACGGCAACAAAAGGGAAGTAATTCGTACACGCCTACCGGAAGCGACTTCCGGTTTTATCTTGTCAAACTGTATGTCATCGGCATTTACATTTTAAGATGCAATGATAAATGATTCAATTATGCATTTTGTTTTATAAGATTTTCTTTAATTACTCAAATCTGTCAATAACTGATTGCGCTGTTGTTCTTAGCCGACAAATAGTGAAGTCTGCTTTGGTCTCCATACCAGTTTCGCTTTGTGTACTTTAATCACCCCAAGCTTCCGGTTGTATTGAGTAATGTTCACATCACACACTTTCGGCAGCCATGTTCAGCTTAGCGATTCCGGTGGTACTCTGAACGGTAACAAGTGTCAATTTGCGAAAACGGAGATTAAGTTTATTGGTCACATAATAAATCAAGATGGAAGCTGACCCGGACAGAGTTAAAGCGATATGAGATATGGCAGCTCCGACCGATATTTTAGGTGTTAGAGGTTTTCTTGGATTGGTCAACCAGATGGGAAAGTTTTCTCCTAATCTCGCGGAAAAGACAAAACCCATACTAGTCGAGTAGGCATTTTACGAACCTAGAAATGTTCATTCCTTTGAAGTTTTTTTGCTGTTTTGTTTTCCTCATGGGTCCTTGAACAAAACTAACTTAGTTGCCCTTTGGGCAAATTTGGGCAACTTGCACAATATATATAAATCCAAAATGGCCGCCAAACGTCAAATTGAAATACATACTGTGATATTAAATATCTTCCAATAGGTTGTAATATATCCTTTAAGATGTTTTGAGGTATGAGAAACCCATTTCTGGTGTAATTTTTACATATGAACACTTAACTTGCACAATAAGCTATAAATCCAAGATGACCAGCGAACGCCATCTTGAAATATTGATTTTATACAAAAACAAATTTATGATAGGTTGTAATATATCTTTGCAGGGGTATTTAGGCATGGGCAACTCATTTTGGCATTAGTTGTACATTAAATACCATCATGTCTATAATGACAGACCATATGTGTCAAATAACTATTCACCCTAGTATAGCCATGGGTAATCTCATTTTGTGTAAAAATTTAAACGCCCCTTTTCTCCAGAACAGTTACAAAATTGTTTACAGGATTTTTTAAGGCAAGCATGTCCTTGTGTGTTGCACTTATGATTTTGTACCTTATATTGACATAACATGACAAAGAAGTTCTTATGGCACCGAGTTCCCTTTCGCTGTAACATGTAATGAGAATCTTTGAATTTCAATCCGAAATCGGTTATCATCTCATACTCTCCAGGAGGATTTTGACTTTCGGTACCCTTTCACAACATTAACTAGAGGTGAGACAACAGAAAATGGTGTTTGAAACAAAGTCATAACTATTAGGCTTTGATTTTCTTTATGAAGAGTCTGGAGAAACGTCAGTTTTTCCTGCTGGCTGGCCATACAGAACAACAAAGAATGGTTCAGATCTTATAAAGTTATTTGTGATCTTTGTTTACCAAGAACATCAGCTAAATTAGAAGAAGAGTATGTAATTAGGATGTTGTGTCACAACCTCTAAGAGCATGCATACTTAGCAGTTCAAGATATCTCGAACGAAGATCATGTCTCTAAGAGCATGCACACCTTTTAGTTCAAGACATATCGAACCAAGACCTTGGCACTTATAGTGTGCATGCCTGTCAGTTCAAGACATCTTGAACCAAGACCATGACACTGAGAGCATGCATGTCTGGTAGTTCAAGACATCTCAAATCATGACCATGACACTGAGAGAATACATGCCTGGCAGTTAAAGACATCCCAAATCATGACCATTGTTAATTGCATAGATGTTCAAAATTTCTATCCTATCACTTCATCTGTATATCACATGTTCTCATGCTTATACAGCCAATACACTAGGAAAACAAAAACATCTGTGTTGTCAATCACCACACAAATGCTAACACGACCTGTTTATGCAGTCTGGAGAACATACAATACCATAGTCCCCCACCATCGTATACATATTGCTGTGTTGTTTCCTCTGTCCTGGTCCTTAGAATACGAGATGGTATTTGTCAAACACAAATTTTCTTTCAAGTGTCTGGGTACCAATATGATCTTTTTGGGTTGATGCAGTGAAATCTGATGGGTTATCGCCATGTAAGCAAGGGATGCGATAGAAAAATTGTGAATCATTGTGATTGTGAGTTTTGGGTGAACAAACTCCACAAAGCGATTTGACTAGAGCTGACTTCATTTCTTTACAATGAAAACCATTTTCAACCACTGTCAAAAAGGAACAGAGCCGATATCAAATACTAGCAGAAGCTAAACTGCCCTGCTGTCCAAACAACGATAACTTAAGAAACATGTTTCCAAGATCAACAACTGGCTTTGTTTTTGCATCTTGACAGCCTTGCTTTGAAATGTATTGGCTTTATCATCTTTATAGAGCTAATAATGGCATTATAAAACTCGTCAGGTAGACTTGATTGTACTCGTATTTCTTCTACTCATCCATTGCAACTGAATCCAACACAATGACATATAAGAAGCAATTTTACGAGCAATTTCCTTATGACATGTTTTCCTTTAGAGGGAGTTTGAATAAGCAATAAATTTTGGTCATATATAGCCAAGGAACACAAAGGATTGAACTCTCTGAGTTATGGTCCGTATCACACTCAAAATATTCATTCCAATCGATCAGAGAAGCACCAATCTACCCACTAAAAAAAATAAAATGATCAGGTGAAAGAGTCATGCCTTTGAAGGCTCATTTTTTAAATTTGATAGCAGTTTGTTCTCCAAACTGGTTAACCAAAACAGCACCCAAAAATCACCATGGTGCCGATATGCAAGATCTTCGACAGGACATGCATGTGTTTATAGCAGACACTGAGAAAGTTTACCAGCATGTCCAGCATCCAATAAAATTTTTATTGGGTTTGTTAGGATACAAATAGGTGGTGTTAGACAGTGTAGGGGTATTATTTTCTGTGGTCCAGTATATTTTGTAAGTGAAACAGCATTGTAAAGATCTAGATGTTGAGATGTTGCTTAATGGTGACTTAAAAGTAAACCAAATCTAGACTGTGCACTACCTTGTCATTTATACCACATGGATGAACATGGAAGTCTGTAGTCATAGCGTGTGTATCATAGCAGTCATTTGGAGTGGAAATAGTGGATCAAAATATTAAAACTTTCATAAAACCAAAAAATGATTTCTACTGTTTAACTCCAACCATTCAATTTGAGGAAGGTTAATGCATTATCAATGACGGGTTTTACTTTAGATTCCCGAAACCATAATACTTCATTATATGACGTAATGTATCAGTGTTCATGTAAAAACCGAATCAATTCATTGTTGACAAACTTATTATTTACTGTAAACCGCTTTATATTGGCGCATACTTATTTTAGCGATTGATGACTGGTAAACATATTAGCGCAGTTTAATTTTAGCATAATCAATTCCAGTCTGAACTGTTAAATACATCTCATATTACCGTATTTTCTCACTTAAAACCCACAACTTTGAGCCAAAAAAAATAAGAAAGGTAATGTCAGGTCAAAAAAAAAAATAAAAATAACTATGTAATTGTGTTTTAATTTGTTTGACTTTTACTGAGAGAAAATCCCCGTAACTGACCCGGGAAGTCACTAGACAGACAGATGTCTGCAGGAAGCTTTCATCATAATTTGGCCCTCTCGTCGATTAGACATTTTACTGAACATATTTATATTTTGTTTTTATTTATTTAAATACCAACTGTTCTTTTTAAAATACAAATGTTTCGACACACTGTCGATGTATCCACGATAACAGCCGCTTAGATCATTATAGAGGTCAATAATTAGGATTTATATTATGTTGCCGACATCACAGAAAAATAAACAATTTTCGCATAACGGGTTTAATTTGTTGATATAATTGTTAATACTTTAATGTTTGAAGCCAACTACTGGTAAATTAAAATTAATTACCTAAACAGGAGACTTGTCATATTGTACTATCACATACAATGGCCAGTAATTAACAGCTATGCCAGTGTTCCATTATTTATCCGTTTGTCGGTGGTCAGTCTACCGGGTCTGGGTAATTAATCCCTAATTACATATCATATGTGGGTATATTGATGGAAGCCATGATACCAGTTACATTCAGAACTATTATTATTTTAACACTGACTATATAACCATTTAACGTGCTTCCATACCCATTCATAGTCACATCAGCGATGTACAGTGACTTTTTTTGTTGTAATTTTAGCGACAGTTTTATTTTAGCGCTGACACTCTTATCGCCAATTGCGCTAAAATAAAACTGCCGCTAAAAAAACACGGTTTACAGTAGTTTGATAAGGTGTCCGAGTATGATTTGGTTTTCATTCTTGGTAATATATGTGACTGGATTAACTATGATAACAATAATGTGGCTTCGAAAACTTCTTCGTTGGATACATGCTTTAAAAGAAACCTTAGCAAAGTGAACTAGCCTTTACGCTAGACTTAGTAAAGCTGAAATCACTAAGATCATGTTTTTAATATCTTATTAAAGGAAATTGTTTGAGCCTCATTTATGACCTATCAAGATGTATGGTTAAGTTACACAGCATTGAATGTGATATGCTGAGTTACATCTTATAATAAAAAAAAACCATGTTACTCCTACCATTGGCTGGTCAAAATTGTTAAATATGCTTTTAAATTGCCCCAAATGTTAAAAACATGAGTTCCTCATCCTTGAAAACATATAAAACAGTATATTACAAACTATTGTAGAACAATAGATAGATTTTCAATATGGCGTCAGGCAGCCATCTTGGATATATGCAAATTATGCAATTTGCCCAATGTTGCCTACAGGGCAACTAACCTAATTTTACTCTAGGGACCCTGTAGAATACAAAACAGCAAAAAAACTTCATAGGAAAAAACATTTCTAGGTTCAAATATTGAGTATATGGGAGTGTCAATACACAATTTATTGAGTAAAAAGAACATGTGGTCATGGGATCAGCCCCAAGAGCTAGCATTTAACACAGTAAAACAGGAGCTTTGTTCTAGTCCAGTGTTAGCACTTTTAGAAACGAATATAACGGCAGATGTGCCATCCTACGGAATAGGCGCTGTTATCACGCAAGTACAGGAAAATGGAATTTGTAGACCTGTAGCTTTCTGTTTGTGAGCGCTGACAAGCACGGAACAAAGATACCGCAGATGGAAAAGAGGCACTAGGCTTGACATGGGCATGCGATAGATTTAGTGAATTTCTTATTGGATTACGTTTTCGATTAGAGACCGATCACAAACCGTTGATTTCACTGCTTGGTTTCAAAGAGTTTAAGCGAACTACCACTGCGTATTCAACACTTTCGAATGCGTCTTATGCGATTTAACTATGACATATTTCATATTCCTGGGAAGGACCTTTATACGCCAGATACACTTTCACGCTTGCCCATTGCTGATAGTAATAACGCAGACAATAGTCTAGCTGAAGAAACAGCATGTTTCGTAGAATCCATTGTCGATAACTTACCAGCATCTAGCGTGCGGTTAGCAGAGATACGGTCCGAACTAAGGTCAGATCCCATATGTTCAAAGTTGATAACGCTTGCTTTAGCAGATGGCCAAGCAAAAAAATCACAACTTGACGAATCCCTAAAATCACACTGGGGATTTCTTGGTGAAATCACTGTTAAAAGGCAATCGACTTGTCATACCATCGACATTTAGGGCCAATATTTGTTCCGAAGCAAGAAATGATTCTGCTGAACCGTTTATACCGTTAATACCTACACCGTTACCACCAAGGCCATGGCAACACGTAGCAACCGATTTGTTCTTTTTAAAAGGGAAGGCATATCTTCTTGTCGTTAACTGATTTTTCTTGTTTAGTTGAAATCGCTAAGTTAGACAGGACATCATCGGAGGGTGTAATAGTACAACTTAGTTCAATCTTCTGTTGTCACGGTATACCTGAAATATTAATTTCAGACAACAGGCCATAATATGTATCAGACGTGTTTAAGCAGTTTGCATATGAATTCGGGTTCGAGAACATAACCAGTAGCCCAAGATACCCTCAAAGCAATGGCAAGCTGAATGGGTGGTACAGACAATTAAAAAAAATAATGTGTAAAAACAAAGATCCCTATGTTGCGCTAATGACTTACTGTGCGACACCGTTATCAAATGGATATAGCCCTGCCGAACTTTGCTTGGTAGAAAGATTAGAACAAAATTACCAGTTGCGCCCGAGGTACTGATACTAGAATGGTCTTATCTTGAAATTGTTATAGACAAGGAAGCTGAAATGCCTGACGATCGCAAGCGAAACTATGATCAGCGGCACCAAGCCAAGTACTTACCGAAACTTGACCCAAGGGAACGTGTATGGATTAAAGAATTTGAAACACGGGGTGAAGTTGTAAAATCTGCGACAACTCTGTGTTCATATATGGTATGAACACCAAAAGGCAAAATTCGTAGAAATCGACGTCATTTACAACCGACATCTGGTCCTAAGATTCCGGAACCACCAGATTTGCCATACGACACACCGAATGAGACTAATGATGTCAACATTAAACCGGAGTCAAATCAAGTTAGCGATAGTAATGTGTATGGTACTAGATCGGGAAGAATATCTGTTCCCCCAGAAAAATTAGACTTGTAGTTCAGAATTCAGTAATTTAGATGTAATTCAGTTTTTGTTGCAAATAGTAACTGTACGTTTAATTTTGTTTGTATGTTTACTTTTAAATACAGTGCCACATTAAACAGAACTTTTGAAAGGGAGATGTAGTGTAATCTACATAATGAAACAGATTATAGTTTAATATCGATGACGTATACTTTGACGTCATACATGTAACATGTGCTGTAGCCATCTTGAATAAAAGTTTTTGTTGGAAAAGATGCCTTATCGTCTATCATAAATAGTAGTTATGAAACCCGCTCTGGTCACACAACAACTCCAGCATGGATAATTATATATTTATAAAACTGGCTAATCAGTTACATCTTGTCATGTTGATAATTTTTGCTTTTTTATACTCTTTATCTATGATCTCTTATACTCCTCAACAAAATAATCAAAAACTATAAAAATATGCAAAAAATTGAACTTTAAGGGGCAATAACTCCTGAATTGTTTGTCAGATAATTATGAAACTTCATACATAGCTAGAATTTGTCATGCCAATCATTTATTAAATGAGAAAGCATTAAATATCTTTAGTACAGCCAAAAACTCAAAGGTTGAAAACTAGGTCATGACTTTGACCTCATTCAAAAGGTCATGTCAAAAGACCATCAAATTTGAAAATCCTATGCCATTATCTTTACAAGTAGTTGAGATATAGCAATTTAAAGGTGTTTAAAAAAATTGCAAAATTTAACGCAAAAAACGTGTTACCTATTTTTCAACCAAAGTTCATGAAATGAACAAACATTATGGTCAAGACTATGTAGAATCCTAATATCACGTCACTTGTTCTAGTAGTTTAAGATTAGCAGAAGATTAAAGTTTACTGGGCAGACACACACATGCACACAAGCAAGCATGCTTCGCCATGCCATTAGCTCACATGGTCTTTGGCCAGGTGAGCTTAATATGTTTTTCGTTGTTTGAAATGTACAAAAAATATTTGCAAATGTCCACATAAGTGACCATAAACTTTTGGTTGAAATCAGAAGGTATGAAAAAATTACAAGACATTGACTACTTTGTGAAAAATGCTCAAAATTAGACTATGAATATCACTTTTTCCTTGAATGCAAAATAAATGTAGAACAAAAAAAAAGAATTAATTCAAAAGTTTACAAACTATATCATAATTTCAATACATCTAAGCACAAAGAAAATATTAAAACACTAAATCCATCAACACCTGAACAAATTAGGATTGTTATGGCTTTCATTAAACAGTCATTAGAACTGAGGAGGGATGACTTGTTGTAGTCATAATATTATTTGAACTAATTATTTTGTTGTCATGTACTCATTTTGTTGTTTTTGAAAGTTTTGTAATGTTATGACCATAAAACTTAACAGCAAATGATCCAGTTACATACAAACGCTAGAATGAACCCCCTTATAGCCACAGTCGGGTCTGCAAAAACTCTACTTTCTCTCTATCCAAAATGACAAACAACAATCAGGTACAATTTATAAAACTTTATTAAATTTTAATTACTGATTGTCTTTTTCATATATTTATGGAATTATTTTTTTTGCTGTTTTTTACTTAGCTATACATGGTTTGGTACATTGTTTCTTTTTCAAAAATACCATCCCTCAGACTATGCATCGATTGACCTCGGCCCCCTTGGGCCCCAGAGAAGGGGAAAATAGTGAAAATCTTTCAAATTCTTTTCCTCTGAAATTACAAGATATATAGCTTAGATATTTCATATCTAGTATACTTAGGGCACCTAGTTTCAGATTTGCACTAATCATAGCTACAGGGTTCACAATGGGGAAATGGCAAAGTACTTTTGGTTGAATTTGCAAAAAATACTAGATTTGTCTATTTATATAAAAAAGTATAAACTTTTGTATAGGCACATATTGCAATATTGTAGGTATTGCTGAAAGGATCATTTTTAGATATCGATGAAAGTCATGGGTTCATAGTTCAAGGTCACAGATGCAAACACATACGGGAATTGTTAATTATCTGGAAAACTATAAATTGTTGTATAGGCATATATATTAGAATCTTTTAGGGATTGAACTAACAATCATTTTGATATATAAAGGAAGGTCATGGTTCAAAGGTCAAGGTCACATATGCAAGTGAATACCAAAATTTTTAATTGTCTGAAAAACTATAAAAAATTATGTATGCATGTATATTAGAGTATTATAGGTATTTGGCCGTATAATCATTTTGACTTGGATGAAGGTCATGGGTTAAAAGGTCAAGGTCACAGATGCAAATGAATACTGAAATGGTTAATTATCTTGAAAACTATTAATTTTTTGTATAGGCATGTATATTAGAAAATTTTTTGGTATTGATGCAATAATCATTTTAAAATATAGTTTAAGGTCATAGGTTCAAAGGTCAAGGTCACTGATGCAATAGAATATTGAAATGGTCCATTATGTTGAATTCTAATAACTTTTTTGTATAGGCATGTGTATGAGAATGTTATAGGTATTGATACAACAATCATTTTGATGTATAGAAAAAGGTAATTGGTTCAAAGGTCAAGGTCAAAGATGCAAAACAATACTGAAATGGTAAATTATCTTGAAAACTATAAATTTTAGCTCAACTGGCTATAGCCAGCTGAGCTTATGGCATGGTTAATTAATTGTGCATGTGCCCTTGCTTTAGATTTGGTCTTCTCTGGAACCATGGCCCCAATTGAAATTAAATTTGATGTGGAAGGTTCCCAAGTGGAGTAGCTCAAAGTTTGTACAAGGCAACCTTTTGGGCCTCTTATTTGTATAGGAATGTATTTTATATATAATGTTGTAGGCATTGATACAACGACCATTTTGATGTGTAGAAAAAGGTCATGGGTTCAAAGGTCAAGGTTACAGATGCAAAACAATATGGAAATGAATAATAATCTCAAAAACTATAACATTTTTGTATAGCTATGTATATTGAAATTTAGGTATTGATGTAACAATCTTTTGATATATAGATGAAGGTCATGTGTTCAAAGATCAAGGTCACTAATGCAAAACAGTACCGAAATGGTAAATTATCTTGAAAACTATTAACTTTTTGTGATGGTATGTGTATTAGAAGATTAAGTTCTTGGCTTCACAACCATTTTGACATTGATGTAGGTCATATGTTCAAAGGTCAAGGTCACAGATGCCAAAAAATCCCAAAATGACTAAGCACAAAGTGCTCAAGTGAGCTATTGTGATCCGTCTTTGTCCGTCGTATGTCGTGCAACTTTTCATTGTTAACATTTTAGAGGCCGCAGTTTAACTTATATCTTTATCAAACTTGTCCAGAATGATGTTCAGGACAAAAGCTAAGTCAAGTTCGTATATGGGTCATGTTTGATCAATAAATAGGTCACTAGGTCAAATCATAGAAAAACCTTGTTAACACTCTAAGAGTCCATATTTATTTTCCAATCTTCATACAATTTGTCCAGAACGATGTTCATGACAGAAGCAAGGTCAAGTTCGTATATGTGCCATGTTGGATTAATAAGTAGGTCACTAGGTCAAATAATAGAAAAAAAACTTGTTAACACTCTAGAGTCCATATTTATTGTCCAATCTTCATATAATTTGTCCAGAACGATGTTCATGACAAAGCTAGGTCAAGTTTGTATATGGGTCATATTTGATTAATAAGTGCGTGTGTGCGTGCGTCGTTAACTCACATTTTCAACTTCTCCTCTGAAAGTACTTGGCAGATTTCAACGAGACTTGGTCAGAAGCAAGTCTGGGTCGGTGCAATTTAGATTTGTTCATGGCGTTGCCATGGCTACCAAAACTAGGTCACAGTGACCTAGGGGTGCAAAAATCTTGAAAAATCTTCTTCTCTGAAACTGATGATGGGAGAAAAAATCTGATGTGATATTTGGCTTCTCTAGGGTCTTAAGCCTGTAGTTTGTTCATTTCGTGAAATTCGGCCGAAAAATGGGTTACGCGTTTTTGCGTTAAAATTTCAGTTTCGAAATTGTCTGAAAAATGCTATATCTTGAGTATTTGCAAAGATATAGACATGAGATCTTCAGTTTTGATCATAACTTGAAATGTCCTTCAAAATGAGGTCAAGGTCAAAGGTCAAGGTCACGACCTATTTTTTAACCTTTGAGTTTTTAGTACCAAATGTGCTGTTTTTAGGATATTTTATCCTTATTATGTGTTAAAATTGATGAGAATTGTAAGATCTAATGATTTATTAAATTTTAAAAAAATCAGAAAATAATTTGGGAGTTATTGTTCTGGAAAATGGTAATTTTTTTGCAAATTTTGCTGTTTTTGACATTTTTTTTTGAAAAACTGATAGGTAGATAATAACAATAAATTGCAAAAATGTTTAGCATGACAAGATCTAGCAATGTAGCAAGTTTCATATCTATATCTTAATCCATGTAAGAGTTGTTGCCCCTAAAATATTAATTTTTTCAGAAATTTCACTGTGATTGACCTAATTCTTTTCAAATTTTGATGAATTTTGATAAGTATCTGTTTATTTTTTAATATTATATTAAATATATTAATATTTGTAACAAAAATTAAGTCAATTGCTTCAATCATAAATTCTCCAGTAATTTGAGTTGTGGTTAAGGAATAATGGGTACAAGTTTAATAAGATAGGTCTATTACACAATGAGGCACCTGTCTATGTCTTAACAGGACATAGCTACAATTACTTCCTCTTTGATATTAGGTAAGAACGGTTGCCATCTTATTAGCTCACCTGACCCAAAGGTCATGTGAGCTTATGGCATAGCGCAGCGTGTGTATGTGCGTGCGTGCGTCGTTAACACTTATTTTCGACATCTCCTCTGAAACTACAAGACAAATTTCAATGAAACTTTGTGAGAAGTATATATGGGCCGGTGCAATTCAGATTTGTTCTTGGCGTTGCCATGGCTACCATAATTAGGTCAAGGTGACCTAGGGGTGCAAAAATCTTTAAAAATCTTCTACTCCGAAAGTATTGATTAGAGAAAAAATTTGATGTGATATTTGGCTTCTCTAGGGTCTTAAGCCTATAGTTTGTTCATTTTGTGAAATTCGGACAAAAAATAGGTTACGCGTTTTTGCGTTTAATTTTGAAAAAATCGTAAAATAGCTTCAAATTGTTATAACTTGACTATTTGACCAGATAATGACATGGGGTTTTCAGTTTTGACATCTTCTTCTTAGTATCTTCAAAATGAGGCCAAGGTCAATTGTGAAGGTCGTGACCTAATTTTTTTTCCCTCTGATTATAATTATTATCTTGAAAACTATAAACTTTTTGCATAGGCATGTATATTAGAATGTTGTAGGTATTGATACAACAATCATTTTGATGTATAGAAAAAGGTCATGGGTTCAAAAGTCAAGGTCACAGATGTGAAACAATACCGAAATAGTTATCTCGAAAACTATAAACTTTTTGTATAGGCATGTGTATTAGAATGTTGTAGGTATTGATACAACGATCATTTTGATCTATAGAAAAAGGTCATGGGTTCAAAGGTCAAGGTCACAGATGTGAAACAATACCGAAATGGTTAATTATCTCGAAAACTATAAACTTTTTGTATAGGCATGTATATTAGAATGTTGTAGGTATTGATACAATGATTATTTTGATGTATAGAAAAAGGTCATGGGTTCAAAGGTCAAGGTAACAGATGCGAAACAATACCGAAATGGTTAATTATCTCGAAAACTATAAACTTTTTGTATAGGCATGTATATTAGAATGTTGTAGGTATTGATACAACGATTTGATGTATAGAAAAAGGTCATGGGTTTAAAGGTCAAGGTCACAGATGTGAAACAATACCGAAATGGTTAATTATCTTGAAAACTATAAACTTTTTGTATAGGCATGTATATTAGAATGTTGTAAGTATTGATACAACAATCATTTTGATGTATAGAAAAAGGTCATTGGTTGAAAGGTCAAGGTCACAGATGCGAAACAATACCAAAATAGTTAATTATCTCGAAAACTATAAACTTTTTGTATATTAGAATGTTGTAGGTATTGATACAACGGTCATTATGATGTAAAGAAAAAAGTCATTGGAGTTTAGTATTTATGTTTTCTTTAAATCTATCAGCTAGCCATTAGTTATCAGGTGAGCGTATCAGGCCCATGGGCCTCTTGTTATAGTTTTTGATTATTTTGTTGAGGATTATAAGAGATCATAGATAAAGAGTACAAAAAAGCAAAAATTATCACAATGACAAGATGTAACTGATTAGCCAGTTTCATAAAAATTTTATCATCCATGCTGGAGTGATTGCCTCTGAAATGTCATTTTGTGATTTTTGTTGTTTTCAGCTATTTTCATTAAAATTGTTAGAGATAGATAAAATGTATTCATAGAAAAAATATCACATGACAAATTCTAGTTACAGATCAGATTCCCAAAAATATCTGGCAAATGATTTTGAAGTTATTGCTCTTTGAATGGTCAAATTTTTGATTTGAAGTTTCATAAATATTTATGTGTTATTGCCGCTTAAAGTTCAAATTTTTGCATATTTTTATAGTAATTGATTATTTTCTTGAGAATTATTAAAGACAGATAAAGTGTAATACATTGCAAAAATGATCAACATGACAAGATCTTATTGATTCATATGTTTAATCAAAATATGACCCATCCACGTAGGAGTTATTGCCCCTGAAATGTGATACTTTTTGTGATTATTGTTGCTTTTCGATTATTTTCATTAAAATTATTAGAGATAGGTAAAAGTTATTGACACAAAAATATTCAGCATGACAAATTCTAGGTACATATCAGATTCTAAAACTATTTGACAAAAGGTTTTAGAGTTATGAAGTTTTGTCCTTTTAAAAATTTCTGTATTTTTTATAGTTTTTTATTTTTCTCCAGAATTATTAGAGAAAATTAAAAAGTAACAATTGCAAAAATGATTGACATGATAAGATCTTACTAAGTAGCAAGTTTCATAAATATCAAAATATCTGCATATTTCTTGTGTTTTTGTGCTGTTTATGGCACAAGTGAATAGTACAGGCCCTATTGGGCCACTTGTAAAATATATACTGCAACTAGACTTTAGATATTTTAGATATAGATTCTTAGAACAGGTTATAATTATTAGCAAAACTTTTATTTTGCATATTTGCCCTGACTGCTGAAAATTTGGACATTAATTAATGAAATTGACCATTGAACCTCTGCATGGAATATGTACACATCTTTAGGCGAGCATTGAGGCCCATGGGCCTCTTGTTCATTTTCGAAGTTTCTTTTACATTCTTAGAACAAATGCGCTTGAAAAAGTCCCACAACTCAAAGCCAAATGGTTTGTTATCTTGCAGTCTCTTTGTCAAAATGCCAATATTTTGCTTGAACAATAGCAATTATTGACATAATTCATGAATTACATAAAAAAAAGTTTTTATAGAAGTAGGAAAGAATGACTCAATGCTTGTTTGAACATTTTAAAATTTACTATTATTATCACAAAACACTGAAAGTAGGCCCATTGTTCAAATGTGATGTTATCTTGATGTTACTTTACAAAAAATTGTAAAATGTCAATAAACATCCCTTTTTAATGATCAAAATACACAGATTTTATGCTTGTAAAGTAGAGAATGTCATATATCATTAGAAAGGGCTTGAAATAAATGCATAATAAAATTTAACAAAATCTGAAAATGTCAAAATGTGGCCATAAGAGACGCTTCTACTTGGATGGGCTGATATGGTAATATTACATCTGTCATTATTTTGCATTTTACAGTAAGCATTATATGTTCTTTAAACCCTCAAAACTTCATAGCTGTATAACATGCACATCAAACTTTTTAAACTTGAATTAAAATTACAGTTTATTTTTAAGATGATCTAAGATCATAGATCAAATTATTGCAATCACTGGTAAATTGTGCATAGATCATATTATTGCAATCACTGGTAAATTGTGCATGGATTTGATTTTTGTTTGTATTTTTTTTTAGACGCTGACACAATCCTTTAGAATGTATGACACTGATCAAGATGGCTGGATAACTATTGGATATGAACAGTTTCTTACACTGGTGTTCAACCTTAAAGCATAGAAAAAGTTCCAATTGACTAAATTCATATTTTACAAAAACACTGATATCTATACATACACGTACAGAATACTAGGAATCATCTTGTGTTGTCCAAGGATACATATATGTTTAACATTAATAATATATCTTAGGTAGAGTTTTAAACATATGTAGTTAGTGTAATTCTCTCTCTCTCTCTCTCTCTCTCTCTCTCCATCCATGATAAAATGTTAGTGTTTATCCTAGTTGTTACCACATTGCACAAAATGAAAGAAAGTCATTTAATAACCTCCAAGCATAATGTACAATATGAGTATAATATGCATTGAGCTATTGTAGTTTTGCATTGAAGGCTTGTTTGTTGTTAGGGTAACCGCCAACATTTCTACCAGTACCCAATTATTTTATCAGATGTATGGACAAGAGCAACATGGAATTAATGTCTTCCTTATGGTCATGGAATACAGTTTGTAACCTTAACCATTAAGCTATATGTCTTTTATTTTTGGGATAACTCTTCACATTTTAATCTTGGTAAAAGTGTTATCTACCTCGGGTAACTAATATTCTACGGCATCCATAAGCTAATGTTTTCATCTAGTGTTATGTTAAAAAACATCTACAGGCATATTGTCAGTTTAAAAATAATCATGAGAATAAGTTGGTTTGTTTGTAATGTATGGGTAGACTTTGCTACAATCTGATGGCAATGTATGTACAGCAAGGCTCTGTTTTTATAACTAGGAGTAACCAAAAGGTAAAACAGGGCTCCAGTCAAACTCAAGTGGGAGAATGTGTAGACGTAAAGGCCACTAACAATGTTCCCAAGCTGTTCCATTTCACTTTTTGAAAATGTGTATACCTTTATTACCACATTTTATTAATTACATTAAAAAAGATTATCAGACTTGATGCACCTTAAATAAAAAATTGACTATTGATTTAGTTGATAAAGCAGTAATATGCTGTAACTTCCTGTTTTGTTACATCAGCATACTAGTGGCACAGATGTCAAAATCACCTACGGTACTTTGAGTGTCTATCACCTAGTTTATGAAAGTTTGTCAAATCACCTGCTGTAGGATGGTGGTTTTTTTCTCTAGGCAACTCTGGTTTTACATACCATCACAGAACTGACCACCTCAAGTAAACAAATCTTGACTGAGTCATAAAACCACATTGGTCCTCTCCACTCCATTTTGATAATACCCTGCCATTAGATTGTGAACAGACTATAGTGCTTATAATTTACATGTTTTTAGCTTACCTGAGCCACAGGCTCACATGAGCTATTGACATCTATCTTCGTCTGTCCTGCGTCGTGTATAAAATTTTCACATTTTATTGAACTCTTCCTAATCTACTGGCCCAAATTAGTAATGGTGTCTAGGTAAAGGGCTATCAGATTTGCACAAATAAAGGGGTTATGTCTCCTTGGAGCCCTATAAATAGGGAAATTGTAAAAAATCATCTCCTCTGAATATACAAATGATATAGCTTAGGTGTTTCATATAAAACATACTTAGGGCATCTTGTTTCAGATTTGCACAAATGGCAGCTCTAGAGACCTTAATTGGGAAATGGCAAGACAATTAAGGGGGAAGTTGTTTAAAGCAGTGTATTTGTCAATATATTTTGAAAACTATTAACTTTTTGTATGGGCATATATATTAGAATATTGTTGGTATTGATGTTATGGTCATTTTGATATATGAATGAAGGTCATTGGTTCAAAGGTTAAGGTCGCAGATGCAAACAGAAACTGGAACGTTTAATTATCTCAAAAACTATAAATGTTTTGTAAAGGCATGTATAATAGAATATGGAAGGCATTAATTAATTATTGGCCTTACAATCATTTTGATATATGAATGAAAAGGAATACTAAAAAGGTCATGTGTTCAAAGGTCATGGTCACAGATGCAAAACAATACAGAAATGGTTTATTATCTGGAAAACCATGAACATTTTGTATAAGCATGCATTTTAGAATATGTTGGGTATTGAAACATCAATCATTTTGATATATAGGTGAAGGTCATGGGTTTAAAGGTTAAAGTCACAGATGGGAAAGAATAGTGAAATAGTAAATTATCTAGAATAATATGAACTTTTGTTTAGGCATGTACATTAGAATATTGCAGATATTGATACCCCAATTATTTTGATATATAGATGAAGGTCATGGGTTCAAATGTCAAGGTCACAGATACAAAAGAATACTGAAATGTATTGGCATGTATGATAGAGTATTATAGGTCTTTATACAATGATCATGCTAATGTATAGTTGAAGGTCATGGATTCAAATGTTAAGATCACAGATGCTAAAGAATACTGAAATAGTTAATTATCTGAAAAAGCCTCACGTTGTTACTATAACATGGAAATATTTTTTACATTCTGGTTACAGTAATTATGTTTTCTTGAAATGTAACACCTAGGTGAGAATATTGGGCCAAGTGGTCCTTTTGTTATTTTGATTTTACAATTTTAGCTGTTTTGCAGATCTTAGATGTTTTAGATGTAGCATTCTTAGAATCAGTTATAATAAATTTGCAAAAATTCTGACATATTGGCCCTAGCTGCTGAAAATTTGGACATTCTCTTTTATTTATTAAATGACTATTGAACCACTGCATGAGATATGAGATACACACACAGGTGAGCATAAAGGGCCTTTTTACGTATCTATCCATTGAAACATCTATATATATTTAAATATTTCTATTATATTGATTATGTTATCAAATAAAGTGCTTTAAATTAAAATTTGACTTTATGTGTACTTTTCTATTACTACATAAATTATGGCTATTGATACAGTCCCAACGGTTTTATATGGATGTTCTATTACGCAAATATTCTCCATGCTCAGATTTTTATCAAGTACAATAAACTAGGCTGGCATTTAATATTTTTACTCGGCAACGGCTGGTGAGTTTCTCATCCCAGAACATTACTTTATGGAACAATAACACGTCTGGCTAAACAGTTACAGGTCAGACTGAACAATAACAGGTCTGACTAAAGCATTTTAGGACTGTCTAAACAATTACATGTCAGACTATACTGTTTGGTAAACATTGTGCTGCGTGCATCATAATAAATTTTAAAGATTTTCTTTTCTTCTCCAGTACCATTTACCAGTGATAGTGAAAGTGGATATGGACGTTCCTTGGGCTTAGCCCTTTCAAGTTTGTGAAAATTGGTTGATCATGACCTACATTCAAGGTCACGGTGACTTATAGTATCAAAACCTTTAAACGTCTTTGTCATGGGCCAAAAGGGCTATGAGGTTGAACCTGCATATATTGCATCAGGATAAAAAGATCAACCAAGTTTCCAAAAGTGGTTGACCTTGACTTACATTTAAGGTCACAGTGACCTAAAGTTACAAAGCCTTTAAACATATATAGCATTAGGACAAAAAGGTCTTTCAAGTTTGCAATATGCTGGCCTCAACCTACATTTAAGATAACAGTAACCTTAAGTACTAAAACCTTAAAACACCATCTTGTCATGCTAGAAGCTTGAAACCCCATATGCATTTATATAGCAACAGGAGATGGAAGCTTTACTAAGTTTGCAAAATTGGTTGACCTTGATCTACATTCAAAGGCCTAGGAGCTTTAAATCTCATATTTAGCATCAGAACGAAAAAGTCCACCAAGTTTGCAAAGCTGGTTGACCTTCACCATATTCAAGGTCAGAGTCTAAGTAGTAAAACCTTAAAAAATCTTATTGTCATGAATTGAAAGGCCTAGTCGCTTGAAACGTCATATATGGTACCAGAACAAGAAACTCTAGTAGGCTGTGAAGCTGAACGACATTGACTTACATTCAAGGACACTGTGACTTAAAGTAGTAATGAACCAAAAGACCCAAGAGCATGAAACTTTATATATGGCATCTTGACAAAAAAGGTCTACTAAGTATGGGAAAATGGTTTATCTTGACCTTTATTCAAGGTTAAAGTGACCTTAAACCTAAACACAGCTTTTTGTCTTAAACGTAAAGAACTTTGATCATGAAACTTCCTATATAAGGTCAGGACAAAAAGCTTTACTAAGTCGATGCTAGGATGACCATATTTAGAGATAATATTTTGAAATGCAACAAAAATGTACATATCGGTTTAACATCCATTCTGTGTGGCTATCTAAATTTGTGGATTCCCGATCAGCATAAGTATTTTCAGAACCTGGCAAGTGTTCATCAGATAACCATATGTTTTGCTTCAATAAACTCACCTTTATTAAAATATTGCTGTTTCCTTAGTGACCAACTAGTATTGATACTTTGACAAAGAAAAATAATGATTTTTCAATGCCGTATTGTTAGCCAATCAGATGGCTGGAATATATTGGTGCGAACCTGCAACCAACGATTCGCGCACGTGTCATCTACATCCTTCTTTTTCCATCGCTCTGACCAGCTTGTATAATTTTTCATCCAGCTCCATCGTAGTTTTTTTTGTGTATAACTTTAGTATTTCTTCATTTTTGTATTCTTTACATTTAATATTTTTCTATATCAATTTATTTTTTGTTTTGACATCATCATTATTTTTTCAGCCCATGCCTGTGTTACTGTTGGATTGACAGTCTTCTTCCGCCTCTAAGTATAAGTCTTCGAGGAGGAAGGAGTCTTTCGCGAGGAAGCAAGCCATTCTGCCAGGGGGCTCCCCCTATACGTTAGGGGATCCTCCACTACCGCTTTCAGATTTTAGTGTGTCGTTTCGGGCTCCAGGGTGGATCTTCCCTTTGCCGGGTTCTCTGGGATACAGGCGGGATTTTTCAGAATCATTTTCGTGTGTCCCCATGGCTGACATCGACCCTAGGACCTTGTGTCTTTTGTTGCCTCAGTCTCCACTTCCGTGGATGTCTTGGCCCGGGAGGGTCCTCGGACTTGCGACATTTTTTTGCCTGTTACAACCTTGAGAAGTAGTGTCATCTCCACTTCGGTGAAGATGGAATGTGCTCCAGCCAGTGCTTCACTGACATTCGTGTCTTCTGGAGGCATATGCCCGGTAACTGCTCTGCAGATAATACCGGGTACACAGGGACTCCTACTTCGGTAGGCTTTCCTGGTGCAGGTTATCATGGGATTTCATATCCGTTGATTTCTGCTTCCTTGCCCTCATCTTCGGATGTGCAGCAAGTGTCTGGAGGGGGATAGATCTAGGTCTGCCCCTCCCTTGGCCACAGGACCCTGGTTTTGCTGACCTCATACTGGACCTTGGTCTGGTATGCCATTTAGTGGTTGTGGCCTCGGCAATTCTACTAATGTACTGGCTACTGATGGCTCCACTGGAATGAGTCAGTCCAGTCAGATTGCCGGACACATGGGTCCCTATGGCAATCAAGGACAGCACGGGATGGGTTTTCCTTTTGGTTACCCACATCCGTCTCCTTTTGAATGTGGATATCCCATTAGTGGTCCTGGGCTACCTGGACCAGGAGGTTTTTCCTCCATGTGTTATTACCCCCGATGGGTTTTCCTTCGGGCTGTGGGTCTGGAGATGGTTTGGGGTTCTATGGACCTTTTCCATTTGCCCCTGGCATTTTTTGCAAGTGGTGCTAGTCATGCGGAAGGGCTTTCGTCTTGGTCTTCTCGATCTAGTCGAAAAAGGAGTAAAGTGGCTTGGTCTGAGACAGCAGCAGCTGTCAAGGGCTCGCATGGGGATACCATAGTATCTGGCCACTCTAACACAGGCCGCAGGAGGTAGTAGCTCAATTCCATTTCAGGTCCCTATCCCCATCTGAGGATCGAGGATCTTTGTCCCATCTAGGAATCATGAGTCTTCCGATAAGGATTAGGACTGTTAATCTATCTCCGTACACGGAGATAGGATAGACAAGACGGAGGACTTGTCTTCGGATGAGCCTGTTTCGAGAAACTCACTCCTCTACCAGTTCACTCGTCACCCGGTTGTGTGTTGATCCATACGGATGGTCAGGCAACAAACCTGTCTCCCTGAGGGCAGAAATTTATAGGATTCTGAGTTTCTTCAAAAAGAAAGAAGACCTACTCCTCTTGAAGGAGCACTCGGAAGAGGACATTGCTCTTCCGAGTGCTCCTTCAAGAGAGAGTAGGTCTTCTTTCCTTTTGAAGAAACTTAATCAAAAACAAACATACTAATCCATGTCCGAATCACAATCCAGAGGCAAAGTAAACACTTTGGACCTGACAAGTTAGGTTAGACACGTGAACTTCCACCAGGGAAGTGAGGCCGGGTGCTCTGGAAGGGTGAGTATCTTTTGTTTAGCTAGCTGCATCCGCCACGTGTGTAATCAAAATTGTGTGAAAGGAACATGGAACTATGAAACGTGTCAAACATATCCAGGGTAATCCTGGACACAGAGACATCAAACTTATCAACAATACTGTGATGACGGCCATAAAACTTTTTGAGGGCCTTGATAAACTTAGGCTTGCAATATCCCTGAGTCAACAATTTATTTGCAAGCAGCCTACCTCGTTGTACAAAGTCCCTGTAGTTGGAACAGGCTTTCCATAGCATATTAATTGGGAAACAAGTACACCATAAGCAGGAGAAGCAGGTATATTGCTGCATAGAAAAGGAAAGTTGACAATAGAAACATTGAAGTCATCACGTTTGTCATAAAGTTTCAAATGTAGCCTTTCGTGTGCGTCATATTTCAGGTATAAGTCTAAATATGAAGCAGAACTTGAGGTAATCAGTCGTTTCTTTTATTTCAAGCTCACTAGTATAGATGACATTCACATAGTCTCCAAATTATATTGTTAAGAGAAAGAACGTCATCTATATATCTGTATGTTGAGTTGAATGATTTGACGAAATCTTCTCCAGATTTAACAAGGTTCTGCATAAATTTTGCTACATAAGAATAAATAAACAAATCAGCAATAGTATACCGATTGTTTGCTGAAAAAAATATATTACCAAACACAACAAATATGTTATCTATCAAAAACTCCAACATTTTGTTGATGGTATCTTCAGTATATTTTTGTTTGGAATCCGTATGATGCTTGACAAAATAACTAGAATCCCTGTTCAGCACCAGATATTTGTATCTTAGCTTACTCATTGAATCCTCGGAAGATCGCTCTCTTCCAGAGAGCAACTTGGTTTAATCTTGTCTTGCTCATATGCAAGTTTCTGCCAAGGATCAGCCGACTGGTGAAATTCCTCCCAATAAGGGAGGAGTTTTCTCCATTTCACATATTGGGGGGTTTTAAGCCTTCCAATTATGCTGTTCATGGAAATAGTTGGTTGGTCTCCCTTCCCGGCTGGAGGAAAATTTTGACCGGGTTTTCTCCAGTCCAGGAACTGATTCTGTGCTGCTTAAAGGTAAGGATAAAGAGAAGACTGAACGCCTTTTACGGTTGGCAGTGCACTCTTTATCCTATGCAGATTGGCAATCGTCTGCTCTTTTCGACGTTGCCAAGATGCAACCGGTACAGGATAGGGACCAGCTTCTTGTAAGAATGGCCCAAGGGCTTTTCAGTCTTACGAGGATTGCATGACCCTCATTTTGTTGGCTCTGTCCAACTTCATGTTCGCCAGGAGAAGGTCTATTCTTCAGCCTGTACATGACAAGCAAATGCAGCAGTCATCGCCCCCTTTGCTGAGGTTACTTTTTTTGTATAGCCATCCCCGTTATTGTCACTTGATGTTTTAGCAGAAGTTGATTGGGTCTCGCTTAAATTTACCCTTTAATTGCCATGCTTTGACTCATTGGCAATCTCATTGTTTTCAGATTAAGTGGAATGCGTTAAGGATTTTTTCGTAGGAAAGTCGAAGACTTTTCAGAGTATTGTCATTGTTTGGTAACTAACGGCGTATCGATGTCAACAAAATCTCCCTTTAACCAAAACACTACTGTTACACTTGCATTGCAAGAAATTGAACCATATAAAAGAGCACGATTTTAATTTTACATATTTGTGGTTATTTGTAATTGTTTTTTAAATGCCGAATTTCAGACAAGTATTTGAAAACAACTTCAATGAAAAAAAAACCAGTACTGCAGTGCTGATCTACAGCGTAGTTGCAAATATGATGTAAAAGGGAAGAAAATTTAAATCTACCCATTCATATAGATATGAGGCTTTAGAAAGTTGTGACTTGCATATTACATAGAAGTTGAAAAAATATCCCAGCATATTTCAGTAACTTTTACAGATTTTTATAGGACTTGTGTAAACTTTTTAACTCAAATGATGTTCACATACATGCATTATCAATATGATGTTTGTATTCAAAGTGTATTGGATCTTACATTAATCAAATACAAAGAAATGTATTGTTGGACTATGCTAGGAACGTTCATATTCGAGGTAGTGAATCAACAAAACTCATGTCACCATCATCATAATCATTACTCCTCAAGTCACATCATCATGAATCAGCATCATCATTTTGGCAGCAACAGAACACAATGTTATCACCACCATCATTATCATCATCATCAGATCATCACCATCATCATCATCATCATCATAATTAGATTTACTCATGTCATCATCAACATGAGGACATTGTCATCATCAATTTACCCATGTCACACCATCATCAATATGAAGACATTGTCTTCAGCATCACCATCATCATCACAAATCTTCATGTCACATCATCATCCACATGGTGACATCATTCTTATTATGAATCATCATCATTATCGGCAGCAACAGAACTCATGTCACCACTATCATCATCAGCATCATAACTCGTGTCACCACCACCACCACCATCATCATCAGATTTACTCATGTCATCAACTCCTCATGCCACATGCATAAAAAACATATTTACTGTATTTCCACAAACTCACAAAAATTTGTTAGAACTTGATACAAAAAATACTGACCTAATAGGGAAAAATATTTTACATTCATCTAAAAGTGAATTTAATTCTGTACATAGAGCAAGTTTTTAACTTTTTAATAAAACAACAAATATAACTATGTCAAAATTATCCTTATGTGCCTTCTTACTCTGAACAACTATAAACGTTGTCATAATTGGAATATTCATGATAACACATGGAAAAAACCTAACAACAATGACCTACCTGACCCAGATGTAAATTTGAATGAGGCCCAATTGGTTATCAAATTTCCAAAATTTCGCAAAATTTTTCTATGTACAGGAGGACTGAATTAAGATATTATCATTTAAAAATATAATTTGGTTAGGTCAGTGCAATTTAAATGCATTTAATTGATAGTTTAATGAAAACATTTTAATTAAAAGAAATAAATAATAAAAACTATGTGCACTCATTTTATGGAAATACAATAGGATGAAACGTGACGGTAGTTGAATGGTAGTTCGGTGTTTTAGCTCCGTCAATTTTGACATTTTTGGTGGTTTTCCTAGGTTTGATATTCCAATATTTTGCATCGGATGATTGCAGGAATATTTTGGATCTCCATCGAGGACTTAAAATTTGGAGAAATTTTGCAATTTGATTTAGTGGTATTTATTTGCATAGTTATATGTTTGACTGTGGGTGAGTAGATTTCACCATACCTTAGTACATCTGAGATTACCTGTTGTAATCATCAAAAACAAACATACTAATCCATGTCCGAATCACAACCCAGAAGCAAAGTAAAAACTTTGGAACTGACAATCAGGTTAGACACGTGAACTTCCACCAGGGAAGTGAGGCCGGGTGCTCTGGAAGAGTAAGCACCTCTTTTGCTAGCTACACCCGCCACGTGTGTAATCAAATTGTGTGAAAGGAACATGGAACTATGAGACGTCAAATATATCCAGGCAATCCTGGACACAGAGACATCAAACTTATCAACAATACTGTGATGACGGCCATAAAACCTTTTGAGGGCCTTGACAAGCCTAGGCCTGCAATATCCCTGAGTCAATAATTTATTTGCAAGCAGCCTACTTCGTTGTACAAAGTCTCCGTAGTGGGAACAAGCTCTTCCATAGCGTATTAATTGCAAAAACACCATAAGCAGGAGAAGCAGGTATACATATTACATATGTATTGATATTATACACAGCCAAGATATGTTCTCGTGAAAATCAAGAGTAAGATGCTTAAGCCCGTCTATTTTAAGAACTGTGACTTTCAGACGGGTACTGGTAGTAAGTTGACAGGTTTTGCTCTATTGCACTGTGTGGGAACGGAAGTTGAGTCAAACTGTACAGTTTTCGGTAGCTCTGTTCATTGAAGCGAGAGACGAAATAAAAACAATATGTCCGAAACGGTTGGTGGTTACTTTTTAACTTGTATTAAGCATATACTGTAAGATCTAGATAGAAATTTAAATGGAGAAATTTGACGATGAAAATTATTTACCATTTTAAGAATTCGTCGACACTTATATCTTTATACACTCGACAATAATAACACTTGAACACGAGACAGTGAGATAAAATACATCGACTTGTAGCGAAAAATGCGTAAATTCTCTAGCGTGATGAATTTTCTAGTGTAACAAACAATACTTAAGACAACTTTTAATATAAAGTTACACATACATTAAGATAACATCACCCTCCTTTAAATGGTTATTGTTATAAATAAGATTTTTTACTGTACAGGTAGCTCGAAAAATACTGTACAGGTAGCTCTAAATATCTGTAATTTTTCTGTACAGGTAGCTCAAAATTATAACAAATAATAATTCAAGGTTTAATGCATTATTATACCCTCGCAAACGAAGTTCAGGGGGTATATAGAAATCACCCTGTCTGCCCGTCCGTCTATTCGTCCGTCCGTCCATCCGTCTGGTTGTTAGTATCAATATCGTATCCGCTCCATATCTTCCATGTCTTTCAATAGATTTTCATCAAACCTGGCACAGATGTAAAACAACATGAGCAGATGTGTCGGGTACCGATTTATGAACATAGGTCAAAGGTCAATGCCATGAGGTTTATTTAAATTTTTTGCAACATTTTCATATATTATATATAACATCTGAAATTAAGAAAATGTCGCAATAGTACTAGTATATATATATTGCAACATTTTCTTAATTTCAGATGTTAAAAGAACACCGAAACGATTCCATTGTTTATACTGCAAAAGTAAAGCAAAAATAAATTTTTCTGAGGTTATCGACCATTGTATAATATTTCACAAGGATTTGGAACTGAAATTTAATTAAACAGACCTCAACCAAGGAGATATTCGAATTAAAAATTTCCACATCATCCCTAGGGAATACGAGAAAGACAACACAGTTCTTGTACCAAACGAATCAACTGAGTTATATGTTCTGGACTCCGTGTTTAAGGGATTAATAGGTTTCAGCAGAGGAAAGAATTCCTTAGTAATTTCATATCTAAAACTGTTTTGGAACTAGACATTCAAGCTGTGTTGTAGCAGGGCTCAATCGCTGGGTAAGTCACCACTCACAATGGTGGCAAACGTTTACATTAAAAAATAATTGATAGTGTTAATAGTTGCAGTGATGGATGTTATTTGAATGAAGATGAAAGTGTAACAACTTCCGGAAATTGTTATTTCTTCTGCACTGACAAATGCTATATAATTATGACCTTTTTCATTTGCACATTAATAACCAGACGTGTTAAATGTTTTACTATTTACTACAACCTTCAGGAAAATGCAAAATGCAACATAAATAATTTTAATTGAAAACATTATTGTTACATGTAGAAGATTTTGACATTCATCCTCTGTAACTTTATAAATTTCTTTGACTTGATATGCGATCAATGTTGATCAAAATCATCAAACTACAATAAAAGTTATCGAACAAAATTACATGACCATGAAAAATTAGGTCACAAAGACCAACTTTGTGTTGTCATATGTAAAACATCCCAAATTGTACCTAAAATCAGGTGTCATAAGAATTGTTTTATTACTTTAAAAATCATCTAAAAAGTCACTGGGTCATAAAAATTTGTCACAATGAATTACTTTGTGTTGAAATACATAAAGCATCTAAAGTTGTACTTGCAAATCAAGTTTCAGCAAAATTGTCCTGTCAAACTTTATATTATCAAAGAAAATCACTGGACCATAAGAATTAAGTTACAATTGTCTTTTCTGTGTTGCATCATTATGAAAGATGTAAAATTGTGCATTTTAACAACCATAATGAGTTCCATCGCGGAAAACAGGATTAGGTATGAAAGCTGAACGATATTTACCAATCAATGGACAAATGAACAGTCTAGAACGTAACGTTGTTTATTTTGTTTTAAACAAATTTGAGGCTTTATGATATTTAGACAATTTATGCCATAGAGCCTTCTAAAAATGCGTTACCCAGGCGTGATTCTTCACATTCTATGATTATATCTATATCCTTTCACTATTTTAGAGACATAATAGTATTCAGTTGTATATTGTTCATAATAAACAATATTCGCCTTAATTTATATAGAAAACTATCGTCTGACCATGTCTTTTTTATGACTTGATGTATTTTAGATCGTTGAAAACCTTATAATATGAATGTCACGCCTGATACACGCATTTAGATAGCAACCCTACGTTTATACCCCTGAAACCCTATATAAAAAAACAAACCTTCAAAAAATTAAACGTGATACATGCATTTCTATTAAATGAAAGCGTTCCTTATACTTTCTATACTTTTAATTTGCATTGAATGCCAGTTGCGAGCTACCTGTACAGTACAATGTCATAAAATGTGAGCTACCTGTACAGTAAACAGAAAAGCACACAGTCCAATAAAATCGTGTTTTGAAGTTTTCTGCAAACTTCTAAGTACTGTAATAAGTCACAAGTTATTTTTAACATTCATAGCTTGCAAACTGTCTTCAGAGTGGTATTAAATAGAATAGTAATATAGAGAAAATTGAGAATAAATCGTGAATTTATGACAATTCCGCTGTGATCTATCATGTTCAACAAACGAATAAAAGTTTTAGGCTTGATTTTTCACAAAATGTGTTGGATAATTAAAAATTGGATTAACATAGTGAGATCCATGTACCTATGAAAAATCTCACAACACTTCATAACAACAACAATTTTACATATTTTTACTTACGTTTGACTCCACTGTTTTCATTCCTCGCTTCGATAAACAGAGCTACCGACAACTGTACAGTTTGACTCAACTTCCGTTCCCACACTGTGAACATGAATAAGGTAGCACACTCTTAATGAAAACAATGTTATCTTAGCTGGGGATTTTAATTGTGCAATAGAAAAGCGAGATAGGGAAAATAACTCTTTAAATGATAAAAGTAGTTTACATCTCAGATTTAGGTTTTAGGGATATATATAGAGAGAATCACGACAAGGGTGGGTTCATTTGGTGTAACGGGAAAAGGGAACCTAAAAGTAGAATTGATTGTATTTTCATTTCAAGTGATTTGAATTTTCACACAGATACAATTATTACACGCAATACTTCATTTAGTCATTCAAAAAAAGGAGGCTAGCTGATCATAAAGCACTTAAATGATCGTTAAATACTGATAAAACAACAAGGGGAAGTGGGTATTGGAAACGGAATGCACAACACCTTCATGATATTGAGTACTGCAATGGTATACGCAACCTTATTTCACAATTTTCGGATAATTTAGAATACAGGGATTATGATAATCAGCAAAAATGGGAAATTCTGAAAATTAAATTTAAAGAATATTCTATCAAATTTTCTAAATCCAAAGGTGCTTCAATCACAAAAAAAAATATTGATATTAAAATCACAGAAATAGAAAATGAACATAGCCAAAATATAAACAGTTGAAAGGCCAGCTTCGATTTTTTCCGTTAAACCCGCGATTTAATCTTCAGGGCCGTTCAAGGGGGGTAATTCAAATTTAGTCGGCAGATGGCGCTTTGTCGTCACCTCGAAGAATTTGCATTTTAGGGTTGACGCAATAAATCATTAATTAAATGGTGTTTTTAACTTAAACTATATATAATTTTGTATCCGTTTGATAGAAAATTGATTTTTCTAGACGATCACAACAATTAAACACTCCTTATAACTAAAATGCTGAAATCATAGACATAAACTGCGGTATCGTGAAAGGTCAAAATCAAGTGGGCGGTGCATTCGGAGTTTATGCCCGGTAAATTGAATTGACAGAATCGCATCCCACACTGATTGGGTTAAAAATTATAGTCGTAATCGGTAGCATATAGAACACCGGTCATTTTGATACCGGGTAGAAACCATCATTCGCACCGGTTATTGCACAGGAAGATTGTCAAGTTGACCCTGCGTGCCGATGATTTGGAAAACAAAACGTGCTATTTATTGCGTCTAGACATCTTCTAATTTGTTTATTTTTACTCTAGATATTTGTTGGTGTGATTTTAATATAATCTTTAAACATTTTTGTTTAATTTTAGTTCAATTTTGTAGAAAAAATGCCACGAAAATCAAACATCCAGATCGCCCAGCTGGCCCCATGTAGTCACTATGTGACTCAGAAATCAGCTGATATTGGATTTTTTTTTACACTTTCATTACATTTAGAGTCACAAGATGGACAGTTTGCTAGAAAACCATCTGAACAACAATTATCTGGCGTTGATTTAACTGCTGCAGTGCATGCAAATTTTAAAACAATGTGTTTTTAATGTTTCAGATCAGAAGTTGACAGTTGTATCACATATTTACAGGTACACATGCTGGCAGAGAGGCTGAAGGAGCATAATTATACATGTAGTTTGTTAAATTTCAGAAAGTTTGCAGAAGAGGAGAAGTCGATATAGAAAATTACATAAAATGTTTTCAACTGTAAATTACTTTCTTTTGTTTTTAGAAATTTGAACAGTTTTGCCACTTCAAGGGTTGGAGATAGATTTTAAATGCCAAAGTTCAGTTTAGTTATTCAGAAACAGAGCAGTATCACAGGAGATGATGTTGGCAGATATTGTGGTCCAGGTTGCAAATGCACAAATTGCAAAAATCTTGTAATTAATGCAATTCTAGATCCTTCAGCTATCACTACTGCTACTGTTGTTGATGATTCCACAGCTACAAATACCATAGGTTTTTATAACATTGATGCTAATTTTGAATGTTTTCTCTCCACAGTAACCACAGCAAGTATGGATGTACCAGCAGAAAACATACTTGACAACACAGAAAATTCAGAAATGGATCACAAAGATTCTTGTACTACATGTATTAGATTTACTGTTCAAACATTTCATATTTTTAAAGTTGATACATGTACATGTATTTGAGCTTTTTATGAAATTTATCACAATATAACACATTCACTTTTATTGTGCAAGAATCTATGTAAATATCTTTTACTGTATTTCAATTTTAGCCAAACTTTAAATCATGCATCATTGCTGCACACATCATAGCCAGTTCATACAGCCCCACAGTACCATTCTTGTGTGGTGATTGATGTTATACTGGTACTACATTAAATCATTCTGTTTTAATCAATTTCTTTTTTGTTCATTTTCAAGAATACAGAATATATGTAGTTTATTTTCATATGATTTTATCATACATCATACATGTATAATGTATTTATTTCAGATGATTTTCAGATAACCAATACCTATACAGTTTAGTTTCAGATTATTTATTCCTACAAGTTACTTTTTAGGGTACCCTTTTCAGTTCATTTTATTTGAAGATAACCTTTTTTATATTTATTGACAGGTGAGAAGCATATTTCAATTTATTTACAGATTTGCCAACATTATATTTTCAGATTATTCATAGATAACTTTTTATTTGTAGATTAAATATTATTAATGCTATTGCTATGCTAAAAACATTAGTACTTAATTACATTAAATATTATAATGACTATGTTTGGTTTTTTTTATTGCAGATAACACTACATGGCCAACACATAGTACAATGTTAATAAAGATGTATTGCTTGCATATTAAAATTATAATTACTTTAAGAAAAATAAATGTTAACTTGACATACTAAATGCATAATTATTTTTGTGCATTACACTGGCACCTGTCCAGCATAACCTCTGAAATGTTGGTAGGGACATGGCCTCTTACTGTACAGGTTTGAATCTCATTTAGGACAGTTTTTGTGTGAGAAAGTTGGTCATTTTTGTGTGGAATGTTGTTGGTTTTCTTTGGGCTCTACAGTTTCGAATTCCTCCCCATCTCTAAATATGTTTGATAGTGAAAAAATCTTGACTTTTACTCTACTCCTTAGCTGCAAAAAAGTATATCAGCAGCACTTGATCTGTGAAAAAATAAACTACAGAGACTACAGATTAAACTGTTACACCCAGTAAAACTGACCTGACCACCTTGAAAGAGATTTTAATTTCTAATTATTAACTTAGGATGTGGAAACAATATTTCTTCCTTTTCCACTGTCATGTGTTGATTTTGAATTTTTAATTAAATACAGCATTCAAAATCAGCACATGGCAACTTGTTGTCATGTGCTGATTTTGAATTCATTATTTTAATAAAAATTCAAAATCAGCACACTGAAAAAAAAATATATATAACTTTCCTGTGTATCAAATTTGGAGAAATATTTCCCATGGAAAATAATTTTATTTGATTAAAATTTAAATGTTTAATGAAGCCAATTTTTTTACATAGATTTTAATTGCCATTAGATATTGCAAAATAATTGAAACAGTTGAAATTGCACCCTAATAAAACAGATGATCTACAGGAATTTTTAAGAACATTTTTGCATATGTTACTAATTTACGTTGATAGTTTTTTTTTTTTTTTTTTTTTTTTTTTTTAATTTCCCTACATTAAAATGAATATCAATCAATAAAACAGTAAAATCACTTCAGTTTTATACGAATACATGCAAGAGACAGTGTAAACAAGGGAGATAATCATCATACGAAAAACAAAACAAAACAAAGGCAACACCTGCTGATTTCTTAACTGACAGAATCGCATCCCACATCGATTTCGGACAGGTCTTTCATATGAATGTGTTCAGAAATGAATATATTTTCAGAATTGAATTATTAGAACCCGTCATTTGTCCTAATATTTAATAATTTGTGTCTGAAGCACGAATGTCGGCCGACAGACGTGAGCCAAACCCCGCAAAAGGAGCCTCACCTGCCGTTTTCTCAACTGACAGAATCGCATCCCACACCGATTTCGGACATGTCTTTCATATGAATGTGTTCAGAAATGAATATATTTTCAGAATTTAATTATTAGAACCCATCATTTGTTCCAATATTTTAATAAATTGTATCTGAAGCACGAATGTCGGCCGACAGCTGTGAAGTAACCCCCACTTTCAAGACGTATTTCTCGTAATTTTCTGTATATATTTGATTCTTTTTTAGATAAATTAAAGGGAAAAATATCTGTTGTTAAAAATATTTGGTCATTTCAAGTAATAACGATCCCACTTAATAGTATACTTAAATTTTCGAGACCTACTACCATTTCCGATCGCGTACCAAAATTTGAACTGAAAGTCACGTGACTAAAGCGATTAAAAATCAGCCATATTGGAAGCTGGCCTTTCAACTGTAAATATGAATAAAAAGAGAGAGTTAGAGCGGGAATTAGACGAAATTTTTTAAAACAGGACAAAAGGCACACAAATAAGATCTAAGGTAAATTGGGTTGGAAATGGCGAGAAGAATTTTTTTATTTTCTTAGGCTGGAAAAATCACATCAAAATAATAACGCTATTAAGAAAATTAAATTATCAGACGGACGGACTGTAGACAGTCAGGAAGAAATATTAGGGTTGCTCTGTAAATACTATGAAAACTTGTATATAATGACAATGGAATTGACACATATGTTCCTTCTATCTCTGATTTTCCTATACTTAATGAAAAAGAGAAAGACGAATGTGATGTTTTTCCCTCAATAAAAGAATACGAAGAAGCTATCAAATGTATGAAGAACAACAAATCTCCCGGATGCGATGGTCTTCCTATTGAATTTTATAATCAAAAACAAACATTAAAGTATTTTAAATCTGGAGAGAAGACTGTCGCCAAATCATTCAACTCAACATACAGATAAATAGATGACGTTCTGTCTCTTAACAATCCTAAATTTGGAGACTATGTAAATGTCATCTATCCTAGTGAGCTTGAAATAAAAGACACGACTGATTCCTCAAGATCTGCTTCATATTTAGACTTATACCTGAATTATGACGCACACGAAAGGCTACATTAAAACTTTATGACAAACGTGATGACTTCAATATTTCTATTGTCAACTTTCCTTTTTTATGCAGCAATATACCTGCTTCTCCTGCTTATGGTGTATTTATTTCCCAATAATACGCTATATATGGTAGAGCTTGTTCCCACTACGGGGACTTTGTACAACGAAGTAGGCTGCTTGCAAATAAATTGCTCAGGGATATTGCAAGCCTAAGCTTATCAAGGCCCTCAAAAAGTTTTCTTCCGGAGCACCCGGCCTCACTTTCCTGGTGGAAGTTCACGTGTCTAACCTAACTTGTCAGTTCCAAAGTTTTTACTTTGCTTCTGGATTGTGATTCGGACATGGATTAGTATGTTTGTTTTTGATTGGATTGATTAAAAAAATGTTTTACTCATCTCTTAAATCGGCATTTTTAGAAGGTGAACTTTCTTTTTCTCAAAAAATGTCCATCATATCGCTAATACATAAAAAGGGTGAAAAAGACGATTTAAGTAATTACAGACCCATAAGTCTTACAAACTCTGATTATAAAATTATAGCCTTTATTTTTGCCAGAAGATTACAGAGAGTAATTAGCAATTTAGTTAGTTCTGATCAAACTCCGAACGCTTGACTTATACTTGACATTTTGACATCTGTGAAAACTCCGACCAATCTTGTATTTTACTTGTTTTTTTTAGATTTTGCCAAAGCTTTTGATTCAGTTGAATGGAATTTTATTTTTAAAACATTAGAAAAGTCTAACTTTTGGAATAATTTCATACATTGGATGAGAACCCTATACAGAAAACCTATTTTTAGAATAAAAAATAATGGATGGTTGTCTAGAACATATAATATGAAAAAGGTATCTGTCAAGGTTATCCAGTTTCTGCTTTACTTTTTGTTCTTGTAGCTGAAATATTATCTCTTAAAATAAGAAAATCGGATAAAGTAAATGGGTTTAGGATAAGTAATATTCAAACAGACATAAAGATTTTACAACACGCAGGTGATTGCATTCTACCATTACTAGATAAAGACTCTATGACACATGCTATCGAAATTGTTAATGCACAGTCTTGAATACACTAGCCCTATCAAATTTAACATATACGGCATCTATACTTCCATATCCTTCAGATGACATTATAAAATCTATAAATAAACTAGTTTTTAACTTCATTTCGGGAAAAAGAGATAGAATAAAAAGAAAAACTCTGATAGGAAAAATCTCTGAGGGTGGTATAGGACTAGTGGATATAGAAACAAAATTCAACGCTTTGAAAGCATCATGGGTATCTAGATTATTAAATAATAGGGCGTCAAACATCTTCACTGTCTTAGATACTATCCTGAAAACCTCTCTAGGAATTGATTTCGATTTCGTTTTAAAAACAAATGTTACTGATTTAAAAGAATGTTCCGTTTTCTATAGTGAAGTATTCGCCTACTTTAATAATTGCAATGATGAAGTGTCTGCAATTGTGTTATCTTCTGACTCTGAAAATATTTGGTTGAATAATAATTTTAAATTTCGAAATAAAACATTATGTCTTAAAAACTGGATGAAGAATGTGGTTCTTTATGTTAATGACTTATTTCATGTTAATGGGTCGTTAAAGGATATAAATGATTTTGGTGATAAGTTGCTAAACGAACGAAATTGGATTTGCGAGTATAATATCTTAAAAAAAGTGTTCAGAAAATATGTTAATATTTTTGATTGTTCAAATGCGAATATATTAATCCATACAACAGGCCGCTTTCGTTTTTAAATGGAAACATTAGGCATGACATTTTGAGTAAAAAGTGTAAATTTTATTACGATATCTTTTTGAAGAAAAAATTTCAAGTTTCCAATATGGAATATTATTGGTCAAAAGAGTTTAACTTTAACTATAGTTTATTCAGAAAAAATATTTGCATAACAAATATCAGTAGTATTTTAGACAAACAAACTTCAGAATTAAATTACAAATTATTACATAATCTTTTGTCAAATAACCTAATTGTTAGCAAATGGAATAAAACTGTTTCTAAATATTGCGAAAATTGCCTTACGAGTGTTGAGGACTCAATGTAACATTGTACGTCCTATTTGGGAAGTCATTGCCAACAACTTTAAAGTAGACATTAAGTGGAAAACTATTGTTTTGGGATTTTACTTAGAACATAATAATAAAACACAATATAATTTCCTTTATTGCGTGCAAAATCTACAAATATAAAATGAAAATGAGAATAAACAACCAACTTTGCTGCAAGGACCAGTTGAAGATACACTTGAAAGACAGCCTCTTTTCTTTCTTTTATACTCTTAAAACAAGAGGCCCAATAGGGCATGTGATGCTCAACTGGCAGGTGATTTACATTTTTGATAAATAACATGCAAATCTTCTGAAATGGCAATCCCTCTCCTTTTTACGAACAGGGAAGTTACTTCCCTGGAAGTATTGGCATAGGGATTGAAAAATCTGAGAGAGCGATTCACCGAACAACTACTCTGACTTTTATCCGTTCGAGAAATAAAATAGTTCGTTAGATGTCCAGATGTAATAAAAGTGAATTGTGTTGACTGCAAGGAGTATTTTAGTATTCAAGTGGTAAGAGAGGTCCTCGTTGGTAAAGGCCGATGTTAGTTTATATTTTTCTATAATTTGCAAATGTGTATCAGTGCGGCGCAATAATATTTCATATTTGGGATATCCCGACCTGGTTCATTAATATTCATTACGTGATACGTCACTAGGATTTTCCCGCTTTCATTGGGTAAAATTCATTCCTGTCAGTTTGCCAGTAGCGAATGCATGACAATAAGTATAAATCAAAGATTATTCGCGAAAAAGTGATACAAAACTAAAAAAAGAAGTTTATTACAAGTTCATTAGCTATGTTGATAAATCGTTTGTGACTCGTGTATATCGATATCGTAGTTCGTATGCAAATAAGCCATGTGTTTGGGGGCATGCCTGCGTTTGACACCCGGTGCCCCAGCTCAAATGTATTCACGTAGCGTAGCGCCAGCCTTTTTTAGCCCAGTACACTCTTGCCCCTTTTAAAACGATCATGAAACCCTGTCCTTTTCAGTTATCAGTTAAATATAAAAACGACACGCTTTATTCTCGGAATTCCAATCTTCCGTCTCGATAATTTCAGTCACACACTCCATTTCTCACCATGTCTCCGAAGACAGATAATTTCATCATCAATATTCATTTAAATACTATTTCCAGTTGTTTAGTTTGAATCATCAAAAGAAATCGACACGAAAGAACAAAACTCCAAACAAAAGAACTGAAAAAAACGATGTTTGAAAACTTTAATATAAAATTGTGTTTACCTTGTAAATCATTATTAGATCGTTTTTACAGTTGATATCCGATTAAACTTGTTGTCAGTAGTTTAATTCATGGTTTTTACAACCCTTAATTTCTTTTCATGAAGATATAACTTTATTTCACATAAAATGAACAAATATGATGTGGCCACTGGTCATGCAGGAAAACAGGAAGTTATTGTGTTTTCTTAAGTTTTTCCGATTTCTAGAGCACCGTTAATGTAGTAGAACAATGCTGTCATTCAGATATTTTATTTACATTGTTTTAATAAAGTAACTAAATATTAATAAGTATTCAATTAATAATTGAATTAGTATTTCCAGTAGACAGTTTAATATAGATGCCTTAACGGGAAGTAACTATTTTCCCATTTTATTGGCCGGGTTGCACAGAGTGCAAATCCGGTTTCTAGTATGGTGAATGTCGGGTGGGCGGGCGGGGAAAATAGGGTACCAACTTTGTGAACTCAACTCCATCTACAGTTTTCAACCAAAAACCTTGAAACTTCACAGGATGTTTCTATATATATTGAAGATGTGTACCTGACTTTATGGAAATATTTCAGGATTTTTTCCCATTTTTCCAGACTTTGAAACTTAGTCACTTTTTAGCAAGTTTTTGAACGGGGAGTATCTACTTTGTGAACTCAACTCCTCCTACAGTTTTCAATCAAAAACGTTCAAACTTCAAAGAATGTTTCTATAAATATTGAAGATATGCACCTGACTTTATGGAAATATTTCAGGATTTTTTCCCCATTTTTCCAGACTATGAAACTTAGTGATATATCAAAAGATTATCAAAGATATGTACCGGACGTAATGGCAACCCGGCCCATTGAGTCTTTGACCCATTTTTTGCAAATGATTGAGCATGCATGCATTTTTATTTGATGAATGTAAGATAAAATACACTTTGATTAAAGTACACCAATTGATTTATATTCCCTTTTCATTAATAATATTTCTTTTAGGATATTTTTTTTAATTTTTGGAAAAATTAAAAATATAAAATATTATCATGGGTCATTTGAAATGGTAAAAATAACATGTAAAATGTAACAATCAATTTTGCAAGTTTATTTTATATTTTAAACATAACCCCTTCTCCCTATTGGGATATTAAAACATAAACAGTCTTTTTCCATGTGTAAAATTGCCTTTTTAAGTCACCCAAGCAAAAACCTGAAGGTGACGTATAGTGAAAGTTGTTTGTCTGTTGTGCTGCCTGCATCATAAACATTTTCAACTTCTTCTCCAGAACCAGTTAACCATTGATAGTGAAAGTGAATATGGATGTTCCTTGGGCAAAGCCCTTTCAAGTTTGTGAAAATTGGTTGACCTTGACCTATACTCAAGGTCACAGTGACCTAAAGTAACAAAACCTTAAAGGTCTTCTTGTCATGAACCACAAGGGATATAAGCTTGAACCAAAAGGGATATGAGCTTGAAACTTCATATATTGCATCATGACAAAAAGCTCTACCAAGTTTGTGAAGGTGGTTGACCTTGATCTACATTTAAGGCCACAGTGACCTAAAATAACAAGATCTTTAAACATCTTGTCATGAACCAAAAAGACTGTGACCTTGAAACTTATATATAGCATTAGGACAAAAAAGACCACCAAGTTTGCAAAACTGGTTGACCTTCACCTACATTTAAGGTCACATTGACCTAAAGAAGTAAAAATCTTCTTTGCAATATATACATGTATAAAGCACCAGGAGATAAAGCTTTACTACGTTTGCAAAGCTGGTTGACCTTGACAGTCAAGGTCACAGTAACCTTTAAACCTTATTTAGCATCAGAACGAAAAGGTCTACCTAGTTGGTAGTTGACCTAAAGAAGTACAAACATCTTCTTGTCATGTATTGAAAGGTCTAGGAGCTTGAAACTCCATATATATGTATACAGCATCAGTAGATAAAGATTTACTAAGTTTGCAAAGCCTATATTCAAGGTCATAGTAACCTAGTAGAATAACCTTCAAACATCTTATTGCCATGCATTGAAAGGCCTAGGCACTTTAAACTTCATATATGGTACCAGAACAAGAAGCTGTAGTAGGTTGGCAAAGCTGAATAATGTTGACCTACTTTCAAGGTCATAGTAACCTAAAGTAGTAAAACCTTAATGTCTTCATTTCATGAACCCAAAGGCCTACGAGCTGGAAACAAAAAAGGTCTACCAACTATTGGAAGCTAGTTTATCTTGACCTATATTCAAGGTCATGGTGACCTTAAGTAAAAGTTAAACTAAAAACACTTTGTCACGAGCAGAAATGACTAGGATGGTCAGACTTCATATATAGAATCAGGACATAAAGCTTTAGTAAATTTGTAAAGCTGGTAGACCTTGACCTACTTTCAAGGTCACAGTGACCAAAAGTAAAGACTTGAAATATCTTTTTGTTATGTACTAAAAGGCCTTGTTGCTTGAAACTTCACATACAGCTTGAAACTTCTCATGTAGCATCAGGACATGAAGCTCTTCCAAGTTTGTGAAGTGAATTACCTAGACCTACATTCAAGGTCACAGTGACCTAATGAAGTGAAACCTGAAAACATCTTCTTGTCATCAACCAAAAGGCCTTGGAGCTTGAAACTTCATCAGAACAAAAAGTTCTACCAATTTTGGGAAACTGGTGACCTTGTCCCATATTCAAGATTGTAGTGACCTTAAGTAGTATGCAAAACTTTAAAACATCTTTTTTCATTTAATAAAAAACATTAAGGCTTGTAATTTGATATATAGTATCAGGACATGAAGTTCTACTATGTTTGCGAAGATAATTGACCTTGACCTACCTTCAAGATCTACTAAGTTTGCAAAGCTGGTTGACCTTAATCTCAGGTGAATATTGTTACAACAACAGCCTACACTTTTGAAATCCTGGCTGGAACACTGGTCTGACTCAACAGTGACAGTTCATATCTCATTAAAATTAATGACTTTATAATCTATATTCAAATGTTTAAAATATTTAAAAGTTTGTTATTTTGGTCTTTGAGAAGCATTTGGAGAAGAAATTAGAACAACATCTGGGACTGATGTTAAAATTACGTTGCCTTTATTTGACTGAATACTTTTAAATTACAAGCAATGCTGTTTATTTATAGTAAGATCAAGATCCAATTTCCCTGTTCGGTCAGCACCATCGGTGCTTTGATTACAATTGCAACTGGAACCAAAGTTGTTGGAAAACAAATCTGCATTGGTCTTATATGTTTTTGCTATTTATAGGAACAGAAGCCACCTTGGATTTTGGCTGATATGCCAGACACACACAACTTTTGGATTACTGTTACTAAAGGACTTTTCATGTTGTATTGGTTTAGAATTGACCAATTCAGGAGAAAATTTTCAATGATTTGATTGAAACAAACACCTCATTTGTACACTGCCCAAAAATTGGGTCAACAATTTTTTTTCAAGAAAGGTAAAACATTAGGTCATAACCTTCACAATTGACTGACCTCATTTTGAAGGTAATTGCAAGAATATTTCAAAACTGAAAACCCCATGTCATTATCTGATCAAATAGTGAAGATATAACAATTTCAGCAATTTTTTGCATCCGTGACCTTGACCTTTGAACCCATAACCTTTTTCTATACATCAAAATAGTGGTTGAATTAATATCTACAACATTCTAATATATATGCCTATAGAAAATGTTAATAGTTTTCAAGATAATAACCATTTCAGTATTATTTCGTATCTGTGACCTTGACCTTTGAACCCCTGACCTCAATATATATTTCACAATACCAACGATATTCTAATATACATGCCTATACAAAAATTTATAGTTTTCATGTTAATTAATGTTTTTGATTTTGTTTTGCATCTGGACCTTGACCTTTGAACACATGACCTGTTACTATATACCAAAATAATCATTGTATCAATACCAAGATATTCTAATATACATGCCTATACAAAAAGTTAAGCAGTCACAGGTAATCAATCACCTGGGGTTGCTACAGTATGTTTGAATTTCTATAAAATTTTATTTACCTTGTAAACACGATGATACTTGCACAGATGTCCGAAAGTGCATATTTCTTACTGATTTATTATTATTATTACTATTATTATTATGTTAACAGTTAAAATCCAGGTAGATTTATTCACTGTCAAAAACTTTAAGTAGAGCCGTGTCTGGTTCTTTAGAAGTATTGATTTTTTTATCACCTTTCAGTGGGGCTCACAGCGGGAGTAAATTACCTGGACATGTAAAATCAGTAAAAAATAATATTATCTGACACTTAATAATACTTAAATTCAAAGTAATTTAATTGTTGCAGAGGATTATGTTGGACATTTGAGTTGTCCAAAAATTATCAATTAATTATCAATCAATCCATATTAAGAAATATTTCCCCTTTTGTACACCATTCTCGTCAACCGTCTGTAGTTGGGAGATGTAAATTATTAGGACAAGTTGTGCAAGAACGGTTTATACCAATTCAGGCCTTTTAAGTTCACTTGGTCAATTTATTTATATCCATCAATAATTTTAACATTTAAATTTGCACTAAAATATATAAAAACAAAGATTCTATTTTATTTTTATTCAAATTAATTGTGAATTAAAGCAATGACTTAAACAATGGAGAGTAATACAACTTAATTCAAAAGTAGTACAGGGTTTAAATATATATGTTTTTCATGCAATGACGACACGAGTTGATGATATGGCATGAGGAGTTCTGATGATGATGTTCTTTCTGATGATGATGATAACGATGGTGGTTGTGGTGGTGATGAAATTGAGTTCTGCAGATGATGTCACCATGTTAATTTAATGCGACATGATGATGGTGATGGTGGTGGTGACACGAGTTCTGATGCTGCTGATGATGATGGTGATTCATTATAAAAATGATGTCACCATGTTGATGATGATGCAACAAAAGATTTTTGACATGTAGATTTGTGATGATGATGATGACAATGTTTTCATGTTGATGATGACATGAGTAAATATGATGATGATGATGATAATGATGATGTGATATGAGGAGTTATGATGATGATGATAGTTTATGATGATGGTGACATGAGTTCTGTTGCTGCCAATGATGATGATGATGATGATGATGATGATGATGATGATGATAATGATATGACATGGGGATTTCTGATAATGATTATGATGGTGGGGATGACATCAAAATCTGCTGCTGCTTATAATGATGTTGATTCATGATAATGATGATGATTCTTGATAATGTCACCATGTTGACCATGATGTGACATGAGTTATGATTATGATGTGATGATTTCTGATGATGATGGTGGTGGTGTGGTATGAGTAAATCTGATGATGATGATGACCATAATGATGATGACAATGTCCTTATGTTGATGATGACATGAGTAAATCTGATTATGGTGGATGATCTGATGATGATGATGGTGGTGACATTGATTTTCGCTGCTGCAGATAATGATGATGATTCATAATAATAATGTCACCATGTTAGTGATGATGTGGCATGAAGATTTGTGATGATGATGATGTCATGTTGATGATGACATGAGTAAATCTGATGATGATGGTGGTGATGATCTGATGAAGATGATGATGATAATAATGGTAGTGATGACATTATGTTCTGCTTCTGCCAATAATGATGATGATGTGACATGGGGCGTTATGATGATGGTTTATGATGACGGTGACATGAATTCTGTTGCTGCCAATGATGATGATGTTGATGTGACATGAGGTATTCTGATAATGATGATGATGGTGGTGTGGATGACATTAAGTTCTGCTGCTGCTTATAACGATGCTGATTCATGATGATGATGATGATGATATGACATGAGGAATGATGATGATTTGTGAAGTCCTTCCGATTTTCAGAGTACAGTCCATCAATACATTTCTTTGTATTTGATGAATGTAAGATCGAATACAAAACATTGATAATGCATGTATGTGAACATCATTTGATCATCAATCATGAGTGTGTTTGAAAGTTTACACAAGTCCTATAAAAATCTGTGACAGTTACTGAAATATGCTGGTATATTTTCCTTCAACTTCTATGTAATATGCCAGTCACATCTTTCAAAACCCCCATATCTGTATGAATGGGTAGATTTCAATTTTCTTCCCTTTTACAGCATATTTGCAACTACGCTGTAAATCAGCACTGCAGTGCTATGTTTATATTTATTCATAAAATGTGCATTTAAAAAAATGTTGATGACAGCCAATCGCCTCTTTGCAAATTTGACCGTCAGCCTGCTTTGACCGTTCTGTAGTTTCCATCACTATGGTCGAACCGCCGTCACGAGGCGAATAAAATGTATTGTCTGTGGATAGCGTTAAAACTTAAAATAAAGTTACTAATTTAAAATCGCAATAAAAGCTGGGTGAAATGTATCATGTTTCACGTGGTGATAGCGTACAGGGCGAACTACTGTGAATAAAGCAATGTTAGTTTTTAATTCAAGATTATCAGACGTAGGTGTAGTCATAGAGATGTGCAGATGTAAAGGAATATCGTTGTTTTTTCATGCTCGTTTTCAGCCTTTTCATATGAAAATCGGCCCTGAAAAAACAGACTTTTCAGACGGTTTTAATCCTGCACCTGTACATAAACTTCATTCCGGAATTTGCACCAAAGTGCGACAATACTTAGTGGTTTTGCACTGTACTGTACCGCTTAAGTGGATACGTGAATTTCCACCCGCCGCGGTTTTTTTTAATCCGTGACAGCAAAACTTCCGGTGGGAATTATCTGACCACCGCGGTCATCAGTTTCAAGGATTAAATAAGTGTATTGTAATAGTTTGTGTTTTCCATTACCTTACAGTTAAAGATTCACGACAGATAGACACACACACACGTGAACAAGGTACAAGACGCAAGTTTCACAAACATTCCTTCTTAAATTGAACATTTTCCCCCAATAGCTGGATGTGTAAACTGACAAACTTCCCGTCGATTCGAACCTTGCGGAGAAAGGTAGAGAACATTGAGGCCTCGACAAGCAGAGACAATTGGTTGATTGAATGGGGTTTTACGTTCAGTCAAGAATATATCTCATCGAGACAAAACCAGCTGTAGGTGAAATGGCAGAATTATTTATCTTTGCAATGCGCTCGGTAATTACTGGGGTGGTTTTTTAGAGCGCCGCGCTAACCACGGCACGGAGCATCAGTTTTTAATGTCGCTTTCAATGCAATTTCCAAATAGCGAGTGTTTAATTACATGCGACAAAAAAAACCCTAATACAACGAGATGTCTTTTATATAGAACATAGGGGTAAGATAGTGCATGTGTACTCATCATATGTAATACACAGACAAGTGTCAAGGGCGCTTCAGATCAGATTATGATGGACACGTTGCGGGGTGGTTAATTGAACCAGAGGCTCAGTGTGGCTGAGCCTGTATCGCTCACCTGACTAAAATGCTTTTAAAGCAAATTTGTATTCCAGTGATGAAAAAATGCACTGCTAATATCAGACAGAATGGCTAAGGAAATCACTGTAGAACTATATGTACCATTCACATAATCTGATTAAAATCACATCTCTCACTTGCCCCCATTTTTGATATAGGCGCGGAGTGGGAGATCTGAGGAAACACAGTTTAGGGGCATATGTGAATGAGCCACTGTTGTAACATTTATTGTCCAATGAAATTTCAGCTTCCGAGATTTTAAAAGTGTTTTGCCTTAATTGTAAATGAAACGGGCAATTTGAATTTGTCAATCTAATAAAGGACCTTCCATACATCATTCCCATAAAGTTTGGTTCAATTTGCTTTAGTAGCTTTAGAGGAGATAGCAAATATATGCTATTCCCATAGGGTTAAACTATGTTCTGTGCTGGCAGCCATCTTTTATGGCAGATCAAAAAAAATTTCCACAATCTAAGTAAAGAACCATCCATACATCATTCCTGTAAAGTTTGATTCAATTTGCTTTAGTAGCTTCAAAGGAAATAATAGCAAATATATGCTTTTCCCATAGGGTCCAATGTGAAACAATGTTCTCCACTGGCAGCCATGTTTTATGGCAGATCAGGAAAATTTTGGCAAAGTATGTAAAGGACCTTCTATACATCATTCCTGTAAAGTTTGGTTCAATTTGCTTCAGTCATTTCTGAGGACATAGTCAAAAATGTGTTTTTCCCATAAAGTCCAACTATCTTTTGTGCTGACAGCCATGTTTTTTTTTGACAGATCAGAAAATTTTTGGCAATCTATGTAAAGGACCTTTTATACATCATTCCTGTAAAGTTTGGTTCAATTTGCTTCCCTAGCTTCAGAGGAGATAGCATATATATGCTTTTCCCATAGGGTCCAATGTGAAACTATGTTCTCCGCTGGCAGCCATGTTTTTTGGCGGATCAGAAAAATTTTGACAATCTATGTAAAGGACCTTCTATACATCATTCCTGTAAAGTTTGATTCAATTTGCTTCAGTCATTTCTGAGGACATAGTCAAAAATGCGTTTTTCCCATAGGGTCCAATGTTAAACTATCTTCTGCCCTGGCGGCCATGTTTTTCGGAGGATCAGAAAAATTTTGGCAATCTAAGTAAAGGACCTTCTATACATCATTCCTGTAAAGTTTGGTTCAATTTGCTTCAGTCATTTCTGAGGACATAGTCAAAAATGCGTTTTTCCCATAGGGTCCAATGTTAAACTATCTTCTGCCCTGGCGCCATGTTTTTCGGAGGATCAGAAAAATTTTGGCAATCTAAGTAAAGGACCTTCTATACATCATTCCTGTAAAGTTTGGTTCAATTTGCTTCAGTCATTTCTGAGGACATAGTCAAAAATGTGTTTTTCCCATAGGGTCCAATGTTAAACTACCTTTTGCGCTGGCAGCCATGTTTTTTGGCCAATCAGGAAAATTTTGGCAATCTATGTAAAGGACCTTCTATACATCATTTCTGTAAAGTTTGGTTCAATTTGCTTTTAAAGCTTCAGAGGAAATAGCATATATATGCTTTTCCCATTGGGTCCAATGTTAAACTATCTTCTGCGCTGGCGGCCATGTTTTTTGGTGGATCAGAAAAATTTTGGCAATCTAAGTAAAGGACCTTCTATACATCATTTCTGTAAAGTTTGGTTAAATTTGCTTCAGTCATTTCTGAGGAGATAGCCAAAATGGGTTTTTCCCATAGGGTCCCATGTTAAACTACCTTTTGCTCTGGCAGCCATGTTTTTTGGCGGATCAGAAAAATTTTGACAATCTATGTAAAGGACCTTCTATACATCATTCCTGTAAAGTTTGATTCAATTTGCTTCAGTCATTTCTGAGGACATAGTCAAAAATGCGTTTTTCCCATAGGGTCCAATGTTAAACTATCTTCTGCCCTGGCGCCATGTTTTTCGGAGGATCAGAAAAATTTTGGCAATCTAAGTAAAGGACCTTCTATACATCATTCCTGTAAAGTTTGGTTCAATTTGCTTCAGTCATTTCTGAGGACATAGTCAAAAATGTGTTTTTCCCATAGGGTCCAATGTTAAACTACCTTTTGCGCTGGCAGCCATGTTTTTTGGCCAATCAGGAAAATTTTGGCAATCTATGTAAAGGACCTTCTATACATCATTTCTGTAAAGTTTGGTTCAATTTGCTTTTAAAGCTTCAGAGGAAATAGCATATATATGCTTTTCCCATTGGGTCCAATGTTAAACTAACTTCTGCGCTGGCGGCCATGTTTTTTGGTGGATCAGAAAAATTTTGGCAATCTAAGTAAAGGACCTTCTATACATCATTTCTGTAAAGTTTGGTTAAATTTGCTTCAGTCATTTCTGAGGAGATAGCCAAAATGGGTTTTTCCCATAGGGTCCCATGTTAAACTACCTTTTGCTCTGGCAGCCATGTTTTTTGGCCAATCAGAAAAATTTTGGCAATCTATGTAAAGGACCTCCAATACATCATTCCTCTAAAGTTTGGTTAAGTTTGCTTCAATAGTTTCAGAGGAGATAGCCAAAATGTGTTTTTCCCATAGTGTCCAATGTTAAACTATGTTCCCCGCTGGCAGCCATATTTTTAGGCGGATCAAAAAAATTTCGGCAATCTTTGCAAAAGACCTTCCATACATTATTCCTGTAAAGTGTAATTGAATTCGCTTCAGTCGTTTCACAGGAGATAGCCAAAATGTGCGTTTTCCCATAGGGTCCAATGTTGAACTTTGTTTGGCCCTGGTGGCCATTTTTTTTGGCGGATCAGAAAAATTTGGGCAATCTTAGTAAATGACCTTGCATACATTATTCCTGTAAAGTTTGGTTCAAATTGGCTCAGCGGTTTCAAAGAAGATAGCAAATATATGCTTTTCCCATAGGGTCTAATGTTAAACTATCTTCTGTGCTGGCGGCCATGTTTTTTGACAGATCAGAAAAATTTTGGCAATCTAAGTAAAGGACCTTCCATACATCATTCCTGTGAAGTTTGGTTAAATTTGCTTCAGTCATTTCTGAGGAAATAGTCAAAAATGCATTTTTCCCATAAGGTCCAATGTAAAACTATCTTCTGCGCTGGCAGCCATGTTTTTTGGCGGATCAAAAAAATTTCGGCAATCTAAGTAAAGGACCTTCCATACATCATTCCTGTAAAGTTTGGTTGAAATTGGTTCAGGGGTTTCAGAGGAGATAGCCAAAATGTGAAAAGTTTACAGACGGACTGACAGACTGACAGACTGACGGACGGACTGACTGACTGACTGACGGACGCCGAGTGATGGCAAAAGCTCACATGGCCTTTAGGCAAGGTGAGCTAAAAATGTATTGTGCGTTCAACCGTCTAATCGTCTTTGTCAGCAAGCTTTGGAATAAAAAGTTTTAAAATGAGAGCTTGGAAGGGCTAGTACATGCCACTCTGTGTGAAATTACTGTGTTACACTTGGTTAATGAGATGATGAAAACATACACGCCGGAAAAACGTGCACACTGGTAATTTTTTAAAACTTAATATTGGTGAAAAAAAACAACTTCGATTTTTTATTAGGGTGGATGGTTAAGTATCATTAACAAATATTTTGGGTCTAGAATTCAGGTTCGAATAATCTGCGGTATTCGATTTTAAAAAACAAGAGGGCCATGAGGCCCTGGGCGCTCACCTGAGAATAAATTGAATTCTACACATTTTTCCAATAATGACATGAATAGAGGGTTAACAGAGTTCATTAAATTAATATGAACTTGACCTAGCTTTTGTCCTGAAAATTGTTTTGGGCAAATTAAGATTGTACAAATAAATATAGACTCTACAGTGTTAACAAGGTTTTTTATGATTTGACCTAGTGACCTACTTATTAACCCAACATAACCCATATGGGAACTTGTCCTTGCTTTGGTCCTGAACATCGTTCTGGACAAATTATGTGAAGATTGGACAAAAAATATGGACTCTATAGAGTGTTAACAAGATTTTTCTTTGATTTGACCTAATGACCTACTTATTAACCCAACATAAGCAATATACGAACTTGACCTTGCTTTGGTCCTGAACATTGTTCTTGAGAAATTATATGAATATTGGACAAAAATATGGTCTCTATAGTGTTAAAAAGGTTTTTCTATGACTTGACCTAGTGACCTATTTATTAACCCAACATGACCCATTTACAAACTTGAACTTGCTTTGGTCATGAACATTTTTCTAGACAAATTATATAAAGATTGGACAAAAAATATGGACTCTAGAGTGTTAACAAGGTTTTCCTGTGATTTGACCCAATGACCTACTTATTAACCCAACATGACCTATATAGAAACTTGACCTTGCATTGGTCATGAACATCGTTCTGGACAAATTATGTGAAGATTAGAGAAAAAATATGGACTCTAGAGTGTTAACAAGATTTTTCAATGATTTGACCTAGTGACCTACTTATTGACCCAACATAACCCATATACGAACTTGACTTAGCTTTTGTCCTGAACATCGTTCTGGACAAGTTTGATGAAGATATAACTAAAACTGTGGCCTCTAGAGTGTTAACAATGAAAAGTTGATGCACGACGCACGACACACGACACACAACACACGACGCACGACGGACAAAACTGATCACAATAGCTCACTTGTAGTCCAAGAGATCATGGCTAAAATCCGGGTGAACGAGGCCAAAAGGTTTGAAGGTTGATTCTTGTAGGAAAATGTCCCTAGTTACTGAAAACCCATTTCTTACGCGTCAAATCGTTTCCAATTTTTTAATCAGAAACAGTTTTTGAAGAAAAGCCTCTGCAAATGTTAAATTTTGGTAAAAAATAAAAACTCCAGATTTTGAAGCATTTTGTGGCAAAAACAACACAAAAATGTTCACTCTATCTTTCATTGTGGACACATGATAGATTAAAATGCAAAACATCCTGACAGTTTTCCGATTTTGTGTCAAAATTTTAAATTAAGCGATAAAATCGATGCTGTAAACTGCGTTTTTATTATATCTACCGTCTTTCAATTCTTGTAAATCTGTTGTTTATGCATTAAATATGACAAACTATATATTTTTATAAAGCCTTGGTAGATAAATATGGAACCTTAATACCGTAGCAAATTATTATGTTTCCCCTACCCCAAAAATACGAAAATGTCAAAAATTCATTATTTTGGCCCATGCTTGCCGATAAGTGTTTAAAACAAATCATTATTGTTTGTTTCATCTTCCGTCTGTTCCCGACATATTTATAAAGCAGAGTGCTTGGTAATTTTATATGAAAATTTGCACTTTTCATGTAACAGTAGTTTGGAAAATGAGTTTTCATTAAATCATTTGTACTCTACTTCTTGTAATTTTGTTATATAGGCATTGAATCTCGAGATTTATATATTTCTGTATTGCCATGGTACATTTGAGTCTGACAACATAAACAAGTGGCCCATGGGCCTTAACGCTCACCTGAGGCTAAGTACATATCTCATGCAGAGGTTCAATGGTCAATAACATTTATTAAACAGAACTCCTAATTTTCAGCAGTAAGGCAGAATTAAATGCAAGGATTTTTGCAAATTAATCATACCTTGTCCCGAGATTGCTACATATATGTATAATATATTAATATATATAATATGTAGTCTAGCTACAACACATTATTTATAAACAGCTAAAAAAGTAAAAACAAAAGTATGAAACTATGACCTTCATCTATATATCAAAATGATTGTTAGGCTATTACCTACAATATTCAAATATACATGCCTATACAAAAAGTTAATAGTTTTCGAGATAATTAACCATTTCAGTATCCTTTCCCATCTGTAACCTTGGCCTTTGAACCCATGACCTTTTTCTATACATCAAAATGACCGCTGTATCAATACCTACAACATTCTAATATACATGCCTATACAAAAAGTTTATAGTTTTTGAGATAATTAACTATTTCGGTATCGTTTCACATCTGTGACCTTGACCTTTGAACCCATGACCTTTAAAAGTTTATAGTTTTTGAGAAAATTAACAATTTTGATATTTGTTTGCATCTGTGACCTTGATCTTTGAACCTATGACCTTCATCTATATAACAAAATGATTGTTAGGCCAATACCTACAATATTCTAATATACATGTCTATACAAAAAGTTAATAGTTTTCGAGATAATTAACCATTTTGGTAGACTTTCGCATTTATGACCTTGACCTTTGAACCCATGACCTTAATCTACATATCAAAATGATCGTTAAATCAATACCTACAACATTCTAATATACATGCCTATACAAAAAGTTTATAGTTTTTGAGATAATTAACTATTTCGGTATCGTTTCACATCTGTGACCTTGACCTTTGAACCCATGACCTTTAAAAGCTTATAGTTTTTGAGATAATTAACCATTTCAGTATTCTTTTGCATCTGTGACCTTGACCTTTAAACCCATGACAATAATCTATATATCAAAATGATCGTTAAATCAAAACCTACAATATTCTAATATACATGTCTATACAAAAAGTTAAAAGTTTCCGAAATAATTAACCAGTTAGGTATTGATTTGCATCTCTGACCTTGACCTTTGAACCCATGACCTTAATCTACATATCAAAATGATCGTTAAATCAATTCCTACCATATTGTAATATACATGTCTATACAAAAAGTTAATAGTTTTCTAGATAATCAACCATTTCGGTATTCTTTCGCATCTGTGACCTTGACCTTTGAACCCATGACCTTTATCTATATACCAAAATGATCGTTAAATCAATTTCTTCAATATTGTAATATACATGTCTATACAAAAAGTTTATAGTTTTCGAGATAATTAACCATTTCGGTATTGTTTTGCATCTGTGACCTTGACCTTTGAACCCATGACCTTTATTAATATATCAAAATGACCATTGTGCCATTACCTACAATATTCTAATATGTATGCCTATACAAAAAGTTAATAGTTTTGCAGATAATCAACTATATTGGTAATAGTTATGCATCCTTGACCTTGACCTTTGAACTCATGACCTTGATCTATGTATCAAAATGATCGTCATGTCAATACCTACAATTAACTGAAAATCCCATGCCATTATCATCTGAAATGTTTAAAAAATAGCATTTTTTATCAAAGGTCAAAAACAGGGACATGACCTTGACCTTTGACCTTGACATCTTTTGGAAGAAAATAGCAAGACAAGATCAACAGTGAAAACTTGATACAATTATCTTTAGCCGTTATTGAGTTATAACAATAAATGTCTCATTTTCAAAATTACATAATTTTACGCAAAAAACGCTTAACCTATTTTTCGTTCAATTTTCATGAAAAACACAATTTTAATGTTCCCAGGTATGCTAAATCTAAATATCTAATCAAAATTTGTCTGCACCTTTTGGTTTCAGAGAAGAAGATTTTTTTGTCTTTTTGCTATTTTTAGTAATGGCGGCCATCTTGTTGGGCGTGGCCAAACCCCGAACATAAATTTGAAAGGCTGTTACCCTGGCATGATAATCGCCAAGTTTCATCAAATTTGGCCCAGTAGTTTTGGAATAGAAGATTAAAATGTAAAGTTTACACACGACGGGCGACACACGACGGACGGTGATAGATTGCAATAGCTCAGCTGAGCCTTTGGCTCAGGTGAGCTAAAACTATCGGAAATACCGAAGTTTATAGACGAAACGGATAAATTTATTTCCCCTACCCCAAAATTGAAAAACATGTGAAAATCCATTTTTATGCAATATATGCCGATTTGTGTTTCTAATGAAGATTTCGAGCAAAAGTACCCGCAACAATGATAAAACAAGCTTCGAGGATTTTAAATATTTGTGAAATGCTTTAGCTTAAGGACAGATAGGACTAACTAATATAATAAAATTGCTTATTTTATTCATTTATATGTAAAATGCTATAAGAAAAAAGGAGCTTTGCCTCTTGTATTTTTGTTATTTAGGCATTGAATCTCGACTGTTATCTATTGACGTAATTCCTTGACATATAAAGTCTAATAACACCAAAATCTGTCGGAAATAGCAAAGCTTGTAAATAAGGCCAATAAATTTATTTCCCCTACCCCAAAAGTGTGAAAAAAATTTTTAGGCCATGTATGCTTTTGGTGAAGGTTTTAAGCAAGTGTCCATGCAACAATTATGTTTTAATGATTCAAAGTCATAGCAAAATGATTTTTTTTAATTAAGGAAAGAAATTATGAAATATTTATTTAAACTTGAAAATCAAAAACAAACATACCAATCCTTGTCAAGATCACAATCCCCACAAAAGTAAAATCTTCCAAAATAGCAAATTTGGCGGGGTGCTCCTTAAGCACCTCCTGTTTAGCAATTACACCCGCCACGTGTGAAAAATTAAGAATACACATATCTTTTCGAACAACCTAATACTATAAAATAATAATTGCAAATAATGTCATCTCTAGTGAAACATAATATTAAAATATGGTAAAACTTAGTGTAAGGCATTTCTGGTTATGGTTTTATATAAAGCTATTGGGTTTTATAAGACATATCTCCATTCGATAAAGTTCAATCAGATCCATGAGCTTTCTAAACCATATTCATTATTACCAAAACCCGTCTATCAAAGATTGTAGCCACATTTTACAAAACTTTGCAATTTATTCTTGTGGAATCATTTAATTTTGAAGTGACCTAATGTACATTGTCGGTCTCCATTAAATCTTATTTTAAAAATCTGCACACTCCGTAAAATTTTCAATTTCACTTCAAACTGACAAAATTTCTATGTCCAATAACTCCATCTTTGTATCTTTTAAAGGAATTATTAATAGCTATCACATCACAAATTGCCTGGCCATATTATAATGATAAAACAAAGTGGTATTGGACACCTTTCAACCTTAAGCCTGTTACCAGGTGCCAGTGCCACGTTCTTTTAAGAATACAAGTTTTTGAGCAGAGACTGAAATTGTACATTAGGTCAATTCTTAATAAAATGATGGCACCAGAAAAAAGTTGCAAAGTTATGTAAAATGTGGCTGCAATCTTTGATAAACGGGGTTTTAGTAATAACAAATATGGTTTAGTAAACTTCTTTTGCCATATAATCACGAATAATAGGTAAACACTACTACATAATATAGCCGAGGTCATAGAAAACCAGAAAAAAGGAGAATCACGGATATAAGAAATGCTTTCGGATTGAGAATATAAACCCCGTAGATACTTATGTTTTAGCTAAAATAAGTAGATATGGACAGCAAAGGACGGATTGAAAAAGTGAATTGCTAACATTACCGGAGTTGCAAAGATCGATGGAACAATGGGTATGATGATATGAGTAAAGTGTTCAACTGACAAATAGAAAGAGATCAATGTTATAAAAAAACATTTTTGAATTGAGGCAATAGAGAACTGATTAAATGCGCTGTGTAAATCAGTAAACATAAACACAAACATAATTATTATATCACAATAACAAAAACGAAGTTAAAAAACTGGCAAAGTTAAACACGTAAACATTGGCAGGGGAAAAATCCGGGTGCTCGGGAAGGGTAACCGCCTCCTGTCACCACATGTGAAATCAAAATTGAGAGTGAAAGTAGTAACAAGAAAAGTCATTTCAATTCAGACCGTTTGGAAGGAAATTGAACAAACCAATTTATTGTTAGAGATTAACAGAAACCAAAGAAGAGCTGATCATAGTAACCACTCTCTGCCATCCCATCAGGTACTGTTCGACAAACAGACCTGTGTCACCTTAATGTGTCTTTAATCATTTTAAGAGGAAGGATGTAGATTTATATGCATGTCCAAGTAAATGGTTTGTAATTTTGAAGATGATTTTAAGGATTTGTCCAAAGACTGACTGACACTGCCTTCCAAATGACAAAGTGTTGATTATTTTAAATGTTTAGAGTGCGTAACACTTACACAATTATTTTTGCGCATTGTCTTATTTGCAAATATTTTGGATTTCTATCAGTTGACTTTTAGTCTTTTGCCAGAGGGTCCAGTCGTTGTTTTAATAGTTACGATGTGTTTTATTCAAATGTGGTTCAACATAAAATTCAGTGCCTTTCACCCTCACTTTCCATACTTGACCCTGTATTCTATATTTGTAGTTGTGATCTAGTATGTTTCTTAACTTAAATGCGGCATTCATACTGTAACTTTTCAAGTATAGTAATTTACCGAATTGCTAGTGTTCTTCTTGTCATTCTATGAATACAGAGTAGAATTTAAACGCATGCATATGGTTCATGACATTGCTTTTTTACCAATCTGAAAACATATCCGTTCACTTACATTTGTACTATTATTTGCATACATGCCTCAAATACTAGTATACCCTTTTGTGAATTCATATGACAATTTTTTTATATTTCTTCTTCTAATGCAAAAAGGTAAGCTATGACTTCTTAGCCTGGAGAGGGTTTCTATGTTTTCATATTTTGGAGACGGGGAAATCAATTGATTCATGACAGCTACCAAAATTGACATTTCCGAAATATTTTCATGTTTTTAATGATTTTAGTGTAAGCGCATTGAATCAATATCTGATATTTGAAAGTCAATGCCTATATAACAAAAATACAAACAGCGAAGATTCTTTTTTGCCATAGCACATTGAATTGAAAATGAAAGAAGTAGGCATTTTTCTATGAATAATTAGACCAATCTGCCATTGAAATGATGCATTTTGTAAATTATTTTGTATCCTTCAAGCTTCTTTTTCCATTCTTACATGCACATTTGCTTGAAACTTCCATTAGAAATACTAATTGTTACATATTGGCTAAAACAGGGTTTTCACATTTTTTGCAATTTTGGGGTAGGGGAAATAAATTTATTCGCCTCATCTACAAGCTTTGCTATTTCCGACAGTTTTTGGTGTAATTAGACTGTTATATGTCAAGGAATTACGTCAATAGATAACAGTCGAGATTCAATGCCTAAATAACAAAAATACAAGAGGCAAAGCTCCTTTTTTCTTATAGCATTTTACATATAAATGAATAAAATAAGCAATTTTATTATATTAGTTAGTCCTATCTGTCCTTAAGCTAAAGCATTTCACAAATATTTAAAATCCTCGAAGCTTGTTTTATCATTGTTGCGGGTACTTTTGCTCGAAATCTTCATTAGAAACACAAATCGGCATATATTGCATAAAAATGGATTTTCACATGTTTTTCAATTTTGGGGTAGGGGAAATAAATTTATCCGTTTCGTCTATAAACTTCGGTATTTCCGATAGTTTTTTATGTTGTCAGACTCAAATACCATGGCAATACAGAAATATATAAATCTCGAGATTCAATGCCTATATAACAAAATTACAAGAAGTAGAGTACAAATGATTTAATGAAAACTCATTTTCCAAACTACTGTTACATGAAAAGTGCAAATTTTCATATAAAATCACCAAGCACTCTACATATAATTGTTTTATAAATATGTCGGGAACAGACGGGAGATGTAACAAACAATAATGATTTGTTTTAAACACTTATCGGCAAGCATGGGCCAAAATAATGAATTTTTGACATTTTCGTATTTTTGGGGTAGGGGAAACATAATAATTTGCTACGGTATTAAGGTTCCATATTTCCGAAGTTTTGTAACATTTTTATCTACAGCACTACCAAGGCTTTATAAAAATATATAGTTTGTCATATTTAATGCATAAACAACAGATTTACAAGAATCGAAAGACGGTAGATATGATAAAAACGCAGTTTACAGCATCGATTTTATCGCTTATTTTAAAATTTTGACACAAAATCGGAAAACTGTCAGGATGTTTTGCATTTTAATCTATCATGTGTCCACAATGAAAGATAGAATGAACATTTTTGTGTTGTTTTTGCCACAAAATGCTTCAAAATCTGGAATTTTTATTTTTTACCAAAATTTAACATTTGCAGAGGCTTTTCTTCAAAAACTGTTTCTGATTAAAAAATCGGAAACGATTTGACGCGTAAGAAATGGGTTTTCAGTAACTAGGGACATTTTCCTACAAGAATCAACCTTCAAACCTTTTGGCCTCGTTCACCCGGATTTTAGCCATGATCTCTTGGACTATTGAGCACTTTGGGCTCAGGTGAGCTAAAAATTAATAAGAATTATAATGAATGACGGGAACTTCGAATAACCGTAGGCATTTGAAAAATTGAAGTTTTAATAGACTAAGTTAGACTGTACATCTACCTAGATAACGTGATAATCCATCAATGGTTAAGAATAAACATCGTGGTGGAGATTTTTCCTACCGGCAGACGATTTTACTGTCCACCGAGGCAGAAATATTTTTAATGTTGCGGTGAATGTCTATGGATCACGGTGGACGCGGTGGAAAATTAATCCCTTCATATCGGCAACTTTGGACACCGCGGCAGGTGGAAATTCACGTATCCACTTGAGCTGTACATGTAGTTGGAAAATCCTGAAGTTATTTGTTTGTTTGTTTTTTTAATATTAAACAAGAGGCCCATGGGCCTGATACGCTCACCTGATAACTAATGGTTAACTGATAGATTTAAAGAAAACATAAATACTAAACCCCAATGACTTTTTTCTTTACATCATGATAACCATTGTATCAATACCTACAACATTCTATTATACATACCTATACAAAAAGTTTATAGTTTTCAAGATAATTAACCATTTCGGTATTGTTTTGCATCTGTGACCTTGACCTTTGAACCCATGACCTTTTTCTATACATCAAAATGATTGTTGTATCAATACCTACAACATTCTAATATACAAGCCTATACAAAAAGTTTATAGTTTTCGAGATAATTAACCATTTCAATATTGTTTCGCATATGTGACCTTGACCTTTAAACCCATAACCTTTTCCTATACATCAAAATGATTGTTGTATCAATACCTACAACATTCTTATATACATGCCTATACAAAAAGTTTATAGTTTTTGAGATAATTAACCATTTCGGTATTATTTTGCATCTGTGACCTTGACCTTTAAACCCATGGCCTTTTGCTATACATCAAAATGATCGTTGTATCAATACCTAAAACATTCTGATATACATGCGTATACAAAAAATTTATAGATTTCGAGATAATTAACCATTTCGGTATTGTCTCACATCTCTGACCTTGAAACCCATAACCTTTTTCTATACATCAAAATGATCGTTGTATCAATACCTACAACATTCTAATATATATGCCTATACAAAAAGTTTATAGTTTTCGAGATAATTAACCATTTCGGTATTGTTTCGCATCTCTGACCTTGACCTTTGAACCCATGACCTTTTTCTATACATCAAAATGATCGTTGTATCAATACCTACAAGATTCTTATATACATGCCTATACAAAATGTTTATAGTTTTCGAGATAATTAACCATTTCGGTATTGTTTCGCATCTGTGACCTTGACCTTTCAAGCAATGACCTTTTTCTATACATCAAATGACCGTTGTATCGATACCTACAACATTCTAATATACATGCCTATACAAAAAGTTTAAAGTTTTCGAGATAATAATTATAATCAGAGGTAAAAAAAATTAGGTCACGACCTTCACAATTGACCTTGACCTCATTTTGAAGATACTAAAAAGAAGATGTCGAAACTGAAAACCCCATGTCATTATCTAGTCAAATATTCAAGTTATAACAATTTGAAGCTAATTTACGATTTTTTCAAAATTAAACGCAAAAACGCGTAACCTATTTTTTATCCGAATTTCACAAAATGAACAAATTGTAGGCTTAAGACCCTAAAGAAGCCAAATATCACATCAAATTTTTTCTCCAATCAGTACTTTCGGAGAAGAAGATTTTTTAAGATTTTTGCACCCCTAGGTCACCTTGACCTAGTTATTGTAGCCATAGCAACGTCACGAACAAATCTCCATTGCACCGGCCCATATATACTTCTGACAAAGTTTCATTAAAAACTGTCTGGTAGTTTCAGAGGAGAAGTCGAAAATAGGTGTTAACGACGCACGCACACACGCACGCACATACACACGCTGCGCTATGCCATAAGCTTACCTGACCAAAGGTCAGGTGAGCTAAAAACAAGCCGTGAGTGATCATTATTTGATTTTCTTCAGTAGAGAAATGCTTGAAATCTTGGAGAAATCTTGATGAATTGCTAGACTTTCACATTTGGTATCATCAACATGATACTTGTCAGATGCGTTTGATTACATATTATACCAGTTTTAATCTTTTTTGTTAACGAATTGCAAATAATGAAAACTATCGTAAATGCCCAGAGTGACCTTAAAAGTGATCTTCTATATTTGAACTTTTAATTGGATATTTGCAAGCTCATAATGCATAAAAATTTTTTTTTAAGCAGCAGCAACCATAAAAGCAAGTTTCTTTGCAACTTTTCTCTTTTGTGTGAGCCGCGGTGTTCAACTGTTGCTTGCCTTGAAGGCCGCTCGTTATACATAAATCAGAATGGTACCATACCAGAAGGCTTCGTGCTTATAATATAACTACATGTATACTGGTGTAAAACATTTATGTTAGGCTTTCTATTCCAGGCTCTCTGTTTTCCTCAAAATTTCATTTGGTCTAACATTGAATGTTTGGCTTGAGAGGGTATTGTTTCGCATCTCTGACCTTGACCTTTGAACCCATGACCTTTTTCTATACATCAAAATGATCGTTGTATCAATACCTACAAGATTCTTATATACATGCCTATACAAAATGTTTATAGTTTTCGAGATAATTAACCATTTCGGTATTGTTTCGCATCTGTGACCTTGACCTTTCAAGCAATGACCTTTTTCTATACATCAAAATGACCGTTGTATCGATACCTACAACATTCTAATATACATGCCTATACAAAAAGTTTAAAGTTTTCGAGATAATAATTATAATCAGAGGTAAAAAAAATTAGGTCACGACCTTCACAATTGACCTTGACCTCATTTTGAAGATACTAAAAAGAAGATGTCGAAAACTGAAAACCCCATGTCATTATCTAGTCAAATATTCAAGTTATAACAATTTGAAGCTAATTTACGATTTTTTCAAAATTAAACGCAAAAACGCGTAACCTATTTTTTATCCGAATTTCACAAAATGAACAAATTGTAGGCTTAAGACCCTAAAGAAGCCAAATATCACATCAAATTTTTTCTCCAATCAGTACTTTCGGAGAAGAAGATTTTTTAAGATTTTTGCACCCCTAGGTCACCTTGACCTAGTTATTGTAGCCATAGCAACGTCACGAACAAATCTCCATTGCACCGGCCCATATATACTTCTGACAAAGTTTCATTAAAAACTGTCTGGTAGTTTCAGAGGAGAAGTCGAAAATAGGTGTTAACGACGCACGCACACACGCACGCACATACACACGCTGCGCTATGCCATAAGCTTACCTGACCAAAGGTCAGGTGAGCTAAAAACAAGCCGTGAGTGATCATTATTTGATTTTCTTCAGTAGAGAAATGCTTGAAATCTTGGAGAAATCTTGATGAATTGCTAGACTTTCACATTTGGTATCATCAACATGATACTTGTCAGATGCGTTTGATTACATATTATACCAGTTTTAATCTTTTTTGTTAACGAATTGCAAATAATGAAAACTATCGTAAATGCCCAGAGTGACCTTAAAAGTGATCTTCTATATTTGAACTTTTAATTGGATATTTGCAAGCTCATAATGCATAAAATTTTTTTTTAAGCAGCAGCAACCATAAAAGCAAGTTTCTTTGCAACTTTTCTCTTTTGTGTGAGCCGCGGTGTTCAACTGTTGCTTGCCTTGAAGGCCGCTCGTTATACATAAATCAGAATGGTACCATACCAGAAGGCTTCGTGCTTATAATATAACTACATGTATACTGGTGTAAAACATTTATGTTAGGCTTTCTATTCCAGGCTCTCTGTTTTCCTCAAAATTTCATTTGGTCTAACATTGAATGTTTGGCTTGAGAGGGTGATTTGGGCCGTAATACGTTAATCTCACACACAATACCGAAATCTTTGACAGCAGCCACATGTCATGATAAAATGTATTCGTGGTGAACCTTTTCTTGCGATAAATTTCTCTGCACGATATAAAGAATAAACTTAACCCAACTAAAAAATTAATAATCTATCCAGTCTGGGTAGATAACTTTGTACGTCACTGATTATGTAAAACATAAGGGGAGTGACACTGTATTCGTATAAAATGATCGAAGCTGAAAGAAAGATGAGCAAATCTTTTCTGATTTGGCAGTGAACCGCCCCAATTAAGCGATTCTTCATTTTGGGTCTTGGTCGTGGTAGCGAACTCACTTAATGGTAAATCGCCAGACATTTTACTTTTCGATTTCCCCCGGAATTTTTCGGGTCTGGCTTGTCATTTTATTGCCGTTTTGTATAGTACTATTAATGTCAGCATTTCCGATAATAAAAAAGTGCCGATTTCTCACTTGTACATGTGACATTTACCTGAATTAAAGTGGTATATCTTTATGAAACTTGATTAAAGATCAGGGAACTATACTGCACACTTCTGAGAAAATTCTTATTGGGTTTTTACTAAGAAATTAAAACGACCTAATGTTGTATGATCAAAGTATAAAAATATAAAGTGTTTGAATGTTGAAAAAAGCGAAAAAACCTATTTTGAAAAAAATTGTTGATCCTGTATTCTTGTTTAAGTGTTTTGTTGATCAAGCGTCTATCAACTGAACAAATTCAAAAGGAATTAAATAATATTGTTAATAAAATATTTATATGCTACTAAGGTCAATTTCAGAAAAACTTGTTTTAAATCGGGAGAAACAGGGTGGGGGTGTCGTCGAGGCCCCTGTTTATATCGTGAGAGTTAGCATGTTTGCAGTGGTAACATTCATAAGTATTCTAACTTTTTGAACATATGGTCTTAATTAGCTCACCTGACAATAGACCATGTGAGCTTTTAGCATGACTTTGTATGTGCCTGTCGTTTGTCTGTAAACTTCTAAAAAAATCTTCGCTGAAACTGATAAATGAAGTTGCTTGAAACTTTGTAGCATGTTTGCTACAAAAATTCCTCATTTTGGAGTAATCCGACAAGAACAAGGCGGGTTTTTTGGTTTTTTTTAAGCAACCATTTTCAGGTTATGAGAAACATGGTATGCCGAGATCAATGGGGATGACGAAAAAATGAACAGTCATTTTCTGCAAGCCCACCCTTTCTTCACAAATTTTTAAGTTGCTGAAAATTCAAGAGTATTTGGTTTACATGAATCACATGGTATGCATAGTTAAGTGGCACAGACACAAATTGTGGCCGGTTGGCCATTTGTGATATGGTCACCATTTCCCTGCGAAATTTATAAGTTGTTTCAATGATATATACATGGGAATATACAGATTTTAATTTCGATGACAAAATATTGTTCTAAGTGATGGCGGCGATTTTCCTGTCAATCGTGCCAGGTGAGCAATTCCAGCTCCTTTGAGCTCCCTTTTTATAAGACAACAGTGTATACAACTGTATATTGGAATTTGAAGTTTTCAATTGAGCTGCTCTATGTTTGACAATGTTTCCTCGGGATTTGACATTTGCTTTATTGGTAACAACAGCATTTAAAAACCAGAGCCTGTGAAAAAAACAGTCTTCTCATCAAATGGAAAGTATTTATAAAAGTTTGCAACTGAACAAAATGTACTTTGTAAAATCTTAGGCAAGGCATATATTGTAAATATTGAATAAATTACAAGATGCACACCACAGACACTAAAGACAACCACTGAACAATAATTGTAGAACGCTTATGCCAATTTCAAAATAGAACACTGAAGTTTTCAACTGAATAAAACTTGTCTTGCCACAACCAAAGATAGAACTAAATACAGATGTACAGGAGACAAGAAAATTGCATGTTTTATGCAACATCTAATTCTTAAGTTTTCAGCAGTGCAGAATATAGATTGAATGCCAACGCACTAGCCATTGCACCATGTACAACATTACACAATATATGCCTACTTTGAAAACACTTCTGTGGAAAAAAAACGTGAAGAATAATACATATTGAAAAAATGAGACTCAGTGCAATCTTGACTTGTACTTAAAAACTGACACAGTTATAACATCCTTCATGATGATAGGTAATTAGCAATTGTAAAAGATGCTTGCATTTTGTTCTCGCTCTCTGTTCGCTGGGCACCTTCGGTGCTTTGATTTAATATTGTGATATGTTGTGTAAAAATGAGGACTGTAATCAATATTATTATCATTATTATTCTTTTTATTATTATATGCGTGTGTACGTGTTTATCAAATTATTTCATTTACATGTATTTATAAATTGATGAAATTATTTATTTATTTATTTATTTGTTGCCTCTAGGCTAATAATTTACATCTCCCAACTACAGACGGTTGACAAGAACGGTGTACAAAATGGGAAAATATTTCTTAATATGAATTAATTGATAATTTTTGCACAACTCAAATGTCTAACATAATCCTCTGCAACAATGGAATTTCTTTGAATTTAAGTATTATTAAGTGGTCTGATAATATTTTTTTTACTAATTTTACATGTCCAGGTAATTTACTCCTGCTGTGAGCCCCACTAAAAGGTGATAAAAATTCAATACTTCTGAAGAACCTGACATCGCTCTATTTATAGAATTAAACCTGAACTTTATTGTTACTAAACACTGAACACTGTGTTTATAGTAACGGTAGGCATTTTGGATATGAGGCGGGAACGCCAATCACAATTTTTAATCTTTACTAACCAAGGACCTTCCACACCAAATTTGGTTCAAATTGGTCCAATGGTTTCAGAGGAAAATATTAAAGTTGACGGATGGACAGACTCATGCACACATGGACGGTTGCTTTATATATCATGCCATAAGCTCACATGACAGAAAAACAGATTGACAGAGACATTGTAAATATATGATTACCAGGTCAGGATATAGCTGTATAGGGTTGAGCTCACCAAACTTTTGACACAGTTTGAAAAAATAAGTTCAGTTCGCGTTGAAATTGTCCCACATTTAACACAGTTTGAAAAATAATTTTAAAGTGCATAATTTTTTCAAAGTGGGTTGAATTTCATATGTACCTCATTAACGCACTTTGAAGTATTTTTCTGAAATTTTTTTTCAGAGTGCATTGAGCTTGTCCCAGATTTAATGCGATTTGAAAATTTTTTTCAAAGTGCGTAATTTTTTCAAAGTGGGTTGCTACACTGGTAAGTGAAACATCTGTGAAGTCCTAAATAAACAATTTATTATATAATTATCTTCTAAAGTATTAAGAGTTTTCTACAACTAGTTAATTATAAATTTCAGTAAGAGTTAAACCTCAATAATTCAAAAACTAAATAAAGATACTGGTAGTTGAGACATGGATTGTATCCCACTATTGTCCTGTTTAATGTCTATAAATGAATGATACAAGGGTGTCCTAAACTTTACTCTACATGCATGTCTAAAATTAACAATTAATGTTATTCTTTATTTATCTTAATGTTTTAGTAAAATGTTACATTGTACTTTGAAAGGTTGTTGTAGGTGAAAAAATGTTATGCTTTCACTAATAGTGGCTCAGTTTTAGTAAACTACAAGGTTTATGCTATAATCAGCGAGACATAAACTTTTTCTTGTATTTCATCTCAATAAAAGAAGTCTGTGCTCTCTTTTCTAGTTCTGCCAACTCTTTCACAGCTGGAGCCAATGACTCAACATGTCCTTTGTATGTTCCACCTGCAAAAAATAAACACAGAGATATAGTGTCCATTAAATATGCATTGAACTTTGTTATCAAAAGCCTATTTGTATGGTTTACTATTTAAGATCACTGTGATCTTGAATGAAAGTAACAATGAACTTGAATGAAAGTCAAAGTCAACAATTTCCTGTTACATAATTATCAATGGTTACCAGTGGTGGAGATGCTCAAATGATGCTTAATACTTGTCATATGTCCTTTAGTTACTATATATCTTGTCTTTTTACTTGTGGTTAATAATTCATCGTGGTCCTAAATTTGTGGTTCCATTAAAACCACAAAAATTGAACTCCAAGGAAAATTATTAATTTCACAGTATTTTATAGGAAATTAAATTTCCTATATTATGTTCTTAAAATTGTTAAAATCAAACAATTAGTTTCATTTTTATAGTTAAATTAATCAGTGTCAATTTTATATAAAAAGATCAGCATGGGCTTCATTTAGTACTGAAAACAATTCAGCAGGATGAAGTTTTAACATCCAATATATGCTATTATCCAATATGTCATAAAGTGTACATGTTTGTGTGTTTCATACCTGCATTTGTCCTTCTTTTTCCATATGAAACTTTTCCATCAAATTCATTCACAGGGACTTTCATTTCAGGGCTTACTTTGTCAATTGTAATATCAAGATGCTCCTGAACATCTGACAATAACTGAAAAAAATGTAGTTTAATTCATCAATTTCAGTGAATTTAGATCCCCCAGTAGTTATTATTTCAATAACAGGTTTATCTGCAATTACTTTGAATTGATAAATTAAGAGAATTACTCTGGAAAAGAATTTCCAAAAAAGCTATAATTCTAAGGAAAATTGGCAAACACTCTTTGGTTGATAACATGCACTTCTCCTATCACTGTCCTTGCTGTCAATTAGTTTTAGTAAACTTGCCTAAATGCCTAAAGTCTAGCTACATGTAAAAGTAAAACTAGAATGTGTCAGAATGACCTGAATGACGTCTGACCACTGGCAATTTTTGAAAGGGATACAGTGTCTCTGATGTTGTTCTATACATGTACTGTAAAAGTATCAATTTAACCAGTACAAATTTTTAGTGTAGGGGATTAAAGTAGGTATCAGCAGAGGAAGAAATTTCACAATATTTTCATACATAAAACTGTTTTTGAATTTTAGTGTCACTAGATATGTTATTTAATGATAAGAAAACATTACATTATCATTTTGAAAAAATAATCTTTACAATTATGAATTTAATTAACCATTATTAGGTCCACAAAACAATTTTTGTTTTTAGGGCTGAACAAAATTGAAAATAAAGTCTACTGATTAGTGAGGAAAAGATAAGTCTAGTGCATGGAGGCTTTAGTCTTTTTTTTTTACAAAAAACAATTTGATTTTTAGGATGATTTGGCAATTTATGGCAGAGGTCTTCTACGATTCATTTGCATTCTGAACCACTGCAGTAGCTCAGTTGGTAGAGTGCTTGCTCCGTAAGTGGAAGGTTGTGGGTTTGAACCCTAGCGGGTCTGGCCTAAGACTTGAAAGTTGGTACTGAGTTTTCTTTCGCCAAGCACTTGGCATTCCGAAATGAAAGTCACGGTTCTTTCGGATGGGACTTACAAGGTCCCGTGTCACAGTGGGCTTGGCAGGCTAAAGAACCCTGCTGTATAATGCCATTAGTGCAATGCACAGGCGAAATTTCTGCATCTTCACCTATAGCTGGCGACGTCTTGATATAAGTGAAATATTCTTGACTGGAACATTAAACACCATTACTGAACTCAACTCATTTGCCTTCTAAAAATATGTGAACCAGGAGTGATACTTATAAGGCTACCAATGCTCAAAATATAGATTATAAATGCAAAGTTTCTAAGGAAAATTGGCAAACACTCTTTGGTTGATAACATGCACTTCTCCTATCACTGTCCTTGCTGTCAATTAGTTTTAGTAAACTTGCCTAAATGCCTTAAGTCTAGCTACATGTAAAAGTAAAACTAGAATGTGTCAGAATGACCTGAATGACGTCTGACCACTGGCAATTTTTGAAAGGGATACAGTGTCTCTGATGTTGTTCATATACATGTACTGTAAAAGTATCAATTTTAACCAGTACAAATTTTTAGTGTAGGGGATTAAAGTAGGTATCAGCAGAGGAAGAAATTTCACAATATTTTCATAAATAAAACTGTTTTTGAATTTTAGTGTCACTAGATATGTTATTTAATGATAAGAAAACATTACATTATCATTTTGAAAAAATAATCTTTACAATTATGAATTTAATTAACCATTATTAGGTCCACAAAACAATTTTTGTTTTTAGGGCTGAACAAATTGAAAATAAAGTCTACTGATTAGTGAGGAAAAGATAAGTCTAGTGCATGGAGGCTTTAGTCTTTTTTTTTTTACAAAAAACAATTTGATTTTTAGGATGATTTGGCAATTTATGGCAGAGGTCTTCTACGATTCATTTGCATTCTGAACCACTGCAGTAGCTCAGTTGGTAGAGTGCTTGCTCTGTAAGTGGAAGGTTGTGGGTTTGAACCCTAGCGGGTCTGGCCTAAGACTTGAAAGTTGGTACTGAGTTTTCTTTCGCCAAGCACTTGGCATTCTGAAATGAAAGTCACGGTTCTTTCGGATGGGATTTACAAGGTCCCGTGTCACAGTGGGCTTGGCAGGCTAAAGAACCCTGCTGTATAATGCCATTAGTGCAATGCACAGGCGAAATTTCTGCATCTTCACCTATAGCTGGCGACGTCTTGATATAAGTGAAATATTCTTGACTGGAACATTAAACACCATTACTGAACTCAACTCATTTGCCTTCTAAAAATATGTGAACCAGGAGTGATACTTATAAGGCTACCAATGCTCAAAATATAGATTATAAATGCAAAGTTTCTTTAATTATTTTTGAGACATATTCAGTTTTATTGTTCAGCAATATGTGCTTTAAATCATATAGAACAGTATAGTGTGACCATGTTCTTTTTATGACTTGCTGTATTTTGGTTTTTGGTGACCTTAGATTATGAATGTCACATCTGGTACACAGTTTTAGACGGCAAACAAATTGTAGAAGACTTCAACCTTGAGTCCAACTTCATATTTCTTTAACAAACTCTGATCCCCATGCTCTAGAATGATCTTTTCATCATTATTGGTAAACTTTATTTTAAATTTTGTTCAGCCATCACAAAAAAACTGTTTTGCCGCAGAGAACCTAAACATGTACAGCCTGGGAGCAAAAGTTATGTCATCCCTGATATAAGCAAAAGTAATGGCAAATAACACTTATAAATAATAACGAGTATTAATGTAGTGATGGATGCATCATTACAAATAGGCGCCCAAACGAATAAAAATCAAACCCTGTATTCAGAACACATATAAGGATGAATTTCTCTGCAGGATATAAAGAATAAACTCAACCCAACTGAAAAATTAATAATCTAACCAGTCTGGGTAGATAACTTCGTACGCCACTGAGTAAAAACATAGGGGGAGTGCCACTGTATTCGTATAAAATGATCGAAGCTGAAAGAAAGAGGAGCAAATCTTTTCTGATTTAGCAGTGAACCACCCCTTGGAATTAAGCGCTCCTTCATTTTGGAGCTTGGTCGTGGGAGCGAACTCTCTTAGTGGTAAATCGCCAGACATTCTACTTTGCGATTTTCCCCGGAATTTTTCGGTTCCGGCTTGTCATTTTATTTCCATTTTGTATAGTACTATTACTGTCGAGGCCCCTGTTTATATCGTGAGAGTTAGCATGTTTGCAGTGGTAACATTCATAAGTATTCTTACTTTTTGAACATATGGTCTTAATTTGCTCACCTGGCCATAGGCCGTGTGAGCTTTTATCATGACTCTGCATGTGCCTGTCGTTTGTCTGTAAACTTCTCAAAAAAAAAAAAAATCTTCGATGAAACTGATAAATTAATTTACTTGCAATTTTGTAGCATGTTTGCAACAAAGATTTCTCATTTTGGAGTGATCCGACATGAACAAGGCCATCTTTTTTTTTCAGTCACGTTATTAGAAACATGGTATGCCGAGATCAATGAGGATTACGAAAAAATGAACGGTCATTTCTGCAAGCCCGCCCTTTCTCCACAAATTTCAAGTTGCTCAAAATTCAAGAGTATTTGGTTACATGACTAACATGCATAGTTAAGTGGTGCAGACACAAATTGTTTCCGGTTGGCCATTTGTGATATGGTCACCATTTCCCTGCGAAATTTATAAGTTGTTTCGATTTCAATGATATATACATGGGAATATACAGATTTTAATGCCGATGACAAAATATTGTTCTGAGTGATGGCGGCCATTTTCCTGTCAATTGTGCCAGGTGAGCAATACCGGCTCCTTTGAGCTCCCTGTTTATAAAACAACAGTGTATACAACTGTATATTGGAATTTGAAGTTTTCAATTGAGCTTCCCTATGTTTGACAATGTTTCCTCAGGATTTGACATTGGTAGCAACAGCATTTTTAAAATCAGAGTCTGTGAAAAAAACAATCTTCTCAAAATGGAGGGTATTTATAAAAGTTTGCAGCTGAACAAAATGTACTTTGTAAATTTTTACCCAAGGCATATATTGTAAATATTTAATAAATTACAAGATGCACACCACATACACTAAAGACAACCACTGAACAAAAATTGTAGAACGCTTATGACAATTTCAAAATAGAACAGTGATGTTCTCAACTGAATAAAACTTGTCTTGCCACAACCAAAGATAGAACTAAATACAGATGTACAGGAGACAAGAAAATTACATGTATTATGCAACATCTGATTCTTAAGTTTTCAGCCGTGCAGAATATATGCCTACTTTGAAAACACTTCTCTGTAAAAACATCTGAAGAATAATACATATTGAAAAAATGAGACTCAGTGCAATCTTGACTTGTACTTAAAAACTGACACAGTTATAACATCCTTCATGATAATAGGTAATAAGCAATTGTAAAAGATGCTTGCATTTTGTTCTTGCTCTCTGTTTGCTGGGCACCTTAGGTGCTTTGATTTAAATGTTTGCCTGGCAGCCCATTTTATGTCATTGTCTCACTCGCACACTTGCCTCCTGAAACAAAATCCTGTGGATTTTTTGAAAATTTGCGCGAGACTTAGTCTAGAAATTTCGCTGTCGTCAGTAGATACAGGGCATGCGCATTTGAATGTGAAAGGGGTCTATTACAAGAATATGTCAAAACTGAAAATCCCATATGATCAAATAGTCGATTTATTACAATTTGAAGCAATTTTAAGATTTTTAAAATTAAACACAATATACTTAGGACCCTAAAGAAGCCAAATATTACATTATATTTTTTCTCCAATTGTCGGTTTTGGAGAAGAAGATATTTTAGGTTTTTTGCACCCCTAGGTAACCTTGACCTAGTTATGGTAGCTATGGCAATGCCATGAACAAATTTGATTTGCACTGACCCATACATACTTCTGACCAAATTTCATTTAATCTGTCCAGTAGTTTCAGAGAAGGCACACAAGTATGCACATACACATGCTGCGCTACGCCATAAGCTCACATGACCTTTGGTCAGGTGAGCTAAAAAAAGATTTTTCTAATACATCTATATTAGAATTCAACTTTTAAATAAACTTTTACCTGTGGTTCATTATACCATATGCAACAGCCACCATAATCTGTTAAATTTGTGTTGTAACAGCCACGTCCCCTTGTGTTGCAGTTAGAATGATACCAAACCTACAAAAAATATTAATATCACTGATTTTTATATCAAGTTTGTATGGAAGCTTTTTGAGTAACACCAAATATACAGCATAATCATACAAAATCACTGAATTTTGTTTTAAATCCTAAAAATTAAACACAACAAATATGTAAACTGATGACATATCTTGTATTTAAAACCATTTTTTCAAATTTATTTTTTGACATGGAACATCATAGCAAACTTGCATCATTAGAAAGTACTTGCAAGTGATAAATGTAGAATAAATAAACTAACAAGAGGCCCTTGGACCCTAATTCTCATGAGGATATGTCCCATGCTTCCTACAGAAGATGAAAAGTCAATTATACTAAATACAGGGACCATAATTTTTTCCCTGTATCAGTGAAAGATACAAGTCTCCCAAACGCTTTTTTTTAAATTTATTCCCGTGCCAGCAGCTGACTTTTTTTAATTTTTACCCCAAAAATTAGTTCTATACTTCCTGTACAACTTTATGTAAAGTTTCATCCAGTTTGGAGCACTTGATTTTTCTATCCCCATGGCAATGGTCCACATTTTTGAATATTTAGCTAAAAAATCAAAACTGGTTTAATGTGTAATTCTATACTTCCTATACATTCTGTAAAGTTTCATCCATTTCAAGCACTTTTAATATTTCCAACTTTTTTTTAGTTTTCATGGCAACTGTGGTCATTTTCAAAATTCCAAGACCTTTAATTAAGTTTAATGATTGCTATACGACCTTTCTGTGACATTTCATTCAATTTGGACCATTTTTTATTTTCCCACCTTGTTCCATTTCTATAGCAACAGGTACCGTTTTGGAAATTTTAAACCCATAACTTCTACATTCTCATAAAACCTTTCTGTAAAATTTCATTGAATTTGGAGCACATTTGATTTTCCAGCATTTTTTAGTTTCTATGGCAATGACTGCCATTTTGAAAATTCCAACCCCGTATTGCACCACTTGGGATAGGGATCCATTTTCCTGTGAAGTTTTTTTTTAAAGATTAGACTATTCTAGATGGAAGAATAACAATAATAACAAGAATTCCTGTATCAGTGAACTGATACAAAGGTCTCCCAAACAGATACTTTTCATTTTTTCATTTCCATGGCAACTGCCAGCATTTTTTAAATTTTTTAGCCTGAGTTCTATACTTCCTATAGAAACCTTATGTTTAGTTTCATCCAGTTTGGAGCACTTTTGATTTTCCCATGAACATGGCAACTGCAACCATTTTGTAATTTTTAGCCTGAAATTTTTTTCATAAGTTCCAATACCATCTCTCTGTCAAGTTTCATCCAATGCATTTTCTGTTGGCCTTTTCCATTTCTATGAAAATGGTTGCTTTTTTTTTTAAACTTTTAGCATAAGAATGAGTTCTATGATTCCTTTACAACCATTATGTAAAATTTCATCCATTTTCAAGCACTTTTAACTGTGGCCATTTTCAAAATTCCAAGACCTTTAAATCAGTTGTTTGCTTCATATACAACCTTTTTATGAAATTTCATTCAATTTAGAGCACGTTTAATTTTTCTGCCTTTTTTTCCATTTCCATGGCAATGGCCAAAACAATTTCAAGCCTTTAAATAAGATCTACGTTTCCTATACAACCTTTCTGTAAATTAAGATTTTAATTTTCCTGCATTTTTCCATTTCCTTGGCAAAAAAATAAATTCCAAGTTAAAAAACTGTTTAAATGTGGGAATTTTTTGCTCCCTTTTAGGAACTACTTTTTATTGTGAATTAACAAAATATCTTGAATAGGGCCTTCATCCAAACAAGATAATCACCAAGTTTCATAAATTTGGCCGAGTAATTTTGGAAGAGATGATGTAAATGTTAACAAACAAGAGGCCCAATAGGGCCTGTACCGCTCACCTGTGCTGTAAACAGCTCAAAAAACAATAAATACTACATTTAAGGAGCAATAACTCTGATGTGGATATTTAGATATTTATGAAACTTGCAACTCGCATCTGTGACCTTGACTTTCGAACCAATGACCATAATCTATATATAAAAATGATCACTGCATCAATACCAACAATATTCTAATATACATGCCTATACAAAAAGTTTATAGTTTTCAAGATAATTAACCTTTTTGGTATTGTTTTGAAACCGTGACCTTGACCTTTGGACCCATGACTTTTTTCTATACATCAAAATGATCGATGTATCAATACCTACAACATTCTATTATACATGCTTATACAAAAAGTTAATAGTTTTCAAGATAATGAACCATTTCAGGTTTCTTTCTTATCTGTGACCTTGACCTTTAAACCAATATTCCAATAATCATGCCTATAAAAACGTTTATAGTTTTTGAGATAATTAACCATTTTGGTATTGATTTGCTACAGTGACCTTGACCTTTGGACCCATGACCTTTTTCTATACATCAAAATGATTATTGTATCAATACCTACAACATTCTAATATACATGCTTATACAAAAAGTTCATAGTTTTCAAGATAATGAACTATTTCAGGTTTCTTTCGCATCTGTGACCTTGACCTTTAAACCAATGACCTTAATCTATATATCAAAATGATTGTTACATCAATACCAATAATATTCCAATAATCATGCCTATAAAAAAAGTTTATAGTTTTTGAGATAATTAACGATTTTGGTATTGATTTGCTACTGTGACCTTGACTTTTGGACCCATGACCTTTTGCTATACATCCAAATGACCGTTACATTAATACCAACAATATTCTAATATACATGTCTATATAAAAAGTTTATAGTTTTCGAGATATTTAACCTTTTTGGTATTGTTTTGCAACCGTGACCTTGACCTTTGGACCCATGACTTTTTCTATACATCAAAATGACCGTTGTATCAATACCTACAACATTCTATTATACATGCTTATACAAAAAGTTAATAGTTTTCAAGATAATGAACCATTTCAGGTTTCTTTCGCATCTGTGACCTTGACCTTTGAACCAATGACCTTAATCTATATATCAAAATGATTGTTACATCAATACCAACAATATTCCAATATACATGCCTATACAAAAAGTTTATAGTTTTCGATAATTAACCATTTTGGTATTGATTCGCTACTGTGACCTTGACCTTTGGACCCATGACCCTTTTCTATACATCAAAATGTTTGTTGTATCAATACCTACAACTTTCTCATATAAATGCTTATACAAACCAGAGGCTCAGCCACATCGCTCACCTGACTAAAATGCTTTTAAAGCAAATTTGTATTCCAGTGATGAACAAATGCACTGTTTATATCACACAGAATGGCTAAGGAAATCACTGTAGAACTATATGTACCATTCACAGTTTTTTTCAATCTGATTAAAATCACATCTCTCATTTGCTCCCCCATTTTTTATTTAGGCGCGGAGTGGGAGATCTGAGGAAACACTGTTTAGGGGCATATGTGAATGACCCATTGTCGTAACATTTATTGTCCAATGAAATTTCAGCTTCCGAGATTTTGAAAGTGTTATGCCTTTATTGTAAATGAAACGCACAATTTGAATGGTCAGTTTTAGTTAATTACCATAAGGTCATTCACATATGACCCTCAATGGGGTTTCCTCAGATCTCCCACGACGCAACTATATCAGAAAAGGGCAGAAAGTGAGAGATCTGATTTTAATCAGATTGCAGATTCCAATAGCTTCAGAGGAAATAGCATATATATGCTTTTCCCATAGGGTCCAATGTGAAACTATGTTCTCCGCTGGCAGCCATGTTTTTTGGCAGATCAGAAAATTTTTTGCAATCTATGTAAAGGACCTTCTATACATCATTCCTGTAAAGTTTGGTTCAATTTGCTTCAGTCATTTCTGATGACATAGTCAACAAGAGCACCGCTGAGCGGAGCATTATACGCCCGTGTTATATTGATCGAGTAGTGCTATTTACTGAGAAGTATAAGTACAATTAGGATATATGTATGTAAAAATATATTGCTAAATGGATAGTGGTAGACTGCTATATAATTCATATTCATTTCCAGGAAGGAAGAAGTTTAAAATATAATGTTAGGTCATGCCAGTGATAAGTTGTAATTCAAATTTGCACGGGATATTACCATGATTAAGGTGTAACTGTATAACAAATTTCATTTAAATCCATGTTTGTATTGTCTACTGAATGGAATACAAATTGTTAACAGACGACCAACTCTGTGTTCGGGCCATAACTCGTAACCCAAAAAAGTTGTAATTCAAATTTGCACGAGATATTACCATGATTAAGGTGAAACTGTATAACAAATTTCATTTAAATCCATGTTTGTATTGTCTATTGAATGGAATACAAACCACATGGTCATACATACAAAAATTTCTAAGTTAAAAAAGGGCATAACTCCTCCAAAAATAATCTGAAAAAGTTGTAATTCGAACTTGCACTAGATATTAACATCGTAAATGTGTATACCAAATGTATAACAAATTTCATTTAAATCCATGTTTGTATTGTCTACTGAATGGAATACAAACCACATGGTCATACATACAAAAATTTCTAAGTTAAAAAAGGGCATAACTCCTCCATAAATAATCTGAAAAAGTTGTAATTCGAACTTGCACCAGATATTAACATCGTAAATGTGTATACCAAATTTCATTTGAATCCATAAATAGTTGTAGGCTCTAATGATCGGAAACCACATGGTCATACATACAAAAATTTCTTAGTTAAAAAAGGGGCATAACTCCTCCAAAAATAATCCGAAAAAGTTGTAATTCGAACTTGCACCAGATATTAACATCGTAAATGTGTATACCAAATTTCATTTGAATCCATAAATAGTGGTAGGCTTTAATGATCGGAAACCACATGGTCATACATACAAAAATTTCTAAGTTAAAAAAGGGGCATAACTCCTCCAAAAAATAATCTGAAAAAGTTGTAATTCGAACTTGCACCAGATATTAACATCGTAAATGTGTATACCAAATTTCATTTGAATCCATAAATAGTGGTAGGCTCTAATGATCAGAAACCACATGGTCATACATACAAAAATTTCTAAGTTAAAAAAGGGGCATAACTCCTCCAAAAATAATCTGAAAAAGTTGTAATTCGAACTTGCACCAGATATTAACATCGTAAATGTGTATACCAAATTTCATTTGAATCCATAAATAGTTGTAGGCTCTAATGATCTGAAACCACATGGTCATACATACAAAAATTTCTAAGTTAAAAAAGGGGCATAACTCCTCCAAAAATAATCCGAAAAAGTTGTAATTCGAACTTGCACAAGGTATTACCATGGTAAAGCTGTATACCAAATTTCATTTGAATCCATAAATGTTTGTGGTCTCTATTGAACGGAATACAAATGGTTAACAGACGCCCGCCCGGACGGACAGCACCGTAACATAATACGTCCCGTCATATGACAGGCGTATAAAAATGCCTTTTTCCCATAGGGTCCAATGTTAAACTATCTTCTGCCCTGGCGGCCATGTTTTTCGGCCAATCAGAAATTTTAGCAATCTATGTAAAGGACCTTCTATACATCATTCCTGTAAAGTTTGGTTCAATTTGCTTCACTAGCTTCAGAGGAGATAGCATATATATGCTTTTCCCATAGGGTCCAATGTTAAACTATCTTCTGCGCTGGCAGCCATGTTTTTTTGCGGATCAGAAAATTTTGGCAATCTAAGTAAAGGACCTTCTATACATCATTTCTGTAAAGATTGGTTAAATTCCCTTCAGTCATTTCTGAGGAGATAGCCAAAAATTCGTTTTTCCCATAGGGTCCAATGTTAAACTATCTTTTGCGCTGGCAGCCATGTTTTTTGGTCACTCAGAAAAATTTTGGCAATCTATGTAAAGGACCTTCTATACATCATTCCTGTAAAACGTAAAATGTTGAACTATCTTCTGCGCTGGTGGCCATGTTTTTTGGCGGATCAGAAAAATTTTGGCAATCTAAGTAAAGGACCTTCTATACATCATTTCTATAAAGTTTAGTTAAATTCGCTTCAGTCATTTCTGAGGAGATAGCCAAAAAATTTGTTTTTCCCATAGGGTCCAATGTTAAACTATCTTCTGCGCTGGCAGCCATGTTTTTTGGCGGATCAAAAAAATTTCGGCAATCTAAGTATCCTTTCCCATCTGTGACCTTGACCTTTGAATCGATGACCTTAATCTATATATCAAAATGATCGTTAAATCAATTCCTACAACATTGTATTATACATGTCTATACAAAAAGCTTACAGGTTTTAAGATAATGAACCATTTCACTATTCTTTCGCATCTGTGACCTTTGAATGCATGACATTAATCTATATATCAATATGATCAAGATGATGGAGAATACGGAGCTGGGAGGAGAATTCTCAAATACATCACTGATAACGACTTTATGAATGTCACTTTCGTTGTCTTGCGTTGGTTTAGTGGCAAACATTTAGGTCCAAAACGGTTTAGTATTATGGAGTCTGTTGTTTCTGATGCAGCGAGCAAATTATAATTGTGATGTAACAGTAGCTGTTATAATATTATTCTGTCCAAAATCACTAACATCAGACTTTCTTATAATTAGTATGTGAATTGTTTTGATCATGTAAGAAACAGTTTACAATAACATTTTTTATTATATGTGTACATGTAAAAGTATATCCAAAATATAATTCATATAGGTATATATTTGGTAAGAGTGGGTTTATGTTTTCATTTTTGCAGGAAATTGGAGAAAAAATTATAATGACTTTTCCTGACTATAAAATAGATTTTCACTTATTATAAAAGATTGTATCATATAAATAAACATATGAATGGACATATAAACGATATAACTTATATGTACACTATAACATTTACCTATGGTTTATATGTTTATTCATATTTTTGAGGCGAAAATTCTTGAGACACTTGTAACGGTAGTAACTTCTTGATATCTTTAGGTTTGTAGCCGTATAACTTGTACTTTCCGGATTGTTCATAGTGCGTTTCCGGTTTCAAGAAGGTTATTATAGTGTTATACACACTTCCCACTTTCAGTTGTGATAAACTGCGATGTTAGACATATTAAATATATTTTTTCAAGTAAGTAACATAAAGCCACTCGTACTGATTTACTTATGATTGGTACATCTATAACTCTACATTCTTATCGAATATGTTAACCAACTGCTCATGTTTTTTCTTATTACTATTATTTAATAGCCACTCAAACTCGTTCTCACGCAGACAGGCATTAAACACCATAGTGTTTCACACGTCAGCCACATCACATTCTCAACCCATTCTCAACACATTCACATACACATTACAATCACTTTTACACAAGCACACGCCACACACTGTGTCAACCCCATGGATTTTTCTCATATTTTGTAGAACCGTTAAAAAATGGTTTAAAAATACAGATTGTATCATTACATATTTATACTTTATCTGTGTTGTGGATAACAAATTTAGTCTGGCATATCTTGTTAATCATGATTTCCAACAGTTACAAATTGTGTATTCTCTTCAGATTTGTTCCCTAGACTGCTCAGTCTGCAGTGAGATATCATTTTGTAATGCAATTCATAACTTTAGAATTTATTGAAACAACCTAATTATGAGATCACATAACAATCTCACAATACTCACTGCAAATTGTAGAGGTCTAGGGGATTATGAAAAGCGTAGGGATGTGTTGAACTTCCTAAGGTCAAAAGCCTATAATATATACTGTTTACAAGAAACTCATTTGGTAGACAATTTACATTGGGTAATAAGGTCAGAATGGGGAGGAGAAATTATTCTTAATTCAGTTAAATCAAATTCTAGAGGGGTAGGTATTTTGTTTAATAATAACTTTGAGTATAATATACACAGAATTGAAAAAGATAATGATGGGAATTATATTGCCGTTGACTTGACTATTGATAAGATGAGAGTAACACTCATTAATATATATGCTCCAAATGAGGATAGCCCACAATTTTTTTCAAATATAGAAAAAATTCTCCAAGTTTTTGAAAATGAATATTGTATCATAAATGGTGATTTTAATTTAGTTCAGAATCAAGAACTAGACACATTTGGTTACCTCCATCATAACAACCCAAAAGCAAGAGATGTTGTCATAAATATGAAAGAAGAATTTAATCTCATAGACCCTTTTAGAGAACTCTATCCAGAGGAAAGAAAATATACTTGGCGAAAAACACAACCATTAAAACAAGGTAGACTTGACTTTTTTCTTTTATCAGAAAATTTTATGTCTAAAGTCATAGATGTCAAAATCAATCCTAGTTATAGGTCGGACCATTCATCTGTCTGCTTATCATTAAAATTAAATGAATTTGTTAAAGGTAGAGGCCTTTGGAAGTTCAATAATTCCCTACTAGCTGATAAAAACTATATAGATATAGTAAAATCATGTATAAAAGATATAAAATTACAATATATAGTTCCTGTATATAACATAGAAAAAATTAACGAAATAAGCAATGATGATATTCAATTTACTATCACAGATCAACAATTTTTAGAGACTGCTTTGCTTGAAATAAGGGGAAAAACCATATCATACTCATCTTATCGCAAAAAAATGTCCATCCAAAAAGAGAAAAATTTAATTGATGAAATTACTAGACTAGAAAGTAACCCCTTGTATAATCTTAATGAAATTAATAATAAAAAGAAAGAATTGGAGGAATTGCGTAAAGAAAAAATGAAAGGGTCTCTGTTAAGGTCTAAAGCAAGGTGGGTAGAGGAAGGTGAAAAACCAACCAAATATTTTTGTAGTCTGGAATCCAGAAACTTTGTTAGTAAAATAATTCCAAAAGTTGTAAAAGATGACAACACTGTAATTACTGATCAAAAAGAAATCCTAGCAGAAACGAAACAATATTACTTCAATCTTTACAATAGATATAATGATGAGTATGGTATGGATCTCAATTTTATACTTAAAGATATTAAAGATATAAATATTTTAACTGAAGATCAAAAGCAAAGTTTGGAGGGGGAATTAACAAATACAGAAATACATAATGTTTTAAAAAAAATGAAAAATTTGAAAAGTCCAGGTTCAGATGGCTTTACATCTGAATTCTTTAAATTCTTCTATAATGACTTGGTAAGCTTTTTAAGACGCTCGTTAAATGAGGGATTTCAAACTGGAAAAATGTCAATTACACAACGTCAGGGTATTATAACTTGTTTACCTAAAGGGGACAAGCCAAAGCAGTTTCTAAAAAATTGGCGACCGATATCACTGTTGAATGTTGTATATAAAATAGCATCTGGCTGTATAGCTGAAAGATTGAAAAAGGTGTTACCATTTATTATTTCGGAAGACCAGACAGGATTTATCAGTGGCAGGTATATAGGTGAAAACACTAGATTAATTTATGACTTAATGCAATATACAGAGGAAAAAAATATACCAGGACTACTTTTAATGATTGATTTTGAAAAGGCTTTTGATTCAGTTTCATGGGTTTATATTGATAAAGTGCTAGATTTTTTCAATTTCGGTAAATCATTTATTAAATGGATTAAAATATTTCGACAAGATATTATGTCCGCAGTTCTACAAAATGGATTTGTTTCTGAATTTTTTAGTATAACAAGAGGTTGTCGCCAAGGGGACCCTATCTCACCCTATATCTTCTTAATGTGTGCTGAGATCCTGTCTCTTCTTCTAAAAAATAATAAAAATATCAAAGGTATTAAAATTGGTGATGAAGAATTTAAATTGTCACTTTTTGCAGATGACACTACTGTCATACTAGATGGAACAGAAACATCATTACAAGAAACGTTAAATGTCCTAGATGACTTTGCATTACTTTCCGGTTTAAAAATCAATAATAATAAAACAAGAGCAGTGTGGATTGGATGTAATAAATACAATGGTGAAACTTTTAACCATCGTTTTAAATTAGATTGGAACCAAGGTCCATTTACATTGCTTGGAATAAACTTTTCTGTTGATTTAGACAGAATGATCAAAATAAATTATGATAAAAAATTACAAGACATTGAAAAAAGCCTAAAACAATGGTCAAAAAGATTTTTAACTCCTTTAGGTAGAATAACAGTTTTAAAAACATTAATAATTTCTAAATTAAACCATCTATTTATTGCTATTCCAAATCCACCACTGGAAATGATAACAAAACTGAATAAGATGTTTTATAACTTTATTTGGCAACATAAAAATGATCGCATAAAAAGAGAATTAGTTTCACAAAGCTATGAAGCAGGAGGTTTGAAAATGATAGACATAAAACATTTTATAGCATCGCTCAAAATTACATGGATTAGGAGACTACTTCAAATTGAATCTAAATACAAAAAATTATTTGAGATTGCATATTCTAAGATTGAGGATTTCTTAAAGTATGGAAATGATTATTATAATAAAATTAAACAAAATTCTAACAATTCCTTTTGGAATAATGTATTTGAGGCCTGGAACTCTTTATCTATGAGACAAAAACCTAGAAATATAAATGATATTAAAGATGTAAGTATCTGGTACAATAAGGATATCTGTATAGATAAAAGTCCAATATTCTTCAAGTCTTGGTCTGACAGTGGCATACATTTCATAAAAGATTTACTTAATGAAGATGGAAATTTAATTTCATATAGAGAATTTACTAGAAGGTACGGTGCTGTCAGGTCAAACTTTGTTGAATATCTTGGTATAAAGTCTACCATTGAATCATATATTAAAAAATTAAATATACAAAACCAACCAGTTAATTTATTACAATTAATATTCCATATTTTTTCAAAATAGTTTTTAAAAGTAAAAAAGGGAGTAAGGATTTTTATAATGTTTTTAATAACAATATAACAACTGTCATAAGTCAAGAAAAATGGAAATCAATTCTAGACCTAGATATTGACTGGAAATCGCTATATATAACACCCTTCAAATGTTGTAAAAATACCAAATTACAATGGTTTCAATACAGGATAAACCAAAGAATAATTTCTACAAATGATTTTTTGTTCAAAATTAAACTAAGAGATAATAATGATTGTTCCTTCTGTAATTATACAGCTGAAAAAATAGAGCATTTGTTTTGGTATTGTGAAATAGTTAATAACTTTTGGATAGAAGTAGATGATTTTATATATAAAAAAATAAACTGCTACATTAATATTAATAGGGAAAGTGCTATCTTTGGGCTTATTAACCAAAAAGAGAGATACAAACCCCAAAATTTCTTACTTTTAACTACCAGACATTACATATATAAGTGTAGAATTAATAAAGAACTACCAAAAATAAATACATGGAGAATGAGTCTTAAATATCAGTTTGATATTGAAAAAATTATTGCAATAAAAAATAATCTTTATGGCAAATTTCTGGAATGTTGGGATCCATGGTTGAATATCTTTGATTGATTCAGTATCTCCATCTGGTGTGACTGGTGTTAGTGCTGTAAATATCATCATCATTTATAATGTATGCAATGTTTTAAGATGCTTGAAGTTATATTTGTTTAAATATTTATATATACTTTTTGAATTTCATAGGGGTTGACACATGTAACACACACACACACACACACACACACACACACACACACACACACACACAGCATTAAAACCCAGACAAAATCGAAAAAAGAATATACAAGTAATAGAAGAAAAATAAATATAAAAGATAAAAAGTTTAAAAAATGTAGAAAAATTATATAGTTAAGAATATTGGAAACAAGACCTTATATTTTTCATATTTTTCTAAATTTCATTGTATATGTTTCATTTACTTGGATATTATACAACTGTGTCATGTATGTGTCAGTTTGTCCCTTTGTTACCCGGCAAGTGAACCCAGTGGCCCCAACCCTGGCACTTGACCATCCCCTATTCAGTGTCTGGGACAATAAAAACACAAATTACAAAAAAAAAAAAAAAAAAAAAAAAAAAAATATGATCGTTAAATCAAAACCTACAATATTCTAATATACATGTTTATACAAAAAGTTTATAGTTTTTGAGATAATTAACCATTTCAGTATTCTTTGGCATTTGTGACCTTGACCTTTGAAGCCATGACATTAAACTATATATCAAAATGATCGTTAAATGAAAACCTACAATATTCAAATATACATGTCTATACAAACAGTTAATAGTTTTCGAGATAATTAACCATTTTGGTACACGTTCGCATCTGTGACCTTGACCTTTGAACCCATGACCTTAATCTATATATAAAAATGATCGTTAAATCAATTCCTACAATATTGTAATATACATGTCTATACAAAAAGCTTATAGTTTTTTTTAGATAATTAACCATTTCAGTATTCTTTCCCATCTGTGACCTTGACCTTTGAACCCATGACCTTCATTCATAGATCAAAATGATCATTAGGATAATACCTACAATATTCTAATATACATGCCTATACAAAAAGTTAATAGTTTTTAAGATAAATAACCATTTATGTTTTCATTTGCATCTGCTACCTTGACCTTTAAACCCATGACCTTTATTCACATATCAAAATGATTGTTAGAATAATACCTACAATATTCTAATATACATGCCTATACAAAATGTTTATAGTTTATAAGATGACTAACCATTTTAGTACTTGTTTGGATCTGTGACCTTGACCTTTAAAACCATGACCTTGATCATGTATCAAAATGATTGGCATGTCAGTACCTACAATTAACTGAAAATCCTATGCCATTATCACCAGAAATGTTCAAAACATAGCATTTTTTATCAAAGGTCAAAAACTTAAACATGACCTTGACCTTTGACCTTGACATTAATTGGAAGAAAATTGCAAGACAAGATCAACAGTGAAAACTCCATACAATTATCTTCAGCCGTTATGAAGTTATAACATTAAATGTCTCATTTAAAAATTACGTAATTTTACGCAAAAAACGTGTAACCTATTTTTTCTCCAATTTTCATGAAAGACACAATATTAATGTTTCTAGTTGATCAAAATTTGCCTGCACCTTTTGGTTTCAGAGAAGATTTTTTTGTCTTTTGGCTATTTATAGTAATGGAAGCCATCTTGTTGGGCGTGATTAAACCCCGAACTAAAAACTTCTAGTTTCTTGTAATATCTCTTTTTGATCTGTCATTATTTTTCCTGTTTCAGTTTCTAAACTAGTTATTTACTTATTTGTATAATTTCTTGATTCTAGGCCACAGAAATATCTTGTTGAATTTTCACCTTCTTCTAAAAATTGAGCTCTCGATCAAATTATGTTGCCTTTCATTTTTTGGAGCCTAAGCGTTTCAAGTTCTTTCTTTTTGTTTCATGGGTCTCAAAGTCAATATGTTCAGTGTGAAATTCTAACTGACTTATTTCTTTTATCGATTTTGTTTTATTTTGTATATTTTGTTTTTTCATGTATGTCAAATAAGAAATAGTTTTACGGTAGATCTAATATCCAGAAGTAATATTTCTAAGAATAGTTGATCAGTAATTTGAAATTTAATTTGTTCATTTGGGATATTGTTAATATTATCAGGATTGTATACAGGGAGCATATATTGTTTTTTAATTTCATTAATAAGTTTACAAATTGTTTGAACATATAAAGGAGAACTGTCAAATTTCTATATTCCAGGACCTTATTTAAATAACTATAAGATATGGCCTGAACACCATTTTTAAACATCCTTTTCGTGCTTCCTTGACCTTTCAGATATGACCTTGATTCAAGTCATGACACACCTTTGGACCATGAAGATTATCCATGTGAAGTTTTTTATAACAGTTGTCAGAAGCAATTATGAGATATGGCCCAAACACAAGTTTACATGGACAGACAGACAGACAGACAGACAGAGTGCTTCCTACATACCCCCTCAAACTAGTTTTCAGGGGTATAATAAATAAATAAATAAATAAATAAATAAGGGAGTATTAAGTTTATATTATTGTTAATATCTTTAAGAGTTCTTTATGTATACATACAGTTTATCATAGAAACTCTTACCTTTTCTTTACAACTGGCAACTAAAGAGATAGCAAGACCCATCCTGTAAAGTAAAAATAAAGATTTATTACTCACTAAAAATTTCAAAGTAACCACTTAGATGAATACCTACAATGCACAATTTGCACACCTGACCATACCTTTAAAGTTTTATCAATATGTACTAAATGAATGGTATAGGAGAACTAGTTTTAAAACAAGAGGCCCATGGGGCCTTAATGCTCACCTGATGCTGAGTACATATCTCATGCAGAGGTTCAATGGTCAATGACAATTAAATAAAGAGAATGTCCAAAAACACAGGCTAGCGGCCCGATTTTTCAAGAAATATAAACAACTCACAATCAATCTTTTTTATATATTTTTTACTTTCCTGGTGTCCATATTTGAAATATCAACTGTCAGTTTACATCTCATCACATTATATATTTAGTACAGTGCTGTCATATCAGGCGTTGATACAGAAAAGTGTGCATTTTTGCCAGATTTGGTTCCTTTTTTGGAAAAATTCACAGTGGCCGCATGCATCGACCAACGCCATTTTAATATTCGGAGGTCCACATACTAAGTTAAGAAAACTACTTACATTGATTTTAGCTCACCTAACCCAAGGTCATATGAGCTTATGGCATAGCGCAGCGTACACGAATGTGCGTGCATTCATGCGTGTGTGTCTAGTTAATACATATTTTTGACTTTTTCGCTGTAACTACCGGACATATTTCAATGAAACTTGGTCAGAAGTATATATGGGCCAGAACAATTCAGATTTGTTCATGACGTTGCCATAGCTACCAGAACTAGGTCAAGGTGACCTACGGGTGCAAAAATCCTAAAAAAAATTCTTCCTGTCCGAAAGCAAGGATTTGATAAAAAAATTCTGATGTGATAGTTGGCTTCCTTAGGGTCTTAAGCCTATAATTTGTTTATTTTGTGAAAATCGGACAAAAAACAGGTTATGCGTTTTTGCATTTAATTGTGAAAAGATTGTAAAATTGCTTCAATTTATTATAATTGACTATTTGATCAGAAAATGACATGGGGTTTCAGTTTTGTCATATTCTTGTAATTCCATGAAAATGGGTTCAAGGTCAATTGAAAAGGTCATGACCTAATTTTTTACCTTTCTGATTTTAATAAAATTTATTATCTTGAAAACTATAAACTTGTTCTATAGGCATGTATATTAGAATTTTGTTTGAATTGATGTAAGAATTTTTTTCTCGTATAGATTAAGTTCATGGGTTCAAAGGTCAAGGGCACAGGTGATAAAGAATACAGAAATGGTTAATTATCTTGAAAACTATTAACTTTTGTATAGGCATGTATATTAGAATATTGTAGGTATTGATGCAACAAACAGTTTGATGTATAGAAAAAGGCCATAGGTTCAAAATCAAGCTTACATATTGCCTTACAATCATTTTGATATATTAAGAAGGGTCAATTATAATATTTTAGCCTTAAATCGTTAATTCTATGAAAGATTTTGACATTTGGGTTTCAGTATTTATGTTTTCTTGAATGTTTCAGCTAGCCATTTATATCAGGTGAGCGTATCACGCCCATTGGGCCTCTTGTTACATTGAAAAATTGTATAACTTAGAACCCCAAATGGCGAGATAAAGCTAAATTTTGGAAGCATCATGAAATAACATGTCCCCTCTCTCTTTGAAATGAACTTAAATGAAAAAAGTAAATAATGGTGTATCTTATTGACTTTTACTTAGATATTTAGAAGGCATTACACTTGAGTAAATAAATCCAACCACCCAAAATATACGAATTATCTCCCCCTATACATGTATTTGTACTAGCAAAATCTCTGTGTTTGTTGTCGTTATTTATTTTTACGTTCTTGCTGGTCAACTAAATGTATGAATACAGCATGTGATGCATCAATAAAAATAATTCAAATTTTCAAAAATGCAATTGTGATATATTATAGGGTAATGGGGTATGTACTTTTATAGCAGTAATGATTATAATAATTAATAAATACCCTTTTTGGTATTTACGCATTAATATTTATGCAAAATGGTTACCATGGTAACAAAAACTCAAAATACTATTTCTTAAACATCATTTGTTTTTGAAAACATCAAATCATTTGGACATGCAGTAATTCTAATGCAGAAGAATATCAAAGCACCGAAGGTGCCCAGCGAACAGAGAGCGAGAACAAAATTCAAGCATCTTTTACAATTGCTAATTATCTATCATCATGAAGGATGTTATAGCTGTGTCAGTTTTTAAGTACAAGTCAAGATTGCACTGAGTCTCATTTTTTCAATATGTATTATTATTCACATGTTTTTACAGAGAAGTGTTTTCAAAGTAGGCATATATTCTGCACTGCTGAAAACTTAAGAATCAGATGTTGCATAATACATGCAATTTTCTTGTCTCCTGTACATCTGTATTTAGTTCTATCTTTGGTTGTGGCAAGACAAGTTTTATTCAGTTGAAAGCTTCACTGTTCTATTTTGAAATTGTCATAAGCTTTCTACAATTTTTGTTCAGTGGTTGTCTTTAGTGGATGTGATGTGCATCTTGTAATTTATTCAATATTTACAATATTTGCCTTGGGTAAGATTTTACAAAGTTCATTTTGTTCAGCTGCAAACTTTTATAAATACTTTCTATTTTTGAGAAGATTGATTTTATTCACAGGCTCTGATTTTAAAATGCTGTTGCTACCAATGTAGCAAATGTCAAATCCTGAGGAAACATTGTTAAACATAGGGAAGCTCAATTGAAATCTTCAAATTCCAATATACAGTTGTATACACTGTTGTCTTATAAAAAGGGAGCTCAAAGGAGCCGGTATTGATCACCTGACAGGAAAATGGCCGCCATCACTCAGAACAATATTTTGTCATCATTAAAATCTGTATATTCCTATGTATATATCATTGAAATCGAAACAACTTATAAATTTCGCAGGGAAATGGTGACCATATCACAAATGGCCAACCGGAAACAATTTGTGTCTGCGCCACTTAACTATGCATACCATGTTAGTCATGTAAACCAAATATTCTTGAATTTTGAGCAACTTGAAAATTTGTGGAGAAAGGGCCTTAACGCTCACCTGTGACCTTGACCTGTGAACCCCTTAGGTTCATTTATATATCAAAATGTTCATAAGGCTAATATTCTAATACACAATACAAAAAAATTAAAGTTTTGAGATAAATAATCATTTTAGTACTTGTTTGTATCTGTGACCTTGACCTTTGAACCCATGACCTTCATTCATATATCAAAATGACCATTGTACTATAACCTACAATATTCTAATATACATGCATATACAAAAAGTTAATAGTTTCCAAGATAATTAACCATTCATGTATTCATTCGCATCTGTGACCTTGACCTTGGAACCCATGAGGTTTATTCATGTATGAAAATGATCGTAAGGATAATACCTGCAATATTTTAACATACATGCCTATACAAAAAGTTTATAGTTTTTGGGATAATTAACCATTTCAGTACTTGTTTACATCTGTGACCTTGACCTTTGAACCCATGATCTTTTTTCATATATCAAAATGACCATCTTACCTACAATATTCTAATATGTATGCCTATACAAAAAGTGAATAGTTTGGCAGATAATCAACTATAACGGTAATAGTTGTGCGTCTTTGACCTTGACCTTTGAACCCATGACCTTGATCTATGTATGAAAATGATCGTCATGTCAATACCTATAATTAACTGAAAATCACATGCCATTATCACCAGAAATGTTTAAAAAATAGCATTTTTTTATCAAAGGTCAAAAACAGTGACATGAGACCTTGACCTTTGACCTTGACATCTTTTGGAAGAAAATAGCAAGACAAGATCAACAGTGAAAATTCCGTACAATTATCTTCAGCCGTTATTGAGTTTTAACAATAAATGTCTCATTTTCAAAATTACATAATTTTATGCAAAAAACTCGTAACCTATTTTTCGTTTATTTTTCATGAAAAACACAATTTTAATGTTCCCAGGTATGCTGAATCCAAATATCCAGCAAAATTTGCCTGCACCTTTTGGTTTCAGAAGAATATTTTTGTCTTTTTGCTATTTTTGGTAACGGCGGCTATCTTGTTGGGCATGGCCAAACCCAGAACACAATTTTGAAAGGCTGTTACCCAGGCATGATAATCACCAAGTTTCATCAAATTTAACCCAGAAGTTTTGGAGGAGAAGATAAAAATGCAAAGTTTACACACAACGCACGATGGGCGAGGCACGACGGATAATGATAGATTGCAATAGCTCTGTCGGATCACTCCAAAATGAGAAATCTTTGTTGCAAACATGCTACAAAATTTTAAGCAAATTAATTTATCAGTTTCAGCGACGATTTTTTTTTTGAGAAGTTTACAGACAAACGACAGGCACATGTAGAGTCATGATAAAAGCTCACATGGCCTATGGCCAGGTGAGCTAATTAAGACCATATCTTTAAAAAGCTAACTCTCACGATATAAACAAGGGCCTCGACACCCCCACCCCACCCCGTTTCTCCCCATTTAAAACAAAATCTTCTTAAATTGACCTTAGTGACATATAAATATTTTATTATCAAAATTATTTAACTTCTTTTGAATTTGTTCAGTTGATAGATGCTTAATCAACAAAACACTTAAACAAGAATACAGGATCAACAAATTTTGCAAAATACTCTTTTTTCAGCATTCAAACACTTTATATTTTTATACTTTGATCATACAACACTAGGTCGTTTTTTAAAGTAAAAACCCAATAAGATTATTCTCAGAAGTGTGCAGTATAGTTAGTTCCCTGATCTTTAATCGAGTTTCACGAAGGTACGCAACTATATTTCAAGTAAATGCCACCTGTACACGTGAGAAATCGGCACCTTTTTCATTATCAGAAATGCCGCGCCGACAGTAATAGTACTATACAAAACGGCAATAAAATGACAAGCCGGAACTGAAAAATTCCGGGGGAAATCGCAAAGTAGAATGTCTGGTGATTTACCACTAAGTGAGTTCATTCCTGCACGACCAAGCCCTAAAATGAAGGGGCGCTTAATTCCAAGGGGTGGTTCACTGCTAAATCAGAAAAGATTTGCTCCTCTTTCTTTCAGCTTCGATCATTTTATACGAATACAGTGGCACTCCCCTTATGTTTTACATACTCAGTGGCATGCGAAGTTATCTACCCAGACTGGTTAGATTATTAATTTTTCAGTTGGGTTGAGTTTATTCTTTATATCCTGCAGAGAAATTCACCGCAAGAAAAGGTTCGCCACGAATAAATTTTATCATGACATGTGGCTGCTGTCAAACATTTCTGTATTGTGCGTAAGATTAACGTATTACGGCCCAAATCACCCTCTCAAGCCAGACATTCACTATTAGACCAAAATGAAATTTTGAGGAAAACAAAGAGACTGGAATAGAAAGCCTAACATAAATGGTTTACACCAATATATATGTAGTTATATTATTCGCACGAAGCCTTCTGGTATGGCACCATTCTGATTTATGGATAACAAGCGGCCTTCAAGGCAAGCGACAATTCAACACCGCGGCTCACACAAAAGAGAAAAGTTGCAAAGAAACTTGCTTTTATGGTTGCCGCTGCTTAAAAACCAAATTTTATTCATTATGAACTTGCAAATATCCAATTAAAAGTTCAAATTTAGAAGATCACTTTTGAGGTCCCTCTGGACAGTTACGAAAGTTTTCATTATTTGCAATTCGTATACAAAAAAGATAGCAATCAAACGCATCTGACCAGTATCACGTCAATGATACCATATGTGAAAGTCTAGCAATTTGTCAAGATTTCTCCAAGATTCCAAGATTTGAAGCATTTCTCAACTGAAGAAAATCAAACAGCGACCACTCGGTTCGTTTTTAATATTAAAAAATAACAAACAAACAAACCAATAACTTCAGTATGTTCCAACTACATGTACAGTTCAAGTGGATACGTGAATTTCCACCTGACAAGGTGTCAAAAGTTGTCGATATGAAGGGATTAATTTTCCACCGCGTTCCACCTTGATCTGTGACCTTGACCTTTGAACTCATGACCTTTATTCATATATCAAAATGACAATTGGACCATTACTTACAATATTCTAATATACATGCCTCTACAAAAAGTCTATAGTTTTTTAGATAAATAATCATTTCAGTACATGTTTACATCTGTGACCTTGACCTTTGAACTCATGACCTTTATTCATATATCAAAATGACCATTGGGCCATTACCTATAATATTCTAATATACATGCCTATACAAAAATTTCATAGTTTTGCAGATAATTAATTATTTTGGTAAACTTGTACATCTGTGACCTTGACCTTTGAACCCATGACCTTAATCAATATATGAAAATGATCTTCATGTCAATACCTACAATTAACAAAAAATCCTATGTCATTATCACCAGAAATGTTTAAAATATAGCATTTTTTATCAAAGGTCAAAAACTGGGACATGACCTTGACCTTTGACATCAATCGGAAGAAAATCGCAAGACAAGATCAACAGTGAAAACTCCATACAATTACAATATATGTTTCATTTTAAAAATGACATAATTTTATGCAAAAAACGCGTAACCTATTCTTCGTCCAATTTTCATGAAAAACACAATTTTTATGTATCTAGGTATCCTGAATCCAAAAATCTAATCAAAATTTCAGAGAAGAAGATTTTTTTTGTCTTTTGGCTATTTATAGTAACGGCAGCAATATTGTTGGGCGTGGTCAAACCCCGAACACAATTTTGAAAGCCTGTTACCCAGGCATAATAATCACCAAGTTTCATCAAATTTGGCTCAGTAGTTTTGGAGGAGAAGATTAAAATGTAAAGTTTACGCACGACACACGACGGACGACGGACGACGAACGACGGACGGTGATAGATAGCAATAGCTCATCTGAGCCTTTCGGCTCAGGTGAGCTAAAAGATCGAATACCGCAGATTATTCGGACCTGAATTCTAGACCCAAATATTTTTTAATGATACTTAACCACCCACCCTAATAAAAAATCGAAGTTTTTTTTCACCAATATAAGTTTTAAAAAATTACCAAATGCATGTTTTCTGGCGTGTATGTTTCATCACCTTTATTAACCAAGCCTAACTGACAGTAATTTCACACAAAGTGGCATGTACTAGCCCTTCCAACCTATCATTTTAAACCTTTTTTCCAAAGCTTGCAGACAAAGATGATTAGACGGTTGAATGCACAATAACGTTTTCAATTAACCACCCCCGCAACTTGTCCATCATAATCTGAAACCTAAGCACGTGCACACCGATACTGATGTATTCCAACAAAGTGACGTGTATTACCCCTTCAAGCTTTTGTTCAAAGCTTGCCGACAAAGACGAGTAGACGGTTGCACGGACAATAACGATACTTTCAATTAATCACCCCCGCAACAGGTCCACCATAATCTGATCCCAAGCGTCCTTGACACTTGTCTGTGTATTAGATATGATGAGTACACACACACACCGTCTTACCCCTATGTACTATATAAGACATCTGGTTTTTGTGGGTTTTTTTTAAAATGTCACGTGTAATTGAACTCGCTATTTAGAAATTCCATTGAAAGCGACATTAAAAACTGATGCTCCGTGTGTGGTAAGCGAGGCACTCTAAAGAACCACCCCAGTAATAACCCAGCGCATTGCAAAGATAAATAATTCTGCCATTTCACCTATAGCTGGTTTTGTCTTGATAAATATGATAGATTCTTGACTGAATGTAAAACCCCATTCAATCATCTCTGCTTGTCGAGTTTTCCAAACTGATCCTCTAGGTTCGAATCGACAGGAAGTTTGTCAGTTTACTTGCCGTTGGCTAAGGTTTTCCTTAAATGAAATCTGACAAATTTACTATACACATCCAGCTATTGGGGGCAAATGTCCAATTTAAGTAGGAATCATTGTGAAACTTGCGTCTTGTCACTGTTTGCCAGCAGTGATACTTTGTTCACGTGTGTGTGTGTGTGTGTGTGTGTGTGTGTGTCGAGCGCTTTTTCTTTTTTTTTTTTTTACCTCATTCATAAATCCTATTCATTCATAAATCGGTTACGATGTATTTTCAAAATTCATACGCTAGTAATGTAAGAACTACTATAATGTAGCCATTGCATCGAACTTTGTTCCAAATAGCTTTAAACAATGATTCATATTCATTTTCATATTCCATACAGCATAATGTATACATCAATTATTTGCACACTGATACCCGATGTTCTCATAAATGACGCTCACATACCTGCACTACATTATTATAGTTTGCGCAAGGTTTGTCAATTAGTGGTTGTTCAACCTGTCTGCATTTTAAAAATGGAATATTTCATTACATGAGACACTTTAAGTGCGATGGAATGCTTCCCTGTGTTGGATTCCGTGGTACCCTTCATAGCCCACCTGCTTCCCCTGCATTGTTTCCCCCATTTAGCAATATCAATGATTTTCTCACTAGCTGTTATTGGCGGCTCCCATGACAATACTCCCAGAGATTACTCTCTGTTCGTAATTATCAGTAATTTTATAAATCTTGCATGCTACATGCATTTCGTACACAACTTTAATTTGCTATTTACACATGGATTCATGTTAGTAAAGTGGTCATACTATGCGCGGTTGCCATGTAAATGTATAATGTATTTTTGACCAAAACAATATGAATTTAGATTTCCCATTTCTCAGACTATATATCTACATATTTTGAAGATTTTTAGAGATTGGGCCATTTTTGCTCCTTCGTGAACCTACTCATTTTCAGCAGTAAGGGCCAATTATATGCAAGAATTTTTGCAAATTTATTATAGCTTGTCCTAAGAATATTACATATAACATATCTAAAGTCTTGCTACAATACATTATTTATATAACAGCTAAAGAATCTATATATCAAAATGATTGTTAGGCCACTATCTTCAATATTCTAACATACATGCCTATACAAAAAGTTTATAGTTTTTGAGATAATTAACCATTTCAGTATTTGTTTGCATCTGTAACCTTGACCTATATGCCAATATACATGCCTATACAAAAAGTTTATAGTTTTCGAGATAATTAACAATTTAAGTATACGTTTGCATCTATGACCTTGACCTTTAAACCTATGACCTTCTTTCATATATCAAAATGATTATTGTGCAATTGCCTACAATATTCTAATATATATGCCTATACAAAAAGTTTACAGTTTTTGAGATAATTAACCATTTTAGTATTTGTTCGCGTCTATTACTTTGACCTTCGAACATGACCTTCATCTATATATCAAAATGACCACTGGTCCAATGCCTACAATATTCAGATATACATGCCTATACAAAAAGTTTATAGTTTTTGAGATAATTAACCATTTTAGTATTCGTTCGCGTCTATGACCTTGACCTTTGAACCTATGACCTTCATTCATATATCAAAATTATCGTTGTGCAAATGCCTACAATATACTAATATACAGTTGACTCTCGTTATCTCGAACTCGACGGGGAAATGCAAAAAGTTCGACTTATCCGGAGTTCGAGATAACCGATGTTAAAAACGACAACAAAAGGGAAGTAACTCGTACACGCCTACCGGAAGTCGCTTTCGGTTTTATCTGGTCAAACTGTATATTGCCGGTTTCTCCTATATCGTATGTATTCAAACATGATATAAAAAACTGCATTATTTATTATTTGCATTTATAATTGAGAATGTAGTATATAAAAAATCGGGAGATTATCTGTTACTTGTTATTAGCCGACAAATAGTGGAGTCCGCTTTGGTCTCCATACCAGTTTCGCTTTGTGTACTTTAATCATCCCAAGCTTCCAGTTGTATTGAGTAATGTTCACATCACACGTTTTCGGAAGCCATGTTCAGCTTGGCAGGCATTATAACACCTGCTAATCCCCATGATGGTTTAATTGCGTATGCAAGGGATAATAATTAAGGGCTTAAGGAAATTGGGAGGTCAGTGCAATATTGTAATTTTAAAATCAACACGAGGCCGACAGTCAATTATTTTATTTTATTTCCACCAAAAAAATCTGTAGGCGCTGACAAATTTGACTCTCAAATGTTTTGTTCGAGTAACAAATTAATTTTCCTAAATTTTTTGTTCAAGTTAACAAATTTAATTTTCCTAAATTTTTTGTTCGAGTTAACGAGTGTAATTTTCCTAGGATTTTCATTCAAGGGGACGAAAATATTGTTCGACATATCCGATAATTCGAGATATCCGAGTTCGAGATAACCGGAGTGATTTTGGTTTAATAAAGAACAACTTTGTTCGGACTTTTTAAAAAAGTTCGAGATATCCGGTAGTTCGAGATATCCGAGTTTGAGATAACGAGATTCAACTGTATATGCCTATACAAAAAGTTTATAGTTTTTGAGATAATTAACCTTTTTTAGTTTTCGTTTGCATCTATGACCTTGACCTTTGAACCTATGACCTTCATTCATATTGTGCAAATGCCTACAATATTCTAATATACATGCCCATACAAAAAGTTTATAGTTTTCAAGATATATTGACAAATACATTACTTTTAGCAATTTTCCCCTTAAGTACCTTGCCATTTCCTCATTTTGGCCTCCACAGTTACGATTTGTGCAAATCTGAAACTGGGTGCCCTAAGCATGTGTCACATGAAATATCTAAGCTATATCTCTTGTAAGTTCAGAGGAGATGATTTTTAAAGATTTCCATAATTTTCCCCTTTATGGGGCCCCAAGAAGACATAATCTGTGCAAATCTGAAAGCCCCTCATCCAGACCTCATTACTGCCAAATATCATCCAATTTGGATTTGTAGTTTTGGAGGAGTTGATTAAAATGTGAAAAGTTTACACACGACAGACGACGAACGATAGACGGTAGACGAAGATAGATAGCAATAGCTCATCTGAGCCTATGGCTCAGGTGAGCTAAATACCTTGTGTCAATATCTGGTCAAATAATTAAGTTATAACAATTTGAAGCTATTTTACAATTTTTTCAAAATTAAGCGCAAAAATGCGTAACCTATTTTTTGTCTGAATTTCACAAAATTAACAAACTATAGAGGGAAGAACCTAGAGAAGCCAAATATCACATCAGATTTTTTCTCCAATCATCGCTTTAGGAGAACAAGATTTTTTAAGATTTTTGCACCCCTAGGTCATCTTGACCTAGTCATGTATAAATCTGAATTGCATCGGCCCATATTTACTTCTGACTAAGTTTCATTGAAATTTGTCTGGTAGTTTCAGAGGAGAAGTTGAAAATAGGTGTTTACGACGCATGCACACACACACGCACATACACACGCTGGGCTATGCCATAAGCTCACATGACCTTTCGGTCAGGTGAGCTAAAAATGAGCAAACCAACTCAGATTAATATTATGGTCATCTGCTATCAATGTGGATGCTTTGGCTCAAGTTTTGTGAAATAGCACTTCATAGTTTTAAAGAATAACTACAGAGCAAATTTTGTGTTGACATCACATTTTGAAGGTATTTTTCAATTTTGTCCAAATTAGAAAAGCTAAATCATCAGATTTTGGCTCCAGTTATGCCTTTTAGAAAATTTAACTGTTATAGGTTTTTCAGCCAAAGAGCCATAGGTCCCAGGAAAATGAGCAAATCAAATTTTGTCAAAGATATGCACATCTCCATGGTTTGCACAAAGTTTCATGAAATAGTGCTTCATAGTTTTGAAGAATTATTGCAGACAAGAATTTCGGACGGAAGGAAGGAGGACAAATGGAAACTCCAATTTAATATCTCCTTTTGTCTTCGAAAGGCTGGGGGTAAGAATATGCACAACCATACCTTCTAGCAATCATTCCTGTAAAGTCTCATTTTTATCTGATGGTCAGTATTTGAGAAATAGTTGAGACAAAGAATGAAAACACCAGAGGAATATCTCGTTAATGATTTTTCTGCTGGGTATATGGTGGAGATAAAAATCTTATCATATATATGCCATGACAAGGCTATAGTTTTCCAGATAATTTACCATTAAAGAATTCCTTTTTATCTGTGACCTTGACATTTGACCTCAATAACATTCATTTATATATCATTATTATCGTTATATACCTACAATATACTTATATAAAGGCATATGCATAAAATTTATAGTTTTCCAGATAATTACCTATTTTAGTGTTCTTAAAAACCTTTGACCTTGTCATCCAAACACATTACAATAGGCCTAGAAGGATCGCATTTGCATATTTCCCTAAAATTGGGTCAATGAAAAATGTCTTGGAAAACCTGTTACGCATGTTAATTGTCCAGGTATGTGCTTTCTTAATTTTAAATTTGAAAAAAATCAATAGATACACTAGAAGGGGGTTTTACCGGAATAATTGTGATATTCTGGAATAGTTAGACACTTTCTGTAATCTTAGGGAAATTTCCCAAATAATCTAACAAAATCCGGAAGAAACCAGATAAATCCGGAATACTGTAGATTGGGAAATTTTCGTTTGAACGCACTTTAATATCTATTCGTGTCTTTTAATTTTCGCGTGATCGCAACTCTGTAGTTTTAATTTCGCAAGCTACAAAACTGTCTTTACATTTTTGCCAGAAAACAGAACGGAACTGTTAGCTTACTTTTTATCTCGTGGATATCCTTCAATTATCGAGAGCACCAGTGTAACACAAAGACTTATTTAATGTAAGTTGATACTAAAGTATAAACAGAAATGAATTACACTCAGTTATTTGTCTCTAAAAAATTTATTACTGAAAATATTTTATTTTTTCTTAATAAAATATATTTATAATCAACCGGCCTAATATGCACTTTAGGCTTCCATAATGTATAATTTGCTATAATCCAGCTTTACTGAGAAAAATTTCACAATTTCTGCAATGATGAAAAATTAACAAAGTCTATTTACTCCGCCTTTTTCCCATGTAAGGCATAATGATAGTTCATCACCTTTTTTCATCATAAAACCAGTTTATTATGCAAGGAAGACTAATCAACCATGTGCTCTGTCCTGTATTAAGGCCAAACCAAATCAAGTTCTGTTTAATGTTATTTTACCATAATGCATTCTAAAGAAATTTCCGCTACGATTCAGATGGGAAAATGCTTATATGAGCAAGTAGAGGGAAGTTAAGTATGTACATGTATCTGGAATTCATTTTTTTAATTCTCAGAAATATACAGAGATGTAAATTTATATATGTACATCTCAAACCTAATACTACCTTTTTACCCGTAGCTTAATTAAGCAATGGATTAAAAACAATTAGTGATATGCTTATGCTTTTGTAAACAGTTAAAAATAAACATGTATAAATTGCATTCACTTCAAATGCAAGTCATTTTGCAATTTACTTGACAGTTGTTGGATCTATCTTACTCTCTCCATAACCTTATACACAGGTGTTTATTTTCCTTTGGCCTCATTTTGGTGTCATCAAGCTGTTGTCCAGTCTATAAGTCAATCACCTGTGACACCTTTTAAACTTTAAATGTAACTCATAGTAAAAAGGGTTGGGTTTATCATAAGAGGTGGAGTCAAAAACTTAGATTTTTTTCTGCTTGAACATTTTGACAAAAATTTACACTATACAGAGGCAAGCGATAAACAAGAGGCCCATGGGCCTTAACGCTCACCTGTGACCTTTGAACCCATTAGCTTCATTCAAATATCAAAATGATAATTAGGCCAATATTCTAATATACATCCCTATACAAAAAGTTTATAGTTTTTAAGATAAATAATCATCTCAGTACTTGTTTGTATCTGTGATCTTGACATTTAAACCCATGCTCTTCTTTTATATATCAAAATGACCACTGTGCCAGTACCAACAATATTCTAATATACATGCCTATACAAAAAGTTAATAGTTTTCAAGATAATTAACCATTTAGGTATTCTATTGCATCTGTGACCTTGACCTTTGAACCCATGACCTTCATTCATATATCAAAATGATCATTAGGATAATACCTAAATACTCCAATATACATGCCTATACAAAAGGTTTATAGTTTTTGAGATAAATAATCATTTCAGAACTTGTTCACATCTGTGACCTTGACCTTTGAACCCATAACCTTCATTCATATATAAAAATAGTTGTAAGACTAATACCTACAATATTCTAATATACATGCATATACAAAAAGTTAACAGTTTTCAAGATAATTAACCATTCAGGTATTCATTCACATCTGTGACCTTGACCTTTGAACCCATGACCTTCATTCATATATCAAAATGATCATTAGGATAATACCTAAAATATTCTAATATACATGCCTATACAAAAAGTCTATAGTTTTGAGATAAATAATCATTTCAGTACTTGTTTACATCTGTGACCTTGACCTTTGAACTCATGACCTTTATTCATATATCAAAATGACCATTGGGCCATTACTTACAATATTCTCATATACATGCCTATACAAAAAGTCTATAGTTTTTGAGATAAATAATCATTTCAGAACTTGTTCACATCTGTGACCTTGACCTTTGAACCCATAACCTTCATTCATATATAAAAATAGTTGTAAGACTAATACCTACAATATTCTAATACATGCATATACAAAAAGTTAACAGTTTTCAAGATAATTAACCATTCAGGTATTCATTCACATCTGTGACCTTGACCTTTGAACCCATGACCTTCATTCATATATCAAAATGATCATTAGGATAATACCTAAAATATTCTAATATACATGCCTATACAAAAAGTCTATAGTTTTTGAGATAAATAATCATTTCAGTACTTGTTTACATCTGTGACCTTGACCTTTGAACTCATGACCTTTATTCATATATCAAAATGACCATTGGGCCATTACTTACAATATTCTCATATACATGCCTATACAAAAAGTCTATAGTTTTTGAGATAAATAATCATTTCAGTACTTGTTTACATCCGTGACCTTGACCTTTGAACTCATGACCTTTATTTATATATCAAAATGACCATTGGGCCATTACCTACAATATTCTAATATACATGCCTATACAAAAAGTTCATAGTTTTGCAGATAATTAACTATTTTGGTAAACTTGTACATCTGTGACCTTGACCTTTGAACCCATGACCTTAATCGATATATCAAAATGATCGTCATGTCAATATCTACAATTAACCAAAAATCCTACATCATTATCACCAGAAATGTTTAAAAAATAGCATTTTTTATCAAAGGTCAAAAACTGGGACATGACCTTGACCTTTGACCTTGACATCAATCGAAAGAAAATCGCAAGACAAGATCAACAGTGAAAACTCTATACAATTATCTTCAGCCATTATGAAGTTATAACAATAAATGTCTCATTTTAAAAATTACATAATTTTACGCAAAAAACGCGTAACCTATTTTTCGTCCAATTTTCATTAAAAACACAATTTTAGTGTATCTAGGTATCCTGAATCCAAAAATCTAATCAAAATTTTCCTGCACCTTTTGGTTTCAGAGAAGAAGATTTTTTTGTTTTGGCTATTTATAGTAACGGCAGCCATATTGTTGGGCGTGGTCAAACCCCGAACACAATTTTGAAAGGCTGTTACCCAGGCATAATAATCACCAAGTTTCATCAAATTTGGCTCAGTAGTTTTGGAGGAGAAGATTAAAATGTAAAGTTTACGCACGACGCACGACGCACGACACACGACGGACGACGGACGATGATAGATAGCAATAGCTCATCTGAGCCTTTCGGCTCAGGTGAGCTAAAAACTCAAACCATTATGATAAATTAGGCCGAGTCTTGTTATATACACAGCCAAATTTCTGTTTCTCATCTTCAACTGATTTTTGTGAAAAATCCACAAAACTGAGTGTAATCCATTTCTGATTATACTTTAGTTTGTGCAGTGTTTGATACTGTTAGCCTGCCAGGATGACTGAAAACATGTACTAGTAACTTGTAATCGCACGTTAATAATGGATCTATACTTAGTAGTCAGGGAGCCACTTTTCAGTAGTGTGTAAAAAAACAAGTTGAACCATACATGGTCTGCTATAACATTTTTTACCCTACAAGCATCAAGTAGACATATTGCCATGATTAAAAACCCATGTTGGACTAGTAACCTCTCTTGCATATCTTAACAGTCACCTGTTTTGGTAAGAACATCAGACAAAACAAACAGAAATTACCATATGCACCATTACTTTTACTTGACAGCGTTATGAATGTTAAAACTGTTGTAAATAACCTAATAGAAGTTCTGTTGCATATTCAAATTAAAGTATCATTATATTTTGCAGGTTCACTGTTTTTTAATGAAAATAAAGAAACAATATGATTTTCCCCTGTAGTTTTGAAGTTTAGAGCAATGTTTCTTTCCTAGGTGTTCAAAGATTGACTTATCTATTATTTAAAAAGTATTCATGGGTATTTTTGTAATTTTTGAAAGCAAAATTTGTCAAATGTTCTATTATTGATAGAAATAATTTGCTAAATGTTTCCCCTACCCTCATTTCTAAATTTTTATCAAAATCATGAGAAAGACTATTCTCTACCGAATAACTTTGTTTTACTACTAACATGGTCATATTGGTGAGAGAAAAAAGAAGGTGAAATGGCCACCAAGTATTAACAGGGATGCATGGGAGAAGTCTGATGAGGATTGTAACAAAATACTGATCAGCACTTTAGGAGGAAGTGTAGACCGGAAGTTATAGATAATGTCTACAATCATTTACACTATAGGAGCAGATATTTGGGACGGAAGAAGGAAGAAAAAAGCCAAAGGGTCAACCAAAGAAGAATAGACGAACAGTAGAGATAAGTAATTTAAGGGAGGATCTCCAAAGGCTTAAGAAAAGGTACAAAGAATCGAACGACGAGGAAGGGCTGTCTAAATTAAGAACTGATCTAAGAAAGAGATTGAAAACATTGAGAAGAGCAGAGAGAAGTCACAGAAGACGCAAAGATGGAGAAAAGAAAAGAGCTTAGTTCAAATCAAACCCCTATCAGTTCAAAACCAAGTTATTGGGGAATAAAGACTCTGGGAGATTAAATTGTGACAAGGAGGAAGTAAAAAACTATCTGAAAGAAACTTATAGTGATGCCAGAGGGGATGAAGAACTTGGGGAATTTGAGAAATTGCTAAGTCCAGAAGAACCAACAATACAGTTTGAAATGGAGGAACCAAAGCTGAAGGAAGTAACCAACATAATTCAAACGGCAAGGGCATCATCAGCTCCTGGACTAAATGGAATATCATATAAAATATATAAATATTGCCCTAAAGTCACAAGAGAGTTATGGAAATTATTAAAAGTAGTGTAGAGAAGACAAAGAATAGTAGATAGTTGGTATAGAGCAGAGGGGTGTTTCATACCAAAGCGGAAACATGCACAGGACCTGGGGCAGTTTAGAACAATATCCTTGTTGAATGCGGAAGGCAAGATCTTTTAGCAATTGTGGCGAAACGAATGACTGACTATATATTGGACAATTAGTACATGGATATATCAGTACAGAAAGGGGGTGTTCCAGGGATATCGGGATGCATAGAACATACACGCGTTCTAACACAGATAATTAAAGAAGCTAAAGAAAGTAAGGGTGACCTGGCAGTGCTGTGGCTGGACTTGGCAAATGCATACGGTTCAATACCACATAAACTGGTGTAGTTAAGATTACAGAGATACCATGTACCAGTGAAGATTTGTGGAATGATTCAAGAGTATTTTGACAATGTGGAGATGAGATTCTCAGTAAAAGACTATATAACTGACTGGCAGAGGTTAGCAGTTGGAATTTTAACGGGCTGCACAGTCTCTGTGATACTTTTCTCAGCAGCAATGAATCTTTTAGTGAAATCAGTGGAAAGAACTAGCAGGGGACCAATGATGGTATCTGGAGTGAGACAGCCACCAACCAGAGCTTTCATGGGTGATATGACGGTTACCACCAAGACGGTAGTGGAAGGAAGATGGGCATTAGAAGATTTGGAGAAGGCTATATCATTGGCAAAAATGCGATTCAAGCCATCTAAGTCAAGGAGTTAAGTATTGAAGAAGGGAAAGATCAAAGATATAAAGTTTGTAATAGGTGAAGGTACCATACCAAACAGTATCAGATAAACCAGTAAAGAGTTTAGGGAAGTTTAGGGAAATGGTTTGACAGCACCCTAAAAGATGTAGTCAATGTGAAAAATGTAAAAACATAAATAGAGGAGTGGATGACAACTGTGGATAAGTGTGGCCTACCAGGAAAGTTCAAGGTCTGGATATACCAATATGGAGTACTTCCCAGAGTTTTGTGGCCATAACTGGTGTATGAAATTTCAATGTCAGCAGTAGAGGCAATACAAAGGATGATTAACAATTTTTTACGGAGATGGTTGGGAGTGCCTAGAAGTTTTAGCAGTTTGGGTTTATACAGCACAGGTGCAAAGCTAAAGTTGCCATTGAAGTCTGTAGTTGAAGAGTTTTAAGTTACCAAAGTGAGGCAGGTTATGACATTACGAGAGAGCAAAGATGACAAAGTAGGGGGCGCTAAGGTCAAACTGAAATCAGGCAGAAAGTGGGCAGCCAACACTGCAGTGGAACAAGCAGAAGCAAGACTAAGACATGGAGACATAGTAGCCATGGGGAGACAAGGATTTGGCTTTACACCACAGCCAGTGTGGAAGAAAGCAAGCCAAAGAGAGAATAGAGAACTAGTTCAACAGCAGGTGAGAAGAATGGAGGAGGAGACAAGGACAGTTAAGACCATTATTATGAAAAAGCAAGGCAGCTGGTTTAATTGGGATGAAGCTAAGCAGAGGGAGATGTCTTGGCAAGAAACCTGGTCAATGGAGGAGAGTAGATTAAGATTCCTACTGAAGTCTGTACATGATGTTCTACCCAGTCCAACCAATCTGTGTGTTTGGGGCATCAGAGAGGATCTAAATTGTACATTGTATAAAAAGCCAGCCAATTTGGAACATGTTTTGTCATCATGCCAAGTTTCCTTGTCAGACGGTCGTTATACATGGAGGCACGACAAAGTGTTAGAGGTTATTGCAGATAGTCTGGAGAAAAAAAGGAGAAAGAACACAGGATGGTGAAAGGACCAGTTTTTGTGAACTTTGTCAAAGGTGGAAGCATACCTAAGAGCAAGGTCGAAGGAAATGGTATCTTGGCAACAGCAGGAGATTGGAAGATGGAATTTCCATCAGATATAGTGCGGACTTCTATGTGTCCAGATGTTGTAATTTGGTCTAGATCTACAAAGCAGGTTGTCTTGGCAGAATTGACTGTACCTTGTGAAGATAGGATAGAAGAAGCATATGAGAGAAAGAAAAGCAAGTACCAACAGCTTGTAGAAGACTTTCAACAACACGGATGGAGAGTATGGTGCTTACCAGTAGAAGTTGGATGTAGAGGGTTTGTAGGGCAGTCACTGTGGAAGGCATTGAGGATGATAGGTGTGACAGGAAGAGAACGGAAGAAACTGGTGGAAGCTGTCAGTACACAGGCAGAGATGGCATCTCAGTGGATATTGAGGAAGAGAAATGAGCAGTGGAAGAAGCAGTAGTCAGATATATATATATATATAATATATATATATATATATATATATATATATCCAGTAGATGACCCTATAAGCATAATTTCACTTAATGTCTCTCTAACATCTACAGTTTGACATATGACACACTGTGAAACATCAGTTTTCATTGAGTGTTTATCTCACAAGAAAAAGCAGTATTCATCATGGCAAATCAAAACAAAATATTCATCAAAATAATGAAATCATTAATTAGTAAGTTGTAAATATAACATTTCATATGATTAAGGATAATTTAATCATTCAAATAACTTTTTTGAATTTGGCAGACAAAGGAGAAAAAATGGGGGTAGGGGAAATATTTTGTTGAATAACTATGTCTATGATGTATTTTGAAACTAAATTTTACTTTTGGAAGGAGAGGAAATAAATTTGAAACATATTTGTATCAAGTAAAAGTATCGTTGGTGTTTACTCTTAATCATATGCTATTAGAATTAAACGATAAATACCGAAAATACATTAAGAAAATGTTTGTTTTTTTTGTTTTGTTTTTTTTTGTTTTTGTTTTTTTTTTTGCTATTTAAATACAATTTCTCAATAATATCTGCTACAAAACAAAGTCATGTGTAATAAATCAATAATGTGTTACTAGTTTGATCCATTTACATCAATATTTAAATACAAAAAAATATTTTATAAAATTTTTGATGTATTTTTGAAATAAGCACATTTTAATTAAACTTGCAAATACATTTGGTTGCTACAATGTTGTGCAAGAAAATTGAAATGTCCAACATTGGTTTTCATACATCCAAGACATAGTACTATCATGGTATGAACTTACAAATTTTATAGCAAGCTGTGCATCATTTGTCAAAATTTGATACTTTGGCTCCCTGACTATGGTGTTAATGTGTATGTGTATCCCTTTTTCGGAAAAATATGTGGTGGGTACATTAACAACATCATAAATATTCAATCAGTCGAATGTATTGTGTTTTGTTCTTCATTTGTGTCATAATTTTTCAAAATGCTGCTTATTTTTCACGAATCTTTTATTTTCGCCACTCGTTTCACTCGCGAATTTACACGATAACAAAACAATCATGAAAATTTCCCAATTTACAGTATTCAGACCAAATCTGGAATAATCAGGCGAAATTCAGAAAAATTAGAATATTTTTTACAGTAAATTTTCTGGAATCTAAAATTCCTGCGAGTGTCTGATTATTCTGGTAAAAGACTGAATATTACTGTAATAGTCTGATTATTCAAGAAAATGTCCAATTATTACAGTAAATATTTTTTTTAAAAATAATTTTTAAATTTTTTTTTACCATATTAATTGGACATTTGCCCGAATAATTAGATTTTACTGTAATAATTACTCTTCTATCGGAATATTCAGACACTTACTGGAATAATTAGACTTTGTAAAATTAACAGTAAAAAATATTCTAATTATTCCGGATTTCGACTGATTTTTTTCCAGAGTTTGTCTGATTATATCAGATTTGGTCTAAAAATTCTGGATTTGGTCTAAACATTCCAGATTTTTGTTAAGATTACGGAATGTGTCTAATTATTCCCGGGAATAATTTCACAATTATTCTGGTAAAACCCCCTTCTAGTGATAGTTGGCTATTTTAGTGATTTTGGTTTTAAACTTATTGCAACCATCTTGGATTTTGTACAGGGTCTACTTGTACAAACTTTGATTTACCCCACTTAGGGATCTTCCACACCAAATTTGGCCTCAATTGGCACAGTGATTTCTTAGAAGATTTTCGAGAAAACTGACTAATTTGACCTCCTTTGCATAATTTGCTAAAATTGGGCTAATGAAAGATTTCTAAGACACACCTGTTATATGTCCAGGTATTTACTTTCTATATTTCAAATTTGAAGAAAATCTGTGGAAAATTGAATCCACAATGGCCATTTTAGTAATTTTGCTATCTATAGTAATAATGGCAACTATCTTGGATTTTGTACAGGGTCGCCTTATAAAAATTTGATTTATCCTACCTATGAACTTTCTACATCAAATTTGGTTTCAATTAACCCAGTGGTTTCTGAGAAGATTTTCAAAGAATTGGCTAAAATTTGACCTCATTTACATTATTTGCTAAAATTGGGTCAATGAAAAATTTCTCCGGAAAAACCTGTTAAATATGATAAATGGTTAGGTATCTACTTTCTATATTTTAAATTTGAAGAAAATGAGTAAAAATTGAATCCACAATAGCCGTTTTTAATGATTTTGCTAGTTATAGTAACTGTAGCCATCTTGGATTTCCACAGAATTTCCATGTACATGTCGACAGAATTTTCACAAACATGTCGACAGAATTTTCACATACATGTCCACAAAATTTCCATGTAAATGTCCACAAAATTTCCATATAGATGTCCACAGAATTTCCATGTACACGTTCATACTATTTTCACAGAATGTCCACAGAATTTCCACATAAGAATTTCCAAGAACATGTCCATAGAATTTCCACATACATTCCAAAGAGTTTCTACATACATGTCCATAATATTTCCACATACATGTCGACAGAATTTCCATATACATTTACAAATACCATATACAGAATTTCCAAGAACATATCTATAGAATTTCCACATACATGCCATAGAATTTCCATGTACATGTCCACAAAGTTCCCATATACATTTCAAAGAATTTCCACATACATGTTGACAAAATTTCCACATACATGTTGACAGAGTTTAGAGTAATAATGTTTAACATACCAATCAAGAATATTTCACTTATATGGAGATGTCGCCAGCTGTAGGCAAAAATGCAGAAATTTTGCCTCTGTGTTGCGTTGTGTTGATGGCATTATACAGTAAAGTTCTTTAGCTATCCAGTTTATAGTTTTTGAGATAATTAACCATTTCGATATTGTTATGCATCTGTGACCCTGACCTTTGTACCCATGACCTTTTTCTATACATCAAAATGATTGTTGTATCAATACCAACAACATTCTAATATGCATGTCTATACAAAAAGTTTATAGTTTTCGAGATAATTAACCATTTTAATATTGTTTTGCATCTGTGACCTTGACCTTTGAACCCATGACCTTTTTCTATACATCAAAATGATTGTTGTATTAATATCTACAACATTCTAATATACATGCCTATATAAAAAGTTTATAGTTTTCCAGATAATAATTAAAATCAGAGGTAAAAAAATAGGTCATGACCTTCACAATTGACCTTGACCCCATTTTGAAGGTAATTAAAAGAATATGTCAAAACTGAAAACCCCATGTCATTATCTGGTCAAATAGTCAAGTTATAACAATTTGAAGCTATTTTACAATTTTTTCAAAATTAAGCGCAAAAATGCGTCACCTATTTTTTGTCTGAATTTCACAAAATGAACAAACTATAGGCTTAAGTCTCTAGAGAAGCCAAATATCACATCAGATTTTTTCTCCAATCATCGGTTTCAGAGAAGAAGATTTTTTAAGATTTCTGCACCCCTAGGTCACCTTGACCTAGTTATGGTAGCCATGGCAACGTCACGAACAAATCTGAATTGCACAGGCCCATATATACTTCTGACCCAGTTTTATTGAAAACTGTTTGGTAGTTTCAGAGGAGAAGTTGAAAATAGGTGTTAATGATGCACACACACACACACATGCACGCACATACACAGGCTGCGCTATGCCATAAGCTCACATGACCTTTTGGTCAGGTGAGCTAATTAAAAATTAGATTTTTGAAATTTAAAAAGTCTTTAAAAATCTATACACTGTTTCTGATGCAGTTAAAACTTTTAAATTGAATTTTTAAATAAAATTTATTGATTTTTCTATTTATCATGGTGTTTATATATTTAATTTTCAGATAAAAATATCTACCTATTTTGATGAAAACCAAAATGTCTCAGGTTTTCACAGAAAATCCCTGCTTATTTTATCTAATGTCCTCAATTTTTATTTTAACATGTTTTGTTATTTGTGTTTGTATTTGAGTAATTATTATAATCTGCCAGCATGCCTACCTCTCTGCTCTTCCCACACGCCCAATACGATGAATGTAGTTTTGTTTTTCATCTGGTAAAGTGACATTAATCACTGAAATTCAAAAGAAAATAGGATATTAATATAGCACACGACCAGTATTTAACAAGAGGCCCACAAGCTAATTGCTATATGCCCAATATCTATTGCAGACCTTCAGTTGCCCATCACATTTATTACAATGGTTGACAAAATTTTGTCCCAATGATAAGATATTTACAAATGAAATATTAATGCTACATGTAAATGACCAAAGTCTAGCTACAGTATATTTTAAAACAGCTAAAATAGCTAATGTATTTAAGTAAACAAGAAACTTATGTAATCAAATGCTCACCTGAGGCTATGCAGCATGCCTCCAACAGAAGTTAGATTGTAAATTACACTAATTACAGACATCATAAATTTTCCACAGTTTGTGTCAAAATATAATAATCTTTGTAAATTAAATTATTACTTGTCAATCGACAGTTTAATCTCAAACTAACTGCTATTATGTTTGTCAATTGTGAGAGTGTAGTGGCTGTATTATACCACAACACTTCAAATAAACAGAACACAAGAGTCACGTTTCATCTGCCAGAATCATATGCTTTTTCCAAGCATGCCCATTTATGGATAATCTAAAAGGGATAAGGATCGTGGACTATGCAACATCAGGAAAACATTGAAAATTATAAACATATATTACAAGTGTAACAGAATATATTTTGTTGCTTAAATGCTCTTTAAAACATAAAATGTTTAATGTAAAAATAAGCAAAAATCTGAAAAGAGAAAAGTTTTTGAGGAGTTTTAATTTCTAATGATGTTTTCTATAGACAAGGGAGATAACTTGTAAAACAGGTGGAGTTTTAGTCCCATGTTTTTGCTATTGGAACAAAATGTAAAGCAGACACTGGAACTATTCAATCAAAGGGTTAAATAATCAGCCCATTTTAATTGGGTGCAATTTAATTTTAGTCTGTCACAATCTAATATTTGTAATAAAGAAGAATTAATGACAGAATACACAGAGTAATGCTGTAATTATGTTTTTTTTTACCCGGGATACAATTATCTTATCATTAGTGTGCATATTAAAATATATCTGAGGTTTATTTATAATTTTTTCACCATTCACTTATTATCGTTTTGCATAAAGTTGTTCAACAAAATAATATTTTTTTTTACATTCCGTATACATATTGCATTCAAAATGGTCTTAAACGATTCATTTTAAGTCTATTTATAAACTTACATATGATTTCTAGGTTGTACTTCATATAATAGCAGAGAATACTCAAGTTTTTGAAAATTTCTGTGAAAAATTAAGGCTCACTTTGTAAAGTTATCTCATTTTTCTAAAGAAAATGCTATTGACAGCTTTAATTGGCAAAAAAGCAAAAGCAAAATTTTACCGAGTTGAAATTGTTGATGAATAATAACACCTCTCCTGAAAAAAAGTCACATGAAAATATATTCAGATGCAATTACTTTAAGGTTTGAACCTATTTTTAGCTCACCTGACTGAAAGGTCATGTGAGCTTATGGCATAGCGCAGCGTATGTATGTGCGTGCGTGTGTGCGTGCGTGCGTGTGTGCGTCGTTAACACCTATTTTCGACATCTCCTCTGAAATGACAAGACAGATATCAATGAAACTTGGTGAGAAGTATATATGGGCCGGTGTAATTCAGATTTGTTCGTGGCGTTGCCATGGCTACCATAACTAGGTCAAGGTGACCTAGGGGTGCAAAAATCTTAAAAAATCTTCTTCTCAGAAAGTTTTAATTGGAGTAAAAATCTGATGTGATATTTGACCTCTGAACCCATGACCTTAATCTATATATCAAAATGATCATTAAATCAATTCCTACAATATTGTAATATACATGTCTATACAAAAAGTTTATAGTTTTCAGGATAATTAACCATTTCAGATTCATTTTGCATCTTTGACCTTGACCTTTGAACACATGACCTTAATCTATATATCAAAATGGTTCTTAAATCAATTCCTACAATATTGTAATATACATGTCTATACAAAAAGTTCATAGTTTTTGAAATAATTAACCATTTCGTTATTGTTTTGCATCTGTGACCTTGACCTTTGAACCCATGACCTTTTACTATGCATCAAAAATTCTGTTGTATCAATATCTACAACATTCAATATACATGCCTATCTAAAAAGTTTATCATTTTCCAGATAATTAACCATTTCAGTATTCTTTTGAATCTGTGGCCTTGACCTTTGAACCCATCACCTTAATCTATTATCAAAATGATTGTTGAATCAATTCCTACAATATTCTCATATACATGTCTATACAAAAAGCTAATAGTTTTTAGTTTTCGAGATAATTAACCATTTTGCTATTGTTTTGCATCTGTGACTTTGCCCTTTGAACCGATGACCTAAATTTATATATCAAAATGATCGTTAAATCAATTCCTACAATATTCTAATATACATGTCTATAAAAAAAGTTCATAGTTTTCAAGATAATTAACCATTTTGGTATTGTTTTGCATCTGTGACCTTGACCTTTAAACCCATGACCGTATTCTATATATCAAAATTATTGATAAATCAATTCCTACAATATTGTAATATACATGTCTATAAAAAAAGTTCATAGTTTTCAAGATAATTAACCATTTTGGTATTGTTTTGCATCTGTGACCTTGACCTTTAAACCCATGACCTTTTTCTATAGAACAAAATAATTGTTGTATTAATACCTACAACAATCTAACATACATGCTTATACAAAAAAGTTAATAGTTTTCAAGATAATTAACCATTTCCGAATTCTTTTGAATCTGTGACCTTGACCTTTGAACCCATGACCTTTTTCTATGCATCAAAATTATCGTTGAAGCAATATTTACATTTCAACATACATGCCTATACAAAAAGTTTATAGTTTTCCTGATTAAAAGCAGACGTCAAAAAAATTAGGTCATGACCTTCACAATTGACCTTGACCCCATGTCGAAGGTTATTACAAGAATATGCCAAAACTGAAAACCCCATGTCATGACCTAGTCAAATAGTCAAGTTATAACAATTTGAAGCTATTTTACAATTTTTTTACAATTAAATGTAAAAATGCGTAACCTATTTTTTGTCAGAATTTCACAAAATGAACAAACTATAGGCTAGCCAAATATCACATCATATTCTTTCTCCAATCAACAGTTTTAGAGAAGAAGACTTTTTAAGATTTCTGCACCCCTAGGTCACTATGACCTAGTTATTGTAGCCATGGCAATGCCAAGAACAAATCTGCATTGCACTGGCCCATATATACTTCTTACCAAGTTTTATTGAAATCTCCTATAGTTTCAGAGGAGAAATCAAAAATAGGTGTTAATGACGCACACATGCACACACACACGCTGTGCTATGCCATAATCTCACATGACCTTTCAGTCAGGTGAGCTAAAAATTGCTTTGAAATATCCAAGCTATCACAGGTTTTTTCTATGACACATGGGCTAAAAATATGCTTACCTGGACTGTACCAGTAAGAACAGAAGGGTGAATTTATTTAATTTTTTTCAAATTGTTATTTCTTATTTAAAATATTTTCAAGTTGGTATATAACATACACGTAATAACAATAAAGTAGTTACATTTATATTTACTACTTTCGCTGAGATGGTAACTGTTGACGTGAAAATTTCACATTATTTAAGGACATCATCCTTCAATTATGCTTTTTCTGCGTACCTTCATAAGCCTAGAAATCTCATGGCACGTCACATTTAAAGTCATTAAGAGAGTGGGTCAAGGTCAACCAACTTTGAAAACTATGTCAAGCTTCATGTCAATGTAATATATATGAATTAAGTTTTTTAAGCACCTAGGCCTTTGCTTTCATGACAAAAAGATTTTCAACTATAGGACACTGTGACCTTCAATGTAAGTCAAGGTCAATCAGCTTTACAAACTTGGTAGATATTCTTGTCCTGATACTATAAATAAAGTTTCATGCATCTAGGATTATAAGTTCATGACAAAAAGATGTCTTAAGATTTTATTGCTGTAAGTATGTCAAGGTCAACCAGCTTAATAAACTAGGTAGAGCTTCTTGTCCCTGATGCAATATATGAAGTATCAAGCTCCTAAGCCTTTTGTTTCATGACAAGAAAAGGTTTTACTACTTTAATTTACTGTCTTTGAGTGTAGGTCAAGGTCAAACAACTTTGCAAACTTGATAGAACTTTATTTACTGAGGCTATTTAAAAATTTCAAGCTCCTTCACATTTGGGTTCATGAATAGAAGATGTTTTAGGGTTCCACTATTTAGGTCACTGGGATGTTGAATGTAAGTCAAGCCAATCAGCTTCATGATATTAAAATGGTATTACATATATCATACCAGCATTAGATGGCCATTTCGGAATACAATTTCTCATCAGTTGTGCTCTGACCAAATTGTGAAACTAAAAGTGTTTTGAAGATGTTGAAAAGATACCCAAAGGACCAAAATATATTTACCAAATTTAGGTAAGGAAATACTTTGCATGAGGAAGTATACCTTAGTTTTTGAGGAACTAGCAGCAAATACAGACAACAGTATATTTCTGACAATAATATACAATTATTGTCTACCGAGTTTGTAATATCCTCAGAGCTAAAAAGCCACCGACAGAGATACCGGCTCAGTAGTTTAAATTACATATTATACCAGTTTTAACAGAAATATGAAATAATTTTTTTGTTACAGGTACTCTTTAATGTAGGTTGCTCAGGTGACTTAAAAGTGGATGAGTAGATACAATCATAGGGGTTATAAAAGATATAAAGGTTTGTATTTACCATAAGGTAATCCACTTATATCAATCCCTCTGGCAGCTACATCTGTACAAATTAAAAACTTCACCGTCTGATCCTAAACATAAAAACAACAACAGCTTATTATTATAAAGGTCCAACCTGTATGTTAAGAAACTACCTTAAACAAGCATTCTGAGAGTATTGCAAAACAATGCATAGTCCCCTACCGGTCGCATATTTCACTAATCCTAAAGTTTTAGGTAAAATGTACCTTATTATATGGTACAAAGATTTATAGTTATAAATTATACGTGTTGTTCAAGATGTAAAGCAAAACTTGATCATAGTAAAATCAAAAACCAGCAATGGAGTTTTCAAAAATTCATTATCTGCAAGCATGTAGCAAAAAGTGCAAAAAACTGAAATTTCATCGAATTTTCAAAGTTTAAAGGGCCATAACTACCATAAAATTAGTGGAATAAAACGAAACATAAACATAAATCATGGTTGACCTGCATACCAAAAAACAATTCATTAACTGCAAGCGTGTAGAAAAAAAGAGCGGAAAATGAAATTTCAGTGAATTTTCAAAGTTCAAAGGGCCATAACTCCCGTAAAAATTAGCAGATGGAAATGAAACATAAACTTGATCTGTAACTCATCATGGTAGAGTCACATATAAAACATTAGTTCCATTTCTGCAAGCGTGTAGAAAAAAAGTGTGCAAAACTAAAATTTCTGTGAATTTTCAAAGATCAAAGGGCCATAACTCTGGTAAAAATTATCAGATGTAAATGAAACGTAAACTTGATCTGTAACTCATCATGGTACACTCATATACCAAAAATCAGTTCATTATCTAAAAGCATTTAGAAAAACAGAGCGGAAAACTGAAATTTCAGTGAATTTTCAAAGTTCAAAGGGCCATAACTCATGTAAAAATTTGCGGACCAGAATGAAATGCTAACTTGATCTGCAACTCATCATGGTAGACTCACATACCAAAAATCAGTTCATTATCTAAAAGATTTTAGAAAATAAGTGTGGAAAACTGAGGCGTGACAGACTGACAGACGGACGGATAGACGGACGGACAGAGCGCAAACCTAAAGTCCCCTTGGCTTTCACTGGTAGGGGACTAATAAGTTTGTATAACAGCAGTTTTAAAAGTCTGATGTATTTTATGTTATGTTAACTTATATTTATCAAAGGACTATTTCTATCTCTACTATAAATGAAGTTCTTCAAATGGTATAATTGATAAAAATTGAACTCGAGTGAACTGTGATTGGTAAAACAAAGTAAACAAGAGCACCGCTGAGCGTGGCAAAGTAAGCACGTCAATGTCTATAATGTAAAAAGGGATAATAAGAGGAGGTAAAATTTCATGCAGAACCTTTTTAGAAGTTTTTAAGGTTCTGTGACCTTGACCTTGATAGCCCCAATTTGGTACGCTACACCTCCTTTTTCCATACTGAATATCTCTTGTTAATATCACTTTGATACCTCTTTTTAAACAAAAGTTATAGAGAAGAAACTGTTAAAAAGTTAAATATTTTAAAGTGTTTATGGTTCTGTGACCTTGACCTTAATTTGGTACATGACACATACTATTTCTGTACTGTTTATCTGTTGTTAACATCAGAGCAGACACATACTATTTCTATACTGTTTATCTGTTGTTAACATGATTGGTAACGCTATATGCCATGGCCATAAAAATGGTCCTAAATTCTATGGGCTGCAATATAGGCAGTCAAGATGTTCAACACTGATTTGCTAATCTGTTACTTTTACAGATATTTAGATCCACTCATTTATTCTATATATTGCTTATTCACTTAAAGTGCAACACACAAAGCTGTAGGTTGATTTATGTTGCCATGACAATTTTCACTGAGTTATTTTTTGGTTAGACCTAGACAAAACTGTTTAGTGGTGGTGGCCATCTTGTAAGTTGTCTTTAGTCTAACCCACCTAGGTACCTTCCATAACAAATTTGGTTTCAGTTTCACAGTGGTTTCAGATTTTAAAACAAGAGACCCAAGGACCTTAACGCTCACCTGAAGATATGCCATATCATATACAGATGTTAAATGGTCATTTACATTTTCAAAAGTAAGGAACCAATGCACATGATGCAAGGATATTTACAAATTAATTACATTTTTGTATTACTTCTCCTAAAATGTATATTATATATAAAATATCTAAGTATATGAACAGCTAGTAAAAAAGTACAAGGGTCAAAATCTAGTCCATTTCAGTATTCTTACACATCTGTAACCTTGACCTTTGAATCCATGATTTTGAAATACTTTTATTTATTTATTTGTCTATTTATTATTTATCAAAATAATTGTTAGGTCCAACACCTAGAATATTCTAATATACACATTTAGTTTTACAGATAATTACACATTTCAGTAAGTCTGTGATCTTGACCTTGACCTTCATCTATATGTTAAAATGATCATCAGGCCAGTATCTACACTATTCTAATATACATGCCTCTACAAAAAGTCTATAGCTTTCCAGATAATTAACAATTTTGGTATTTGTTTTCATCTGTGACCTTGACCTTTCAACCCATGACTTTCTTCTATATGGGTATTAAAATGATCATTACTCTAATACCTACAATATTCTAATATACATGCCTACACAAAAAATAAAGTTTTCCAGAGTAACTAACAATGTCTATCTGTTTGCATCTATGACCTTGACCTTTCAATCCATAACTTGCATTCATATATAAAAATAATTGTTAGGCCAATACCTACAATATTCTAATATACATGCCTATACAAAAAGTTTATAGTTTACAAGATAATTAACCATTTCGGTATTGTTTCACATCTGTGACCTTGGCCTTTGAACCCATGACCTTTTTCTATACATCAAAATGACCGTTGTATCAATACCTACAACATTCTAATATACATGCCTATACAAAAAGTTTATAGTTTTTGAGATAATTAACTATTTCGGTATCGTTTCACATCTGTGACCTTGACCTTTGAACCCATGACCTTTAAAAGTTTATAGTTTTTGAGAAAATTAACAATTTTGATATTTGTTTGCATCTGTGACCTTGATCTTTGAACCTATGACCTTCATCTATATAACAAAATGATTGTTAGGCCAATACCTACAATATTCTAATATACATGTCTATACAAAAAGTTATAGTTTTCGGGATAATTAACAATGTGGTATTTGTTTGCTTCTGTGACCTTGACTCTGAACCCATGACCTTCATTTTTATATCAAAATGATAGTAATGGCAAAACCTACAATATTCAAAATACAATTCTATACAAGAAGTGTATGGTTTTCCAGATTTATTGACAAATTAGCAAATTTTAGCATTAAATTTGATTTTTGCGATATAATACTCACCTACAGTGCTTACGGCAGTAGCGGATCTCAGTCAGTAGCGGATCATTTTTTAGAATAAAGTTAATTTTTTCCATATTATTACGAGAGACCAATAAAACTCGGATATATTTCTGTAAAGCTGGTATTTTTACTCAATTCTACATTTCATTTGTGTTGATAAATGTCCTATTGTTTAAATTCTCGGCTTTTTAATGCGAATGTCACAATTGTCTCAGCGACATGGATGTGATTTTCAAAACCTAACTTTCGATTTGACCATCGTGTTCAATACTTTCAAAGGTAATTTGAAATGATTACAATAGCTCTTTACACTCGTTAAAATGTCTTCTTTCACGACATAAACCTTTATTGAGCTTTACAGTTCATGACAATAAAAAATAAACCAGTTTATGCAGGGTGCAATTACGGCAATAACGGATCAGCTGCTGTCTACAGGGGACCTCTCGAAAGGCTAAGAAAATTATGGCATGTACCCATGGGGCTGTCTGGTGCTTTCAGAAAAATAATAGATTCTGGTGGGTTCAGTTAGCAGAGGCTATTGGAGAACCAGTGCCTAGCTTCTCTCCATGGCCAGTACCCCATGAGAAAGATGGGGGCATTGTCATGCCATGCCACTATCTTATTTATCATATGATAAGTCCAGATCAATGGGCATTTTAAAGAAGCCATAATTGTCATGCTTGAAGGATAATCTGTATGAGATTAGAACATATTGAATAATACATTAATACAACCCTGTATTTTGTGTTTAAGACAATTAAAGTTTTATTCCGTTCTATATTTTTGTCTGGTAACAATTTTGGACCTATGATGTACAGTGTACAATACCAATAAGTATCATTGTATGTATACTGTTCTTGTCAAAATAAAATCTTCATGGACAAGAGTATGTCATAATATTTATAACTTATAAGGTACAATCATTTTATTTTATTTCCTTCGCGTTTACTGCTTTTATAATTCAGTAATGTTGATTGACTTAATTTATCAGGGACATTGCGATGATTTGTTTTTTGTTATTTATTTTAATCATGACATTTGTTGATATTATGATTAAAACTCTTTAATATTGTTTTATGATTTGTATTTTTTACAATTGAATGATGGAAACTCAAACTAATCATGTTTTGAGTTAATCTCCTTTCGTTTTCTTGACACTAGGTGGCGTGATCCGCTACTCACAAATTGATTCGTTACTGATGTAAATACATGGGATACAAAATGCTTGGATTGCCCATACTTATAGTTGGACGATTTTTATCATCTAATGATAAATTGAAAGCGTGGAGAAATGTCAATTGATAGTACCAAAAAATTACAATCGGCAGTGATGTTTTTCTCGGAGAGCAGTGAATATTGCACTAATGATCCGCTACTGCCGTAAGCACTGTATATTAAAATATTGCTGTTTCCCTAGTGACCAACTAGTATTCGATACTTTGACAAAGAAAAATAATGATTTTTCAATGCCGTATTGTTAGCTAATCAGATGGCTAGAACATATACGGTGCGGACCTGCAACCAATGATGCGTGCGCACGCGTCATCTTCTTCCTTCTTTTTTCCGTCTAACTGAAAAACCGGAAGACAAAACGAAGAGGAGGGTCCTCACCTTTAACATAGGTGAGTATTATATCGCAAAAAACAATTTTAATGCTAAAATTTGCTATTTTGCTTCAATAAACTCACCTATATTAAAATATTGGTGAATTTGACTTACCGTTGTGGCAGTGACCGTCTTCCGAAATCATCCCTCGAAATCTGACCGCTAGCCTGACTGAAGAAGGATAAGTCAGGGAGATAAATGGGATTACGAAAAGGGAAAGCCTGTGCCCATAGTACATGTAGACAAAAAATAATCTACATAAAACAATAAGTGTGAAGACACTGTAGGGCAAACAATATTTTGAGCCGCCACAATGGGGCCAAAAGAAAATAATTGATTGGAATGATTGGCCAATGATCAAAGATAAAAGTCTGCAAAGGTATTCTGCCCATGCCAAAAGGCAGCAGACATAACAGACTCAAAAGGTACCTCCTTAGTAAGATCCCAAGAAGAAACAAGGGCTCTCACCTCATGAGCTTTGACCTTGAACAGTGTTTTAGGCAGAGTCATAGGCAGATTTAACTACCTTAACTATCCATCTGGAAATAGACTCGGCCGAGATATCCTCACGTTCTACCTTAAAAGGAATAAGCAAGTTCTCGAGCCACGCCCCCCTTGGTCTTTTCCAGATAGAACTTGAGAGCTCTGATAGGGCAAAGAAATCTATCATGGTCGGCATGGCCAATGGTGTTTGATAGAGAAGGTATCACCACTGGCTCAGATTTATCAGATAAATGTTTAAAATCAGCTCTATGCAAGGGTTCATAAGGTGGGCCCATAAGGGACTACAGAACCTCCATTGAGGAAAAGTGATCTAATCCTAGGCTTTTCAATATGAAAAGACTTAATTAACGCAGACAAGGTAGGGTCAGCAATAATATCTTGACAGTTATGAGCCATAAAACATTGCTGATAGCGGAGCGATAGCCAAAATAATCCCTGGAGATAAACCTTTAGATTTAAATAAATAAAGGAAAAAGTCTGCTAGGACTTGAACAGCAGATGTGATTGGATCAACTTTCCTGCTGATACACCAATCACGGAAGATTTTCCATCTGCTGTTATAAATGGCAGAAGAGGAAGGCAGAACTGATCAAGAGATGCGTCTGCAAAATGGGGATGTGAAAGTAGGCGTCCTTCAGGTCTATGGAAGACGCCCACTGCCCCGGTTACCAGTCTCCACTTGCTGGACTTCTTCCTAACAAGAAAAAGCCGGGAATAAAAACCTGGGGACCGGTCGTCCGCAGGGAGTTCCTGAATGGCCCCTTTTTCTAGCATGGCTTGCACCTCCTGTTGAAGGGCAAGCCTCTTCTCAGGGTCTAACGGAGGTTGCTCAAAAATGGGGCTGTTCATAAAAGGTGGCTGTTCTCGGAAAGGGATAGAAAGGCCCCTTGACACCACACTTAATATCCAAGCATCTGTTGTCACTTCCCTCCATGCTGGAAGAAAGTGGGAAATTCTGCCCCCTACTGGAATTTCGCGATTTGGAATTGGAAGATGCTTGGGTATGCCCCGATCTGAACTCAGATGGGGCTGTGTGATGGTGGCAATAAACCCCTCAGGACTGCTTCTTCGAAGAGGCAGCAGCCTTGGGGCCGAAAGGACCAGCCCTTTTGGGCTTCTTTCCCTTTCCCCATACCTTCTCTTCTTGGGGTAGGAAGGGCCAGACCCTGAAGAAGAACTAGGCTGAGAAGCCACCTGTTTTTGTTGTTGTTGGCCCTGTTTACCCCTATTAGTTACCAAACGGTAACATTCCGGACATCCTTGGCCATTTCCTCAATAAGGGAAAGAACTACACTTCCAAAAAGAGATGGTCTGGAAATAGGGGCCCTAAGGAGACAGTCTATATGGGATTTCTTCAGCTTGCCATGTGCAGGCTGAAGAATAGACTGTCTCCTAGCCAACAAGAAGTTGGACAGGGCCCACAAAATGAGGGCCATACAATCCTCGTGAGATTGAAAAAGCCCTCGGGCTAGTCCTGACCCGCTGCATCTTGGCAACGTCAAATAGAGCTGACGATTGCCAATCGGCATAGGATAAGGAGTGCACTGCCTAGCGTAAAAGGCGTTCAGTCTTTTCCTTATCCTTGCCTTTTAACACCACGGAATCAGTTACCGGACTGGAGAAAACCCGGTCAAAATTTTCCTCCAGCCGGGAAGGGAGACCAGCCAACTGGTTACCATGAACCACATAATTGGACGGTTTAAGGCCCCTAATATGCGAAACGGAAAAAACTCCTCCCTTATTGGGAGGAATTTCGCCAGCTGGCTGATACTCGGCAGAAAATTGGCTGCATCTTAAATCCTGCATATGAGCGAGACAAGATGATCTGCTGAGGATTCAACTGGTAGGTTTAGTTTCTTCCTAAGGGAAGAAGACCTACTCTCCCTTGAAGGAGCACTCGGGGAGGACATTGGTCTGTCCCCAGAATCCTATAAATCTCTGCCCTCAAGGAGGCAGGTTTTGATTCTGTTGCCTGACCATCCGTATGGACCGACAAGCGACCGGGTGACGAGTGCAGAGGAGTGGGTTCCTCCCAAACAGGCTTATCCGAAGACAAGTCCTCTTCCTCCTCTATCTTATCTCCGTGTACAGAGATAGATAAACAGTACTCATCCTTGTGGGAATCAGAGTCGAAAGACTAATAATCCCTAGGATGGGACAAAGGAGAAGACCCCTGATTCCCAGATGGGGTTAGGGACCTAGAACAGAATTGACCTACTACCTCCTGCGGCCTGTTTGTAGAGTGGCCAGACACTAGGGTATCCCCTTGCGAGTCCTTGACAGCTGATGCCGTCTCGGACCAAGCCAACTTACTCATTTTTTGACTAAATCGAGAAGACCCAGACGAAAAGCCTGCCGCATGACTAGCACCACTGGCAGAAATGCCAGGGGCAGATGGAGAGGGTCCATATAACCCCCAACCTCAAGGAGGCAGGTTTTGATTCTGTTGCCTGACCATCCGTATGGACCGACAAGCGACCGGGTGACGAGTGCAGAGGAGTGGGTTCCTCCCAAACTGGCTTATCCGAAGACAAGTCCTCTTCCTCCTCTATCCTATCTCCGTGTACAGAGATAGATAAACAGTACTCATCCTTGTGGGAATCAGAGTCGGAAGACTAATGATCCCTAGGATGGGACAAAGGAGAAGACCCCTGATTCCCAGATGGGGTTAGGGACCTAGAACAGAATTGACCTACTACCTCCTGCGGCCTGTTTGTAGAGTGGCCAGACACTAGGGTATCCCCTTGCGAGTCCTTGACAGCTGATGCCGTCTCGGACCAAGCCAACTTACTCATTTTTCGACTAAACCGAGAAGACCCAGACCAAAAGCCTGCCGCATGACTAGCACCACTGGCAGAAATGCCAGGGGCAGATGGAGAGGGTCCATATAACCCCCAACCATCACCACAGCCCGATCGAAAAAAACCCATTGACGGTAAAAACCCATGGAGGAAAAACCTCCTGGACCAGGTAGCCTAGGACCACCAAAGGGATATCCAAATCCAAAATGAGACGGATGTGGGTAACCAAAAGGAAAACCATACCTGGTTGTCCTTGATTGCCATAGGAACCCATGTGCTCGGCAATCTGACTAGACTGACTTGCTCCAGTGGAGCCATCAGTAGCCAGTATGTTAACGGATTTGCTGAGGCTACCACAACAAAGATGACAGAAAGGAAGCAATATGAAATCCCATGATAACCTGCACCAGGAAAGCCTACTGAAGTAGGAGTCCCGGTGTACCCAGTATTAACTGCAGAAGCAGTTACCAGGCCTGTGCCTCCAGAAGACACGAATGTCAGTGAGGCACTGGCTGGAGCACATGCCATTTTCACCGAAGTGGAGTTGACAGTACTTCTCACAGTTGTAAGAGGCAAAAAATTGTCCATTACATCCGCCGCCCCGCGGACCAAAGTCCGAGGACCCTCCTGTGCCAAGTCATCCATGGAAGTGAAGGCTGAGGCAACAAAGGACACAAGGTCCGGAGGGTCGGCGCCAGCCATGGGGACACACGACGATGACTCAGAAAAATCAAGTCTATGCCCCAGAGAACCCCGCGAAGGTGGAAGATCCACCCTGGAGCCCAAAACCAACACAAAAAACTCTGTAGGCAGTAGCGGAGGCAGTACCGGAGGATCCCCTAACGGAATAGGAATTCTTCCTTCTCAAAGACTTATACTTTGAGGCGGAAGAAGACTGAAGTTCCAAAATATTTAATAATATAAAGTACCGCAGGCACAGGCTGCAAAAAATAATTTATTAAGATTATTTTGACGAAGTCAAAACCAAAAATAAATTAATACAAATAAAATATAAATATATAAAATATAAAAAATAATGAAATACCACAGTTCTTATATAAAAGAACAAGGATGGCACTGGATAGAAATTAAATCGACTAGCTGGTCAGAGCAATAGAAAAAGAAGGAAGTAGATGACGCGTGCGCGCACATCGTTGCTTGCAGGTCTGCACCATATATGTTCTAGCCATCTGATTGGCTAACAATACGGCATTGAAAAATCATTATTTTTCTTTGTTAAAGTATCGAATACTAGTTGGTAATTAGGAAAACAGCAATATTTTAATATAGGTGAGTTTATTGAAGCAAAAATTGTATTTTTTGCAATTTCCCCCTTGAGTACCTTACAATTTTCCCATTTTGAGCCCTACAGCTATGATTTCTGCAAATTGTGAACTAGATATCCAAAGTATGCTATGAATGAAATATCTAAGCTATATCTCTTGTATGTTCAGAGGAGAAGATTTTCAGTATTTCCCGTGCTCAGGGGGCCTTGGGGCAGTGGTGGCCTAAAGGATAAGATATTAGTCTTCAAATCCAGGGGGCTCTCTCACCGCTGTGAGCTTGAGTCCCGCTCAGACCACGTGTAGGAAAGTGAATTTCCTTTCTATTGGCCTTTACTGGTTAACCTGGTATCCGTATAATGGACTGGGGTGGTGGTACCCTTGTCTGCGGCGTACTGACTTGGTGTGCTAGCACCTTAAAAAAGTCGCCCTGAGTGTGTGCTAGTACAAGGCAGACCATACAACAAACTCACACTTCACATGCATACACAAAATTGTTCATAGATTAAACCATAGAGATTAATTAAATAGTTCTCACTCATCGCGAATAGCTGGAAAATTGCTGATGCAATGTTAAGCAACATTCAACCAACCCTCAGGAGGCCTCAAGAAAACATAACTCCTTCATTTTGACTTACCTAGGCATTATCACTGTCAAATATAATCAAATTTGGCCCAGAAATTTTGAAGGAGAAGATTAAAATGTAAAGTTTACACACAACAGATGTGGATAGATCATGTACTGTTACATAAAATTGTGTATGAGAGTTACCTCTCTTTGAACATTAATATTTTAACACTTGCAGTAGCTGTATATTTTAGGTGTTCTTGTTTATTGATGGTGGTTTGTTTACCTGCCACTTTGTCAAGCCATAATGTAGGTTTAATTCATATCCCTTAGTATATGTTATCATAACTGCAAGCACAGATAGTGTCGACATTAGGCATTTTTGGTCATATTTATTTTTGTTAGCATTGTCTGACTGTGATTGATTGAACATGTGGTGTATATTAGCTATTTACATATTGGAATCATGTCAGATACACACTTATGCCTGTATCAGTTTAAAACCTGTTTACCTACTTGTCATGTGTCACACACATACTGTAAACCTCATCATGTGTCACACACATACTGTAAACCTTGTCATGTGTCACATACTGTATACCTTGTCATGTGTCACACACATACTGTAAACCTCATCATGTGTCACACACATACTGTAAACCTCATCATGTGTCACATACTGTAAACCTTGTCATGTGTCACACACACATACTGTAAACCTTGTCATGTGTCACACACATACTGTAAACCTCATCATGTGTCACACACATTGTAAACCTCGTCATGTGTCACACACATACTGTAAACCTCATCATGTGTCACACACATACTGTAAACCTCATTATGTGTCACACACATACTGTAAACCTCATCATGTGTCACATACTGTAAACCTTGTCATGTGTCACACACACATACTGTAAACCTTGTCATGTGTCACACACATACTGTAAACCTCATCATGTGTCACACACATTGTAAACCTCGTCATGTGTCACACACATACTGTAAACCTCGTCATGTGTCACACACATACTGTAAACCTCATCATGTGTCACACACATTGTAAACCTCGTCATGTGTCACACACATACTGTAAACCTCGTCATGTGTCACACACATACTGTAAACCTCATCATGTGTCACACACATACTGTAAACCAACTTATTTTAAATTTGTTCAAATATGACAACATGATAATAACTCACAGTATGACTTTTTTAAGTTTCTATGATATGGATCAGTATGTTTGCATTTAATTTAATAATTCTACAAATAAATAAATAAAGTGACATGACAATACCATAGGTCCCTTTTTTTAAATTTCAGGTTCAAAACAAGTTGAAATTACAGTCCTTGAAGATAAAGACAAATAAAAGCACTTTTAACTTTTAATGTCTGGTGAACTGCTCCCCCTCATATTCTTTATCAAGGCAAGAGACTGAGCAGTGTCATGCATCTGTAAAATTTCCCAAAGCCTGGGACATTCACTACTCTAAGAACTACTGAAGAGCACAGTGTTATGATTCGTAGAGCCATATATTCACAAACAACGAGATAATCTGAATTTGACTCTTAAAAAACTGCCGTTGGCTATATCTGAGGTGTATGCAACAGAGTTGAATCGATACTTAAAAATTCTGGGATCAAGATTAAATACAACCCAGAAGGACGTACAGGAGAGTTACAGCCCTTAGATCTTTGGTATCAATATTAAATACATCCCAGAAGGTCGTACAAGAGAGTTACAGCCCTTAGATCTTTGGTATCAATATTAAATACATCCCAGAAGGTCGTACAAGAGAGTTACAGCCCTTAGATCTTTGGTATCAATATTAAATACATCCCAGAAGGTCGTACAAGAGAGTTACAGCCCTTAGATCTTTGGTATCAATATTAAATACATCCCAGAAGGTCGTACAAGAGAGTTACAGCCCTTAGATCTTTGGTATCAATATTAAATACATCCCAGAAGGTCGTACAAGAGAGTTACAGCCCTTAGATCTTTGGTATCAATATTAAATACATCCCAGAAGGTCGTACAAGAGAGTTACAGCCCTTAGATCTTTGGTATCAATATTAAATACATCCCAGAAGGTCGTACAAGAGAGTTACAGCCCTTAGATCTTTGGTATCAATATTAAATACATCCCAGAAGGTCGTACAAGAGAGTTACAGCCCTTAGATCTTTGGTATCAATATTAAATACATCCCAGAAGGTCGTACAAGAGAGTTACAGCCCTTAGATCTTTGATATCAATATTAAATACATCCCAGAAGGTCGTACAAGAGAGTTACAGCCCTTAGATCTTTGGTATCAATATTAAATACATCCCAGAAGGCCATACAGGAGAGTTACAGCCCTTAGATCTATGGTATCAATATTAAATACATCCCAGAAGGTCGTACAAGAGAGTTACAGCCCTTAGATCTTTGGTATCAATATTAAATACACCCCAAAAGGTTGTACAGGAGAGTTACAGCCCTTAGATCTTTGGTATTAATATTAAATACATCCCAGAAGGTCATACAGGAGAGTTACAGCCCTTAGATCTTTGGTATCAATATTAAATACATCCCAGAAGGTTGTACAGGAGAGTTACAGCCCTTAGATCTTTGGTATCAATATTAAATACATCCCAGAAGGTTGTACAAGAGAGTTACAGCCCTTAGATCTTTGGTATCAATATTAAATACATCCCAGAAGGCCGTACAGGAGAGTTACAGCCCTTAGATCTTTGGTATCAATATTAAATACATCCCAGAAGGTTGTACAAGAGAGTTACAGCCCTTAGATCTTTGGTATCAATATTAAATACATCCCAAAAGGTTGTACAGGAGAGTTACAGCCCTTAGATCTTTGGTATCAATATTAAATACATCCCAGAAGGTCGTACAGGAGAGTTACAGCCCTTAGATCTTTGGTATCAATATTAAATACATCCCAGAAGGTTGTACAGGAGAGTTACAGCCCTTAGATCTTTCGGCAATGCTCAGATTAAGGAGGAAGTGAAGTAGCATTTTACAGCTTGGTATAAGGCATTGATGTTGATCTAAATCTGTCAGTAATTAAACCCATCCACACCCAGTGGGTAGTTCAAGACATAAAAGATCAAGAAGAAATTATTTGTTCTGGATGGATGAGAAGTGGTATGCTGACTAATTAAGAACTTTTGTGACTGGTATTTTGGAAGTTACCATTAGTATGTATTGACTCATTTTGTTGTGAAGGTTTAAAGAAAACCTGTAAAATCGATTTTTTATTTCATATTTGGATTAAATACCATTTAAATATCACAATATTGAAAATTGAATAAAAATTGATGACCAAATAATAAAGTTATAGGGGTTTGAATTTGGCCTTCTCTGGGTAGCTGTAAGTGAATGACCCATATCGAGGCTGATCCATGCGTGACATCAATTAAGTAACCATTGTAGTAACTAACATGGTGGATAGTACTAATAATGCTTATGTAGAGATGTTTGGACAAAACATACCGACTCTGATGTGCACCTGTATATGTCATATGATTCATCACTATTTTAGACAACCTTAAAATTTATGAAATTGGCGTTCAGCTGTATTTATCGAAAACAACTGGGTGAAGCTCCAGAATTTCTGAATGTTAGCGTAGACATAACCAAACATAAAAGTAAAAAGTATTATTTATCAAATATACCAAAATTAATTGTTACTTGTTAAATCTTTTTTTAATTTTTAATATTAAATCATACTGAACCTGCAGATCCTGTAAAATTTTCAACCAAACATTGCTTCAAATATGTACAACACAGGCAGTCGTTCACGCAATTGAAGAATTTTACTAATTTAACTTATTGACAAATGCTCAACATCTAATGCTCATAAATAAATAAATAAATAAATAAATTTGATTTTGCGATTTTTAGTCCGTCAAGAGCCCAGATTTCCATAAAATAGGGGTTTTCCATCTATTGGGAAAACCCTGTTATTTAAGTAGGACATATTTTGGCAATGTCCAATGGTTTATAATTAGATCTTATTTGGCGCATGAAACTTTAATAAGATCCGCTTCCGCCCAGCCTCTTTTGCACTGATCAAGGAATCGTGGTTACATGCAATTTTATATGCTACAAAATAATATAATTTATCTACGTGATAAATTCAGTCATCGTTTGTAAAAATCGAGTATAAAGTATTTTTAGTAGAATTTGGGAATTTCGGGGCGAACGTTGGTTATTATTTCCATCCATAACTCAATTTAAATACGATAATTTAATCAGAGACATACCATGGATGCTTCTGCCAGGTCGGGATTGAGGCCAAGAAAGGTGCCGGCCGAGTCATCGCCTCCTGCGCCAAATGGATCCAAATCAAAGCTACATGAAAAAAGAAGAATGCCAAAGGCAGCCAAGAAAGGCCGACACACTAACAAAAAACCCCGCCGTCAGGGTGTGGCTGCTGCAGTGTCATCTGCGTGCAGTATTTCTGAGGGCGAAACGTCCTCGGAAGATGAAGCAGCACTTCCGGAACTTCCGGTCCATGTTAATAGGGCCGAAATGCCTCGTCAGGGAAAACAAACAGGTAATACAGTTCCTAATTTACCGGGGGACAAAATACAGTTCCTATTTCCGGGGGACAACCTGTTCTGATTAATTTTAATAACCCCGGGGAAATATCAAGACTGTTTCAATTTGACCAGGAACCTCGGATGGAACCAATACCGGAATTTGATGACACGTTGGGTGATCATGTTCCACAGTCAACAAAACAGAAAATATGGGACAACCAGTTCGTTAACTTGAACTCTCTACTTCCCGATAGGGAGGAAAATACCAATTTTGACATGTCTGAATCCTCGCCACTGGTAATTACTAAAAATGGCCAGATTGGTCTTGGTTCCAGGCAGCAAGCCAATAGGAAAGTGGCCAACATTAATGCCTGGACCGATGCCTTTATTATTTTTGTATCTATATATTTGCAAAAATACCAACAGGTGCAGATTGCTTTAGATTTGTTGAAGTATTTAAACCATATCCGTTGGGCAGCTGCTAAGGTTGGGGGGTTGGCATGGAGACAATATGATGAACAGTTTCGTCTCCGTAAAGCCAAAAAGCCTACAAAATCCTGGGCTACATTAGACCTGGAGTTATGGCTGCTTTTCGTCTCCTCGTCTACTCCCCTCAATCAATTGACATCAAAATCTGGCTTGGGTGACTTTACCTCAAAGCCCAAGGGAATATGCTGGGATTTTAATGGCAAGAAATGTTCCAGGGCCGCTTGCAAATTTAAGCATATCTGTAACAAGTGTTCTGGACCCCATCCCGAGTTAGAGTGTCGATTTTTTCGTGGCCAGCAAAACCGAAATGCCCAAGCAGGAGGTACCAGTACATTTACAAGGAAATATATTCAGTCTAGCGGAAACGCCCATAAACCTCAGTAATCTTAATTTGGCACTCCAGCTCTACCCCAATAAATTTGCAGCAAATACATTATTAAAGGGGTTTACAGAGGGATTTTCTTTGCACTTTAATGGGCCCAGGATTCCTTGTGAAGCAAGGAATCTCAAGTCAGCTAGGGAAAACATTTTTATCTGTAGGGAAAAAATTCAAAAAGAAATTGAAGCAGGTCGTGTTTGTGGTCCTTTTACTATACCTCCTATATCAACCCTCCGGGTTTCTCCTATTGGTTTGGTACCTAAAAAATGCTCAAATGACTTTCGACTGATACATCATTTGTCATACCCTGAAGGCATGTCAGTAAATGATCATATCCCTCAGAATCTTTGTTCCGTAGACTATACCAGATTTGATGAAGCCGTCCAGATGGTACAAGGTTTAGGTAGGGGATGTCTAATGGCGAAAACGGATATTAAATCTGCCTTTCGTTTATTACCGGTACATCCTTCAGATTTTGATTTACTAGGTTTTAAGCTTGGCAATCAATACTTCTTTGATAAATCACTACCATTTGGCTGTAGCATCTCCTGTGCTCATTTTGAGCGATTTTCCACATTTTTAAATTGGTATGCCATACACAATAGTCATAATACCCAAATTTTACATTACTTGGATGACTTCCTAATTTGTGGCCCCCCGGGCTCTATTATATGTTCCCAAACCCTTGCCAAGTTTAAACAGATGTGCGAACACCTTGGCGTTCCAATTGCTGAAGAAAAAACTGAAGGCCCTACCACCAGTCTTTGTTTTTTAGGACTAGACATTGATACAGATAATATGTTAGTCAAATTTCCTTCAGATAAAATTGCCGAGTTAAGGGATAAGTTGAGAACAATGCTTAGCAAACGCAAGGCAACACTTAAAGAGATGCAGTCATTGATCGGGTCTCTCAATTTCGCATGTCGGGCCATAAAACCAGGGAGGGCATTTTGTCGCCGTCTCATTGACAGCACATGCCATGTTTCTAAACCTCATCATTTTATTAAGATCACTGAAGGAATGCAGGAAGACATGCGCATGTGGTTACAATTTTTCGAGTCATACAATGGCATTTCAGTATTTCAGGATTCTGTTTGGGTTCGAGACTCCTATTTAAACCTTTTTACGGATGCAGCTGGCAGCAGGGGTTTTGGGGCCTATTTTAATGGGAGATGGTTTGCAGGCCAATGGCCTAACGCATGGCACATTTTAGGCATCACCAAAGATATTACATTTTTAGAACTTTTTCCAATTGTTGCTGCAATTTTGTTATGGGGCCACATTATTGCTAACAAGAAAATTTTTATTCAAACTGACAATCAAGCAGTAGTTAGTATAATTAATAAACAGTCTGCTAAGTCTCCCAGAGTTATGCGCTTAATAAGATTGTTTGTTCTATATCTACTCAAGTACAATATTTCAGTTAAAGCTTCTCATATTCCGGGTTGTAAAAATCTAATCGCAGACTGTCTTTCACGTTTTCAGTTTGGAAGGTTCCGCAGGCTGGCCCCAAATTCCAGGGTTCACCCAGACCAGGTTCCTCAGGAAATGTGGGACTGCTTTGGCTAGAAGTAAACCGTCTGATAGAGCAGTCATCAGCTCCAAATACTCAGAAAGTTTATCAACAAGCATGGTCGTCATTTTGCTCGTTTCGATATGAATTTGATTTGGAACAGAGCTTTCCTGTGCCTTTGGATCATATTATTCAATACATTGCTTACCTTTCCCTTCATGGTTTTGCTTACTCTACATCTTCAACACGTATTGCTGCCATAAGTTACTACCACAAAGTACACAACTTTCAGGACATTACAAAAAACTTTATTGTTAAGAAATTACTGGAAGGCATACGCAGAAATGCTACACACAAGGATATCAGGGCACCAATTACACTGACCATCCTCAGAAAGTTGCCAAGAGCTTTGAAATGCATTTGCTTTTCCAATTATGAAGCCAAGTTGTTTCATGCTGCTTTCACACTTGCATTTTTTGGTTTCCTACGTATTGGGGAACTTGCTTTATCAAATTCAAAGTCAAATATCAAGACTGTGCTTGGTATAAATGATATAGCTATTACTGAAAATGGTCATCTGCAGGTTATACTTCGTTTTTCCAAAACGGATCAGTTTGGAAAATCTGTAACCTTGTGTATTCAGCCCTTTGATGACCCGATCATTTGCCCAGTTAAAGCAATGAATGAATATCTTTCTGCCAGACCATCGGGTTGTCCTGTTTTATTCTGTCATTATGACCTAAAGCCAATGACACAATACCAATTTTCATCTGTGCTTAAGAAGTCCCTTTCTTTTCTTCAAATACCAACCCAAAAATTTAAATCTCACAGTTTTAGGATAGGTGCTGCCAGTGTGGCAAGTATGCAGAATGTTCCAATGGATATAATTCAGACTTGGGGTAGATGGAAATCAAATGCTTACAAAGGATATATTCGCATTAAATCATCCTTGTTTTCCAATTAAAGGTCCAATCTAGTAGTTAATAATATACCTTAATTTGCATGTTATGTCCTTGGTTAATTGCATGCACTTTTACACTTCATTTATGTGAAGTTTTTTGCATCAGCTTTTACACTTCATTTATTTGAAGTTTAAGTCTTTCAGACATATGGATAATTGGTTCATCAATAGTTTATTGGGCACACAGACGTGCACTGCTTCGCCCAGTTGGACGCCATTTAGGACTGGAGAGATATGGAGGACAAATCAGATGGTGTGGTATCCGTGGAATGAAATGGGAACAGCTGTTGGGCAGAATTTCTCTGGATGTTCGCAATTTTCCCCGTCCTCAATATGTTGTTATACAGTTGGGTTCAAATGACCTGGTTTCTAAACCTAGCGGTGTTTTGCGCTGGGAAATTAAGATGGACCTTTTATCACTTGCAGGTTTACTTCCCCAAGCTACATTAATCTGGTCATGTATGTTACCTCGACTCTTTTGGTACGGAGCACGATCTCAACATGCGATTGATAAGGCCCGTAAGCGTATAAATAGTGATATTAGTAATTATCTCCAGAAACTTAATGGTAAGGTTATAAAACAAACTGATTTTTCTGATAAAGAGGTAGGCCTTTTTCGTTTTGACGGCACTCACTTGTCCGATATAGGCAATGATATATATTTGAACACGTTGCAAGGGGCACTAGAGTCGTTTATGACTAAAGATTTGTCAGTTTTTCAGTAGACCATTTCATTAATTTCCATCATCCCATTTCGGTATTACAGCGAGTGGGGAGTGGTCAATGGTGCTAGTTGGCGGTGGATGCGTATTGACACATCCATATGGCCAGATCTTGCAGGCTCGGTTTGTCAGCTCGTGGTAGCTGGATCGTTGTTTGTCAGCTCATGTGGTAGCTGGACTGGTTTACCCTGCTTATGCTTTCCATGAGCAGCTGGTTTCTACTGGGCTCATCTCCAGTAGTTCGTTTGCCAAGTAGTCGTAGTTGCTTGGCTAGTGGTGACAGATCAGGGCACCCAGATGGGTCGACTGTCGTTTTGTGTACCTGCAGGGTCTGGTCAACATTGCAAATTTGTCTGTAATTTATCAAATAAAGCTGGGGCCAAATTCATCCACAAAAAACTTCAGTGTTGTTGTCATTTTTACCTATCTTAAATAAAGGGGTTTTCCATCTATTGGGAAAACCCTGTTATTTAAGTAGGACATATTTTGGCAATGTCCAATGGTTTATAATTAGATCTTATTTGGCGCATGAAACTTTAATAAGATCCGCTTCCGCCCAGCCTCTTTTGCACTGATCAAGGAATCGTGGTTACATGCAATTTTATGCTACAAAATAATATCCCACCCACCCTCCCCACTTGCTGTACTCTGTGACTTCAATTCGTTGGTATTTTATTTAACTTGTTTATCTCGTAAATTTGTTTTGTTGCAAACTTGATTTCTACAATGTTGCATGTTTTTAGTTGTTAACAGTCATTTATAATTAGTTTTACTACAATACTGCTGTAGATTTTGTTTATACTTGTAGATTGTTTACTAGTGTATGGCAAATTCATCGGCCACAGCTTCAGTGTTACTATTGTGAATTCTAGACTTTGCGTGAATTGCATGAATGATTGGTACTTCATCGGCCTCTCTCGGTGCGTGCTCATCATTGAGTTTGGCCAGATCTTGCAGGCTCGGTTTGTCAGCTCGTGGTAGCTGGATCGTTGTTTGTCAGCTCATGTGGTAGCTGGACTGGTTTACCCTGCTTATGCTTTCCATGAGCAGCTGGTTTCTACTGGGCTCATCTCCAGTAGTTCGTTTGCCAAGTAGTCGTAGTTGCTTGGCTAGTGGTGACAGATCAGGGCACCCAGATGGGTCGACTGTCGTTTTGTGTACCTGCAGGGTCTGGTCAACATTGAAAATTTGTCTGTAATTTATCAAATAAAGCTGGGGCCAAATTCATCCACAAAAAACTTCAGTGTTGTTGTCATTTTTACCTATCTTAAATAAGTATTTCTAAGGCCAATTTTTTCCTGATCATGAAGAAATGTATAAATGCATCTTGGATTGATTGAATATGTGATCACAAAACAAACGAAAACTAGAAATTTGATAAAAGTAATGCTGTAATTAAATTCAAGCATACTTTTAACAAGAGGCCCATGGGCCTGATACGCTCACCTGATAACAAATGGCTAGCTTATAGATTTAAAGAAAACATAAATACAAAACCGCAATGACTTTTTTCTTTACATCATAATGACGTTGTATCAATACCTACAATATTCTAATATACATGCTTATACAAAAAATTATAGTTTTCGAGATAATTAACTATTTCAGTATTGATTAGCATCTTTGACCTTGACCTTTGAACCCATGACCTTTTTATACATCAAAATGATCGTTGTATCAATACCTACAACATTCTAATATACATGCGTATACAAAAAGTTTATAGTTTTCGAGATAATTAACCATTTCGGTATTGTTTCGCATTTGTGACCTTGACCTTTAAACCCATGACCTTTTTCTATACATCAAAATGATCGTTGTATCAATACCTACAATATTCTAATATACATGCGTATACAAAAAGTTTATAGTTTTCGAGATAATTAAACCATTTTGGTATTGTTTCGCATCTGTGACCTTGACCTTTGAACCATGACCATTTTCTATACTCAAAATGATCATCGTATCAATACCTACAACATTCTAATATACACGCCTATACAAAAAGTTTATACTTTTCGAGATAATAACCATTCAGTATTGTTTCACATCTGTGACCTTGACCTTTAAACCCATGACCTTTTTCTATACATCAAAATGATTGTTGTATCAATACCTACAACTTTCTAATATGCATGCTTATACAAAAAGTTTATAGTTTTCGAGATAATTAACCATTTCAGTATTGTTTCGCATCTGTGACCTTGACCTTTAAACCCATGACCTTTTTCTATACATCAAAATGATTGTGTATCAATACCTACAACTTTCTAATATACATGCTTATACAAAAAGTTATAGTTTTTGAGATAATTAACCATTTTGGTATTGTTTCGCATTTGTGACCTTGACCTTTGAACCCATTAACTTTTTCTATACATCAAAATGATCTTTGCATCAATACCTACAATATTCTAATATACATGCCTATACAAAAAATTTATAGTTTCGAGATAAATAACCATTTCGGATTGTTCGCATCTGTGACCTGACCTTTAAACCCATGACCTTTTTCTATACATCAAAATGATCGTTGTATCAATACCTACAACATTCTAATATAACATGCGTATACAAAAAGTTTATAGTTTCGAGATAATTAACCATTTCGGTATTGTTTCGCATTTGTGACTTGACCTTTAAACCCATGACCTTTTCTATACATCAAAATGATCGTCGTATCAATACCTACACATTCTAATTATACATGCCTATACCAAAAGTTTATAGTTTTCGAGATAATTAACCATTTCGGTATTGTTTCGCATCTGTGACATTGACCTTTGAACCAATGACCTTTTCTATACATCAAAATGATCGTTGTATCAATACCTACAACATTTTAATATACATGCGTATACAAAAAGTTTATAGTTTTCGAGATAATTAACCATTTCGGTATTGTTTCGCATCTATGACCTTGACCTTTAAACCCATTACCTTTTTCTATACATCAAAATGATCGTTGTATCAATATCTACAACATTCTAATATACATGCCTATACAAAAACTTAATAGTTTTCAAGATAATGAACCATTTGAGTATTCTTTTGCATCTGTGACCTTGACCTTTGAACCAATGACCTTAATCTATATATCAAAATGATCGTTACAACAAAACCAACAACATTCCAATATACATGCCTATACAAAAAGTTTATAGTTTTTGAGATAATTAACGATTTTGGTATTGTTTTGTTACTGTGACCTTGACCTTTGGACCCATGACTTTTTTCTATATATCAAAATGATCGTTACCTCAATACCAACAATATTTTAATTTACATGCCTATATAAAAAGTTTATAGTTTTCTAGATAATAAATAATTTTAGAAAGGTAAAAAATTAGGTCATGACCTTCATAATTGACCTTGACACCATTTTGAAGGTAATTACAAGAATATGTCAAAACTGAAAACCCAATTTCATTATCTGGTCAAATAGTCAAGTTTTAACAATTTGAAGCTATTTTACGATTTTTTCAAAATTAAACGCAAAAATGCGTAACCTATTTTTTGTCCGAATTTCAAAAAATGAACAAATTATAGGCTTAAGACCCTAGAGAAGCCAAATATCACATCAGATTTTTTCTCCAATCATTGGTTTTGGAGAAGAAGATTTTTAAGATTTTTGCAACCCTAGGTCACCTTGACCTAGATATGGTAGCCATGGCAACGCCACGAACAAATCTGGATTGCACCGGCCCATATATACTTCTGACCAAGTTTCATTGAAGTCTGTCCAGTAGTTTCAGAGGAGAAGTCGAAAATGTGTGTTAACGACGCACGCACGCATTCACGCACGCATGCACATGCACACGCTGCACTATGCCATAAGCTCACATGACCTATGGTCAGGTGAGCTAAAAAACCTGTTGTAGTTGTTAAATGGCCAGGTAAATACTTTCTGTATTTTAAATTTGAACAAAATCTGTGGAAAATTGAAGGAACAATGACCATTTTAGTGATTTTGCTATTTATAGTAATGGTGGCCATCTTGGATTTCATACAGGGTCTTCTTGTATAAACTTTGATCTACTCCATCTAGGAACCTTCCACACCAAATTTGGTTTCAATTGGCCAAGCGGTTTCTGAGAAGATTCTCAAAGAATTGGCTAAAATTTTGACCTCATTTGCATAATTTGCTAAAATTTGGTCAATGAAAAATTTCTCAGGGAAGTGTATTTTGTATCTTTACACCAGTATATTTTTTAACCACTGTGGGCATATCCGGATTTCAAGTCCATTGCATTTTTCTAGTCATTTTTCAAACATTCCAATGATTTGAGAAATTTATCTTGAAGCGCTTGTAAGCACATGTAATGGTGTATTGATCAGCAGATACATGGTTATTTAGCAAAAACTATGAAAACAGCTAAATCTATCTAAACATTGAGAACACAGGGTAAAAACACTTCTATCTACAATCGAAGGACACAAACATTTTGACTATATTCGAGAGGGAAAGTTGGCATTCGTTTACTCATCACATTCTTTTTTCCTGCGATAAGTCATTTTTTGAAACAATGGCGGCATGTCGAATAGCCATCCAAGGCCATTCCTTTATACCTAGGTTGGAGAGCTTTATTTTTCATAATTCCGTAAATTTTAACTTTAATTTCAATCTAGATGCTAATGAATTTTCTTTTTCCTTCTTCGGACGACCGGGCGGCAAAATTCACCACTTGTATGCTGACATACTAGATCAAGCCCACATCGTTATTCTGCAGATCGGATCAAATGATCTTACGAATTTTGACATTTCCCCAGGACAAGTGGCTATTGATATTTTTAATTATGCCCAACACATTATCCATAGTGGCGTTCAACATGTTATTTGTCTCCAGATTCTCCACAGACTACCATCGTCTAAACATCGTCTCAACACGGACGTTTTTAATGACCGAGTTAATACCACTAACATGATGTTAAAAGACCTTTTTTCCAATATTCCCCATGTTACTTTTTGGAAGCATAAGGGGCTCTTTGAACACTCTACTCTACAAAATGCTTTGTCATCAGATGGTGTGCACTTAAATCATAAGGGCTACAAAAAGTACTTTCGGAACATTCGTGCTGCAATTATAGCAGTGTATAACAAATTTTTTCCACATCTACATTTTAATCGATAGTAGGTGAGTATTTTTTATCTTTCAGAATTAGAATAGATGAGTATTGCTAACTTTCCCTCGCTCTAATAGTAGTCAAGCCCTGCATAACTTGCAGGTGGTTATCCCTGTTCTACAGGTGGTTTCCCTGTTAACAATTTTAACAGGTGGTCCCTGTTGACAATTTTAACAGGTGGTTATTCATTACCTGCTATAGGTTGGCAGGTGTGGTTTCCCTGTTGACAATTCATTCAGGTGGTATTTCATTCCCTGCTCTAGGTTTGCAGGTGGTTTAAAAAATATTATTTAAAAAAAAAAAGAAAACAAAGGTGTCCCTGCACCAGTCTCCAGGTGGTTATAGGTCCAAGTCTTTGATTATGCTGGTGGTTGGCATCTGTTGATCAGGCTAATTTATCAATAATTATCGATCCTTGCAGCAAGTTCTGCAGGTGGTTATCAGTCCCAATGTATGCTGGTGGTCACAACATGTCATAAATTACCATTCTCTGCTGTAAATTCTACAGTGGTTATCAGTTCCAGTATAAGATCATACTGGTTGTTACCTCCAAGATATATTCTATCACATGTCTTCAAGTTGTACAGTTCATATATTTAGACTTTACATATATATGTGTCGCGCTTCCAACGTTACCGAAACATTTAAATTTATATCTATATATATATAAAATATATATATATTTTCACTGCCTTAAACTGTCTAAATTACAGTCATATTTGTTTAAAAGTTATTAAGTGGTCATTGCTATTCCACTGGAAATAAGTTGAATCATTAAATTGCAATGCATATTGATAGAAATTGAAGTTCTTATTGACTAGATCGGTCAACCAACATGCCATTTTATCGGTTTTAATCTTTTGGTATCTTCAGTTATACACTATAAGGTGGTTTTTCACTATGTCATAGTGGATGATTTCCATAGCAGCGAAAATAAGGAATATAGACTACGGTTCGGAAGTTTTATCAGAGCTCTCTTATTCCCAGAGTTTGTAAATTATTAATACTTATAGTGATACATTTCATGTTTATTTCATCTAAAATGCCCATCTAATAATTTCAGTTGATATTATTTATGGGAAATATCATCTAATGCAAGTTTTCATATATATTACAGATGACTAAACCAAAAAGAACCAGGAAGGAGAGGAAAAGGTATACGCCAGATCCCTCTCCGGTGGCACGAAATCATGAAATTCACACAAATGATGCAGTCCTTCCAAACGAGGAGGTCACTTCAGTTGACAGGTTTCAACTGCAAAATAGGCAGCAGTCTCAATCATCCACCCCACAAGCTAATTCACGGCAACGGTCTATTTCGTCACCAACCAGAGTTGGTAGTCGCAGGCAGCACAAACGACACCGCGGGGTAGTTCATCTGATAAAACTCCATCACCTCACAAACAGACTAGGGCCAGGGGTCGTAGTCTTCAGCGCTGCAATAGGACTTTGAATGTTTCAGACAAACAAACAAAGAATAAAAGACATTATTCATCTGATTCCTTCTATTCAGACAGTGGGAGTAATCGTAAAAGATTCTGTCATGCACGAAAGTCTTATCACATGCATCATCATTCTCCATCTGGTAGTGAATCTTATTGCTCAGATATTGAGAGTCATAGGAGAAAGTCTCATCATTCCAAAAAATCTCACAGGCATCATTATTCACCATCTAGAAGTGAATCTTATTCAGGTGACCGGAGTCGCAGGAAAAAATCTCGCCATTCCAGAAAGTCGCATAGGCATCATCAATCACCTTTTGGAAGTGAATCTGATACCAGTGGCATAATAGACGCACATTTTCGAGACATAACTTGCACAGGTGGGTCACTCTCTTCTTCAATCAACTAGTGTATTTCCAAGCGTGTTTGTAAAAAGATAAAACATAATAAATTTGTAGATTTAGCAATTTTGATCTCGAACCAAAATACATCTATTAATGGTAGGTCACAATATAAATTGGAAGTTAACCCTTCTAACTCTAACATAAATATTGTTCCAAATACAGTAACTCGGCGCATTACAAACATACATGTCTGGACATCAGCATTCATTCGTTATTCTGCAATATATGCAACTAAATATCCATTACAGAGCCCATCCCTGTTTAAATATATGGAGACTATTCGGGACCTTGCATCTCGTCAGCCAGGTTTGGCCTTCTATCAGTATGATATGGCATTTCGCCACTTAAGGTCCAAGTCTTCCAATCCAATCCCATGGGACACTGTTCACTCGGAACGCTGAAATATGCATCACCACAGCCTAATTTTCAAATCACTCAAGCCTTTCGTGGCCAACAGCAATTCAGTACAAGAGCCACCACTAAAAATTTCCGACAGGCCTTTTTCAAACAACATAGATCAGACAACAACCAAATTGTCTGTTGTTGGTCATACAACAAATCCGGTCAGTGCCAGTTCAAGTCATGCAAGTTCCCGCACATTTGTGCATGGTGTAAAGACAACCACCCAGCAACAAATTGTGTCAAATTCCAGTTGCAGTCTAGACAAACCCCACCATTACAACCTATCCAACTCCAGCATTACAGCCAAGAACAATCACTAAACCTTCTGCTGCTCCCAAATGATAACTCAGTTCTTCCAACTCCTATCAAACTAAACATTCTACGTAATTTCATATCTGGTTTTGAGCATGACAACTATTTAATTCAAGGTTTCTCTTTAGGTTTTAGTTTAGGTTATGTTGGCCAAAGGATTCCATTTTCAGCTCCCAACCTAAAGTCTGCATCTGAATGTCCACTTGTAGTTGAGGCAAAACTCCAGAAGGAGTTGTCAGCAAAGCGAATAGCTGGACCTTTCCATACTCCTCCATTTGATAATTTCCGTATAAGTCCCATTGGGGTTGTCCCAAAGAAATCCCCTGGTCAGTACCGTCTAATCCTTCACTTAAGTTTTCCATTAGGAGATTCAGTTAATGATTTCATCTGTGATGAACTATCTACAGTTAATTACGCCAATTTTGATCATGCAGTCTCCATGCTTTTAGAGTTAGGTCCACATGCACTTATGGCTAAAACGGATATTGAGTCGGCCTTTCGTCTTATTCCCATCAGTCCCATGGATTATGAGTTGCTTGGCATACAATGGCAGGACAAGTTTTACTTTGACAAGTGTCTTCCCATGGGAGCTTCATGTTCATGTGCAATTTTTGAGAGATTTAGTTCAGGCCTACAGTGGATTTGCAAAAAACATTTAGGGATCAAACATGTTATTCACATTTTGGATGATTTTTTGTTTATGGGCCAACCTAACACAAGCCAGTGCAAATCATATTTAGATTCCTTCCTGTCTTTATGTATATCTCTGGGCGTTCCCATAAACCATGATAAAACTGTGCCACCTACACCCTGCATTACCTTCATGGGCTTAGAACTTGATTCCATTGCTATGACGGCCCGCTTGCCTCAGGACAAATTGCTCAAAGTTAATACTCTTTTGCAGTTGGCCTCCAAATCTCGAAAAATTACTCTCAGGGAGCTTCAGTCGATCATTGGTCTTTTAAATTTTTGTTGCTCTGTTGTAAAACCAGGTCGTCCTTTCCTCCGGCGGTTAATCAATCTCACAATTGGCATCTCTCGTCCCCATCACAAAATTACGTTTAAATAAACAAGGTAGGAGAGATCTAACAGCATGGCAATTTTTTGTTTCCAATTTTAATGGTGTTAGTATTATTCAGGAGGAAAGGTGGTTATCGTCACCATCTTTACACCTATTTACAGATGCTTCAGACACTTTAGGATTTGGTGCTATTTTCAGTTGCCATTGGTTTTATGGGAAATGGCCTGAGGCCATCCGGCTCCATCACATTACCTACAAGGAATTGTTTCCCATTGTTTTAGCCTTTGAGGTTTGGAAATCCCATTTTACCAATAAATGTATCATATTACACACGGACAACATGGCATTAGTTCATATCATCAACACTCAGTCTTCCACTGATCCCAACATTATGACTCTTGTTCGTCACTTCACAATCATTTGTATGGTTCAGAATATTCTTATTCATGCTATCCATATTCCAGGCCAAGACAACAAACTAGCTGATTTTTTGTCTCGTTTTCAGCTGGAGCAGTTCAAGAAAGAAGCACCAGAGATGGATCAGCTCTCAACCACAGTCACGCAATCCATTCCAAAACTACTGTCAGACAAATGGTAACAACCTTGGTCAAAACATCAATGGCTACATCAACCAAGGTCTCCTATCACCTTGCAGTAAAACAATATAGAGAATTTTGTGCTTCTTTTGGTTTGATATGGTACCCTGTAACACATAAAACTGCTTCAAAATTTCTGGCATTTCTTCATATTATGGGCTTCAAAGTCGCATCTATACGGTCAAAACTAGCTGCCTTATGCTACATTAATTCTTTGCATGGGTTTCCTTCACCAACTTCACATATATTAATTAAAAAAATAAACAAAGGCTTGGACAATTTATCAAAAACAACACAACCTCCTGACAAACGATTACCAATTTCATTACATTTATTACACCTCATGATTGCTTCCCTTGGCCCCATGTATCCATATACATTTGACAGACTGTTAATCAAAGCAATCTTACCTTTAGCTTTCCATGCAATGCTATGTATTGGTGAATAAACAAGGTCCACACATTCAGACCATACCCTCAGAATACAGGATATTCAAATCAAACATTCTGTAGCCTATATTCACCTTAATCATTTCAAACATTCTAATACGTATGGGTTCATCAGTATCACCCAGGTATTGCCCTGTACAATCTCTGAGGCAATATCTTCTCCTCCGTCCACATACACATTCTTCTCTTATTTGTGGATGCTAGAGGTAAACCTATCACCTCTGCTAAATTTTCTTCCATTTTTAAATCCATTATAGCATCACTTAATTTGGACACTTCTCGTTACACTCCTCATAGCTTACGCATTGGTAATGCTACGAGAGCGTTCTCTCATAACAAGTCTGCCATCCAAATTCAGAGGTATGGCAGATGGCGTTCAAATGCTTTTCAGAAGTATATTAGGGTCAACACACTTAAGTTATAATTTTTACAGTTAGACGCTCTCAAATGATTATGAATGCATGATGTCCAGACATCTATACCATGCACTATTAATAATACAAGTGAGCATTGGCTTTGTGGTTTCATTTTTCAAAAATTTACAATTTTACCAATATTTCAATCAACTTGGGTCTACCAAGTTTAACTGTTTCAAAGCATACCATCTGAGATGGCTGCTACATGAATCGGTTTCAAGTTGTTGTTTGCTTTATTAATTTTAATTCTTTCAAAAGCAACCAATTGAGACGGCTGCTATATGAATCGGTTTCAAGTTGTTATTTGCTTTATTCATTTTAATTCTTTCAAAAGCATACCGTCTGAGACGGCTGCTAAATGAATCGGTTTCAAGTTCCTGTTTGACCATTTTGGTTGCTTTGTTAACTCTATGGTTTAAGACAGCATACGATATGAGACAACTGTTATTTGAATCGGTGTCAAGTTGCATTTTGTCATTTCTTTGATTGTTGCTTTAATTGTTATGAAAGCAAACCGCATTAGACGTCTACTGGATCATTATTGCTCTATTATTTTAACCTTTTCTCTGCCATTGTAGTTTTAATTTTTCAAAAGTATGCAGTCTGAGGCTACCATTTTAACATTCATGGACATCATTAAGTAGTTAAATTTTTCAATAGCATACCGTCTGTGTCGGCTGTTATATGATTTGGTGTAAAGTCTACCAATTTGTCAGCTAGTCATTTCTGACACAAATACACATGTATATGTGGATATATGTTGATACCAAACAGAATCAAACTTCCAGGAAGGAATATATAGACATTAATCTTTTCCTTTGTGCAAATACATACATATTCAATTTGCAATTTGTCTGTAATTGGTGCAGAAATTCCTGTTCCAACCCTTTAGTAACATTGTTTTGTTTTTTGTCAAGTTCACTATGAACAATTCTGTTTCCATATCAGTAGGTGCTGAACAACCAGCAATTTTTTGTCTGGGCCGAATGTGGCGGTTTTTATGCCCAGATTTGGCAAATTTTGAAAATTAGTATTATGATTATTGTAATCTTGACTATTTTGTTTTATCTATGTGTTCAACATTTATAAGTTAATTCTTATATATTTGTAAGTGATGTTTAATTGTTTATAAACTTTGATTATAGTGTTTATGGCATTTAAATAAATGCCCATTTTCAATTCATGTCATCTTGGTTTTGTCATTTGCCAAACAAGCTGCTAAATTTCAGGTTCTTCGTGATCATTCCTTTTAAGGGGGGCCCTATACATAAGTGTATTTTGTATCTTTACAAAATAATTTATGGAGGGGGGTTTCACCAGTATATTTTTTAACCACTGTGGGCATATCCGGATTTCAAGTCCATTGCATTTTTCTAGTCATTTTTCAAACATTCCAATGATTTGAGAAATTTATCTTGTAAGCACATGTAATGGTGTATTGATCAGCAGATACATGGTTATTTAGCAAAAACTATGAAAACACCCTCCTCCACTCTCCATCTCCACCACAATATTTGACTGCCCTTTATTCAGATAGCTTTGTGGTTTTCACATCAATAAAGGTAGTTTTTATATCCACGTTTGCCTAAGTTTTAATTTATGGGTGGTTTTATGCCCAGATTTGGCAATTTCCTTTTTCTGCCAACAATTGTCAATTAGTATTGCGGTTTTTATGCCCAGATTTGGCAAATGTTTTGTAAATAATTAGTATTATGATTATTGTAATCTTGACTATTTTGTTTTATCTATGTGTTCAACATTTATAAGTTAATTCTTATATATTTGTAAGTGATGTTTAATTGTTTATAAACTTTGATTATAGTGTTTATGGCATTTAAATAAATGCCCATTTTCAATTCATGTCATCTTGGTTTTGTCATTTGCCAAACAAGCTGCAAAATTTCAGGTTCTTCGTGAACATTTCCTTTTAAGGGGGGCCCCATACATAAAATCCATTATGTATGTGAAATGGCCAGGTGTCCACCTTCTTTATTTCAAATTTGAAGAAAATCAATGGAAAATTGATTGCACAATGACCATTTTAGTGATTTTACTAATTATAGTAATGGTGGCCATCTTGTATTTCTTGCAGGGTTGCCTTGAACAAACTCTGATCTACTCCATCTAGGAACCTTCCACATATATATGGTTTCAATTAGCCAAGTTTCTGAGGAGAACATTTTCAAAACATTGGCTACAAATTTAAACTCATTTGCACAATTTGCTAAAATTGTGTCAAGTGGTTTTGGAGAATTGGTTATATCAGAAGAAGATTAAAGTTAACACACACATGCACAAATGCCATAAACTCAGCTGGCTGTGGTCAGTTGAGCTAAAACTTGATCTGTCTGTATTTTGAATAAAAATCTGATAATTTTTATCTATTCTCTTTTTAAGATCAGGTTAAGAAATTTTCTCTGCCAATAACTGGAGATGAACATTTTAAGCTATTCAGATATGTGGTTATTTTACAACAGTATAAAATGGTTCTTTAAATCCTATGGGATTATCCGATATATGATATTATTGGACATCCAATTAAATAGGTTTGACTGTAGTATATGTATAGATTATAAACCTTGAATTTCTGCAGATTGGCTTTCCTCTCATGTGGCTTCCTATCACCATGTAGACATACACAAGAATATTTTCCTAAAACAAAATAAATTAAAATAAAAATACACCAAAAAACAAGAGGCCCATTCAGCCTGATACAATCACTTGATAAATAATGGCAAGCTGATACATTTCAAGAAAATATCACTGCTGAAACCCCAATGTCAAAATCTTTGAGGCTTTTTATGATGATTAATCAATTCAATATTCTTTTGGATCTGTGACCTTGACCTTTAAACCCATGACATTTTTCTATACATCAAAATGATCATTGTATCAATACCTACAACATTCTAACTATACGTAACTATAAGAAAAATTAATATTTTTCAAGATAATTTACCATTTTAGCATTCTTTCTCTGACCTTGACCTTTGAATCTATGACTTTAATGAGTGTAACATCAATACCAACAATATTCTAATATACATGCCTAAACAAAAAGTTTATAGTTTTCCAGACAATAAATAAAATCAAAGGTAAAAAAAATAGGCCATGACCTTCACAATTGACCTTGACCTGATTTTGAAGGTAATTATAAAAATATGTCAAAACTGAAAAGCGCATGTCATTATCTGATCAAATAGTCAATTTATAACAATTTGAAGCTTTTTTCGGATTTTTTAAAATTTAAAAAATGTAACCCATTTTTGTTAGAATTTCACGAAATGAACAATCTATAGGCAAATAACACATCAGATGTTTTTCTACAATTGTCAGTTTTGGAGATTTTTTTAATGGTTTTTGCCTTCCTATGTCACCTTGACCTAGTTATGGTAGCACTGGCAACACCAAAAACAAATTTGAATCACACCAACCCATATATACTTTTGACCAAGTTTCAAGTATTCACTGATTCTTTATATGAAGTTTGATGTCTATAGGCCTTTTGGTTTATGAGAAGATGTCATTTGAACATTTTTACATACAAGGTCACTGTGACCTTAAACTAAGGTCAAGGTCAAATCTATTTGCAAACTTTGTAGAACTCAGCACACTGGATCCATATATGAATTTTGATGTCTATAGGCCTTTTGGTTCATGAGAAGATACCATTTTTAGCATTTTTAGATTCAAGGTCACTGTGACCTAAACAAGGTCAAATCTATTCTAAAGCTTTGTAGAACTGAACAAACTGATTCTATATATAAAGTTTGATGTCTATAAGCCTTTGGTTTTAGGAAAAGAAGTCATTTTTAGCATTTTTACATATAAGGTCACAGTGATCTTGAACTAAGGTGAAGGTGAAATCTATTAGCAAAGTTTGTAGAACTTCACATGCTGATTATGTATATTTAGTTTGGGTATCCTTGGTCTTTCGGTTCATCAGAAGAAGTTCTTTTAGTGATTTACACCTACGGTCACCTTTTCAGCCATTGTTGTAAAAGTCAACGATTTTCACAAACTTTATATGGCATTTCTTGTGGATGATTCTTCCCAAGTTTCATCAAAATCTGTCAAGTGGTTCAGGAGAAGAAGTTGTTCAAGTAAAATTTATGGACACACAGATGCACTCACACACACAGCATTATACCATTAGCTCACACTGGCTTTGGTTTCCTAGATAATTTCATCAAGGTCTGCAACCAAGTAAATAATGCAAAAGTACCATTTATATTTTGATTCAGTTAGATTTTGACCAATAGCCAAGGCCATTTCAGCATTCTTATACATGTGTGAACTTAACCTTAGAACTCATGAACTTCTCCTATGTATCAAAATGACCATTATATCAACACAAACAATATTTTAATATAAACTTTTATATAGAAAGTTTATATTTTTATAGATAATTAACCATGTTAATATTTATTTGCATCTGACCTTGACCTTGATAAATGAACTTCACCAATATATCAAAATGATCTTTATATCAATCAATAAATACAACATTTTAATAAGTCTATAAAAAGTTTATAGTTTTCCAAACTATTAATTATTTCAGTATTTGTTGCATCTGTGAACTTGAACTTTATGTCCATGACCTTCATCTATATATCAGAATCATTGTAATGTCAATAGCTATAATATTCTAATATACATGCCAAACAGAGTTTATAGTTTTCAAGATAATTAACTATTTCAGTATTTTTTGCATCTGTGACCTTGACTTCAATTCCATTACCTTCATCTATGTATCAAAATTTTCAATGTATAATACCAACAATATTCTTATATATAGTCCACATGTGCATAATCATACAGGCTCAGGCTTTATGGGTTATAATTTCCCCTGATATTGAACTAGACTCTCTGTATTCTTGGACAACCTATACTTGCCAATACAAAAGTTCATAGTTTTCTAGATACTTAGTAATTAGTAAAACACAGAGATTCAAAATTAGATCATGACCTATTTTTGCCTAATCTTAAATATTTAATGTCTAGCTGTTGTACATTAGCCACTTATAATTTTTAAATAAATTGACAGGGCCCTCTACGGTTTCTCTATTTCAAGTCCAACAACTTTCATTTGAGAATATAAAACACTACTTTCCTAGGGATGCTAAACCCGTCTATGGTCTAGCATTTGTACATTAGTCATATTTTATTTTGAAATAATTTAGAGGGACCCTACTATAGTAACCCCATTTGAAGCCCCACAGCCAAGATTTGTGCAAATAAAAAAATACATGCCATTAGGATGGTAGAAACATGTTTATCTAAGATCTAGCTCTTTTAACAAGAATCTCATAAAAGATTGCCATTGTTTCCCCCATTGTTGGACCCCAATGAGACACAACCCTTTTATTTATGAAAATCTGAAAGTCTTTCCACTAAACTAGCATATTTTAGCATTAAATTATTTTTGCGATATAACACTCACCTATATTAAAGTATTGCTGTTTCCTTAGTGACCAACTAGTATTCGATAATTTGATAAAAAAAAATAATGATTTTTCAATGCAGTATTATTAGCAAATCAGATGGCTGAGATATATATTGGTGTGGACCTGCAATCAACATAGAAACCGGAAGATGTAATGAAGAAGAGTGGTGCAGAGGGGGTAGTCTGGGAGCAGCTTGCAAAAACCCAAAAATGTAGTCCGCACAATGTTTCTTTCCTGATAATATATGTTTAGGATGTGCTTAATCATAATCCGAGTGATGCCACCTTGGCACAAGTGGGGAAACTGAAAATCCAAGATGGCGGCCAATATGGCTGACAAAACTATAATATCTCGTATATCTAGTTATAATAGCCACATTTAGTTAATTAAAGAGTCTTTTTATAGGTTTCAGTGATCAACAAAGTTGTTTTTACTATTTACATTCACACAGAATGGACATTTGAGCCAGTTTTGACGTATTGTAGATAATTTATTGTTGAAATTGGGACTTGCCACAAAAAACGTTTTTCTTAATGACTTACAAAATTTATCCATTTTCATGATGGTTGAAAAATCTATCAAAATACATCTATTTCATCTTATTAAAATTTTGATTGTGTATATTTTCGGGACAGAATTGACTAGTGATGAAAAAGTAAGCGAAGATGGAATACCAGTCACGCAGATATTGGAGAGAACACATGTAAATAATGTACATTAATCCTCATTTGAAAGAAGTGAATACTACCAATGAACAAAGTATAGTAGAAGGTCAGACATAAACCAGTCTAATGTTTGTGAACATTGTTTATTCTGTGAAAACCAAGGTATCATGGGCCAAAATTCTACTCCTCCAAGTCTATGGTTGTACTTTGTCAAACTGCTGAATGTATAGAGAGATAAACAGGAAAATATTTTAGAGACATAGGAAATGGATAGAAGAAATAGGAAAAATAATGTATCTACAGAGGTTGTTTTTTAGAAGATCATCACAGAATGTAAAGATATCAAAGAAACAGGGCGTAGAGATAGTTATAAATCTACAATAGATTCAGCTGTTGATATAGAAGCGTCCAGCTCTACACTACTTAGTATATTATCCAAGTTGTCAAACTTTATTACACTTTCCCTGCCTTGCGTATTGGTAAATTAGTCACTAGCATTCTGATTAATAGATCAACATCTCTTCAGATTGCAAGAAAAAAGAACAAAATTTAGGCTTTCCTGTGATTTCGGCGTGACATGTTTATGTACTGTGGTTTCATTAATTAAATACGATGAATTGAACCGGTTCAAATCGTCTGCTACCGCAACTTAAGTGAAAACTTCAAGAACTATTACCGGTTCTGGTGGAAGACTGATACCGGCTGTGGCAGATGACCTTGATGCCTACATTTCATCACAAAATCGGCTTAAACCTACACATGCTATTGCACTTCTTCTTACCCAACAACAAAGTTCCATACCTGATAACCAATCTGGAAAAGCGGCAATCATGAAGAAAATAAAAACATATATGAAAGATACAACAGTCTCTGAAGTAGAAGTAAAACATTATTATGATACTAAAAGTTCATTATTACTGAAGGTAAAAACAGCGCAACCCTGGTGCCAGGGGCGTATGAATTAGTATTTGATTTCTTAAGTGTTGCATCTGTGACATACCCCAGAATTCTATGTCTTGTTATTGACATGGTTCCACCAGATGACTGCTTTGTGTGAAGTTCAGATGTTAAATAAATGCTGACAAGCCTTTATTGTCTTTAAACTGAACAACAGTTATACACACGTGCCGGGTGTAGCTAGATAAACATGAGGTGCTTACCCTTCAGTACACCTGGCCTCGCTTCCCTGTTGGAAAATCACTTTTTAACTTAATTTGCCAGTTTTCAATATGATTTGCACATGGTCTTGGTATGTTTATATTGAATGTCATATAAGTACCGCCAGATTTGTTCCCCAAAATTGTACTTAGATTAGGGGGTATGGATATACTGATGCGTTCTGTTGGCCGGTAGGTGTGGTAACGGTGAACTCTTGTCTAGAAGTGCTACTAAAAGTGACATCTTGACATTTTGCAAAACATTCCACAGAATGTAAAAGCATAAGGCAGTGTTGTGTGAAATTGTAGTGGATGTTACAGACTATAGTAACTTGATTGCAGACGCTAGTGATGAAGGTAGGTATCTTTACAGTCTAAAGGGCAGGTCCAAGTAGGACGTTAAAGCTATGACTTACTTTTTGAAGGCAGGTCAAAGCAGGACAGTAAAGATGTGACTGTACAGTCTGAGATCAGGTCAAAGTAGGACAGTAAAGATGTGGCTGTACAGTCTGAGGACAGGTCAAAACAGGCAGGATAGTAAAGCCGTGGCTGTACTGTCTGAGGACAGGACAAAGTAGGACAGTAAAGATGTGGCTGTACTGTTTGAGGACAGGTCAAAGTAGGAGAGTATTGCTGTGGTTATACTGTCTGAGGACAGGTCAAAGCAGGAGAGTATTGCTGTGGTTATACTGTCTGAGGGCAGGACAAAGCAGGAGAGTATTGCTGTGGTTATACTGTCTGAGGACAGGTCAAAGCAGGAGAGTATTGCTGTGGTTATACTGTCTGAGGACAGGTCAAAGCAGGAGAGTATTGCTGTGGTTATACTGTCTGAGGACAGGTCAAAGCAGGAGAGTATTGCTGTGGTTATACTGTCTGAGGACAGGTCAAAGCAGGAGAGTATTGCTGTGGTTATACTGTCTGAGGACAGGTCAAAGCAGGAGAGTATTGCTGTGGTTATACTGTCTGAGGGCAGGACAAAGCAGGACGACGTTAAAACTGTGACTGTATTGAATTAGAAAACCAGTGCTGATTATGGTGTTATTCATTCGATCATAAGTTGAGGGAAGTTGAATAGACTTTGCACTGTAATTGAAAACTAATAAAGGAAAGGTATATTATATGACTTCTCTAGCTTTACACTGTTAAAAATGGGAGACCATTTTCGCTAGAATAGCTTCTTTAATTATCATTTTATTGATTTGTTGATTATTATAGTGAAGCATTAATGATAGACTACCATTATTATCCTGCATAAAACACAACAACACATCGAAAAACTTTAAACATCAACAAATATAAAAAGAAAACGATTCTGGCAGCCATCTTGTCCGCCATCTTGGATATCTTGAATTCCCCAAGGCTGCCAAGGTGGCATCATGCAGTTTCTGATTAGGGACATGTTGCAGAACAACTTTATGTAAAAACATTTTGTGCAGACTACTTTTTTAGGTTATGTGAAAATATACCATTTGTCATCCGGACTAGGGGTCCTCACCTTTAATATAGGCGAGTATTATATCATAAAAAATAAATTTAATGCTAAAAATTTTCAATAAACTCATCTATATTAAATATTGATGAATTTGACTTTCTGTTGTGGCAGTGACCGTCTTCTGAAATCATCCTAAAAGTCTAATCGTTAGCCTAGCCAAAGAAGGATGGGTCAGAGAGAAAATGGGATTCTGAAAGGGAAAGCCTGTGCCTGAAGTACATGAAGATAAAAATAAAGTCTGAAGACACTATAGGGCAAATAATATTAATCAATTAATATCAATTAATGGGGCCAAAAGAAAATAACTGGTTGGAATGATTGGTCAACGATCGAAGATAAAAATCTACAAAAGGTATTCTTTGCATTCTAAAAGGCGACAGACATAACAGACTCAAAAGGTACCCATTAATAAGAGCCCAAGAAGACGCAATGGCTCTTATCTCATGAGCTTTGATCTTGAACAGTGTGTTAAGACTGTTCGGAGGCAAAGTCAAAGGCAGATTTAACTACCTGAACTATGAAAAGGAAAACATTCCCTCCAATAGAATAGAGAGCACATCTACTGATAGAGCTTGTCTGTCTGGGACGGGTAAAACATATGTCCGGAGTTCAGAAGTTGATGATGATTCAACGCAGTTGCGAATAGATCTACATGAGGATGATCCCACAGCGGACAAATGGACTGAAAGACTGGCTTGGCCGGTGTCCATTTCATTATCACAGGCTTGCAAGCTTTGGATAATTTGTCAGCCAGAATGTTGAGCTTGCCTGGAACATGTTTCACCAATAAGCAAATTTGGTTGTCCCGACAAAGCAGTAGAATCTGTCAGGATAGGCAACAAATGTCAGTAGACCATGTGCCCCTCCTCCCTGATTCTCAAGTACGCAACCTCCACTGAATTTCCATGGCTAGGCATAGAGGTGTTCTCTGAACTATGGACAGGAGGAAATTAAGGGAGTGTAAAACTGTCCTCATCACCAGAATATTGATGTGAAGAGGAGATTCCTTCTTGTTCCTTAGTCCGGACGTTGTGCGTCCATCCAGAAAACCACCCTAGTCCTTTCCAGAGAGGGACTCTTCAGGGATATGCCTCTTAAGACATTCTCCCCCATGGTCCACCACCTCGCTGGCTGCTTCACTTCAGTGTTCAATGAGACAAACTTGTCTCAGTTTCTTGATGCTGGGAACCAAGCACCTAAAAGGTGCATTTTGCAATGGCCTGATGTGAAGACACCCTAGGAAAATTATATCGGCTTTGCAAATGAGGTGTCCCAGGAGCCTGACAACATGTTGTGACATGGTCTAGATTCAGAAACTGGTTTCAAGGCCGTGGAGATCTTTTCTTCAGGAGGCGGAACTAACCCCAAGTTTTCGAAACCCCAGAAAAACAAATTTCATGGAGGGGGATTAGCCATTTAAAGGTTTTTGCTATTTATAGTAATGGATGTCATCTTGGAAATGCTATAAGGCTGATGAGCAATCCCATACTACTCACTACCATAATAAATCAACAAAGTTTCAGCTCAATCAGATGTATAGTTTTCTTTCAAATGCAAGGAAACCAAGTTATCCACGAAAACACACACACACAGAGTGGTATTACTTTATCCCCTTCAGGGGTGCAGGGGAATAAAAAAAAATACCAAAATTATAAGCAAAAATAACTTGGATGATGATGGATGAAAATATCCCTGACCAGCTGGTCAGAACGATGGAAAAAGAAGGAAGAAGATGACCAATCATTCCAACCAGTTATCTTCTTTGGGCCCCATTGTAGTGGCTCAAAATATTATTTGCCCTAAAGTGCCTTCACACTAATTGTTTAGTAGATTATTTTTATCTACATGTACTACGGGCATGAACATTCCCTTTCAGGATCCTATTTTCTCTCTGACCCATCCTTCTTTGGCTGGGCTAGCAGTCAGATTTTTAGGATGATTTTGGAAGACAGTCACTGCCACAACAGAAAGTCAAATTCACCAGTACTTGAATACAGGTTAGTTTATTGAAGCAAAATAGTAAATTTTTGCAATAAATTTGTTTTTTTGCGATATAATACTCACCTATATTAAAGGTGAAGACCCTACACACCACCTCCTCTTCCTTCAGTCTTCCAGTTTTTCAGTTAGACGGGAAAAAGAAGGCAGTAGATGAGGCATGTGTGCAAATTGTTGATTGCATGTCTGCAACAATATATATCTCAGCCATCTGATTGGCTAATAATATGGCATTGAAAAAATTATTATTTTTCTTTGTAAAAGTATCTGATACTAGTTGGTCACTAAGGAAACAGCAGTATTTTAATATAGGCAAGTTTATTGAAGCAAAAATAATAATTGCCAAGTATCATCATATTTGGTACGGTAGTTTTGGAATAGAAAATTATAGAAAGTTTATGCATGGGGGACAAGAGTGAGACCAATAGTTCAGGTAAAAGAAGAGAATGTATTAAACAACATTTTTTGTTAACCACTTGAAGAAATAACACTAAAAAATCAAGTTTTTTGGTGACCGTTACCTTTGGTTATTTATTCAACCAGCTTAATAAACTTTTTGAAGGAAACTTTTACAAAGGACAGAATACGGATTGTTGAGTTATAGCTAATATGAAGAGCTTAAAATATTGTGTCTATTTTTTTAGAGTATATTATCACTGGATTGTCTTCCTTACCTCCACCTCTTTCATGTAGATAGTTTTCCAAGTTGTCACAGTCTAACTTTGTTCTACAGAATATCAAACCATGGTCCATTTTGTGCTCCTCAATGGCAGTTAATACATATTCACCTTTCAGTATTTTCACAGCTTCAGAGTAAGATTCTACAATAATAAAATGTAAAGGTTTTAAAATTTTCAACCATGCAAGGCATAATGATAGGTCATGACCTTTTTTCATCATATAACCAGTTTATTATGCAAGGAAGGCTAATCAACCATGTGCTCTGCCCTGTATTAAGGCCAAACCAAATTAAGTTCTGTATAATGGTATTCTACCACAATGCGTTCTGAAGGAATTTCCATTATGATTCAGATGGGAAAATGCTTATATGGGCGAGGGAAGTTAAGCATGTATCTGGAATTCATATTTTTTTTAATTCTCAGAAATATACACAGATGTATTAAAGATGACATCTCAAACTGAAAATTGGTATGACCTTTTTACCTGTAGCTTTATTAAACAATGCATTGTAAAAATTCAGTGATACGCTTATGTTCTGTTAACAGTTAAAACTACACATGTATATTTACAATATGACTGTACCTGTCTTCGATGAAACATACAGAAGCAATTGTATTTCAATTCCCAATGAAAGACAATGAGGGTCATGACCCTTGATGTGTATCAATTTTCCCGCAATATTACGTCATGTCCTACACAGGGGGTCGCGTGGTCATGAGACACGCCGATCTCGCATGGCTAAAAACCCAATATCACACGAGCAAATATAGAAAAAATAGCGCCAAGGTACAAAATATTTATTAAAAGAAAGAATTGTAAATATAAGAAATGACATTTCTGCTCATGGTATTTCAAGGGGTAATGAAAGATAGCGTGCCACACTATCTTTCATTACCCCTTGAAATACAATGATCAGAATGTCATTTCTTAAATAAATTGCATTCACTTCAAATGCAAGCCATTGTGCAGTTTACTTGACAATTGTTGGATCTATGTTACTCTCACTGTAACCATATACACAGGTGTTTATTTTCCTTTGGCTACATTGTGGTGTCATCAAACTGTTATCCAGTCTTCAAGTCAGTCCCCTGTGACATCTTTTAAACATAGTAAAAGGGGTTGGTTGTGTTTGTCATAACAGGTGGAGTAGTTTTTTTTCAAGGTTAATATTTTTGAAAAAAAATTACACTATACAGAGGCAAAGTCCAAAGTGATGTAAAACTCAAACCATTATGCTAAATTAGGCCAAGTCTTGTTATATACATAGCCAAATTTCTGTTTCTCATCTTCAACTGGTTTTTGAGAAAAATCCTTAAAACTTAGGGTAATCCATTTCTGATTATATTTTATATCTATTGATTGTCCAGAGAAGATTATTTTAAAGATTTTCACTACTTCTCCCTTTTTGGGGGCCACAAGGAGACAAAACCCTTTACCTACACATCATTTCTGCCAAATGCATGCATCATTTAACTTAGGCCTGATTACTCAGGTAAGGTAAAACCTTTTCTTATTGAAAAATTGGAAATAAAATTGACACATAATAAATTGATTTTAGCCAGAAACATTTTCCCACAAGAATAAATCTTTAGACTTAAAGCATAGGTAAATCCCATAGTAAGGCTATATCATTTTTAGCTGTATACTGTTTATCTGAGGTCAGCATGGTCAAGAAATAATAAAATTTCTGAAACATTCAAATTCACTTTATATTTTATATAAACTTTCCCCCATTATATTGATATTAGATTCATTTCTGAATAGTCTTCTAGAGTAAAGTAATTGTGTTCTCTCCATCAGTTCTTAGTCAGAAGGGAACCATTAGCAGTTTATATGACATGTAGGGTTTTATACAATTTATATCAACTATACAAAATCTCTGTTACAAAAAGTATGGCTCAGATATCTTAGTGATTAATACTGGATGTCTAAAAACCTAAATTGATCTCATGAGATTATAGGCTATTTAAACTAAATCTTTGGTTTTTCATTATGATTCCCCATCACCATAAGTGGGAATCATATTGTTTTCGTTCTGTTTTTTCTTATTATTATTCCGCCTTTCTCAAGACTTTCTCAAGACTTACTGTCATAGTATATGCTGGATCAGATCTCCAAAATGGCTTGATGGGTTTAGATGAAATTTGGTACCAATAATATGTTATCTGTGTAGATATGCTTGACATGTTCATTTTCTCTTTATCTGGAAGGTGGGTGGGTGTAAATTGCATAATTAAATATGTCGTTGAGGACCCGGGGAAACCCATTCTGAATGGACATAAGCTGGTTACCACACTTTAATAATACCAAGCCAATGCTTTCACCTATGAGTTAATCTGATTAGTGACCATCAAACAAGTCCACTAAAGCATGAAATCTTGTAAATGAACAATTTATAAATGGGACAAATCTAAGTAATAGATCTGTACAATACCAAGTCAGTCGGCAATGTCCGGTTAAAAGACCCTAGGGTATTACAGTGACTCTTGTTAATTTAAAATTGAAGCGATCAGGTGAAAAAATTCGATTTATCCGAATTTCGATTTAACAGTTTTGATCGCTGACGGACACTTTGAAACGATGATAATGGGAGATAACTCCTCCATTGATGTCACATGTATGCTGTTGTGTATTATGTAGTGTATCACTAACAATTAACATTGAATATTTAAAATAATTTTAATTTTTCTATGTTAATGTAAAGCTTAACAAACTAAAGTTTGACTACATTATTTAAGCAATAAAAAGTAAATTGGAAAATTCACTGAACCTTCAAGGTTCCATTGAAATTTTGTTAAACACCGATTATGTCAAGGCCAAAAAAGTCTTGGAAAAACTTCACCGTAACTTACAAGGTTCCATTGAAGTTTTCTTTTAAACACTGAATGACGACGCCCAATTAAAGTTTGCATTCAAACATTGACAAAAAGTGCCACTGATGTTTCCCCGTGCACATTGCTAGCAATTCTCAATTGAAGAAAACAAGAATTGTTTCTACAGCCCGATCTAGCTATGCTAGTAACTCGTGTCAAAATTCATTAAATCTTATTCATAATCATAATTTCTTCATCTGTAATACAAAATGCCTGAACTTGGCGATTTTTAAAACCACAGCTTGTCACGTCACACACCTGTAATTAACACCTTACACAATGAGCTGAATGGTGTATACAATTTGCCTTGATAGATCGAAGAAGTTCAAGCATGTCGAATTGGCTTGGGGTATTCTGTTCATCAATGACTGTCTACTTAAAAAGTAAAAGACTGCCCACTTTTTAAGTTTACACCAATGAAATTTCTCCTTTTACTGCGACACTTCCTAATGACTGGTATGTCGAGTACAAAGTGAAAATCGTGAAAATAGCACGAGATGCCGATTTTATTTTTCATGGGTAGTTTTAGTCGGAAATGAATCTTCCGAGTAAGCCGTCACTCTGTTACTATCAACACTTTTCAAATAAGAGATGGATTTATTATTTTAGGTATTGTTCAAGTTTAAGATAAAATATTTTTGTGTATTTTTTATTCGATTTAAACATTGGAATTTTCGTAATTTGGACTGAAAATTCACTTCCATTTAAACATTGGAATTTTCGTAATATTTCGTAATTTGGCTTGAAAATTCACTGCGAGTTAAACATTGGAATTTTCATAATATTTCGTAATTGGACTGAAAATTCGCTTCGAATTAAGCAAAATTTCGAACTCGGCATTTCGAATTAAACACACAAATTAAAATAGAAATACATAGCGATCTGACGGGACCATTTGTATCATTTCAATTTAAGCGAAATTTCGATTCAACCGATTTCCAAATAACGAGAGTCGACTGTATTTTTTTTGCATCAAAAACACCTCAACAATCTATAGAGCAATGACGATCTGAATCTTTCAGATGCTGGAAATAACAATTGTAGCAATATACATGAGATTTATTCCGTATAATATTTCCGCATTTATAAATGCACATTTCTTTGCGTTTTAAAATACGCCCAAAAATAACCATGTCCCTTTTTATATTATGTCTCTCCCATAAGAAAACCCTCTGAGTGATCAAGATTAACAACACTTATATTTGGGGACAGTTGAAAACCCTGAAAAGAAATAAGAACTTAGGATCTTTTAACCGCATATCATATGCCATATACTATTCAGTCCTAGGCACACTGCCGAAAATTTTACTTAAGTCAAGTAATCACTGATCCTTGACCAATGGCTATCAAATTACAAAAACCAGTTAAATGATTCTTTGAAGTAACAGTTGTGGTCAGTTTAAGTGGTGTTAGCCCTTGGGGTTGATTTAAGACTTAATTCTAATAAATCAACAAAGGATGTAACACATTTAATTTAATTTTTACAGATGTATAATGTACATTTGATAATTTCAAAAGATAATATGAAAATTCGGACAAAGATGTTTTTTTCCTGATTACATGTATATATATACATGATGTATCTAGTTTAATTGCACAAGAATATGCATTCCATGATTCTACCATAATTGTTGATGTTGTAGTAGAGTGGAGCAATGGTGTTTTACACCAAACAAAGTCAATATTCTTCGAAGGGGCATCAGTGGCAAAGTGGACTTACGCAAACACTTATGGATCACATTGCCTCGAACTGCTTATGTTTGAGTCCTACTCAGGCAGGTCCTAGTGTGTGAAAGTTTATTTATTATATTAGAGTCTGTGGTTTTCTCCAGACACTTGATCTGGTTTTCTCCACCATCCCATAAATTATCCCCCTGTTATAAGACTGGAGAATAATAATAGTTGAATGAGCCCTCAATTTTTTCTGCTAAAATGGTGACCGAATCGACCTGGAATTGTGTCGGGCGACCTAAAATTTGTAAATGTGGCCAGCTTGTTCACTTTGAATTTGAACTTTTGTAATCAGAGAACAGATATTTCTGTGTTACAGAACTTCATGATATTGTTGCCATTTCAGGCAATATAATGGACACTTTACATCATCATTATTGTTATTTATAACACTGATGATATATGTAAGTGAGTGTAAGTCAGTTTTAAAATGTGCACTTTTGTTCTCCATACCTAAAAATGCCTTAATTTTCATTCATTTGGAAGAAAAGATTGCCTGTCCACTTGGAATTTCCACTGGCCACCTGAAAATTTAAATTGGTGGCCAGCTGGCCACTTAGTTATATTTACAATATGACTGTACCGGTCTTCGATGAAACATTCAGAAGCAATTGTATTTCAATTCCCAATGAAAGACAATGGGGGTCATGACCCTTGATGTGTATCAATTTTCCCGCAATATTACGTCATGTCCTACACAGGGGGTCGCGTGGTCATGTTAGATACGCCGATCTCGCATGGCTAAAACTCCTGATTTTGAAAAATTATATTGACATCCCCGATTTCAAAGTCTTCTGTGAAGCCATCCTTATTATGAATTAATTACTCCAATTTCCAAGATTTCCAAGATCCCAGGGCGATGACTGTTTGTATAAAGACACTACCGGTAATTAATCTATTTACCTGTGGTTGATCATTAATGGTTAAATAAACAGCACAGGTACTGGATTAACACCTGTGTACTATCGGGTATACATAGGTAAAGGATACAGGAAGTAACATAAATTGTACATTGCACTTCGATTTTTAAATAGAACTTTAATAATATAACAGACCCTTTTTCATGGAAGAATCTATAAATAAAAACATTATCGGATTGCATGATGTTAAATAGTGAAAATCATTGCTGGAAAGTGTCAAGGGGCATCTCTGTTTACATAAGGGAGATAACACAAAACAGGAAAAGCTATCTATATTATTGATTTTTCAGCTTATTAATTTTAAATATGTATTGCATTATTCATTCATCATTATGACCATTAAAAACATAATTTTATTTATTTTTAGTTTATTTTCAAAACAAATTTATTTATTTATTTTTAAATTATCCGTTCATAAACAAGAGGCCCAAAAATACAACAAATACTACATTTAAGGAGCAATAACTCTGATGTGGATATTTAGATATTATGAAACTTGCTACTCGCATCTGTGACCTTCCCTTCGAACCAATGACCATAATTACCTTCGAACCAATGACCATAATTACATATTAAAATGATCATTGCATCAATACCAACAATATTCTAATATACATGCCTACACAAAAAGTTTATAGTTTTTGAGATAATTAACCATTTTGGTATTGTTTTGCAACCATGACCTTGACCTTTGGACCCATTACCTTTTTCTATACATCAAAATAATCGTTGTATCAATACCTACAACATTCTCATATATATGCTTATACAAAAAAATCATGAATTTTCAAGATAATGAACCATTTCAGTATTCTTTCGCATATGTGACCTTGACCTTTGAACAAATGACCTTAATCTATATATCAAAATGATCTTTACATCAACAATATTCCAATATACATGCCTATACAAAAAGTTTATAGCTTTCAAAATTATTAACCATTTTGGTATTGATTTGCTACTGTGACCTTGACCTTTGGACCCATGACCTTTTTCTATACATCAAAATTATCGTTGTATCAATCAATACCTACAACATTCTAATATACATGCTTATACAAAAAGTTCATAGTTTTCATGATAATTAACCATTTAAGTTTTCTTTCGCATCTGTGACCTTGACCTTTGAACCAAGGACCTTAATCTATATATCAAAATAATCATTACATCAATACCAACAATATTTTAATAAACATGCCTATATAAAAAGTTTATAGTTTTCAAGATAATAAATAATATAAATAAAGGTAAAAAATTAGGTCATGACCTTCATAATTGACCTTGACACCATTTTGAAGGTAATTACAAGAATATGTCAAAACTGAAAACCCCGTGTCATTATCTGGTCATATAGTCAAGTTATAACAATTTAAAAATATTTTACGTTTTTTGCAAAATTAAACGCAAAAACGCGTAACCTATTTTTAAACCAAATTTCATGAAATGAACAAACTTATAGGTTAAGACTATGTAGAATCCAAATATCACATCAGTTTTTGTCTCCAATGAGTGGTTCAAGAGAAGAAGATTTTTTTAGGTTTTGTCTATTTTGAGTAACAGTGGCTATCTTGGATATTCAATCGTCATGATTTGAACAAACTATAGTTAGACTCTGTAAAGGACCTTCTATGGCAAATTTGGTTTCAGTTGGCCCAGTAGTTTCGGAAGAGAAGATTAAAGTTTACTGACGCACGCATGCACGCACACACGCCTCGCCATGCCATAAGCTCACATGGCCTTTGGCCAGGTGAGCTAAAAACATGTAACCTATTTTTAAACCAAATTTCATGAAATAAACAAACTTAAAGGTTAAGACTATGTAAAATCCAAATAACACATCAGTTTTTGCCTCCAATGAGTGGTTCAAGAGAAGAAGATTATTTTTTAGGTTTTTTCTATTTTTAGTAACAGCGGCCATCTTGGATATTCAATCGCCATGATTTGAACAAACTATAGTTAGGCTCTGTCAAGGACTTTCCATGGCAAATTGATTCCAGTTGGCCCAGTAGTTTCGTTGGAGAACAATTAAAGTTTACTGACGCATGCACCACGAACGCACAGACGCACACATGCCTCGCCATGCCATAAGCTCACATGGCCTTTGGCGAGGTGAGCTAAAATGTCCTGCTCAACTTTGACATGAAAAATATCAGAAGCTTATGTACTTTAAGCAATATACAGAGTGAAGTAAAATGAAAACATAGTTTTAGTAAACATGCAGTCAGTGGATATAGTTTTTCAATGTTATAACCATTCTGTAATATTATTTAAAACTCTGAGAAACATGATACAATGGGTCTCTGTTCAGATTAAATGACACAATTTTAATGTGTCTAGGTATCCTGAATCCAAATATATAATCAAAATTTGCCTGCACCTTTTGTTTTCAGAGAAGAAGATTTTTTTGTCTTCTGGCTATTTATAGTAACGGCAGCCATATTGTCGGGCATGGTCAAACCTGGAACACAAATTTGAAAGGCTGTTACCCAGGCATGATAGTCACCAAGTTTTATCAAATTTGGCTCAGAGGCTCAGTATTCGTTTGCATCTATGACCTTGACCTTTGAATCCATGACCTTCATTCATATATCAAATGACCCTTTGCAAATGCCTACAGTATTCTGTTATACATGCCTATTCAAAAGTTTACATTTTTTTAGATAATGAACTATTTCAGTATTCCTTACATCTTTTACCTTGACCTTTGAACCTATGACCTTCATAATATATCATAATGATCATTGTGCAAATGCCTACAATGTTCTAATATACATGCCTACACAAAACGTTTATAGTTTTGGAGATAATTAACCATTTCAGTATTCATCCTAGAACTTTGTACCTATGACCTTCATTCATATATCAAAATGATCGTAAGGCCAATACCTACAATATTCCAAAATACATGGCTATACAAAAAGTTTATAGTTTTTGAGATAATAAACCATTTCTGTATTCATTCGCATCTATGACCTTGACCTTTGAACGCATGACCTTCATTGAATATCAAAATGACTGTCAGGCCAATACCTACAATGTTCTAATTTATATGCCTATACAAAAAGTATATAGTTTTTGAGATAAATAACCATTTCAGTATTCATTTGCATCTGTGACTTTAACCTTTGAACACATGATTTTCTTTCATAGATTAAAATGATCATTAGGCTTATACCTACAACATTCTAATATACATGTCTATACAAAAAGTTTAAAGTTTCTCAGATAATTTACCATTTCAGTAATCGTTTGCACCTGTGACCTTCATTCATATATCAAAATAATTGTTATGCCATTATATACAATATTCTAATACTGTCCAACCTGCCATAAAAGGTCACCTCTATATAAGGGCCACCTGCTTATAAAGGTCAGTAGAATTGTATCCCAATTGATCTATATTCATATTATTTGAACCTGTATATAACGGCCAACTGCCCAAAATGGCCACTTCTACTGGTTCCCTTGGACGACCTTTAAAGACAGGGTTGTATACATGGTTATGCAAAAAGATTATAGTTTTCAAGATAATGAACCCTTTAAGTATCTGTTTGCATCTGTGACTTTGACCTTTGAACACATGACCTCCGTTCATATATTGAAATGATTGTTAGGCCAATGCCTACAATATTCTATTAAATATGCCTATACAAAAAGTTGAGTTTTCCTGATAAATTGACAAATACACTAATTTTAGCAATTTCCCTTGCCATTTCCCCATTTTGGCCCCTACAGCTACAATTTGTTCAAATTGGAAACTTAGACTAAGGTGCCCCAAGTATGTTTTACATGAAATATCTAAGCTATATCTCTTGTATGTTCAAAAGATGATTTTTAAAGATTTTCACATTTCCCTTTTATAGGGCCCAAAGAGGACATAACCCCTTCATTTGTTCAAATCTAAAAGTCCTTCACCCAGACATCATTACTGCCAAATGTCATCCAATTTGGCTCAACAGTTTTTAAGGAGTTTTGGAGGAGTTGATTAAAATGTGAAAAGTTTACACATGATGCATGATGGACAAAGATCAACTCTTTAGTTCATGTTAGCTATAAATGTTAAAAAAACCAACACTTTTATTAAGTGTATTACAGTATCCTGGATACTAGTAGGTAAATAAGGAGCATGATTATATGAAGAAGATAAATGAAGAAATTTGTGATTTAATATGAAAGCAGTGTGAATTTTAACATAACAGTGTCCTCAGGTAAAAGATTATGAATATTGTTTACCATTTAGTTAATCATTACTTTTTAATAATGGGAATACTGCACTTAAACAGTCTGTTCAAATCTTTAACTTTGTATTGATTTAATTTAACTTTCTTAATGAGGTTTATCAAGGGAGTGGGTGGGTGCTAACTTGCAAAACATCTTTGTGCCCAGTACCCCTGCATTTTTTTTTTTTTTTTTTTTTTGTATAGTTTAATAAAGTTACAAATTTATGTTGTAATTGTAGATTTATTCAGATTGTGTGATTAATTGTTTAAGATTAACTGAAAAGTATTAACTTATAAAAAAGTTTTTGGAAAATTATACCTGGTTAAATTCTTCATTATTAGTTGCTAAACTTATTATTTTTTAAATTTTTATTGACAGGATTTGAAAATAACTCAGTCTGGAAGTAAGATGTGTGTATAACAGTCACTGTCTGGTCACCAAACCAAAAGAATGACAAATAAAGTTGGTTGTTGTGATTTTTCAAGAAGAAAACATGGTTGTTACACAAAAACATAGCATTTTACAATGTATATCTCTTATGGTGATAATAATGTAAAGGTATATATAAGAGTGATTACAAAAGTATGTAGACACCTAATAAACTAATCATTTGTACTTCTGAAAACATTCTGAATGTGTTCTAAATTTCATCTGAATACATTCTGAATACATCCTGAATGTGTTCTGAATACATTCTGAATGTGCTCTGATTTTTTCTGAATACATTCTTAATGTGTTATGGATTTTTTTAATACATTCTGAATGTGTTCTGGATGTATTATGGATGTGTTCTGAATTATTCTGAATATTTCTGGATACATTCTGAATGCTTTCTGAATGCTTTCTGAATGTATTCTTGAAAGATTCTGAATTCTTTCTGAATTTTTATTGTAATGTTGTCTGAATTCTTGCTGAATAGTCCAAAATTCAGACTTTTACACTGATGGAAATGTTCAGACAGAATTCACTAAAAATTCAGAAAACTTAAGAACTTTTTAGACAAAATTTAGGCATTATTTTATCATGAGGGCCCTATCATCTTTCTGTATTTTAAATTTAAACAAAACCAATTCAAAATTAAATGCACAATGGCTACTTTTGAATTTTTACTATTTTCAGCAAAAGACCATCTTGGATAGTGGGTGAGGTGGTCTGATGCAAACTTTAGTCAACCCCCACAAGGGACCTTCCACTTGGCCTAGTGGTTTCAGAGAAGATTTACAAAGAATTGATTAATCATTATACCACATTTGCATAATTCATAAAAATTGGATCAATTAAACATAGTTATATATGTTAAATGTCCCATTGTCTATTTTCTATATTTCAAATTTGAACAAAATTGGTTAAAAATTGAATGCACAATGGCTACTTTTTTTTTTTTAGGTGCGAAAACCTCGGTAAACCAATAATCCTCACAGGCTCAGAAGCAAGTTTTATTCTCTATTAATACAAATACAATGGCATACACAGCTTCTGCTCTCTCCTTCATGTGTGAATACCTCGGTAAACCAATAATCCTCACTTTTTTTTTTTGGCTTGTTATAATAATGATGGCCATCTTGGATTCAGGAGAAGAAATCACCTTGTGACCTTCTACACAAATTTGATTGCAATTGACCAAGTGGTTTCAAAGAAAAAGATCATCAAAAAATTGACCAATTATTATACCTGATTTGCATAATTTTATAAAAATTGGATCAACGAAAAAATTTCTCATAACATCTGTTAAATATGTTAAATACTCTGCTATTTACTTTCTATATATACAAAATGTATAAAATAGGTTGAAAATTTAATGCACAATGGATTCTTTTGCACTTTTGCTATTTATAGTAACAGTGGACATCTTGGATGTCATGGAGGTTCACCTAGTGCAAATTTACTCTGTTCCACCTGGGGACCTTTCACACCAAATTAGCTCCAATTGCCCAGTGGTTTCAGGGGAGGAAATTAAAGTTTATGAACCCCTGGGGGTCATTCAAGAGGGAGGGCTGAATAGGTGCTTGGTGCTAACATTTTAGTTTTCCAGATAATAACGGTAACAAATCGAGTAATATTATGCTTGTGTGACCTTAACTTTGATCCTCACCTATATATCACAATTGTTCTTATATATATGTACACTCGGAACGCCAAGTTGGCAATTTCCACAAATTGTGTTTCGGCTTTACAAATTTTGTATCCTTTGCTGATTGGAAATTTGGGATTACTTTTTGACAAGTGTCTGAGGGGCGAAAAGACACCTGTCTTTAAACCTAAATTGAGACATAATGAAGTAAAGTTTATCTATGAAACTTTTGAATTATATGCCGAATAAACAACAGTTTGAGATTTAATTTTCAATTTAGCGATAAGATACTGTTATTAACACATTTTTCTGATTTCTTGATGACAATCAATTTCTTCTCACAATTGCCCCAAAATTTTCGACAATCTTTAAAACTTGGACTAATTTTGTGTACACAGAATTACCACTTTATATTATGTAGAATGTGGCATCACGCAATTAGAACTGAATTTAATTAAGAATGGTTTCTGAGCACAAGCTGTTAATATCTTAAAAACCTGAAAGACTGGGTGGTACATTTGGTTGTCAATGAAAACAAATATGGCTGCCCCTGCGATGATCGATGCCAAGTTTCAAATGACGTTGCAACTAATTCTAATAACACCCAAGTGATAACGATTTCAAAACCTTTCATAACAATACACATAATCAAATTTTACTGTATGTTAATAAATGATTTGATGAACTAAACGGTTAATTTACGTATCCCATTGGTCAGTGTCAAAGAGCCATTTACGAAAATGAGAGTTATCTCTCTTTTCTTGCATAGAACTTTCTGTCTTTAGAAGTCTGCCTTGCCTAACTGAAGCCCCACCAATTTATTTTAAAATCTGTATTCCAGTTCAATGCCTGGCCCTGACTTGAGCACATACTCTCTCTCTCTCCCCTCTCTCTCTCTCTCTCTCTCTCTGAGATGACAGAAAATTCCCATTATCACACATGGGATTGATTTTATTCATTGTGAACATAGACAAGGCCTATATATGACACAGTTTGACAAACTGAGGAAATGAAAATACCATTCATTCCATGTGCATTAATATTGGCACATTTTAGATTTGATGGTCATTTATTTATTTATTTATTTGCCTATCCCACTACAGAATCAGATGGATTTACAAAAGAAAAAGGGAATGTGAATATTAGGAATGCTAAGTGTATATTTCAATTTTAGCTTGCTTACATCCATTTTATTGATATTATATTTCAAATATATTTATAACATATACTGTGTTATTTGAACACTGGGATTTAGCAACTGTATGCATTTTATATGGATTTCCATTAACATTTGAAGAAAAATTGGAAACTGACTGTGTTTTGCATTTTCATAATTAAAAAGCTACATGATGCAGCAAAAATTCTCATCACTTAATGTCTTTAAATTCATTATATGGATTATTGAGTTTTATAATTGTTGTTTTAACATGTTAAACCAATGTTGGTCTGTGAAAGCTATACCATACATATCCTGTATTCCCATCAAGCCAGCCTATTCTGGCATGGCAGTATTTATTTAGCCTTATACTTATGTTTATCATACCTCAACATACTCAACCCCCCCCCCCCCCCCACAGGATTTGTTAAAACTTACACTAGCCTAATAGTATCTGTATAATCTAAAGCTAAACCATACTTACACTTCTCTGTCAAGATTCAGTGAAGTTTACACTTGTCCATCAAGACCAATGCACAATTGTGCACTGGCCCATCACAGCTATACTGTATACATACAGGCCTGTCAAGATTTATACTGTATACTACTGGCTCGTCAAAGCTATATTATACATATGCGTCAAGATATATACTCATACAGGCCGTCAAAGCTATACTGTATACATACAGCCACATGATATTACGTTACTAGGCCTGATATAATACATACTGGCCCTGTCAAAGCTATACTGTATACATACAGGCCCATCATGATATATACTGTATACATACTGGCCTGTCAATAGCTATACTGTATACATACAGGCCCGTCATGATATATACTGTATACATACAGGCCCGTCATGAATATACTGTATACATACAGGCCCGTCATGATATATACTGTATACATACATGGCCTGTCAAGATATATACTGTATACATACTGGCTTGTCAAAGCTATATTGTATACATACGCCGTCAGATATACTGTATACATACAGGCATCAAGATATATACTCGTATACATACTGGCCTGTCAAAGCTATATTGTATACATACAGGCCCATCATGATATATACTGTATACATACTGGCCTGTCAAAGCTATACTGTATACATACAGGCCCGTCATGATATATACTGTATACATACTGGCCTGTCAAAGCTATACTGTATACATACAGGCCCGTCATGATATATACTGTATACATACTGGCCTGTCAAAGCTATACTCTATACATACAGGCCCGTCATGATATATACTGTATACATACTGGCCTGTCAAAGCTATACTGTATACATACAGGCCCGTCATGATATATAATGTATACATACTGGCCTGTCAAAGCTATACTGTATACATACAGGCCCGTCATGATATATACTGTATACATACTGGCCTGTCAAAGCTATACTCTATACATACAGGCCCGTCATGATATATACTGTATACATACAGGCCCGTCAAGATATATACTCTATACATACTGGCCTGTCAAAGCTATACTGTATACATACAGGCCCATCATGATATATACTGTATACATACTGGCCTGTCAAAGCTATACTGTATACATACAGGCCCGTCATGATATCTACTGTATACATACTGGCCTGTCAAAGCTATACTGTATACATACAGGCCCGTCATGATATATACTGTATACATACATGCCCGTCAAGATATATACTCTATACATACTGGCCTGTCAAAGCTATACTGTATACATACAGGCCCGTCATGATATATACTGTATACATACATGCCTGTCAAGATATATATATACATACTGGCCAGTCAAAGCTATACTGTATACATACAGGCCCGTCATGATATATACTGTATACATACTGGCCTGTCAAAGCTATACTGTATACATACAGGCCCGTCATGATATATACTGTATACATACATGCCCGTCAAGATATATACTGTATACATACTGGCCTGTCAAAGCTATACTGTATACGTACAGGCCCATCAAGATATATACTGTATACATACTGGCCTGTCAAAGCTATACTGTATACATACAGGCCCATCATGATATATACTGTATACATACAGGCCCGTCAAGATATATACTCTATACATACTGGCCTGTCAAAGCTATACTGTATACATACAGGCCCATCATGATATATACTGTATACATACTGGCCTGTCAAAGCTATACTGTATACATACAGGCCCGTCATGATATATACTGTATACATACTGGCCTGTCAAAGCTATACTGTATACATACAGGCCCGTCATGATATATACTGTATACATACATGCCCGTCAAGATATATACTGTATACATACTGGCCTGTCAAAGCTATACTGTATACATACAGGCCCGTCATGATATATACTGTATACATACTGGCCTGTCAAAGCTATATTGTATACATACAGGCCCGTCATGATATATACTGTATACATACAGGCCCGTCAAGATATATACTCTATACATACTGGCCTGTCAAAGCTATACTGTATACATACAGGCCCATCATGATATATACTGTATACATACTGGCCTGTCAAAGCTACACTGTATACATACAGGCCCGTCATGATATATACTGTATACATACTGGCCTGTCAAAGCTATACTGTATACATACAGGCCCGTCATGATATATACTGTATACATACTGGCCTGTCAAAGCTATACTCTATACATACAGGCCCGTCATGATATATACTGTATACATACTGGCCTGTCAAAGCTATACTGTATACATACAGGCCCGTCATGATATATAATGTATACATACTGGCCTGTCAAAGCTATACTGTATACATACAGGCCCGTCATGATATATACTGTATACATACTGGCCTGTCAAAGCTATACTCTATACATACAGGCCCGTCATGATATATACTGTATACATACAGGCCCGTCAAGATATATACTCTATACATACTGGCCTGTCAAAGCTATACTGTATACATACAGGCCCATCATGATAATACTGTATACATACTGGCCTGTCAAAGCTATACTGTATACATACAGGCCCGTCATGATATATACTGTATACATACTGGCCTGTCAAGATATATACTCTATACATACTGGCCAGTCAAAGCTATACTGTATACATACAGGCCCGTCATGATATATACTGTATACATACTGGCCTGTCAAAGCTATACTGTATACATACAGGCCCGTCAAGATATATACTCTATACATACTGGCCTGTCAAAGCTATACTGTATACATACAGGCCCGTCATGATATATACTGTATACATACATGCCTGTCAAGATATATACTCTATACATACTGGCCAGTCAAAGCTATACTGTATACATACAGGCCCGTCATGATATATACTGTATACATACTGGCCTGTCAAAGCTATACTGTATACATACAGGCCCGTCATGATATATACTGTATACATACATGCCCGTCAAGATATATACTGTATACATACTGGCCTGTCAAAGCTATACTGTATACATACAGGCCCGTCATGATATATACTGTATACATACTGGCCTGTCAAAGCTATACTGTATACATACAGGCCCGTCATGATATATACTGTATACATACTGGCCTGTCAAAGCTATACTCTATACATACAGGCCCGTCATGATATATACTGTATACATACTGGCCTGTCAAAGCTATACTGTATACATACAGGCCCGTCATGATATATAATGTATACATACTGGCCTGTCAAAGCTATACTGTATACATACAGGCCCGTCATGATATATACTGTATACATACTGGCCTGTCAAAGCTATACTCTATACATACAGGCCCGTCATGATATATACTGTATACATACAGGCCCGTCAAGATATATACTCTATACATACTGGCCTGTCAAAGCTATACTGTATACATACAGGCCCATCATGATATATACTGTATACATACTGGCCTGTCAAAGCTATACTGTATACATACAGGCCCGTCATGATATCTACTGTATACATACTGGCCTGTCAAAGCTATACTGTATACATACAGGCCCGTCATGATATATACTGTATACATACATGCCCGTCAAGATATATACTCTATACATACTGGCCTGTCAAAGCTATACTGTATACATACAGGCCCGTCATGATATATACTGTATACATACATGCCTGTCAAGATATATACTCTATACATACTGGCCAGTCAAAGCTATACTGTATACATACAGGCCCGTCATGATATATACTGTATACATACTGGCCTGTCAAAGCTATACTGTATACATACAGGCCCGTCATGATATATACTGTATACATACATGCCCGTCAAGATATATACTGTATACATACTGGCCTGTCAAAGCTATACTGTATACGTACAGGCCCATCAAGATATATACTGTATACATACTGGCCTGTCAAAGCTATACTGTATACATACAGGCCCATCATGATATATACTGTATACATACAGGCCGTCAAGATATATACTCTATACATACTGGCCTGTCAAAGCTATACTGTATACATACAGGCCCATCATGATATATACTGTATACATACTGGCCTGTCAAAGCTATACTGTATACATACAGGCCCGTCATGATATAACTGTATACATACTGGCCTGTCAAAGCTATACTGTATACATACAGGCCCGTCATGATATATACTGTATACATACATGCCCGTCAAGATATATACTGTATACATACTGGCCTGTCAAAGCTATACTGTATACATACAGGCCCGTCATGATATATACTGTATACATACTGGCCTGTCAAAGCTATATTGTATACATACAGGCCCGTCATGATATATACTGTATACATACAGGCCCGTCAAGATATATACTCTATACATACTGGCCTGTCAAAGCTATACTGTATACATACAGGCCCATCATGATATATACTGTATACATACTGGCCTGTCAAAGCTACACTGTATACATACAGGCCCGTCATGATATATACTGTATACATACTGGCCTGTCAAAGCTATACTGTATACATACAGGCCCGTCATGATATATACTGTATACATACTGGCCTGTCAAAGCTATACTCTATACATACAGGCCCGTCATGATATATACTGTATACATACTGGCCTGTCAAAGCTATACTGTATACATACAGGCCCGTCATGATATATAATGTATACATACTGGCCTGTCAAAGCTATACTGTATACATACAGGCCCGTCATGATATATACTGTATACATATGCCTGTCAAAGCTATACTCTATACATACAGGCCCGTCATGATATATACTGTATACATACAGGCCCGTCAAGATATATACTCTATACATACTGGCCTGTCAAAGCTATACTGTATACATACAGGCCCATCATGATATACTGTATACATACTGGCCTGTCAAAGCTATACTGTATACATACAGGCCCGTCATGATATATACTGTATACATACTGGCCTGTCAAGATATATACTCTATACATACTGGCCAGTCAAAGCTATACTGTATACATACAGGCCCGTCATGATATATACTGTATACATACTGGCCTGTCAAAGCTATACTGTATACATACAGGCCCGTCAAGATATATACTCTATACATACTGGCCTGTCAAAGCTATACTGTATACATACAGGCCCGTCATGATATATACTGTATACATACATGCCTGTCAAGATATATACTCTATACATACTGGCCAGTCAAAGCTATACTGTATACATACAGGCCCGTCATGATATATACTGTATACATACTGGCCTGTCAAAGCTATACTGTATACATACAGGCCCGTCATGATATATACTGTATACATACATGCCCGTCAAGATATATACTGTATACATACTGGCCTGTCAAAGCTATACTGTATACGTACAGGCCCATCAAGATATATACTGTATACATACTGGCCTGTCAAAGCTATATTGTATACATACAGGCCCGTCATGATATATACTGTATACATACAGGCCCGTCAAGATATATACTCTATACATACTGGCCTGTCAAAGCTATACTGTATACATACAGGCCCGTCATGATATATACTGTATACATACATGCCCGTCAAGATATATACTGTATACATACTGGCCTGTCAAAGCTATACTGTATACATACAGGCCCGTCATGATATATACTGTATACATACATGCCCGTCAAGATATATACTGTATACATACAGGCCCGTCATGATATATACTGTATACATACAGGCCCGTCATGATATATACTGTATACATACATGCCCGTCAAGATTTATACTGTATACATACAGGCCCGTCAAAGCTATATTGTATACATACAGGCCCATCAAGATATATACTATACATACTGGCCTGTCAAAGCTGTATTGTATACATACAGGCCCATCATGATATTACTGTATACATACTGGCCTGTCAAAGCTATACTGTATACATACAGGCCCATCAAGATATATACTGTATACATACTGGCCTGTCAAAGCTATATTGTATACATACAGGCCCGTCATGATATATACTGTATACATACTTGCCTGTCAAAGCTACATTGTATACATACAGGCCCATCAAGATATATACTGTATACATACTGGCCTGTCAAAGCTATATTGTATACATACAGGCCCGTCATGATATATACTGTATACATACAGGCCCATCAAGATATATACTCTATACATACTGTCCTGTCAAAGCTATACTGTATACATACTGGTCCGTCAAGATATATACTGTATACATACTGGCCTGTCAAAGCTATACTGTATACATACAGGCCCATCAAGATATATACTGTATACATACTGGCCTGTCAAAGCTATATTGTATACATACAGGCCCGTCATGATATATACTGTATACATACAGGCCCATCAAGATATATACTGTATACATACTGGCCTCTCAAAGCTATACTGTATACATACTGGCCCATCAAGATATATACTGTATACATACTGGCCTGTCAAAGCTATACTGTATACATACAGGCCCATCAAGATATATACTGTATACATACTGGCCTCTCAAAGCTATACTGTATACATACAGGCCCATCAAGATATATACTGTATACATACTGACCTGTCAAACCTATACTGTATACATACTGGTCCGTCAAGATATATACTGCATAGATATATACCCGTCAAGATATATACTGTATACATACTGGTCCGTCAAGATATATACTACATAGATACATGCTCGTCAAGATATATACTGTATACATACAGGCCTGTCAAAGCTATTCTGTATACATGCTGGCATGATGTGTGCATGTATGTAGGCTTATTTTGGCAAGTCAATATCTTTATCCCAGTGCACAATTTTGTTAAAACTATTTGCATACTTCTACATAATTTTACAGGCACACAATATGTAGGCCTATACTTTATGGGGTTTATATACAACGTTTATTGTATGAAATACATATATGCTGGTATTTTGTTTCAAATTACAACTTGTTCAGTTAGAGTATTTGGTCTGTAAATGGGATATGGGTTCAAACACGAAGACCTTAGATATGGCAGTGGTTATTATGGTCTGGTACTATGCATTTAGATATATTCTGTAAAAGTGATGGTTTTGAGACTGCTGACTCCTGAGATTTTCCTCAATTTGAATTTAGCAAATTGTGAAAGCTGAATATTTTTCTGTATTCAAAATATTCATAAATTTAAGGGGTCATTTTGAAGACCACTCTTAAGTTTTTACATTCATATCCCAATTTTGTTTATTTGCAGTTACATAAAATTGTTTTCAAAAGTTGTCAGATTTCAATGAAGGAAAATCTTAGTTTAGGAATGATTGTAAAACTGGAACCAAATATGTTTATCGAAAACTATACATTTAAAGACTGCTCGCTTTAAATAAAAAAATTGATAAACATGTCCATTTAAATTCAAATAGGATTTACTAATTTTGGAAGCAGCTTTGTTCTTGCTATTTTGCACATTTTGTTGTACATACACTTTGGTCAATGGAGCTGCATTGTAAACCATAAAACCAAATTTGCATTTAATTTACTGCCAAAGATAATGCCTCATTCAGCAAAAGTTCTTAATCAAATTTTAGGTTTCATATAGCTGTTTAAAATTTCTTAACGCCAAGCACTAAAGCTTACAACTGAAAACTAGATCTGTTGCGCATTTCTAAATATTTCATTAGGCCTATTGTGTGTGTGTGCCTGCAATGACACTGATCTTTTTTTTAACAGATCCTATCTTCAGAAAGGCTAAGGTTGAGCGGTTATAATTAGCAGATTGATTATTTACACTTTAGGCTGTATAATGCAGGTAACTTTTGATAAGAAATTACAAGGCAAAAATTACAGAAAAAATGACAAGCCATTTAGGCATAGTCCTAGAAACAAATCGCACATGCTTAATAAATGGTTGCACATGGTTTCAAGTGTACCACCAATTCACTGATATTAAATATACACCGTATGGGGCCAACCAACACAATATTTGTGCACGAGATTGGCCTGTGAAATTCAAATTTGTGAAATAAACGATTGAAGCGGCATATGGCCAAATTTAATATGGAGACTGAAAGTAGGTCCTAAAATTTGGCATAAATCTTGAGAAATCTAACAAATAGATGCTAATAATCGCCAAAAATTACTTTTATTTAAGTCGTAAATACCATTCTGCGTCTTCTGTGTGTCCAAACTATATATAGAACATAGTTAGGAACCAGTACTAACAAAATTTCTAAGTCAAATTAGACAAAAAATGGACCGACCCCATCCAAAATTCTGGATTGATGGCGGCATTTTTTCGCATTTAAAACTTAGAAGTTTTTTGTGTACAGAAAATTATTTGATGTATTATATATGGAATTGTACCTTGTAAAAAAGTCATTTGGTATAAATATTGTTTCTGAGCACGAGCTGTGTGAGAAATAGGAAGGAATCTTGTGACGGATAAAATTTTGTGGCTCACATTTTACTATGGATTACGAAATTAAACTGTAACCGGAATTATAAAAAATAGTTTTTGTCGGTTTTCAAATATTCTGATTTTATTACTTTGCATCCCAATCTATGGTAATCTGTGATACATTCAACACATTTCCTCATTTTGTGTCGTTCAAAGGTTCGCCATTTTTTGACAAATTTTACACCACTTTTGCAAGTTCACAAATTTTAATGAATCCCTACACCGACGGGGTTGGCGTTCCAAGTGGTACAATATTCTGATATATCTATGCCAGTGCTTGCAGGGAAACATCTTCCCTGTTAGCAAAAATCTGTACTTGTTTGATTTGGAAATAAGGAAATACATGTATATTTTTTGAAAAACACCTACATGTATAATTTATTGTTTTACTGTAAATCCAGAGTTCTGGGGTTAGGTGCAAAGTCCAAGACTTCAGAGTCAATTATTAAAACTTTAAAATCCTGAATTCATACTCTTGAAAAGTATAGATCCCTATTTTTCAATGTACCAGCATTTACCAAGTATGAAATCATCTCTTCTTTCTCCATTTATCAGAACATTTTTATTGGTATGAATGCCCCCATTAGACAATAATACATCAGAAGGAATATCCCCATTAAACAATGCTATCATCAATCTTTGTGGGTGAAAGAATGACAAAATGATATATTATTATACAAAGCTACCATCAACATATAAAACTATATCACAATACAATCCCCAAATCAACATTGTATAACAATCATATATAAAACTCTAGTCTTAGACTCTCTTGTGACTTAATAGAAGCCATATTTTTACTCCAAATATGTTGCAGTTCCTTGCCTTAAATGGTATTATGGATGAAATTTAATAACTTTCTTGTGACTTAAGTGGAAGTGTATTTCCCCAATGTTTCTTATTTTCTATAAAATGTAATTGAAACTGATAAAGTTTCTTCTCACTGAAAACCATGTTTGTGCATATGCCTGGTATTGTCTAATAATATCTTAATTCATTGTTAAAAGTTTTCATTGAATAGTAGTAAAATATTCAGAGCTTTGAATTTTGTATTTCTTTTCAAACAAAACAACCTACATTAATGGTCAAGTGGAACTGTCACTATTTTTTAAGTGAATGAATTCAAACCTCTAAAATCTTTATATTTTTTTGAGGTGATTTTTATCTCCTATTTATAATAATAAATAACTAGGAGAGTCTTTGTCAAAAAAGACAAGATGCCCATGAGCCTTATCACACCTGAGAACATTCACAAACAAAAGCGTTGTTGTATTGCAGGATTTGTATGAAGGGGATATAAAGACATAAAGGGATGAGTAAGATTACAATTGTTGGTTTGATCTTGTCTCAACATATGTCCTAGGAATGTCCATCACCTTCTAAATATTTCTGGTCTTACATTTGTTTCTGAATTTAATTCAATGTTGCTAATTTTTTCCTTCCATTTTATCTTAAGTATATTCCTTAGGAATATGTTTTGAACTACCGTAAATCAGGTTATTTTTGCGTGGTGCAAATTTTCCGCATGTTTCAAACAATGTGTATATTATTTTTTGTGTGTTTAATTTTTGCAGATTAAGAATTTTTAATACAAATGTACTGACCATTAAAATGGTAATACTATCCAACACACATCGATATGGGTCAAGAAGACAATCTCAGCCAATCAGAATTCAGTTTATAAATATATTCTGTATGATCAGAGTACTTCCGGTGTTGGTTGAGTAAACATAATCAGCTGATAGTAGTGTCACCCAAGCTAATGTTGATAGACAATTATACTTAATTTGCAACACCTGTGAGTAGTTTTCATTTTGTTTTTATTGATAAATCTACTTGTGACTCGAGAAGACATACAACTATGTGTATATCTCAATAGGTATATTAATGAATAAGCTCCTATGTCGGCAAACTTAAATATAAACTACACAAAGATGCTTTGTGCATTAATATCTTTTAATATCTTGGATATGATTTCTACCAAATCAGACAGTTTTTTCATAATTTTTGATTGATAAAAAATAAATAGAATCTAATCATAGTTAATTAATACATGTAATACATCGTACTGAAAGAAATACTTTATCAGATGAAAACCACTTTCTCGGGAACATATTTACGGTAATGCAACATATATTTACAAAGAGATTTATTTATATTTGGCCTATAGTATTAATGCCTATATAGAGGCTCAAAAAGGGTGTAGCCTAGTTTCTTGGGTATTTATTCCTTTAGGCAGACCGCTCAGCGTTTTGGGTATTATTCTTTTGTTGTTCATGTCACCCATTCCTTTTCCATCTGTTGGGCTGTAACCCAATCTTCCTCCATCTGTTGTACTGTTGCCCATTCCTTCTCCATCTGTTGGGCTGTAACCCAATCTTCCTCCATCTGTTGTACTGTTGCCCATTCCTTCTCCATCTGTTGGGCTGTAACCCAATCTTCCTCCATCTGTTGTACTGTTGCCCATTCCTCCTCCATCTGTTGTGCTGTAACCCTTTCCTCTTCCATCTGTTGTACTACTCAATCTGCTGTGCTGTTACCCATTCCTCCTACATCTGTTGTATTGTAACCAATTCCTACTCCATCTGTTGTACTGTAACCCATTCCTCCTACATCTGTTGTATTGTAACCAATTCCTACTCCATCTGTTGTACTGTAACCCATTCCTCCTACATCTGTTGTATTGTAACCCATTCCTCCTACATCTGTTGTACTGTCACCCATTCCTCCTCCATCTGTTGTATTGTAACCAATTCCTACTCCATCTGTTGTACTGTAACCAATTCCTACTCCATCTGTTGTACTGTAACCCATTCCTCCTCCATCTGTTGTACTGTAACCCATTCCTCCTCCATCTGTTGTACTGTAACCCATTCTTCCTCCATCTGTTGTACTACTCAATCTGTTGTGCTGTTACCCATTCCTCCTACATCTGTTATAATGTTACCCATTCCTCCTCCATCTGTTGTACTGTAACCCATTCCTCCTACATCTGTTGTACTGTTACCCATTCCTCTTCCATCTGTTGTACTGTAACCCATTCCTCCTACATCTGTTGTGCTGTAACCCATTCCTCCTCCATCTGTTGTACTACTCAATCTGTTGTGCTGTTACCCATTCCTCCTACATCTGTTGTACTGTAACCCATTCCTCCTACATCTGTTGTACTGTAACCCATTCCTCCTCCATCTGTTGTACTGTAACCCATTCTTCCTCCATCTGTTGTACTACTCAATCTGTTGTACTGTAACCCATTCCTCCTCCATCTGTTGTACTGTAACCCATTCTTCCTCCATCTGTTGTACTGTAACCCATTCCTCCTACATCTGTTGTGCTGTAACCCATTCCTCCTCCATCTGTTGTACTACTCAATCTGTTGTGCTGTTACCCATTCCTCCTACATCTGTTGTACTGTAACCCATTCCTCCTACATCTGTTGTACTGTAACCCATTCTTCCTCCATCTGTTGTACTGTAACCCATTCTTCCTCCATCTGTTGTACTGTAACCCATTCTTCCTCCATCTGTTGTACTGTAACCCATTCTTCCTCCATCTGTTGTACTGTAACCCATTCTTCCTCCATCTGTTGTACTGTAACCCATTCTTCCTCCATCTGTTGTACTGTTACCCATTCCTACTCCATCTGTTATACTGTTGCCTATTCCTCCTCCATCTGTTGTACTGTCACCCATTCCTCCTACATCTGTTGTACTGTTACCCATTCCTCCTACATCTGTTGTGCTGTTACCCATTCCTCCTCCATCTGTTGTACTGTAACCCATTCCTCCTACATCTGTTGTGCTGTTACCCATTCCTCCTCCATCTGTTGTACTGTAACCCATTCCTCCTACATCTGTTGTACTGTTACCCATTCCTCTTCCATCTGTTGTACTGTCACCCATTCCCCCTACATCTGTTGTGCTGTTACCCATTTCTCCTCAATCTGTTGTGCTGTTACCCATTCCTCCTCCATCTGTTGTACTGTTGCCCATTCCTCCTCCATCTGTTGTGCTGTAACCCATTCCTCCTCCATCTGTTGTACTACTCAATCTGTTGTGCTGTTACCCATTCCTCCTCCATCTGTTGTACTGTAACCCATTCCTCCTACATCTGTTATAATGTTACCCATTCCTCCTCCATCTGTTGTACTGTAACCCATTCCTCCTACATCTGTTGTACTGTTACCCATTCCTCTTCCATCTGTTGTACTGTCACCCATTCCTCCTACATCTGCTGTGCTGTTACCCATTCCTCCTCAATCTGTTGTGCTGTTACCCATTCCTCCTCCATCTGTTGTACTGTTGCCCATTCCTCCTCCATCTGTTGTGCTGTAACCCATTCCTCCTCCATCTGTTGTGCTGTAACCCATTCCTCCTCCATCTGTTGTACTGTAACCCATTCCTCCTCCATCTGTTGTGCTGTAACCCATTCCTCCTCCATCTGTTGTACTACTCAATCTGTTGTGCTGTTACCCATTCCTCTTCCATCTGTTGTACTGTAACCCATTCCTCTTCCATCTGTTGTACTGTTACCCATTCCTCTTCCATCTATTGTACTGTTACCCATTCCTTCAGGTCTATGGAAGACACCCACTGCCCCGGTTGAACTGTGGAAACCACATATGAAATCCCATGATAACCTGCACCAGGAAAGCCTACCGAAGTAGGAGTCAAGGTCCGGAGGGTCGGCGCCAGCCACGGGGACACACGAAGATGACTCCGAAAAATCAAGTCTGTGTCCCAGAGAACCCGGCGAAGTTGGAAGATCCACCCAGAGCCCAAAACCGACATAAAAACATCTGAAGACGGTAGGGGAGGCGATACCGGAGGATCCCCTAACAGAATAGGAGGAGCCCCGGCTGAATGACTAGCCTCCTTCACGGAAGACTTCTTCCTCCTCAAAGACTTATACTTCGAGGCGGAAGAAGATTGAAGATCTGACATAGCCTATTTAATATTGTACCACAGGCACGGGCTGCAAAAAATAATTTAAAAATTATTTGACAAAGTCAAAACAAAAAATAAATTATTAAAAATAAATATACATATATAAAATATAAAAAATAATCAAATACCACAGTTCTGTTTAAAAAGAACAAGGATGGTACTGGATAAGAATATTATATCAACTAGCTGGTCACAGCGATGGAATAAGAAAGGAGTAGATGATGCGTGGGCGTGCATCGTTGGTTGCAGGTCCGCACCGTATATTTTCTAGCCATCTGATTGGCTAACAATACGGCATTGGAAAATCATTATTTTTCTTTGTCAAAGTATTGAATACTAGTTGGTCACTATGGAAACAGCAATATTTTAATATAGGTGAGTTTATTGAAGCAAAATGTAAAGTTTACACACGACGGACGATGGTGGACGCACGACGGACGGTGATAGATTGCAGAGCTCAATAGCTCATCTGAGCCTTTGGCTCAGGTGAGCTAAAAAATCTCCAAATTGAACTGTGCCTGTGTATTATCAATATATACCTGATAAAACATACCTATGTGCCAAAAATGATTTTAATCATTTGAGTCTGTCAAAAACTATTGAAAACAAAAGCTGAAGAATGGATGGATAGATGGACAAACAGAAGGAAAGACACCAAAAATTTGCGTGAAAACATATAATACCTGCCACTTCATATTGCAGGACTTAAAAACTGACAAAACAAAATATGAAACATGCTGCTTAATTGTGCCGTTTTTGCAATTTATTTTTTTATCTTTTAATTTTTTAAAATAGTCAAAACAGTAAAACTTGTATATATATAAAAAAAAAAAAAAAAAAAAAAAAAAAAAAATCAGGGACAACAACTTCTATGTGGATTTTCAGATAGTTGATCAATTTTTGCAATATAATTTCTTTAATTTATTAAAATTATATTTATTAATTTTTTTAAGAAATAGTTAAAACATAGTTTGCAAACATGATGCCTATGGGCCTTAATGCTCCCCTGAATATATGTCTGACACCTCATGCAAAATATTCAATTACATTAAGTAGAGAACATCAACATTTTCAGCTAAGGCACAAATGCAAAGGTATTTTTACATTAAAAATATCTGGCTATAGTATATTTATTTAAAAACATAGCACTGTCGTGCTGTTGTACAGCGTATTTGGGAAAATTGTGTTGTGGCAAGACAGAATATAACCGAAAATTCGGGGCGGGGGTGTGGGGTTCGATCTATGCATAGTCCGACGGATGTTTTTTTTTTTTGGAAAAAGAAACAATGTACCAAACCATGTATTGCTGAATTCATAAATATATGAAAAAGACAATCGGTAATTAAAATTTAAAAAAGTTGTACCCGATCGTTTTGTCATTTCGGATAGAGAGAAAGTAGAGTTTTGCAGATCCTACCGTCGCTATGAGGGGTACATTCTAGCGGTTGTATGTAACTGGATCATTTGCTGTTATTCTGGGTTTTAATTAACTGCTGATTATCACTCACAATATTCCCGTTTCATGTTAATGGTGAAGTACAGTTGTTTTACCAGTTCCGAATTTTTACTACCGAATAATCTAAAATTTCAATCCCGTTCAATTAAAGGAATCGCAAAATAACTTTCTCAATTTGCTTCTACTTGAATGTATGGGCATTAATTGTTTAAATAATATAAACTTCAACTGCTCCCTAAATGTATGTGCAGGACAGGTCGACAGATTGTCGGTGACCTAGTTTAACGATGTAAACAAATCATTATCACGGAAATGCTTTTTTCAAGAAAACATACTACCACGTGTTTTTGAGGACAGGTGTCGATATTTTGGAATCAGTAAACATTTGTATTATTACACCACATACATTTTATTTCCTCTGCTTGTGGATGACGTCTGCAGCAGCGCTTATATGAAACCCTGTTCGGAACTGGTAAAACGACTGTATTTAAAATTTGTACACAACACTGTACGAATTATCTCCCTTTCACGAAAGTAAAATCTAATCGATAAACAGTTTTAAAATATGACACAATTGCCTCAACATCAAAATACGTTATCATAACCTTCAAAATAAATTTAAATTTCCGTAGATTTCACGAAGAATTAATTAAACAACCTGCCGTTGCTGTTCATTTCATAAAAAGTTGATTTTAACATCGTAGGACGCAAACTTCTCGAACTACTTTTTATTGTAAACATGAGATCAGTTCGCCAAATTGCAGAAATTATTAGATGCATCCAGTCGCAATATTTTACTAGATTCCGAAATGTATTCCGAAAATTTATTCCAAATATGCATATATAACCAAATGCATTACCCGTCTCAGAATACATATCTCACGATAAAACAGATATACTTCTTTCACGCTCATTTACCAGGCGCACTATTTCCAGGTGTACTCATATCTTATAATTTCATAGCAAAGAAGCTCGATATCTTGGAAGAAAGTGACAGCAATGTACACGCGTTCACTATCGAGAACGCTGTACAAAAACACTCACCTGGGGATATGTCCCATATTTCATGCAGAGGTTCAATGGTCAATTGCATTAATTAAAGAGAACATCCTTATTTTCAGCAGTTGGGTATCAATATTTACAACTGCTAAATATCACCCAATTTGGGCCAGTAGATTTGGAGGAGTTGATTAAAATATGAAAAGTTTATACACGACAAAAGAGGGAAGAAGTATGACAAATGAAGATACATGGCAATAGCTTATCTGAGTTTTTGGCTCAGGTGAGCTAAAAATTGGGGTTTGACAGAACCCAAGTGGTTACCATCACTATGTGTTTAAACAAGGGGAATAACATATTCTATTTTTTTCTCTTCAATTTCTTAAAAAATTATTAAAATATTTTAAAGAAATATTAAATATTTACATTGAAATCTTACTAGAATGTACAAATTTCAGTAATATCATTTGTTAGACATTTAAAAGTTGGTTAATTCCTTGCTTGAAAAACCGCCCCCTTTTTGAGAAATACACTCACAAATGCTGAACAATTGTGTGAGATTCACTTAACATATCAAAAAGCTAGACATTATTTACAATAAATGATTCAATCAGTTTTCAAATTTATTTTTTTTTTTTTTGTCCTCAGATCATTGGAGCTACCATAACAATCGAATCAATTTCATTGGATGTTTTCAAAACTCAAAGTTTAAAAATTTAATATAAATTGTAAATCGAATAAAATTGGTTTATTTTTCATATTTCCCCAGTTTTGACTCGAAAACACCAAATCAATAAAAACACTAAAATCAACAAAGAGTTGATTATTACACCATGACAATTCATCATATTGAAACTTGATAACAAAATGGGTATCAAGTTCAAACTGAGAAAATTAATTAAAATTGTGTCATTGTGAAGGCTTTCATCAGGTGAAGGAGTATAAAATCACAGTTGTGCCTGATAAATAAATATAAACATGTATGTTATAAGTCCAAAAATAACATCACAATGATACAATCAAAACAGGATTATAAAGGCATATCATGACAGATTGAAAACAAAGGTATTATTATAACACCTCTTCTATAAGTTGAAATCTGATACATGTCAACCTCCCTGATTCTCTAAAAAAATGTATACGCAAACATGTTAACATGTATCAAAATAGAATAGTTAATTATAAAAGTAATAATGACACTGCCGAATCACAAAGTTTAAGAAATCCTTGTCTGAAATAAGTCCAACATTTAAATGTCAAACTCTGCACTCTACTTGCAATTGTATACACCTACATCACCGTGTACAACCCTTTCCAAGATAGAATCGCTGAAGCGCCCATGTGACTCGCATATAAGGTATGATAGAATTGCACATCCTCGTTTCAAATAAAACACAAACTAAGTTGTTGTTACTTTGTACTCTGTTTCATACTTTGATTATAAGCATGCAAATTACTCTAGCGCATCCCCCAGTGTCTTTAACCAATTAAATGAGCCAGCCATTTCTCCAAACACTTCGGATCAGTTTCAGTCTATCGAAGCCGATGCGTAAACTTTGTCATATTTTAACCAAAATATTGCAACTGCCGCTCTTAGACTTTATCATCCAAGTAGAATATAGATTAAAATAGCCTCATACACACTTGCAAACAAGGCATATATTGAAAATTATACGCAAAGAGAAAATATCAGCAATTTTGTGAATGGTTGTATCTATCATTAGCATGATTTTCTACATGATTCTCTTAAAATATACCAATGCAATATGTAGTTAATACACATTGCAATACAGTTCAGGAATTTTGCAATATATCACAGTGCCATTTTAAGTGTACTGTTGTATACCCCCCTAATGTGTATTCATAGAAGGTATTTTTTATGTATATTTCACTATTCCCCCCTTATGAGGCCCCAATATTTGCAATTCTGAAAATCTTCAACCAGGCATGTTAATCAAAAAGTTTTATAAAATTGGCCAAGTAGTTTTGAAGTAGATGATTTAAATGTAAAATGTTAATGCATGACACAATGAGCACTATGCATGACAGATAACAGATAGTAAACTATCATAGTAGCTCATCTTGGCCTTCAGCTCAGGTGTACTAAAAATTCATTAAGTGTCATCAAACTAATGAACAACACCAATGATTCTAATTAATTTGGGAAATGCTGATTATACAATTTGTGTACCCAGCCAGAAGTGTTTTACAATAACCCACAGATTTACAGATGGACAAATGAAGCAGGTAAAAATATACATGTATATAACATATTCTATCATAATATATATATATATATATATCTTTAAACATTAACCTCTCAAATTAATACTCAAAATTGCTCAAGCAAAAATCTATTCCTAGAACAAATTTCAGAAAAAAAATATATCTGGAGCATAATCAGTGGCATGGAAGGATAAATGTTGACAATAAGACAGTCATGTTCAAGTATATGATATAAAACAGGATTTATGGTTTTAAAGAGAAGAATTTTAACACCTAATATAACAGCTATGGGATTTACTCTATAATAATCAATAAAGACCTGTTAACACTTGTATCATTTATAATGCTAGAGAAATGTTTTATTGTCCATTTTATGCTCAATTAATTATATGTTCTAAGCATAAACTATTTATTAGTGATGTGATGTCCTGTACTTTGGCTATCCATAATTTCACTCAGCATTGATATGAACAAGGGCTAATTAATGATTATCCAAGTGGAGAGTACATCATATAATCAGCCAAGTTTCTTTCATTTATATCAAGGTGGTCAGTTATGGGCTGATGGAGGAAACTGGAGTGCCCAGAGAAAACAAATTACTTTTGAAACAAGAGGCCCATTGGGTCTGATACGCTCACCTGATAAATAGTAGTTCGAATGTCAAATGTCAAAATCTTTCATAATAGTAACGATTTGAGGCTAAATTGTGAAAACAAAAGTACAAAAGTAAAAATACTAGGCCATTTTGGCATTTTTTGGTATCTGTGACCTTGACCCTTGATTGTATGGCCTTTATTATTATACCAAAATGATTGTGATGCCAATACCTAACAGTCTAATATACATGCCAATATAAAAAATTTATAGATGTGATGCCAATACCTAATAGTCTAATATACATGCCTATATAAAATGTTTATAGTTTTTGAGAAAATTAACAATTTCAATATTATTTTGCATCTGTGACCTTGACCTTTGAACCCATGACCTGTTTCTATACATCAAAATGATCGTTGTATCAATACCTATAACATTCTAATATACATGCCTATACAAAATGTTAATAGTTTTCAAGATAATTAACCATTTCAGTATTCTTTTGCATCTGTGACCTTGACCTTTGAACCAATGATCTTAATCTATATATCAAAATGTTCGTTACATCAATACTAACAATATTCTGATATACATGTCTATACAAAAAGTTTATAGTTTACAAGATAATCAGCCATTTTGGTATTGTTTTGCATCTGTGATCTTGACCTGTGAACCCATGACCTTTTTCTATACATTAAACTGATCCTTGTATCAATACCTACAACATTCTAATATACATAACTATACAAAAAGTTAATAGTTTTCAAGATAATTAACCATTTCAGTAATATTTCGGATCTGTAACCTTGACCTTGCAACCCATGTATATCAAAATGATTGTTACATCAATACTAACAATATTCTAATATATATGTCTATACAAAAAGTTGATAGTTTTCGAGATAATTAACCATTTCGATATTGTTTTGCATCTGCGACCTTGACCTTTGAACTTATGACCTTTTTCTATACTTCAAAATGATCGTTGTATCAATATCTTCAACATTCTAATATACATCCCTATACAAAAATTTATAGTTTTCCAGATAATAATTAAAATCAGAGGTAAAAAAAAATAGGTCATGACCTTCACAATTGACCTTGACCCCATTTTGAAGATAATAACAAAAATATGTCAAAACTGAAAACCGCATGTCATTATCTGGTCAAATAGTCAAGTTATAACAATTTGAAGCTATTTTACGATTTTTTCAAAATTAAACGCAAAAACGCGTTGCCCATTTTTCGACCAAATTTCACGAAATAAACAAACTTTAGTCTTAAGACTCCAGAGAAGCTAAATATCACATCAGAATTTTTCTCCAATGTTCGATTTCGGAGAAGAAGATTTTTAAGAATTTTGCACCCCAAGGTCACTATGACCTAGTTTTGGTAGCCATGGCAATACCACGAACAAATCTGAATTGCACCACCCCATACATGCTTCTGACCAAGGTTTCATTGTAATCTGTCCAGTAGTTTCAGAGGAGAAGTTGAAAATAGGTGTTAACGATGCACACACACACACACACGCACACACACACACGCAAATACACACGCTTCTAACACAAGAATCTAAACAAGTGGAATTTAAACCTAGGCAGAAAGATACTGTAATCCACCTACCTATGCTTTTAATCACTTGGCCACCTAACCCATGACTAAGACATTTAAGTACAGACTCTCATCTACCATAATTTCATACTTTCACATTCATTTTATATACACAGTGCTTCCTAATCAAGATTACTATTCCTCATTATTAAGATTATTTTCCAGAAGGAAACTGGAGTACCCAAAGAAAACAATCAACAACTTTCTCATACTAGGATTTCAAATGTTTATTTTATTCCATGTGGGCCTGGCGTTATGTTTTTCATAAATTTAAATGTTTTATTTAACCTGTACAGTAAGTGTAAAAGGGGGATGACACCATTAAATATTACAGTAGCATCATATTTTACAATATACATTTCAGGTCATAACAAACACACATACCAAATTTCCTTTAAATCCAATCAAAACAGTATGACATGTTAAGGTCATATTAGGTTCCACATATTATGTAAAACAAATGTAATTGTAAAAGGGACATAACTCCATTAAATATTTGGGCAGCATCACAATTTTACAATATGCACACCTTTAGATTATAAAAGATCAGTCTCCGGTCATTTCATATTCTAACAGATAAAACATAATTGGCTGTCATTTTTGTAAAAAAAATTAAAACACACAGGAAACAATAGGGTCATGAGGCCCTGGTTCAAACCTAAGAGTGAATTAAATTCTGCACTTTTTCCAATAATGTAATGTAAAGAGAGTTAACAGAGTTCTAATAAAGATAGATGCTATAACCATATTCATTATTACTTAAACCCATTTTTAACAGATTGTGGCCTTAATTTAAAAAAAATTCATTTTTTTCTAGTTGTAGCTTTTCATTAGAAAGTGACCTTATGTAAAATGTTAGTTTCTGCTCAAAATTTTATTTTAAAAAACTCTGACATTGTACATTAGGTCACTTCCTTACAAATGATGCTACTTGAAAAATATTGTTATTAAGTTTTGTAAAATGTGGCTAAAATCCCTGAAAAACGGGGTTTTAGTAATAATGAATACAGTTAAGTGTTAACAAGGTTTTTCTATGATTTGACCTAGTGACCTACTTATTGTCCCAACATGACTCATCAACACATTTATTTGATGTAAAAGTGTTCATGGTCATGAAGATCATTCTCAATATTTGTGTCAGAATTATACCGAATACTTCACTAAGGTATTTCTGTAACAACTATACTGGACACTTTACTAAGGTATTTCTGTAACAACTATACTGGACACATTACTAAGGTATTTCTGTCAGAACTATACTGAACGCTTTACTAATGTACTTCTGTCAGAACTATACTGGACACTACATCAACTAAAAGCTTTGGTAATGAAGATCATTCTCGGTACTTGTGTCAGAATTATACTGAATACTTCACTAAGGTATTTTTGTAAGAACTATACTGGACAATTTACTAAGGTATTTCTGTAAGAACTATACTGGACACATTACTAAGGTATTTCTGTCAGAACTATACTGAACACTTTACTAAGGTACTTCTGTCAGAACTATACTGGACACTACATAACTAAAAGCTTTGGTCATAAAGATCATTCTCGGTCCTTCTGTCAGAACTATACTGAACACTTTACTTAGGTATTTCTGTCAGACCTATACTGAACACTTAACTGAGGTACTTGTGTCAGAACTATACTGAACACTTTACTAAGGTATTTCTGTCAGACCTATACTGAACACTTTACTTAGGTATTTCTGTCAGAACTATACTGAACACTTTACTTAGGTATTTCTGTCAGACCTATACTGAACACTTTACTTAGGTATTTCTGTTGGACCTATACTGAACAGTTTACTTAGGTATTTCTGTCAGAACTATACTGAACACTTTACTGAGGTACTTCTGTCAGACCTATACTGAACACTTTACTAAGGTATTTCTGTCAGACCTATACTGAACACTTTACTAAGGTACTTCTATCTGACCTATACTGAACACTTTACTTAGGTATTTCTGTCAGACCTATACTGAACACTTTACTAAGGTACTTCTGTCAGACCTATACTGAACACTTTACTTAGGTACTTCTATCTGAACCTATACTGAACATTTACTTAGGTATTGTCAGACTATACTGAGCACTTTACTAAGGTACTTCTGTCAGATCTATACTGAACACTTTACTGAGGTACTTCTGTCAGAACTATACTGAACACTTTACTAAGGTACTTCTGTCAGACCTATACTGAGCACGTTACAAAGGTACTTCTTCAGAACTATACTGAACACTTTACTTAGGTATTTCTGTCAGACCTATACTAAACACTTTACAAAGGTACTTCTGTCAGACCTATACTGAGCACTTTACAAAGGTACTTCTGTCAGAACTATACTGAACACTTTACTGAGGTACTTCTGTCAGACCTATACTGAACACTTTACTAAGGTACTTCTGTCAGACCTATACTGAACACTTTACAAAGGTACTTCTGTCAGACCTATACTGGACACTTTACAAAGGTACTTCTGTCAGACCTATACTGAACACTTTACAAAGGTACTTCTGTCAGACCTATACTGAGCACGTTACAAAGGTACTTCTGTCAGAACTATACTGGACACTTTACTTAGGTATTTCTGTCAGACCTATACTGAACACTTTACTTAGGTATTTCTGTCAGACCTATACTGAACACTTTACTGAGGTACTTCTGTCAGATCTATACTGAACACTTTACTAAGGTACTTCTGTCAGAACTATACTGAACACCTTACTGAGGTACTTGTGTCAGAACTATACTGAACACTTCATTGAGGTACTTCTGTCAGAACTATACTGAACACTTTACTGAGATACTTCTGTCAGACCTTTACTGAACACATTATTAAGGTACTTCTGTCAGACATATACTGAACACTTCATTGAGGTACTTCTGTCAGAACTATACTGAACAGTTCATTGAGGTATTTCTGTCAGACCTATACTGAACACTTTACTAAGGTACTTCTGTCAGAACTATACTGAACACTTTATTGAGGTATTTCTGTCAGATCTATACTGAACACTTCACTGAGGTACATGTGTCAGATCTATACTGAACACTTTACTCAGGTACTTCTGTCAGAACTATACTGAACACTTTACTAAGGTATTTCTGTCAAAACTTTAACTTCTGTCAAAACTATACTGAACACCTTACTAAGGTATGCTTCAGAACTATACCAAAACACTTTACTGAGGTATTTCTGTCAGATCTATACTGAACACCTTACTAAGGTATGCTGTCAGAACTATACCAAAACACTTTACTGAGTATTTCTGTCAGATCTATACTGAACACCTTAACTAAGGTATTGCTGTCAGAACTATACAAAACACTTTACTGAGTACTGGGTCAGAATTATACTGAACACATTACTAAGGTATTGCTGTCAAAACTATACCAAACACTTTACTGAGGTACTGGTGTCAGAATTATACTTAAACACATACTAAGGTGTTTCTGTCAGACCATATGAACACTTTATTAAGGTATTTCTGTCAGAACTATACTGGAAACATTACTAAGGTATTTCTGTCAGAAACTATACTGGACACTTTACTAAGGTATTCTGTCAGAACTATACTGAACACTTTATTAAGGTATTTCTGTCAGAACTATACTGAACACTTTTATTAAGGCATTTCTGTCAGAACTATACTGACACTTTACTAAGGATTTCTGTCAGAACTATACTGAACACTTTACAAGGTATTTCTGTCAAACTATACTGAACACTTTATTAAGGCATTTCTGTCAGAACTATACGGACACTTTACTAAGGTATTTCTGTCAGAACTATACTGAAACACTTTACTAAGGTATTTCTGTCACAAACCTATACTGAACTTTATTAAGGCATTTCTGTCAGAACTATACTGGACACTTTACTAAGGCATTCTGTCAGACTATACTGGACACTTTACTAAGGTATTTCTGTCAGAACTATACTGAAACTTTACTAAGGTATTCTGTCAAAACTATACTGAACACTTTAAGGCATTTCTGTCAGAACTATACTGGACACTTTACTAAGGTATTTCTGTCAGAAACTATACTGAACACTTTACTAAGGCATTTCTTTCAGAACTATACTGGACACTTATTAAGGCATTTCTGTCAGAACTATACTGGACACTTTACTAAGGTATTTTCTGTCAGAACTATACTGAACACTTTACTAAGGATTTCTGTCAGAACTATACTGAACACTTTACTAGGTACTTCTATCTGACCTATACTGAACACTTACTAAGGATTTCTGCAGACCTATACTGAACACTTTACTTAGGTATTTCTGTCAGACCTATACTGAACACTTTACTTAGGTATTTCTGTCAGATCTATACTGAACACTTTACTTAGGTATTTCTGGTGGACCTATACTGAAACAGTTTACTAGGTATTTCTGTCAGAACTATAATAAACACTTTACTTAGGTACTTCTATCTGAACCATACTGAACACTTTACTTAGGTATTTCTGTCAGACCTATACTGAACACTTTACTTAGGTACTTCTATCTGACCTATACTGAACACTTTACTTAGGTATTTCTGTCAGAACCTTATACTGAGCATTTACTAAGGTACTTCTGTCAGAATATACTGAAAACTTACTGACGGTACTTGTGTCAGGAACTATACTGAACACTTACTAAGGTATATTCTGTCAGACCTATACTGAACACTTACTTAGGTATTTCTGTCAGACTATACTGAACACTTTACTGAGGTACTTGTGTCAGAACTATACTGAACACTTATTAAGGTATTTCTGTCAGACCTATACTGAACACTTACTTATGTATTCTCGGACCTATATGAAAAGTTTACTTAGGCATTTCTGTCAGAACTATAATAAAAACACTTTACTTAGGTATTCTATCTGACCTATACTGAACACTTTACTAAGGTACTTCTGTCAGACCTATACTGAACACTTTACTAAGGTACTTCTGTCAGACCTATACTGAACACTTTACTAAGGTATTTCTGTCAGACCTATACTGAACACTTTACTTAGGTACTTCTATCTGACCTATACTGAACACTTTACTAAGGTACTTCTGTCAGACCTATACTGAACACTTTACTTAGGTACTTCTGTCAGATCTATACTGAACACTTTACTAAGGTACTTGTGTCAGAACTATACTGAACACTTTACTTAAGTATTTCTGTCAGACCTATACTGAGCACTTTACTAAGGTACTTCTGTCAGACCTATACTGAACACTTTACTGAGGTACTTGTGTCAGAACTATACTGAACACTTTACTTAGGTATTTCTGTCAGACCTATACTGAACACTTTACTAAGGTACTTCTGTCAGACCTATACTGAGCACTTTACTAAGGTACTTCTGTCAGATCTATACTGAACACTTTACTGAGGTACTTGTGTCAGATCTATACTGAACACTTTACTGAGGTACTTCTGTCAGAACTATACTGAACACTTTACTAAGGTACTTCTGTCAGACCTATACTGAGCACGTTACAAAGGTACTTCTGTCAGAACTATACTGAACACTTTACTTAGGTATTTCTGTCAGACCTTTACTGAACACTTTACAAAGGTACTTCTGTCAGACCTATACTGAGCACGTTACAAAGGTACTTCTGTCAGAACTATACTGAACACTTTACTTAGGTATTTCTGTCAGACCTATACTGAACACTTTACTGAGGTACTTGTGTCAGATCTATACTGAACACTTTACTAAGGTACTTCTGTCAGACCTATACTGAGCACGTTACAAAGGTACTTCTGTCAGAACTATACTGAACACTTTACTTAGGTATTTCTGTCAGACCTTTACTGAACACTTTACAAAGGTACTTCTGTCAGACCTATACTGAGCACGTTACAAAGGTACTTCTGTCAGAATTATACTGAACACTTTACTTAGGTATTTCTGTCAGACCTATACTGAACACTTTACTGAGGTACTTGTGTCAGATCTATACTGAACACTTTACTAAGGTACTTCTGTCAGACCTATACTGAGCACGTTACAAAGGTACTTCTGTCAGAACTATACTGAACACTTTACTTAGGTATTTCTGTCAGACCTATACTGAACACTTTACAAAGGTACTTGTGTCAGACCTATACTGAGCACGTTACAAAGGTACTTCTGTCAGAACTATACTGAACACTTTACTTAGGTATTTCTGTCAGACCTATACTGAACACTTTACTAAGGTACTTCTGTCAGACCTATACTGAGCACGTTACAAAGGTACTTCTGTCAGAACTATACTGAACACTTTACTGAGGTACTTCTGTCAGACCTATACTGAACACTTTACTAAGGTACTTCTGTCAGACCTATACTGAGCACGTTACAAAGGTACTTCTGTCAGAACTATACTGAAAACTTTACTTAGGTATTTCTGTCAGACCTATACTGAACACTTTACAAAGGTACTTCTGTCAGACCTATACTGAGCAAGTTACAAAGGTACTTCTGTCAGAACTATACTGAACACTTTACTGAGGTACTTCTGTCAGACCTATACTGAACACTTTACCAAGGTACTTCTGTCAGACCTATACTGAGCACGTTACAAAGGTACTTCTGTCAGAACTATACTGAACACTTTACTTAGGTATTTCTGTCAGACCTATACTGAACACTTTACTGAGGTACTTGTGTCAGATCTATACTGAACACTTTACTAAGGTACTTCTGTCAGATCTATACTGAACACTTTACTAAGGTACTTCTGTCAGAACTATACTGAACACCTTACTGAGGTACTTGTGTCAGAACTATACTGAACACTTCATTGAGGTACTTCTGTCAGAACTATATTGAACACCTTACTGAGATACTTCTGTCAGACCTTTACTGAACACAATATTAAGGTACTTCTGTCAGACATATACTGAACACTTCATTGAGGTACTTCTGTCAGAACTATACTGAACACTTCATTGAGTTACTTGTGTCAGAACTATACTGAACACTTCATTGAGGTACTTCTGTCAGAACTATACTGAACACTTCACTGAGGTAATGTGTCAGATCTATATTGAACAATTTACTAAGGTACTTCTGTCAGAACTATACTGAACACTTTATTGAGGTATTTCTGTCAGATCTATACTGAACACTTCACTGAGGTACATGTGTCAGATCTATACTGAACACTTTACTCAGGTACTTCTGTCAGAACTATACTGAACACTTTACTAAGGTATTTATGTCAAAACTTTAACTTCTGTCAAAACTATACTGAACACCTTACTAAGGTATTGCTGTCAGAACTATACCAAAACACTTTACTGAGGTATTTCTGTCAGATCTATACTGAACACCTTACTAAGGTATTGCTGTCAGAACTATACCAAAACACTTTACTGAGGTACTGGTGTCAGAATTATACTGAACACATTACTAAGGTGTTTCTGTCAGACCTATACTGAACACTTTATTAAGGTATTTCTGTCAGAACTATACTGGACACCTTACTAAGGTATTTCTGTCAGAACTATACTGAACACTTTACAAAGGTACTTGTGTCAGACCTATACTGAGCACGTTACAAAGGTACTTCTGTCAGAACTATACTGAACACTTTACTTAGGTATTTCTGTCAGACCTATACTGAACACTTTACTAAGGTACTTCTGTCAGACCTATACTGAGCACGTTACAAAGGTACTTCTGTCAGAACTATACTGAACACTTTACTGAGGTACTTCTGTCAGACCTATACTGAACACTTTACTAAGGTACTTCTGTCAGACCTATACTGAGCACGTTACAAAGGTACTTCTGTCAGAACTATACTGAAAACTTTACTTAGGTATTTCTGTCAGACCTATACTGAACACTTTACAAAGGTACTTCTGTCAGACCTATACTGAGCAAGTTACAAAGGTACTTCTGTCAGAACTATACTGAACACTTTACTGAGGTACTTCTGTCAGACCTATACTGAACACTTTACCAAGGTACTTCTGTCAGACCTATACTGAGCACGTTACAAAGGTACTTCTGTCAGAACTATACTGAACACTTTACTTAGGTATTTCTGTCAGACCTATACTGAACACTTTACTGAGGTACTTGTGTCAGATCTATACTGAACACTTTACTAAGGTACTTCTGTCAGATCTATACTGAACACTTTACTAAGGTACTTCTGTCAGAACTATACTGAACACCTTACTGAGGTACTTGTGTCAGACCTATACTGAACACTTCATTGAGGTACTTCTGTCAGAACTATATTGAACACCTTACTGAGATACTTCTGTCAGACCTTTACTGAACACAATATTAAGGTACTTCTGTCAGACATATACTGAACACTTCATTGAGGTACTTCTGTCAGAACTATACTGAACACTTCATTGAGTTACTTGTGTCAGAACTATACTGAACACTTCATTGAGGTACTTCTGTCAGAACTATACTGAACACTTCACTGAGGTAATGTGTCAGATCTATATTGAACAATTTACTAAGGTACTTCTGTCAGAACTATACTGAACACTTTATTGAGGTATTTCTGTCAGATCTATACTGAACACTTCACTGAGGTACATGTGTCAGATCTATACTGAACACTTTACTCAGGTACTTCTGTCAGAACTATACTGAACACTTTACTAAGGTATTTATGTCAAAACTTTAACTTCTGTCAAAACTATACTGAACACCTTACTAAGGTATTGCTGTCAGAACTATACCAAAACACTTTACTGAGGTATTTCTGTCAGATCTATACTGAACACCTTACTAAGGTATTGCTGTCAGAACTATACCAAAACACTTTACTGAGGTACTGGTGTCAGAATTATACTGAACACATTACTAAGGTGTTTCTGTCAGACCTATACTGAACACTTTATTAAGGTATTTCTGTCAGAACTATACTGGACACCTTACTAAGGTATTTCTGTCAGAACTATACTGAACACTTTATTAAGGTATTTCTGTCAGAACTATACTAGAAACCTTACTAAGGTATTTCTGTCAGAACTATACTGGACACTTTATTAAGGTATTTCTGTCAGAACTATACTGGACACTTTACTAAGGTATTTCTGTCAGAACTATACTGAACACTTTACTAAGGTATTTCTGTCAAAACTATACTGGACACTTTACTAAGGTATTTCTGTCAGACCTATACTGAACACTTTACTAAGGTACTTCTGTCAGACCTATACTGAGCACGTTACAAAGGTACTTCTGTCAGAACTATACTGAACACTTTACTGAGGTACTTCTGTCAGACCTATACTGAACACTTTACTAAGGTACTTCTGTCAGACCTATACTGAGCACATTACAAAGGTACTTCTGTCAGAACTATACTGAAAACTTTACTTAGGTATTTCTGTCAGACCTATACTGAACACTTTACAAAGGTACTTCTGTCAGACCTATACTGAGCAAGTTACAAAGGTACTTCTGTCAGAACTATACTGAACACTTTACTGAGGTACTTCTGTCAGACCTATACTGAACACTTTACCAAGGTACTTCTGTCAGACCTATACTGAGCACGTTACAAAGGTACTTCTGTCAGAACTATACTGAACACTTTACTTAGGTATTTCTGTCAGACCTATACTGAACACTTTACTGAGGTACTTGTGTCAGATCTATACTGAACACTTTACTAAGGTACTTCTGTCAGATCTATACTGAACACTTTACTAAGGTACTTCTGTCAGAACTATACTGAACACCTTACTGAGGTACTTGTGTCAGAACTATACTGAACACTTCATTGAGGTACTTCTGTCAGAACTATATTGAACACCTTACTGAGATACTTCTGTCAGACCTTTACTGAACACAATATTAAGGTACTTCTGTCAGACATATACTGAACACTTCATTGAGGTACTTCTGTCAGAACTATACTGAACACTTCATTGAGTTACTTGTGTCAGAACTATACTGAACACTTCATTGAGGTACTTCTGTCAGAACTATACTGAACACTTCACTGAGGTAATGTGTCAGATCTATATTGAACAATTTACTAAGGTACTTCTGTCAGAACTATACTGAACACTTTATTGAGGTATTTCTGTCAGATCTATACTGAACACTTCACTGAGGTACATGTGTCAGATCTATACTGAACACTTTACTCAGGTACTTCTGTCAGAACTATACTGAACACTTTACTAAGGTATTTATGTCAAAACTTTAACTTCTGTCAAAACTATACTGAACACCTTACTAAGGTATTGCTGTCAGAACTATACCAAAACACTTTACTGAGGTATTTCTGTCAGATCTATACTGAACACCTTACTAAGGTATTGCTGTCAGAACTATACCAAAACACTTTACTGAGGTACTGGTGTCAGAATTATACTAAACACATTACTAAGTGTTTCTGTCAGACCTATACTGAACACTTTATTAAGGTATTTCTGTCAGAACTATACTGGACACCTTACTAAGGTATTTCTGTCAGAACTATACTGAACACTTTATTAAGGTATTTCTGTCAGAACTATACTAGAAACCTTACTAAGGTATTTCTGTCAGAACTATACTGGACACTTTATTAAGGTATTTCTGTCAGAACTATACTGGACACTTTACTAAGGTATTTCTGTCAGAACTATACTGAACACTTTACTAAGGTATTTCTGTCAAAACTATACTGGACACTTTACTAAGGTATTTCTGTCAGAACTATACTGGACACTTTACTAAGGTATTTCTGTCAGAACTATACTGAACACTTTATTAAGGTATTTCTGTCAGAACTATACTGAACACTTTATTAAGGTATTTCTGTCAGAACTATACAAACACCTTACTGATATAAGTTAAAGTCTGTCCCGAGCCATTAGGCCCATCAGGCCTGAGCTTATCCCGGTTTCGGTGTCGTTAAGCGACTGAGAGTACAAGACTCTCCCCTGAATGGGATGCCAGTCCATCGCAGGGTTAACCCCCAGCATTTTGCTGGTACTCATTTATTTTTCAGCTGAGTGAACTGGAACAACGTGAAATTAAGTGTCTTGCTCAAGGACACAACACATCGCCCAGTCCAGGGATCGAATCCACGACCTTCGAATCATGAGTCCAACGCCTTAACCACTAGGCCACTCGCTTCCAACCTTACTGATATACTTGTGTCATAATTATACTGAACACCTTACCGAGGTTCTACTAAACACTTTATTTAGGTCCTTGTGTAGGAACTATACTGAACACTTAATTAGGTACTTGTGTTAGAACTATACTGAACACTATACTGAGGTAAATCTTTCAGAACTATAGAGAACAATTAACTGTGGCTCTGAACATTTTATTAAGGTATTTCTTTCAGACCTATACTGGACACTTTAATAAAGTACTTCTGTCAGAACTATACTGAACACTTTATTTAGGTACTTGTGTCAGAATTATATTGAACATTTTACTAAGGTATTTCTGTCAGAACTATACTAAATACTTTACTAATGTATTTCTGTCAGACCTATACTGAATACTTTACTAATGTATTTCTGTCAGACCTATACTGAACACTTTACTTAGGTATTTCTGTCAGACCTATACTGAACACTTTACTAATGTATTTCTGTCAGACCTATACTGAATACTTTACTAATGTATTTCTGTCAGAACTATACTAAATACTTTACTAATGTATTTCTGTCAGAACTATACTGAACACTTTACTTAGGTATTTCTGTCAGAACTATACTAAATACTTTACTAATGTATTTCTGTCAGAACTATACTGAACACTTTACTAATGTATTTCTGTCAGAACTATACTAAATACTTTACTAATGTATTTCTGTCAGACCTATACTAAATACTTTACTAATGTATTTCTGTCAGAACTATACTGAACACTTTACTTAGGTATTTCTGTCAGAACTATACTAAATACTTTACTAATGTATTTCTGTCAGAACTATACTAAATACTTTACTAATGTATTTCTGTCAGAACTATACTGAATACTTTACTAATGTATTTCTGTCAGAACTATACTAAATACTTTACTTAGGTATTTCTGTCAGAACTATACTGAACACTTTACTTAGGTATTTCTGTCAGAACTATACTGAATACTTTACTAATGTATTTCTGTCAGAACTATACTGAACACTTTACTTAGGTATTTCTGTCAGAACTATACTGGACACCTTACTGAGGTGTTTTTGTCAGAACTATACTTAATACCTTACTGAGGTACTTCTGTCAAAACTATACTGGACACCTTACTCAGGTATTTCTGTCAGAATTATACTGAACACTTCATTGAGGTACTTCTGTCAGAACTATACTGCACACCTTAATAAAAAACTGAACACCTTACTGAGGTATTTCTTTTAGAAGTTTACTGTACTAACATATTTCTGTCAGAATTATACTGGACATTTTACTAAGGTATTTCAGTAAGAACTATATTGAACACTTTACTAAGGTATTTCTGTCAGAACTATACTGGACACTTTACTAAGGTATTTCTGTCAGACCTATACTGTACAATTTACTAAGGTATTTCTGTCAGAACTATACTGAATACTTTACTAAGATATTTCTGTGCTATACTGAGAACTATACTGAGCAATTCACTAAGGTATTACTGTTAGAACTATACTGAACACCTTACTTAGGTATATCTGTCAGAACTATCCTGAACACTTCACTAAGGTCACTTCTGTCAGAACTATACTGAACACCTTACTTAGGTATATCTGTCAGAACTATACTGAACACTTCACTAAGGTACTTCTGTCAGAACTATACTGAACACCTTACTTAGGTATTTCTGTCAAAATTATAGTGGACACTTTACTAAGGTATATCGGTCAGAACTATACTGAACACCTCACTAAGGTTTTTCTGTCAGAACTATACTGAACACCTTACTGGGGTATTTCTTTAAAAATTATACCGGACACTTTACTAAGGTATATCGGTAAGAACTATACTAACACCTCACTAAGGTTTTTCTGTCAGAACTATACTGAACACTTCAATAAGGTATTCCTGTCAGAACTATACTTGACATTTTACTAAGGTATTTCTGTCAGAACTATGCTGAACACCTTACTGAGGTACTTGTGTTAGAACTATACTGAACATTCTACTGACATAAATCTGCCAGAACTATACTGAACACTTAACTGAGGTACTTCTGTCAGAATTATACTGAACACTTCACTAAGATATTTGTGTAAGAATTATACTGAACACTTCACTAAGGTATTTGTGTAAGAACTATACTGAAAACTTTACTAAGGTTTTTCAGTCAGAACTATACTAAACACTTTATTAAGGTACTTGTGTTAGAACTGTATTGAACACTTTATAAAGGCATTTGTATCAGAACTATACTAAACACCTTAATTAAGCTTTTCAGTCAGAACTATATTAAACACTTTACTAGGGTTCTTCTGTGAGAACTGTATTGAACACTTTACTAAGGTTCATCTGTCAGAATTATATTGAACACTTCACTAAGGTTCTTCAGTTAGAACTATATTGAACACTTTACTAAGGTTCTTCAGTTAGAACTATATTGAACACTTTATTAAGGTTCTTCTGTCAGAACTATACTGAACACTTCACTAAGGTTCTTCTGACAGAATTATATTGAACACTTCACTAAGGTTCTTCTATCAGAACTATATTGAACACATTGAACACTTCACTAAGGTTCTTCTGTCAGAACTATATTGAACACTTCACTAAGGTTCTTCTATCAGAACTATATTAAACACTTTACTAAGGTTCTTCAGTCAGAACTATATTGAACACTTCACTAAGGTTCTTCTGTCAGAACTGTATTGAACACATTGAACACTTCACTAAGGTTCTTCTGTCAGAACTATATTGAACACTTCACTAAGGTTCTTCAGTCAGAACTATATTGAACACTTTACTAAGGTTCTTCTGTCAGAACTATATTGAACACTTTACTAAGGTTCTTCAGTTAGAACTATATTGAACACTTTACTAAGGTTCTTCTGTCAGAACTATACTGAACACTTCACTAAGGTCCTTCTGACAGAATTATATTGAATACTTCACTAAGGTTCTTCTATCAGAACTATATTGAACACATTGAACACTTCACTAAGGTTCTTCTGTCAGAACTATATTGAACACTTCACTAAGGTTCTTCTATCAGAACTATATTAAACACTTTACTAAGGTTCTTCTGTCAGAACTATATTGAACACTTTACTAATGTTCTTCTGTTAGAACTATATTGAACACTTCACACTAAGGTTCTTCTGTCAGAACTATATTGAACACTTCACTAAGGTTCTTCTGTCAGAACTATATTGAACACATTGAACACTTCACTAAGGTTCTTCTGTCAGAACTATATTGAACACTTTACTAAGGTTCTTCTGTCAGAACTATATTGAACATTTTACTAAGGTTCTTCTGTTAGAACTATATTGAACACTTCACTAAGGTTCTTCTGTCAGAACTATATTGAACACTTCACTAAGGTTCTTCTGTCAGAACTATATTGAACACTTCACTAAGGTTCTTCTGTCAGAACTATATTGAACACTTCACTAAGGTTCTTCTGTCAGAACTATATTGAACACTTCACTAAGGTTCTTCTGTCAGAACCACTTCACTAAGGTTCTTCTGTCAGAACTATATTGAACACTAATTCACTAAGGTTCTTCTGTCAGAACTATATTGGACACTTTACTAAGGTTCTTCTGTCAGAACTATATTGAACACTTCACTAAGGTTCTTCTGTCAGAACTATATTGAACACTTCACTAAGGTTCTTCTGTCAGAACTATATTGAACACTTCACTAAGGTTCTTCTATCAGAACTATATTGAACACTTCACTAAGGTTCTTTTGTCAGAACTATATTGAACACTTCACTAAGGTTCTTCTGTCAGAACTATATTGAACACTTCACTAAGGTTCTTCTGTCAGAACTATATTGAACACCTCACTAAGGTTCTTCTATCAGAACTATATTGAACACTTCACTAAGGTTCTTCTGTCAGAACTATATTGGACACGTCATTAAGGTTCTTCTGACAGAATTATATTGAACACATTGAACACTTCACTAAGGTTCTTCTGTCAGAACTATATTGAACACTTTACTAAGGTTCTTCTGTCAGAACTATATTGAACACTTCACTAAGGTTCTTCTGTCAGAACTGTATTGAACACTTCACTAAGGTTCTTCTGTCAGAACTATATTGAACACTTCACTAAGGTTCTTCTGTCAGAACTATATTGAACACATTGAACACTTCACTAAGGTTCTTCTGTCAGAACTATATTGAACACTTCACTAAGGTTCTTCTGTCAGAACTATATTGAACACTTCATTAAGGTTCTTCTGTCAGAAACATACTGATCTTGTTTCACTGGTATCTGATTATTATAGATTTAGAGTTATCATCTGGAAATTATCAACCAATCAAATTGCAGTATCCTCATAAATACTGCACACATTTTGTCATGCTCTGAACTTGACTAAGGTACTTGGAAAATGAGTATACATTTCAAATTTCACAGAATCCAATCAATATTGCATGAGTTATCATCCGAAAATCACCGACCAATCAAATTGAAGTATCCTAATTAACCTTTCACTGATTTTGTTACATACTGAACCTGACTGACGTACTTGGGTTATAAGAAGACTGAATAACTTTTCAGGAAATATGATCAATATTACACCAGGATCAAACTACAATTTCTAATTTAATACACTAAAATACAAACTGGCTTTTAGCTGGCCCTACATCAAAATATACAAGAGACCTATAGGCCTTAGTGATTACCTTAGGATATGTCCCAAATCTCTTGTAGAAGTTCAACAGTCAATTCCATTAATTAAAGGGATCATCAAAATTTTCAAAAGTTTTGGTCTCAAGGTCAAAAATTTGTAAATTGAATATTACTTGCCCTGAAAATGCTACATTGAAAATGTCTAAAGTCTAACTAGAGCATATTTAAAAAATGTCTAAAAAAGATCCTTTCAAGTAAACTATGTATCAAAATAATCATTATATCAATGCCTATAAAAAAACTTAGATAAACTCAGTGTCAAATTTTATGTATCTGTGACATTTGCCTTTGAACCTATGACATTGAACTATATATAAAAACCAATAGGCTTAGAATTTATAAAATGGGTTTGGGCAGGATGGAACAAAACTCACATTTGATTTGTAACTGAAGATGGTAAACTCACATACCAAATATTAGTTCAATATCTGCAAGCTTTGAAATTTTCTAAGTCCATGGCCAATAATTTCATTAAAAAAACAAAACATTGAACTGAAACAAAACTCAAATTGATATGTAACTCATAAGGGTGGACTCACATACCAGGTATATAAGATATATAAATACCTGCAAGGGTTGAAGAAAAAAATCCACAGCCCATAATTTCATAAAAAAATTACTGAACCAGAAAAAAAAACTCAAGTTTGACTCATGGCGTTTTGTTACTAAAGATGGCAGACTCACATATCAAATAATAATTAGTTCAATATCTGCATACATTGTGAAATAAAGTCCGAAAAATTAATGTGCCAATTTTAAACTAGGTGTCCTAAGAATGTTAAAACATGAAAATCTAAGCTATATCTCAAGTATGTTCAGAGGGAAAAAAAATCATTGTTACCCTAAGGGGACAAATAACTTTTATTTGTGCAAATCTGAAAGCCCTTCTCCAAATTTCATCAAGTTTGCACTAGTAGTTTTTTGGAGGAAAGATTAAAGTATAAAATGTTAATAGCGGATGGACAACAGACAACGGACAACAGACAACTGACACAGCACCATGAACCATCACAATAGCTCAGGTGAGCTTATAAAGTAAATTCCACTTTATGGTCAGACTGTTTTGTGTAGCAGATGTTTTTCACTATAAAATTTGTTTTCTGTTTTCTCCAAGGATATATAATTTACTTGTACAAGAAATATTGTTGTCAGTTATTAGACAAGATGAGTCATGAAATTAATTATAGATTGACCACTGCAGATCAAAAAGTAAAGATAATATTGAATCAGAAACTCACAACAATCAACAATGGCATCACTATATATAGTTATTTCATGAGTGTTTTGGGAATAGACACATCCATTGGTCTGAGACATCAGGGATTGCTTGTGAAACTGTTGCCTAAAACCCTGGGATAACTGTTCCCTAGGGATAATGGATTTGACAATGGATATGTTTTATTACCTGAAACCCTTAGCTGGCTGAGGATATCTGTTCCCTAGTGATACCAAGGGATAATGGATTTGACAATGGATATGTTTTATTACCTGAAACCCTTAGCTGGCTGAGGATAACTGTTCCCTAGTGATACCAAGGGATAATGGATTTGACAATGGATATGTTTTATTACCAGAAACCCTTAGCTGGCTGAGGATAACTGTTCCCTAGTGATACCAAGGGATAATGGATTTGAAAATGAATATGTTTTCTTACCTGAAACCCTTAGCTGGCTGAGGATAACTGTTCCCTAGTGATACCAAGGGATAATGGATTTGACAATGGATATGTTTTATTACCTGAAACCCTTAGCTGGCTGAGGATATCTGTTTCCTAGTGATACCAAGGGATAATGGATTTGACAATGGATATGTTTTATTACCTGAAACCCTTAGCTGGCTGAGGATATCTGTTCCCTAGTGATTCCAAGGGATAATGGATTTGACAATGAATATGTTTTATTACCTGAAACCCTTAGCTGGCTGAGGATAACTGTTCCCTAGTGATACCAAGGGATAATGGATTTGACAATGGATATGTTTTATTACCTGAAACCCTTAGCTGGCTGAGGATAACTGTTCCCTAGTGATACCAAGGGATAATGGATTTGACAATGGATATGTTTTATTACCAGAAACCCTTAGCTGGCTGAGGATAACTGTTCCCTAGTGATACCAAGGGATAATGGATTTGACAATGGATATGTTTTATTACCTGAAACCCTTAGCTGGCTGAGGATAACTGTTCCCTAGTGATACCAAGGGATAATGGATTTGACAATGGATATGTTTTATTACCAGAAACCCTTAGCTGGCTGAGGATAACTGTTCCCTAGTGATACCAAGGATAATGGATTTGACAATGGATATGTTTTTTTACCTGAAACCCTTAGCTGGCTGAGGATAACTGTTCCCTAGTGATACCAAGGGATAATGGATTTGACAATGGATATGTTTTATTACCTGAAACCCTTAGCTGGCTGAGGATAACTGTTCCCTAGTGATACCAAGGGATAATGGATTTGACAATGGATATGTTTTATTACCAGAAACCCTTAGCTGGCTGAGGATAACTGTTCCCTAGTGATACCAAGGGATAAAGGATTTGACAATGGATATGTTTTATTACCTTATTATTACCTTTATTCCCAACAAAATATTTGATGAAATGTCTTCAAATAGAACATTGTTTACACTGTTTATCGGTATAATCAGAATTAAAAGAATGCTTAAGGGTCATCTAAGTAGGAAAATTCAAGTGAAAACCATTTGGTTTTGTGTGTACCAAGCATGATATTTATATTCTAAGGATACACAATAGTGTTCTATTTTAAGTTTCATTTGAACAATGCTGAACTATATACAGCGGATTATGCCTCAACAATAATCAAGTAATATAGAAACTTAGCATTTATAATCTGAACTTGGATCGCTGGTAGCCTTAGAATATGAACTATCACGCCTGGTACACACATTTTTAACCCGTAAATTGTCGTCAAGCTTTCAAAAACCTCGTATTTCTTTAACAAACTCTGGCCCCTATGCACTGCTCTATGACGTTGAATATATTAATATCTTTTTATTTTTTAAATTAATTCGTTATACAAGGTGAAATTATTTTTCCCCAGAACGTGTGTTTTTGCACAACTTCCATAAAAAATGCAAAAAATATTTTAAAAATTCTTAAATTATCAATTCCTCCTGTATTTTTATTTATAAATCTTCACACGTGTAGGTAATTTCATAATTGTACTTTTCTTTCACATTTTCAACCAAATGGTTTTCACTTCAATTTTCCTTCTTAAATGACCCTTAAAAGAGTCCCCAAAATGGCAGTGATTGAACATTCAGTTTGCACAACTGTGCCATGCCTGTCTATAGGAATTTAAACAAAGCACTGTTGTGCTGCTGAACGGCATAGTTGGGAAAATGGTGCTATAGTAGGACTATGAATATAACCGAAAATAGATTTCATAAAGAATTAGTTAAATCCACCTGCCTTTGCTGTTTATTTCATAAAAAGTTATGATTTTACATCGTAGGACGCATACTTTAAGGACTACTTTTTATTGTATTTACGAGATCAGTTCGCCAGATTGCACAAATTATTGGATGTATCCCGTCGCAATATGTTACTAGATTCCGAAATATATTCCGAAAATTTACTCCAAATGTGCATATGTAACCAAATGCATTACCCGTCTCAGAATACATATCTCATGATAAAACAGATATATTTCTTTCACGTTTATTTACCAGGCGCACTTTTTCCATGCGTACTCATTTCATACCATTTCATAGTAAAGAAGCCCGATCTTGGCAGAAATTTATAGTAATGTACGCTTTCACTGTCATGAACACCGTACAAATACTCAAAAAACGCAAAACAATACTTAATTACCATTTATTTAGAAGATTGGGTAAATAAAAAAAAAATTTAAAAAAAAAATGTTTTTAATTTAATAGTTTAATATTACACCTGAAGAAAATTTTGACTACACCATCCATCAGCAGAAACCCAATGCTGATATTCATCAGTGACATTTATGGATGGGGATATCAGTCATGGGTTTTGACAATGAACACCAGCATGACAATATCCAAGAAATTTTTGTTTTAGTTTTAGATTATTTAGCTCATTGGCTCAAGGTGAGGCAATGCTGTTTTGTCCATCCATTGTTCATCTGTTTACTTTTTCAACCTGTATTCCTTAACCAATACACCAATATCTATCAAACTTGGAAGGAATGTTAACAATCTAAGCCTTTTCAAGTTTGCAAAGATTGTGGTCTTTCCCACTTATTCACAGTCATAATGAACTGAAGAACAAGGCCATTGGCCTTAACACTCACCTGAGGATATGTTTCATATCTTCTGCAGGAGTTGTGGGTTAATTACAGTAAAACCCTATTTAAGAGGCCACTGATGGAAATAAACAAAAGTGGCTGCTTAAGAAAGGTGGCTTTAAAAAACAGGAAATGAAATTATCATTATACCTACAAAATGCTAAAATACATGCATAAACAAAAAAGTTTTTAATTCTCCAGATAACCTGACAAACATACTAATTTGAACAATTTCCTGCTATCCCAAACAGCTAACATTTTTGCAAATCTGAAACATAGTGTCCTAAATATGTTTTTTCTTGTATGTTAAGAAAATAAATTTTAAGGATTTTCACTATTCCTCCCCCAAAGGAATAAAAGGAATAAAGAAGATTGTAATACCTCATCAAAGCCTTTGCCTCAGCTGAAGGTGAGCTAACAAAATAACCACTAAACAAACCTTGGATTATAGAACAAAATGAAGAAAAACAGCAATAAAGCAAGCTTGTAATCTCTACAGGCTTATAACATAATTTAACTGTCATCCCATTTGTATTATCCCATGTATTTATCCCGTCAAAATTCAATAAATGTCATATGATGAAACAAGAAATTACTACTTGTAACTGTAGAACAAAATAATTTGAGATAGAAAATGTCATTTCTTTGTGATTATGAAGCTTGATATGCTACTTATATAGCTAAATAAAGGATGTTTTGTGACTGATCAGAAATTAATAGATGAGAAATCATATATAACAGACAGTGTACTCATATAAATATGTAACAATAATGTAGAATGTACATCATATATAACAGACAGTGTACTCATATAAATATGTAACAATAATGTAGAATGTACATCATATATAACAGACAGTGTACTCATATAAATATGTAACAATAATGTAGAATGTACATCATATATAACAGACAGTGTACTCATATAAATATGTAACAATAATGTAGAATGTACATCATATATAACAGACAGTGTACTAATAAAAAATGTAACAATAATGTAGAATGTACATAAAGTATAGGAGAATGTATACCAATGTTTCTATCAATGTACATCAGGTATAGTAGAATGTATACCAATGTTTACATCAATGTACATCAGGTATAACAGAATGTATACCAATGTTTACATCAATGTACATCAGGTATAGTAGAATGTATACCAATGTTTACATCAATGTACATCAGGTATAGTAGAATGTATACCAATGTTTACATCAATGTACATCAGGTATAGTAGAATGTATACCAATGTTTACATCAATGTACATCAGGTATAGTAGAATGTATACCAATGTTTACATCAATGTACATCAGGTATAGTAGAATGTATACCAATGTTTACATCAATGTACATCAGGTATAGTAGAATGTATACCAATGTTTACATCAATGTACATCATGGTATAGTAGAATGTATACCAATGTTTCTATCAATGTACATCAGGTATAGTAGAATGTATACCAATGTTTACATCAATGTACATCAGGTATAGTAGAATGTATACCAATGTTTACATCAATGTACATCATGGTATAACAGAATGTATACCAATGTTTACATCAATGTACATCAGGTATAGGAGAATGTATACCAATGTTTACATCAATGTACATCAGGTATAGTAGAATGTATACCAATGTTTACATCAATGTACATCAGGTATAGTAGAATGTATACCAATGTTTACATCAATGTACATCAGGTATAGTAGAATGTATACCAATGTTTACATCAATGTACATCAGGTATAGTAGAATGTATACCAATGTTTACATCAATGTACATCAGGTATAGTAGAATGTATACCAATGTTTACATCAATGTACATCATGGTATAGTAGAATGTATACCAATGTTTCTATCAATGTACATCAGGTATAGTAGAATGTATACCAATGTTTACATCAATGTACATCAGGTATAGTAGAATGTATACCAATGTTTACATCAATGTACATCATGGTATAGTAGAATGAATACCAATGTTTACATCAATGTACATCAGGTATAGCAGAATGTATACCAATGTTTACATCAATGTACATCATGGTATAGTAGGATGTATACCAATGTTTCTATCAATTTACATCAGGTATAACAGAATGTATACCAATGTTTACATCAATGTACATCAGGTATAACAGAATGTATACCAATGTTTCTATCAATGTACATCAGGTATAACAGAATGTATACCAATGTTTACATCAATGTACATCATGGTATAGTAGAATGTATACCAATGTTTACATCAATGTACATCATGGTATAGTAGAATGTATACCAATGTTTACATCAATGTACATCAGGTATAACAGAATGTATACCAATGTTTACATCAATGTACATCAGGTATAGTAGAATGTATACCAATGTTTACATCAATGTACATCAGGTATAGTAGAATGTATACCAATGTTTACATCAATGTACATCATGGTATAACAGAATGTATACCAATGTTTACATCAATGTACATCAGGTATAGGAGAATGTATACCAATGTTTACATCAATGTACATCAGGTATAGTAGAATGTATACCAATGTTTACATCAATGTACATCAGGTATAGTAGAATGTATACCAATGTTTACATCAATGTACATCAGGTATAGTAGAATGTATACCAATGTTTACATCAATGTACATCAGGTATACAGAATGTATACCAATGTTTACATCAATGTACATCAGGTATAGTAGAATGTATACCAATGTTTACATCAATGTACATCAGGTATAGTAGAATGTATACCAATGTTTACATCAATGTACATCAGGTATAGAGAATGTATACCAATGTTTACATCAATGTACATCAGGTATAGTAGAATGTATACCAATGTTTACATCAATGCACATCAGGTATAGTAGAATGTATACCAATGTTTACATCAATGTACATCAGGTATAGTAGAATGTATACCAATGTTTACATCAATGTACATCAGGTATAGGAGAATGTATACCAATGTTTACATCAATGTACATCAGGTATAGAGAATGTATACCAATGTTTACATCAATGTACATCATGGTATAGTAGAATGTATACCAATGTTTACATCAATGTACATCAGGTATAGAGAATGTATACCAATGTTTACATCAATGTACATCAGGTATAGTAGAATGTATACCAATGTTTACATCAATGTACATCAGGTATAGGAGAATGTATACCAATGTTTACATCAATGTACATCATGGTATAGTAGAATGTATACCAATGTTTACATCAATGTACATCATGGTATAGTAGAATGTATACCAATGTTTACATCAATGTACATCATGGTATAGTAGAATGTATACCAATGTTTACATCAATGTACATCAAGGTATAGCAGAATGTATACCAATGTTTACATCAATGTACATCAGGTATAGTAGAATGTATACCAATGTTTACATCAATGTACATCATGGTATAGCAGAATGTATACCAATGTTTACATCAATGTACATCAGGTATAGTAGAATGTATACCAATGTTTACATCAATGTACATCATGGTATAACAGAATGTATACCAATGTTTCATATTCCACTTGATATACAGACATTATGTTTATATACTACCAGTATTTCTATTTAAAGATCATTGATTGAATGGGGTGTTACATCCCAGTCAAGAATATTTCACTTATATCAATAAATCACCAGCTATAGAATGATTGGCAAATATAATCAGCACATAGAACCTCAAATGGAGGTATTTGTGTGAGAACTACATGAATTATTTACTGTAGAAAATGTATAATTTTAACAAACTTCCATGACAAAAACAACAAGAGGCCCAAGGGCCTTAACACTCACCTGAGGGTATGTACATATATCATGCAGTGATTCAATGATCAATTTCAAAAACTTAAAAGAGAATGTCCAAATTTTCAGCAGTTAGGGTCAATATGTCAGGATTTTTGCAAATTTATTATATAATACTTGTCTTAAGAATGCTCCATCTAGCAGCAGTATATTGATAAACAGCTACAATAGTAAAAACAAAAGCAAAACCTTAAAAAAAAACTAGGCCATTCAGTACTTGTCTGCATCTGTGACCTTGACCTTTACACCCATGATTTTCATTCATATATCAAAATGATCTATATGCCAATACCTACAATATTCTAATATTTATGTCTATACAAAAAGTTTTCCACATATATTGACATATAAACTAATTTTAGCAATTTCCCCTTGACATACCTTGCCATTTCCACATTTTGGCATATAGAGATACGATTTGTGCAAATCTGAAACTAGGTGTCCTAAGTATGTTTTACATGGAATATCTAAGCTATATCGCTTATATGTTTAGAGGAGATGATCTTAAAGATTTTTACAATTTATCCCTTTATGAGTTGAGAAATAGTTTTTAAAGTTCAAGTCAAGAATATTTCACTTATATCAAGACGTCGCCAGCTATAGGCAAAGGTGCAGAAATTTTCCCTGTGCGTTGTGCTGATGGCATTATACAACAGGGTTCTTTAGCGTGCCAAGCCCACCGTGACACAGGACCTTGTTTATTTTAAGTTCCCATCTGAAAGAACCGTGACTTTCATTTTGTAATGCTGAGTGCTTGGCGAAAGAACAGTCACCACCCACCTTCAAATCTTGGGTAAGACCTGGTCGGGATTCAAACCCATGACCTCCCACTTACGGAGCGAGCCCCCAGGTGTGGTGTGTGTTTGTGTGGGTTGGTGTGTGTGTGTGGTGTGTGTGTTTTGTGTGGGTTGGTGTGGGTGTGTGTGTGTGGGGGGAGAATTATTTCCCTTTAGTTATCTATTAATTTATTATCCAGCAAATTGTCTGATTGTATAATATACAGAGAAAAATATTCAAAATTCTGCATATGATATATCTATAAAAGGTAATTATTATCAATATTGATTCTAGATAATAACTCCACCACATCACCAATATATTGGGAAACACTGGTTTCTATTAATAAATCACATTTTAATGCTCAGGTTGGTATGTTTAAAAGTCAGGATATTAAAACAATACTTCACACTATTTGGCTTCTATAGTGGTGGATTTAGTTCTATAATACTATTTTTATTGATAAATCGGCAGTATATTGTTTTTGTCCTGTCTGACTGTGTGTTTCCAGCTACTTTAACATTGGACATAACTTTAAAATGCATGAATAGATGTTGATATAACTTGGTACAAGTGTTATATTAAGAAAACAAAAGTATTGTACATAGATTTTTTACACCCTCATAGTTTACTGTTAATTTCACCCTCATAGTTTACTGTTAATTTCACCCTCATAGTTTACTGTTAATTTCCAGCAACTAACCAAAACTGAAAAACTGACCAATCAAATACATCTCTAGGATTATTATTTGGTCACAGAACTATTCATAGATTTGAATACAATTTAAATAGCATCATTTTACTTCATTCCTGGGTGTGATTGCTTTCATCCTCTAGTCGATCATCTACTGAATAGGTAGACAATTGAGATAAAACCATCCTGTTGTGGATACATCAATCAAATAGTTGGTTACACCCCCCCCACCCACTGTTAACCAGCTATCAATAAAAGATTGATAATTGAACAATCAAAACAAATCTCTGGGATCTTTGAAAATTACAAGTTGTTGTTTTCAACATTGATAAAAAACTACCCCTACGGGTGGGGTGGGGGTTGGGGGAGGTTAAAAATGTTGGGGTGGTGGAAGACTTTCGTCAGTGTGCTAGCTACAATAACAATTCTAGTACACTGATGCAAAATTCATGCTGTATCCCTGACAACAGTTTTTAATTTTTTATGCATGAAATATGATTCAAATAAATATTAAGCTAAGGTACATATTTCGACAATGAAATAGAACAAAATTAATTAAGAGGAAGGATGTTTTAAATGTTTTTTTATGCCACAAATTTCCAACATAAATTCAAGAAATATTTTTGACATGCAAGGTCAATGACCTAATTATAATATGTGATACAAGTCCGTTATAGTCAAATACATGCATGTACCAAGTTTTATTAAGATACCTCAAAAGACAAAAAACATTTACTATTAAACAAAAAAGAAACATTAGCAGTAGGAAACTTTCAGTTTTTATCTTCTATAATATATTGGGGTAAGAAATTTTCACGGTTTCGATCTTACGGAAAGTGTACCAAGGGAAATAAGAAATTTCTGCTGAGAAGATATATTCATGGTTAAAGTGTTATCATGGAAGTCGTGAATATTTTACGCTTGTGAATGTTTTTTTTTTATACATTGTGCTCCAAACAGTGAATTACGGTACTATAATTTCAAGTTATTTGACATTGACCTTGAACCCCAAGGTCAGATGACCCCATTATAGTTTGCAACATGCTGCCTTTTACCAGTGCATACATGTTCCAAGTTTCATCATTGTATCTTCAACAAGAGGCCCAGGGGCCACATCGCTCACCTGAGCAACTTGCTAGGTAGAAGCCGAAATGAGTTCAGTATTGAAGTGAGTGCAGGGGAGGGAGGTTTTGTACAAACTGAAATCTATACTTCCTACCGATGCTTTTCACTAAACAATTTGTAAGTATTTCTATGTACCGTAAAAGGTTGATGTTTCGACAAGCCTCGGCTTATTCCGTTACCTTTTTCTTACAGCATTTCAACCAATGAAATAATTTAAAAAAAATTTTCATCATGCAATCTACCAATCTCAAAAGAGAGAAAATGCATAGGCCGAATACTGTAATCGGGAAATGGCAAATAGAAATTATAGAATACAGCAGGATTTACATTAAAAATTAGCTTTTAAGTACAAGTACAATTAATATATTTCTCATGAACAATATATTTAACTTTATATCAAAATACTTATATAAAAGAATACAGCATGGAAAATACACTATTATTTAACCATGATTTGAACAAACTTGAATCTACACTACCTGAGGATGCTTCCATTTTAATTTGAGCTTTCCTGGCCTAATAGTTTTTGAGGAGAAGATTTTTAAAGATTCTCTCTATATATTCCTGTGTAAAACTTGACCCCCCTCTTGTGGCCCCACCCTACCCCCAGGGACTATGATTTGAACAAACTTGAATCTACACTACCTGAGGATGCTTCCATTTTAATTTGAGCTTTTCTGGCCTAATAGTTTTTGAGAAAAAGATTTTAAAAAATTTTCTTTATATATTCCTATGTAAAACTTGATCCCCCTCTTGTGACCCCTCCCTACCCCGGGGACCATGATTTGAACAAACTTGAATCTACACTACCTGAGGATGCTTCCATTTTAATCTGAGCTTTTCAGGCCTAATAGTTTTTGAGAAGAAGATTTTTAAAGATTTTCTCTATATACTCCTATGTAAAACTTGATCCCCCTCTTGTGGCCCCTCCCTACCCCCGGGGACCATGATTTGAACAAACTTGAATCTACACTACCTGAGGATGCTTCCATTTTAATTTGAGCTTTCCTGGCCTAATAGTTTTTGAGGAGAAGATTTTTAAAGATTCTCTCTATATATTCCTGTGTAAAACTTGACCCCCCTCTTGTGGCCCCACCCTACCCCCAGGGACTATGATTTGAACAAACTTGAATCTACACTACCTGAGGATGCTTCCATTTTAATTTGAGCTTTTCTGGCCTAATAGTTTTTGAGAAAAAGATTTTTAAAAATTTTCTTTATATATTCCTATGTAAAACTTGATCCCCCTCTTGTGACCCCTCCCTACCCCGGGGACCATGATTTGAACAAACTTGAATCTACACTACCTCAGGATGCTTCCATTTTAATTTGAGCTTTTCAGGCCTAATAGTTTTTGAGAAGAAGATTTTTAAAGATTTTCTCTATATACTCCTATGTAAAACTTGATCCCCCTCTTGTGGCCCCTCCCTACCCCCGGGGACCATGATTTGAACAAACTTGAATCTACACTTCCTAAGGATGCCTCCACAAAAGTTTAAGCTTTACAGGCCGAATAGTTTTTGAGAAGAAGATTTTTGAAAAATACCAACAAAGTTTCAATAATTCTCAATTATCTCCCCTTTAAAGAGGGTGTGGCCCTTCATTTGAACAAACTTGAATCCCCTTCACCTAGTGGTGCTTTGTGCCAAATTTGGTTGAAATCTGCCCAGTGGTTCGTGAGAAGAAGATGAAAATGTGAAAAGTTTACGACGACGACAGACAACGGACAAATTGTGATCAGAAAAGCTCACTTGAGCCTTTGGCTCAGGTGAGCTAAAAATAGAACAATATCAATTTCCAACATAAATTCAAGTTATTTGACCTAGACATTCAAGGTCACAGTAACACAGAGCTTTGGGTAATGCATTAAGATATCTTTAAAGATACAATATGCCCTGAAAACTGAATTTCCAACATAAATTCAACAGTTATATGAACTTGACAACATAATTTGAAGTTATTTGACCTTAACATCCATAGTCAAAGAGAACCAATAGTAGTGTGTAATATGCCATCATTGTTTAATACATGCATGTATCAAGTTTCACTAAGATAAAACACAAAAAAGTTATGTCAAAACAGTGATTTACCATATTTTCAACAGTTATTTGACCTTGATTTGACCCAAGATCACAGTGACCTCATTATAGTGTGTGACATGGCACCTTTGGCTAATGCATGCATATACCAAGTTTCATTAAGATGTTTTGAAAGATAAAAAATTATACCCCAAAATTGAATTTCTAACATAATTGACCTTGACCTTGACAATTTGGCAATTGTCAACTTCATTATAGTGTGTGACATGCATGTTACAAATCATTAATATATCTTTAAAGATAAAAAACTCATGCTCCAGAAAATATTTTCATGTTATTTCTCATTGAAGAACCGTTGGTAAAACAATATGATCTCCACCTTCTTCAAAGTTATACCATAAACACTTAAATTACTGTTAAAACATGTAGAATTTTTCAATCAATTCATTATTCATTTCTCAATTTTTACAGTAAAGCAAGAGACCCAAGGGCATTAATGTTCACCTGCTGATATGCTGTACCATATGCATAAGTTCAATGGTCAATTACATTAATTATAGGAACTGTGTTAGGGCCTAATTATGTAACGGTGTTTGCAAATTAATTATTACTTTTCCTAAACATGCTACCACATATATAAAACATCTAACTTCTAGCTTAAGGATACGTATAAACAGCTTATAAAAAATATACAGGTAAAAAACTAGTCCATTTCAGTATTCTTGCACATCAATAAACTTGACCTTTGAATCCATGACTTTCATTTATCTATCAAAATGACCGTTAGGCCAATACCTACCATATTCTAATATACATGTTTGGAGTTTATCAGATAATTTCATTATTTGTTTGCATTGGCAACTTGACCTTTGAATCCATGACTTTCATCTATGTATCAAATTAATCATTAGGACAATACCTAAAATATTCTAATATACATGCCTACACAAAATGTTTATAGTTTTCCAGATATTAAACTTTGTGTCTATGACCTTGACCTTTGAACCCATGACTGTCATCTATATCTCAAAATGATTGTTAGGCCAATACCTACAATATTCTATTATACATGCCTATACAAAAAAGTTTAAAGTTTTCTTGATATATTAATTTTAATTGACAATTGACCAGTTGGCATGAAAATCACAAAGTTTTTAAAAAAAATTAAAGGAGATGAATCAAATGTAACAGAAACTAAAGGACTAAAACTGCTCACCTGAAGACATCAAAAGTTTGTCAAGCTTAAAACAAGAGGCCCATGGGCCTTAACGCTCACCTGAGGCAGAGTACATATCTTACGCAGAGGTTCAATGGTCAATGACATTAATAAAAGAGTATATCAAAATTTTCAGCAGTAAGGGCCAATAATATGCAAGTATTTTGGCACATTAATTATAATAATTATTATAAGTATGCTATATATAACATATCTAAAGTCTAGCTACTATAAATTATTTATAAACAGCTAAAACATCTGTATATTAAAATGTGCATTAGGCCAGTACCTACAATATTCCAATATACATGCCTATACAAAGAGTTTATAGTTTTTGAGATAATTAACCATTCAAGTATTCTTTCGCATCTATGACCTTGACCTTTGAACCTATGACCTTCATTCATATATCAAAATGATTGTTGTGCAAATGCCTACAATATTCCAATATACATGCCTATACAAAAAGTTTATAGTTTTTTAGATAATTAACCATTTAAGTATTCGTTTGCATCTATGACCTTGACCTTTGAACCTATGACCTTCATTCATATATCAAAATGATCGTTATGCCAATGCCTACAATATTCCAATATACATGCCTATACAAAAAGGTGATAGTTTTTGAGATAATTAACCATTTATGTATTCATTTGCATCTATGACCTTGACCTTTGAACCTATGACCTTCATTCATATATCAAAATGATCGTTGTGCAAATGCCTACAATATTCTTATATACATCACAGTATGTAAACTCCGGTGTACGTCTTCCGGAAGCTGGGATCGTCGAAGCGACCGTGTGATGTTGATAGTCTCAATGACTGAAGTTTAGAGGTATGTAAACGCTCAAAATTAAATTGTCAAGTCTTGGATACCACTTATAATTTTGGTTGCTTTAGTCAGTAACACTTAGACATTACAATTTGCCCGCAAATATCACCATATAATGTCAAAAAACACAATTGATCATCGACAGCCAGGGAAAAATCACCAACCTCCTTGGCGTAAGATTGAATTTAACCTTAATTTAAAGCCGATCTTACCGTTTCATAAGGTAATTGGAACAAAGAAACATCAAAGAGTTTGAATACAAATCGCATATGCAAGATATACGTTTAAATATTTAACTACAACAATTATTATTTTTTACCCGGTGTACGCTTAGCTGCAACTCTTGCAAAATCAATACAACCGCCTAGCTGGGATTTTAGTGTACTTTAGCTGCATTTATGTGAACATCTCTTCATTCATATATTTTTGTTTGGTGTTGTTGTAAAACATTGTATAATTAATTTTGTTTGATGACAAAACGTTGCTTCGTGTTAACTTGTTTAAAGAATTGGTTTTTCGTTGCAGACATGGACAGGGTTTTCAACTTGAATGACAAGATGAAAGTTATTTTTAGGAATCCCAGTATTTTTCTTGCGAAATATGCAAATTTACTTAAAAATACAAATCCAACTTGGACCACCAGCTGTAGATTCACAATAATTCAACAACCCGGCCATCTTATGGATATCAGTCGATTATCGTGTACATTATCGGAGTCAAAATCTTGTGAATTAACTATTTAGTGAAAAAAACTTTCATAAATAGACTTAACAAGTATTTAAGTCATCTCCTCCAAAACCACCGGGCCAAATTTGATGAAACTTAATGCCAATCATGCCTTGGTGAAGGGCTTTCTAGTTTGCACAAATGAGGGAGTTATGTCCCTTTTGGGTCCTATAAGGGGAAATAGTAAAAACAGTTTCCTCTAAATATACAAGAGATACAACTTAGATATTCCATGTGTAGCATACTTAGGACATGTAGTAATCGTAGCTGTAGGGCTCAAAATGAGGAAATGGCAAGGTTCTTGAAGGGGAAATTGCTAAACTACTATATTTGTCAGTGCATGATCTGGAAAACTATCAACTTTTTATTAGAATATTGTAAGTATTAGCCTTAAGGTCATTTTGATACATATTGGGAAATGAACGGAAATGATCTCGTTTGCATATCCGCCATGACAGTCCGCTATGAATAATCATACATCGTACATGAAGGGAAATAAAAGCGAAAGAAAACAAAAATTCTTTTTAAAAAAGTCGATAACTCGGAACAAATTTCCCGAGGGTGTTACTTTCACTAAAAACATACAGGATATCCGTAATGTTTATATTAAAATACAGGTTCCTCGGCGTGTTTAAATTTCGAAGCGTAAAGTGTGGCTATCCTCTATATTTTATCTTACTAAGCCAAAAAGTTTATAAGTTTTAATCTCGCTATTGTAAATACACAATCAGAAAACCAAAAGTGCCAAGGGTGCATTCGATTCAATGATCTATAACATAACCGTTCAAGATATGGAGTATTTGTTTATGCTTGGTTCCCAGATAATTTGAAAATCTCGTATTTTCAGTAAATTCCACAAAGGGGGCTTGAACTTATTTTTAAAATTATAATAATTAAAAATTCCCCTTAAAAAGTTCGTGGTATTTTCTTTGTTTAGGGAGCATTTTCTTGTTACATCGTAATTAACGTCATTTAAAAAAAAAAAAAAGGGGGGGGGGTTAATTTATTTTCATTACAGATAATCAGGGCCTTCCCGATTAAGAACGTCTGCTGACGTCACAAAATATCTGTCTTGATAACTCTAAACTTTTTGCATAAGTATAGCATTGGCGTTACAATCATTTTGATCTGTAGATGAAGTTCATTGGATCAAAGGTCATGGTCATAGATGTGTAAGAATACTGAAAGGGCTTACTTTTTTGCCCTTGTACTTTTTACTAGCCGTCCATACATTTATTGCAGCTAGACCTTAAATATTTAGAAGTATACAGTAGCATTTTAGGATAAAATAATAAATTTGGAAATATCCTTACATTAGGTCCTAACTCTTGAAAATTAAACAGTCCCTGTAATTTATGTGATTGTACATTGACTTTCTACACGAGATATAACATATCCTGAGGTAAGAGTTAAGGCCCTTGGTCCCCTGTTTATTTATCTAAACGGTTATTTTATTTTATTTTTATCGATTGATTTAAAAAGAAAGGAATGATTCATAGGTTCTGCTACTAACAACACGCTCTTTTCAATATATACGATAGTTCAGTTGGTAATGCGCTTGGTGTAGGAGGTCGTGGGTTCGGAATCCGGCCTGGGTCAGGCCAAGTCTTAAAAATAGGTAGCAAATACTCCATGTACATGGCATGTAGAAATAAAAGTCGTCGATTCCTTCGAAAACGACCTTAAAATCCGTTCCTTCATCTCATAGCAGGCGTGTCGCTGTAAAGAACTCTACCTACACATTGTCCTTAGCGCACTGCAATGGTCAAATTTTCTATGGCTTCACATCTAGCTGGCGACGTCTCCATATAAGTGAAATATTATTAACTTTGACGTAAAACCGCATCCAATCAATCAATCTTTTCATAGATAAAATGTATATTAAAATGGCACTATATCCTTGAGATTAGCCTAAAGTTGTGAAGGGGTTTTCTCAACCGATTATCTAAGAAAAATGTGAAAAATAGCAATAAAGTGTACAATTTTCTGTACAGCTAGGCGTACATATTTTTCCCACTGAAATCCCAGCTAGGCGTTCATGTCTTCATCAGCTAGGCGTACACTATCTGGGATCACCAGCGTGAAATTAAATTAGAATTTCTTCTAAACTGTCGCGTTTTGGGATAAAGGGATGCGTCACCTTTAATCTAAACACTTGGTTTCTTAAATCAAATGCATTAAATGTGGTATTTATCATATCTTTATGCTCGGGAAATATAATTTATTTGACTTCTTTGAAAATATCATTGATAAGTTGTATGATTAACAATTATTTTCTTCAAACTGAAACAATAAATGTTACCGACTGTGTTCAAAACTAACTCCGCTGTTATCCGCGATCAGTTGGAGTGTAAATGTTGCAGTGAAAGTATACAAGAAAACGTACTAGCAGCCAATATACTGTCACAGGACGACAGTGGAACAATTACTGTTGGCTTTTTCTTCGCTTCGACGATCCCAGCTTCCGGAAAACGTACACCGGAGTTTACATACTGTGTACATGCCTATACAAAAAGTTTATAGTTTTTGAGATAATTAACCATTTTAATATTCATTCGCAGCTATGACCTTGACCTTTGAACCTATGACCTTCATTCATATATCAAAATGATCGTGAGGCCAATACCTACAATATTCCAATATACATGCCTATACAAAAAGTTTATAGTTTTCAAGATATATTGACAAATACATTAATTTTAGCGATTTTCCCCTTAAGTACCTTGCCATTTCCCCATTTTGGCCTCTACAGTTACGATTTGTGCAAATCTGAAACTAGGTGCCCTAAGTATGTTTCACATGAAATAACTAAGCTATATCTCTTGTAAGTTCAGAGGAGATGATTTTTAAAGATTTTCACAATTTCCCCCTTTATGGGGCCCCAAGGGGACATAATCCTTTCATTTGTGCAAATCTGAAAGACCTTCACCTAGGCATCATAATCACTGAGTTTCATCAAATTTGGCTTGGTAGTTTCAGAGGAGATGATTAAAATGTACAAAGTTAACGCACGACGCACGACACACGACGCACGACAGACGACGGACGGGGAACCATTGCAATAGCTCATCTGAGCTTTCAGCTCAGGTGAGCTAAAAATGTAGAACTTTATGTGCCAATGCTACACGTGAAGTCTCTAGGCATTTTAGTTTATAACAGTCTTACTTCTTCATATTTTTGTAACCTTAAATGTGGGTCATGTCAAATGGCTTTAAAAACTTGAAAGTGTTCAATTAGTCTCCAGGCTAACTCTATAAAGAGGCTTAAAATAAATGTTTGTTCAACCCATCAGCTAGAAAATTTCTGACTATGCCATGGTTAAGTATTGGTATAGCGAAGTGAAAAAAGGGTGGATGTCAAACCTGAAAGTGGTGCAATTTTTTTACAGCCTTGCTTTGTATGTGCCCCCCCCCCCCCTAAATTTTGAGTAAAATTCCTAAAATATCATTAATGGATATTTTAGCGGCTATACCAATAAAATATTGTATATTTTAGATATTTTATTATTGATAAATCTTGTACAATAAAGTACAACTATAATATGATATTTAAATTTAACAATTTTTTTAAAAAATGAAAATTTAAGACAGAAAAATCCCTAAAATTATGCGTTTTTACTAATTATTTGTCCTATCAATCGTTCTGTACTATTATTACCTAATGCTCCAATTCTATAAAACTTGTTTTATAATGTTAACCATACCTATTGTAAATGTAAATAATCTAACATTTGTTGAAACAGTCGCGAATGAAGGCTTCAGATGACAAAAATGTTTCCCCTACCCCAAAATGTGTAAAATTGGTCAATAATTTATTTTACAAAAATGAACAGAAAAACATATAAATATTATATGGAATGACTTTTGTTTATGATATAGTGTTTGTATGTGGTAGTTAATGAACATTTTGTTTGTCAAACAAGTTAGTAACAGGTATGAAAAATTTCCCCTACCCCATTATTTAAAAAAATAATTTGCATAAAATGGCGCTGTAAATATAGGATTTGATTTATTTGTAAATGTAAAAAGGATAGTATTTTGTGTACAGATATCTGTGGTTGTGATGACGAATTATGTTCAAATAGAATTGTGTATTATTTCAGTTTTACAGACAGTGATAATGACCACGAATGAGTAGTGCCTTACTTAGTTTTAATGTTTAAACATGTATTATATAGTCCAGATGACACACATAACCTATAAAAAGAGTCTGTAAAAATGTTTTTACATAAAGTTGTTCTGCAACATGTCCCTAATCAGAAACTGCATGATGCCACCCTGGCAGCTTTGGGGAATTTAAGATATCCAAGGTGGTGGACAAGATGGCTGCCAGAATAGTTTTCTTTTGATTTTGCCTCATTTAACAGTATATAAATGATAGTGTAACATTAATGCTTCACTATTATAATCAACAAATCAATAAAAGAAGCTATTCTTCCAAAAATGGTCTTAGTTTTGCCATTTCTAAGAGTGCTAAGCTAGAAAAGTCATATAATATGCTTTGTGTAGATTTGCTTTTAATCACAATGCAAAGCCCACTCAGCTTCCCTCTATGATCAAATGAATAAACTTATAACCAAAACTGGTTTGATAAAACAGAACAGCCACAGCTTTACCGTCCTGCTTTAATCTGCCCTCAAACAGAACAGCCACAGCTTACCGTCCTGCTTTGACATGCCCTCAGACAGAACATCCACAGCCTTACTGTCATGCTTTGATTTGCCCTCAGACATAACAGCCACAGCTTTACTGTCATGCTTTGATTTGCCCTCAGACATAACAGCCACAGCTTTACTGTCCTGCTTTGATTTGCCCTCAGACATAACAGCCACAGCTTTACTGTCCTGCTTTAATTTGCCCTCAGACAGAACAGCCACAACTTTACTGTCCTGTATTTACCTGTTATCATCACTAATGTCTGCAAGACAACTATTTATAGTTCATAACATCAACAACAATTTTACACAATATTGCATGCCATCCATTCTAAATGCTTTTAAAATCTGTGGAAAGGTTTTGTCAGTAAGCAAAGGAGCTAACATTCCTAAAATGGAAAAATGCTAAAATGCTGCTTTTAGTAGCTAGCCCTTCCTTAGACCTTAGTTCGCCATTACCACATCTGCACACTCATCAGTATGTGCATACGGCTTAATCGAAGTTTTGGGAACAAATCTGGTTGTACTCATAAACTTGATATGATAATCAAAGTACTGAAGGTACTGAAGCATCAGCTAAACTGAGCAATTTGATAACAAAAATTGTGCACTTGAAACTGAGATTTGTCTAATGAATCAGTAACAAATGAAAATCATGCAAATAATAGATACTGTGATCGGGAAGCCTCTAACAACAAGTCTGCTTTTTATGCAAGTTGTTAGGTTCTAACACATATCAATAGGTTACAATGGTCAAAATGGACACACCACACAATGTTTATCAATTGAGTAAACTAAATAATTCACATAAATATAAATTTTGAATCTTTCAAAAATCAAGAGAGGCTACTAAAGACCCAACCCCAAATCAGAGTGAAAAATCTCAAGCGCAACGGAAAAATGTCCATAGAAACCATCATTTTGATAAAATTCTCAAAGTGAAAGGGGCATAACTCCACTAAAACGCAGTTGATTGGAAGAAAAACCCTAACTGGATCTGTAACATGCCACTATAGACTCGCACACAAAATCTGAGTCAAATTTCTCTTAACATGATTTAAAGTCTGGAAAAGCATCATTTTGATGGAATTTCCTAATAAAAAGGGCATAACACCAACAAAACTCGGTCCACTTGAACAAATTAGATCTGTAACATTCAAATTTGAGTCAATACCTATAAGCATGATGAAAAAAGTCTGGGAAAATCTTCATTTTGATGAAATTCCTAGACTGAAAGGGGTATAACTCCACTAAAACTCAGTTGACTGAAACAAAATTCTTACTGGATTTGTAACATGCCACTATAGACTTGCATACAAAATTTGAGTCAAATATCTGTTCAAATTTAGATGTTTATTTACAATAGAGTTACCTCTTGAAACATGACATAAGAATGGCATAAATGGTATACAGAATGTATGATGTAAATGGTAAACAAGAACAGTGATAAAAATTGTTTTTTGACACCTGACAAATATTTTAACAAACACTACAATACATGTATATCATTTAAGAAATGACATTGTTTTGGGGTCACTTCATGGAGGTATGAAACCAGGTGTTCCAGGTACAAATTGCATGAGAAGCATAGACCTATGAAACAAACTTTCGATAATGTTGAAAAAATAGCTTTCATAGACGGAAAATGGGTGCTATTGTAAATATACTAAAATGGAAATGTATCACATTTGCTCACAACATCACATTATGGTCTGTGAGATAACATCAATAATACTGCAATGTCCTTCACAAATCACAAATGTACAATTAACAGTATATTTTTTATTTCTCAGAGGCATACTCACTAAAGATACAACATGAATATTTGAGGCATGTAATATAAATATGCACATGTTATATAAACTATCATTTGGTAAAAGAAATACATACAAAATATAAACTATTTGTAGCAACCCCATGTGAAAAATTTAATTTATTTAAAATTTAATGAAAATAAACCAGTCAGAACAAAATTTAAAAATGCTTTCCAAAACAGTTTGAATTATGTTGATATCTAAACTAGAACAAAAGTTATGACTATTTAAAGTCGCAAGAACGCAACGTTTTTCTGGAATTTTTGTCTTGGTAATTGATAATGACTGCCCACGGAACTGTCACAAGAGACTTTTTCATCTTTTTCTCCATGACTTTTTTTTTAAAATAAACATATGTTGTTAAAACTTGGCAACTTCATAGTATTTTGCATGCTGAACTCATGTTTCTACTCTAAATTGAGCTAAATCAAAAGCAACCTTGTGTTGTTGTGTATTGAATCAACAAGGATAACGATTCTTTTCCTAAACTGGCCTCTGCATAATGGTTGGGTATATACTAACACAAATCCATGATACTTCTTTGTAAACAAAATTCTTACAGCAACATTACCGGTAAATAAGAGGTTAAGATCCTAAACATGTACGTGTACTTGTACGTGAAGGTATGGCTACATGTACACGTTGTAGCATTTAAGATCTTGTAAAACGTGTAAGTGTATCTGCGAAAGATTTTAATCACCAATGAAAATCAATGTTACTATCTGATCCAAAAGTTTTAGATCTGCTGCCATTTTCATTTAATATCGTTCAGTCTTAACTCGACGTCGACTTTGCTTTGATCCATTTATACAACCACATTCTGGCATCATACGTATGTACGTCAGTGCCTGCCACAAATTTTGACATGAAAACAATACTGATTTACTTTCAGTTTTAACTTTTGAAAATCGGATTTATGATTTAAAACAGTTCGAGTAATTTCTCAATTAATGAATGTTTGTTATAAAACTCACAATTTCTCTTGAAAAATGCATTTAAAACCTTTACGTCATGTATGGGAAGGCGACGTCATGTGACATCACAATACTGATGCAAGCTCTGAAACAGCGCCACCTCCTAGCTCTGTATGTCATAAAAGAGATACGAATGTTGGCCGCTGTTCAGAGCTTGAATACTGATGACGTAATCCACAAAATATCTATTTACACATATGCGTTCACGTACCCATTTTGGAATCTTAACCTCTCTAATACTAGATATAAGAAACATTTTGTATGAGGTGCAAGCAGCCATATTTTTTATATTAAATGACCAAGCAAAGATTTGATGCCCATTCTTTTTGTTGAAATTCTACGACAAATAAAGCTGATGTTTGCCACCATATTTTCTTCTATAATTGTTAATCTGATTTTGAGTAACAACAGTATACATTATTTCAATGTCACTAGTTTTGAAATGAATGTTGACATGTGTTGATTGTTGATTTAAACAAGCAAACTGTCTCTCACTAGGATCTGTCCTGAGTGGGATTTGAACCCAGTCAAGGAGAGGCCTGCATGTGTTTTTACGGACCACTTAGCCAGAGAGGGGGGCAGGCCACTTTGACCTGTAGCTGAGCCCCTCCTCTCATAATAAAAAAAAAAATTAAAAAAATAATTTTTTAACAAAACAAGAGGCCCATGGGCCTTAACGCTCACCTGAGGAAGAGTACATATCTTATGCAGAGGTTCAATGGTCAATGACATTAATAAAAGAGAATATCAAAATTTTCAGCAGTAAGGGCCAATAATATGCAAGTATTTTTGCAAATTAATTATAATAATTATTATATAAGTATGCTATATATAACATATTTAAAGTCTAGCTACAATATATTATTTATAAATAGCTAAAACATCTGTATATTAAAATGTGCATTAGGCCAATACCTACAATATTCCATATACATGCCTATACAAAGAGTTTATAGTTTTTGAGATAATTAACCATTTAAGTATTCATTTGCATCTATGACCTTGACCTTTGAACCTATGACCTTCATTCATATATCAAAACGATTGTTGTGCAAATGCCTACAATATTCCAATATACATGCCTAAACATAAAGTTTATAGTTTTTGAGATAATTAACAATTTAAGTATTCGTTCGCGTCTATGACCTTGACCTTTGAACCTATGACCTTCATTCATATATCAAAATGATCGTTAGGCCAATACGTACCTTATTCCAATATACATGCCTATACAAAAAGTTTATAGTTTTTGAGATAATTAACCATTTAAGTATTCATTTGCATCTATGACCTTGATCTTTGAACCTGTGACCTTCATTCATATATCAAAATGATCGTTAGGCCAATACCTACAGTATTCCAATATACATGACTATACAAAAAGTTTATAGTTTTTGAGATAATTAACCATTTCAGTACTTGTTTACATCTGTGACCTTGACCTTTGAACCCATGACCTTTATTTATATATCAAAATGACCATTGTGCCATTACCTACAATATTCTGATATACATGCCTATACAAAAAATTCATAGTTTTGCAGATAAATAACTATTTTGGTATTCTTGGATATCTGTGACCTTGACCTTTGAACCCATGACCCTGATCTATGTATCAAAATGATCGTCATGTCAATACCTACAAATAACTGAAAATCCTGCGCCATTATCACAAGAAATGTTAAAAAAATAGCTTTTTTTTTAAGGGTCAAAAACTGGGACATGACCTTGACCTTCAACCTTGACATCAATTGGAAGAAAATTGCAAGACAAGATCAACAGTGAAAACTCCATACAATTATCTTCAGCCGTTATGAAGTTATAACAATAAATGTCTAATTTTAAAAATTACGTAATTTTACGCAAAAAACGCGTAACCTATTTTTCGTCTAATTTTCATGAAAAACACAATTTTAATGTTCCCAGGTATGCTGAATCCAAATATCCAATCAAAATTTGCCTGCACCTTTTGTTTCAGAGAAGAAGATTTTTTTGTCTTTTTGCTATTTTTAGTAACAGCGGCCATCTTGTTGGGCGTGGCCAAACCCCGAACACAATTTTGAAAGGTTGTTACTCAGGCATGATAATCACCAAGTTTTATCAAATATGGCCCAGTAGTTTTGGAGGAGAAGATTAAAATGTAAAGTTTACGGACGACGCACGACGGACGACAGACGGTGATAGATTGCAATAGCTCATCTGAGCCTTTGGCTCAGGTGAGCTAAAAAGCAATACTAGACTACTAATACTAATACTACTACTAATAATAATTATAATGTTTATCAATAATTTCACATATTGGGACAATACAAAATGTACAAACATGTATGCAGATTTACTGAAATAAAAAATACAATTTAATTGTATGGATCTAATCATTGTAATACTTTTGTATGAGAAAATAATGAATTAATTTCAGGTCCGATTTTCACAATTTTTTTTATTTTGTTATTACAGTTTGCGTTTTAATTTTCAAGAAATAATGATCTCAAAACGAGTAACTTTTTCCCATGTTCAGGTTAAAAAATTTCTGTGGCCATACATTAAGTGAAATTTTCGACAAAATATTTCGATCACATACGTGAATTTTTATTGCAAATTGTTAGGTGAAACTATAAAGTATTTATTGCTGAAATTATAGCTGTTTTCTGGTGCTTTATTGGTATATTTTCTATAATTTATTTTCATATTAACACGGGGTCAGAATATTTTTCGTTCCGGTATATAACCGTTTCACCTTATATGTAACCGCTAAACCCATGTGTTTAAAAATCAATTTTTAAAAATACATATAATTTATCATCAAATGTGATCCATGTTTATAGTTTTTCATCTGTAAAATGACCATGTATTTATTTTTAAATCTATCCATTTTATGTTGATTCTTTATTTAGAACGGGATTTTCCCCATATTCAAAATTTTCATTTTCATAACAAAATTGTCTGTGAAAATTAAAATTGTTTTCAACACTGATAGCTGTGAATATATTTGTGTTGATTATAAACTTTATTCAACTTAAAACACTCTTTAAAGAGCATATTTTGTGTTTATTTATCGATGTCACTTAAAAATCCAATATGGCTGCGACTGTAAACAACCACATGTAGGTCAAAAAGAAGAACGTCAGAGCGATCTGACAAGATCGTCATTTTTGTTGGTTTTTCCGAGGGGCTTATAATTAATGGATTTTTATGATTTTTATCTTAAAATAATCATACAAAAGTGAAGAATAAAAATATATATGCAGCAAAAAAAAATTACGGACTATACGCGTATGAATACATTTCAGATCGGCATTCTGTTCAACTTTGTGTACATAATGAAAACATTGCCTTCATAACTTTCGGGAGACCCAATCACTCAGATTAAAGTTTATTCATTCCTAGGATACCGTATATGGAAATTCCTGTAATTTCAGTTGAAACAAAGAATTTGATTGGCTGTCAAGGTGAAATGAGAGCGGCGCAAAATACGAAAAAATACGAACGATCGCTATAATGCATTTAGCATGGCTGATGCTTTAAAAAATGAACACATCAATCCATGTCCAAATCACAATCCGAAAGCAAATTGAAAACTGGTGAATTAAATGAGTGAACTTCCACCAGGGAAGTGAGGTTGGGTGCTACTGAAGGGTTAGCCCCTTAAATGTTAATTAGCTGTAAATACAATAAAGGTTTGTCTGCATTCATTTAACATCTGAGCTCCTTACATAGCATTCATCTGGTGGAACCAACAACAGGTGTGTACGTGGCAGTTGTTACTGCTTGCTGATTTGTTTCTTTATTCTTATGAAGTAGAATTTACGCAGAACCTTAATAAAGATGGAGAAAAGATTGTGGCCAAATCATTCAACTCCACATACATATATATAGATGGCGTTCTGTCTCTTAACAATCCTAAATTTGGAGAATATGTGAAGTCTATCTTTTCTAGTGAGCTTGAAATAAAAGGTACCACTGATTCCTCAAGTTTTGCTTTATATTTAGACTTATACCTGAATTACGACACACACGAAAGGATACATTTGAAACTTTATGACAAACGTGATGACTTCAATTTTTCTATTTTCAACTTTCCTTTTCTATACAGCAATATACCTGCTTCTCCTGCTATGGGGTATTTGTTTCCCAATTAACACACTATGGTAGAGCCTGTTCCCACTATTGGACTTTGTTCAATAAAGTCTGCATGCACATAAATTGTTGACCCAGGGATATTGCAGCCTAGGCTTATCAAGGCCCTCAAAAAGTTTTACATCACAGTATTGTTGATAAGTTTGATGTCTCTGTGTCCAGGATTGCCTTGGATATATTTGACTTCCCATAGTTCTATGTTCTTTTCATACAATTGTGATTACACATGTGGTGGGTGTAGCTAGCTAAACAGGAGGAGCTTACCCTTTCAGAGCACCCGGCTTCACTTCCCTGGTGGAAGTTCACGTGTCTAACCTAACTAATGTTTTGACTTTGCTTCTGGATTGTGATTCGGGTATGGACGAGTATGTTTGTTTATGATGATTACTAATGTTATTGAATCTGTTCCCTTGCCACTATGTAAGTCGCTGAATTTTGTATTTAAGCCCATTTTGTGATGAAATTTTGGTATTAAAATTATCTGCAAAAGCCTGTATCAATCAACCACTAGAATTGGTAATAGCTTTGCAGTTTCCCCTGTAGTTACTGTAACAGACAATTTGACACTGTTCACATGCAGCATGGAAGTCACTTATGGCTCCCATGATTCACAATTCCATATCTTATGCCCCTTCATCATCTCAAGACTTAGATGTCTCTTCAAATGTTGCCATTAAATATTCATCTCCCTATATGTTAAGTAGTTCAAAATAGTACAGCTTTACCCAATCGACTTGGAGGATTAGAATATGGATTCATTATACATTGGTCCCCACTGCTTTATGTATGATTGTCGCCTATACTTTGTTGTTGAGGTTTATTGAAAGTTTCCCTACTTGAATGCTTTTTGAATGACGATTAATGTGGTGATTTGAAGTATAAGATAACAAACAATCTCTATACTATAATTATATAAGGGTTCACTATTTATAAGTTGTCTCTCCAAATCTTCATGAATGGTATAATATCTTCGCTTGTTTAATCCAATTATTTTTCTGATGCTATCAGAACCAACACTAGTCAAGTCTTTCCCAGAATGTAAACAACCAAATATTTCAGATAGACGACATTCGACCACCATCTAACTGTATAAATTATGCATGTCATTAAGTAAAACGTTTTTCATGCAAGGTCCCAATTTCGACAATACATTATCTTTAATACGTCAAAACTGGCTCAAATATCCATTCTGTGTCAATATAAGCAACAAAAATAACTTTGTTGCCCACTGAAACCTATCAAAAGACTCTTTAATTAACTTTATGTGGCTATGATTACTATATATACCAGATATGCTAGATTCGTCAACCATATTGGCCTCCATCTTGGATATTTCAGTTTCTCCACTTATGCCAAGGTAGCATCACTTGGATTATTATCAAGCACATCCTGAACATACATTATCAACAAAGAAACATTGTGTGGGCTACATTTTTGGGTTTTGCAAGCTGCTCCCAGTAAATAATCATTTTTTTAAAAAAAAAACTTAATTTTAGCACTATTTTATAGTTGTGTTTTTATGTAAAAGGTGGGAAAATACTAAAGTGTTTATAAATTTTAATGTTTAATTGATATAGATGCTAAATTATTCATTAAGGATATCTTAGGGATTTTACTCAAAATTTAGAAGGGGTCCCATACAAAAGTGGCTGTTAAAAACAAGAGGCCCATGGGCCTGATACGCTCACCTGATAACTAATGGTTAGCTGATAGATTTAAAGAAAACATAAATACTAAACCCCAATGACTTTTTTCTTTACATCATAATGACCATTGTATCAATACCTACAACATTCTAATATACATGCCTATACAAAAAGTTAATAGTTTTCAAGATAATTAACTATTTCAGTATTGTTTCACATCTGTGACCTTGACCTTTGAGCCCAAAACCTTTTTCTATACATCAAAATGATCGTTGTATCGATACCTACAACATTCTAATATACATGTCTATACAAAAAGTTTATAGTTTTTGAGATAATTAAACATTTCCATATTGTTTCGCATATGTGACCTTGACCTTTGAAACATAACCTTTTTCTATACATCAAAATGATTGTTGTATCAATACCTACTACATTCTAATATACATGCCTATACAAAAAGTTTATAGTTTTCAAGATAATTAACCATTGCGGTATTGTTTCACATCTGTGACCTTGACCTTTCAACCCATGACCTTTTTCTATACATCAAAATGATCGTTGTATCAATACCTACAACATTATAAAATACATGCCTATACAAAAAGTTTATAGTTTTCGAGATAATTAACCATTTTGGAATTGTTTTGCATATGTGACCTTGACCTTTAAACCCATGACCTTTTTCTATACATCAAAATGATCGTTGTATCAATACCTACAACATTATAATATACATGCCTATACAAAAAGTTTATAGTTTTCAAGATAATTAACCATTTCGGTATTGTTTCGCATCTGTGACCTTGACCTTTGAACCCATGACCTTTTTCTATACACCAAAATGATCGTTGTATCAATACCTACAACATTCTTATATACATGCCTATACAAAACGTTTATAGTTTTCGAGATAATAATTATAATCAGAGGTAAAAAAAATATATAGGTCACGACCTTCACAATTGACCTTGACCTCATTTTGAAGATACTAACAAGAAGTTTTCAAAACTGAAAACCCCATGTCATTATCTGGTCAAATAGTCAAGTTATAACAATTTGAAGCCATTTTACGATTTTTTCAAAATTAAACGCAAAAACGCGTAACCCATTTTTCAACCGAATTTCACAAAATGAACAAACTATAGGCTTAAGACCCTAGAGAAGCCAAATATCACATCAGATTTTTTCTCCCATCATCGGTTTCAGAGAAGAAGATTTTTCAATATTTTTGCACCCCTAGGTCACTGTGACCTACTTTTGGTAGCCATGGCAACGCCATGAACAAATCTAAATTGCATCGATCCAGACATGCTTCTGACTAAGTCTCGTTGAAATCTGCCAAGTACTTTCAGAGGAGAAGTCGAAAATGTGTGTTAGCGACGCACGCACACACACACGCACATACACATGCCGCACCATACCATAAGCTCACTTGACCTTTGGTCAGGTGAGCTAAAAATTGCACGATTTTCAGACTTGACATCCACCTTTTTCTTACTTCACTATACCAATATTTAACCATGATATACTCAGTAATTTTCTAGCTGATTGGTTGAACAGAACTTAATTTTCACTTTGCCAGCTGGGAGACTATAGGCAAATCCTTATATTTCTCATGTTAGGTTTCACAAATTAATGAGCCGTCTTCAATCTTCAATGATTTCAAGGGGAAAAGTTCTATTCTTTTTTTTCAGATTTATAAGGGGACAGAATTTATATAACTTTATCCTGGAGCTCCAAGCTTTTATAATGCTTATATGGCCTGAAGCATTTGATGATTTTAGTTGAATGTGTAAATTATAATATTCCTACTTATCATTCTTGTACATGCTGTATACATCTCTATCTTACATTCAAGCTCAGGGATTACACATTTTTATAATCATTATTAACAATACAAATTCTGTTGGTGTTAGAAAAAGAGGATTAAAATAATGATGCTTTTAAACACAGTGAAAAGAGGGCATTTTATCTTTTACAACAATTGCCTGGTGTTTCCAATTCCATATTGATAATACGATAAATCAAATTCTTTTCTAAAAAAATAATATTTCTGTCTGTATCATATAAATGATAAATAACTTTAATGGGCAGAGGCGTCAGTATTTAATACATCAATATATCTTTTATAAGTTGTCTGTAGTATTTTGTCTTTTTAAGATTCGGTTTTGTAAACAAAGAGCAGTTCATATAACACAATTATGTACATGTATCATAAAGGCTTACTTCATGATTTCATACAGCAATCCAAATTACCATATCAGAAAAATACACTTGATATTTACTTCGCACAGACATGCCATTTTCCCCAGATTTTGAGCCTGTTGAAAACTGTACCACAGGGACAAACAAAATCCTGGAATTTTTACCTTGTTTTGAATTTTGAAAACCTAACTGCAATTTTCAAGAAACTTCATAGTCTTGTAAAAAATGCAATCATATTTTATGGTTAAATTTCTTATAAAAAAAAGGAAAGAAAATGATTGCTTTTTCAATATATATGTATCAAAAATCAACTTTTATAATAATTCTTGTATGTCAAATGTCCAGCTATCTACTTTCTATATTTCAAATTGGAACAATATTGGTTGAAAACTGAATGCACAATAGCTACTTTTTGCATTTTGACTATTAATATACTAATTAAAAGCAACCATCTTGGAAGTCAGGCAGGGTTCCTGGTAAAAAAATTAACCTTGCCCACCTTTGGATCTTCCATAACAATTTGGTTTCAATTGGCCTAGTGGTTTCAGAAAAGAAAACTTTTAAGAATAATCTAATTATTACACCTTATTTTCTTTAATTCATAAAAATTCAGTCAACAAAAAATTTCTCATACAAATGTCCCCACTATCTAGCTTTCATTTTCAAATTTAAACAAAATCCTTTGAAAATTGAAGGAAAATGGGTATTTATGTATTTTTACTATTTATAGTAGCCATGTTATATGTTGGTCAGGGTCATCTTATAGATACTTTACTCTAACCCACCTAGGGACCTTCCACACCAAATTTGATTCTTATTTTCCAAATGGTTTAAGAGAAGAAGATTAAAGTTTATACATGGATCCATGCAAACACACTTCACGATACCTTACACTTAGCTAGCCATAGTCCCATGAGCAAACAAAAGGCCCATGGGCCTTACTGCTCACCTGAGGGTGTGTACATATCAATGGTCAATTACATTAATAAGAGAATGTCAAAATTTTCAGCAGTATCTCATTTATAAAGAGCTAAACAAAAATCCTGTGAGCTATGCTAACTTAGTATACCCTGCTTTTAACATAAGTTAGAATACAAAGAAAATGTGAAGTAAATGTCTGGCAGACTTGAAATCGGTTCTTGTGGCATTGGACCTCATACTGAATCCACATACAAAATTTGAAAATTACAAAAATTTTCAACTATTGACCATAAATATTGAAAAATAATCTGTATCAAGAAACAGGAAGTAGACGTCCGACAAACTTGGAATTAGTGCTTGCAGTATTAGCCCTTATACTGAACTCACATACAGAATTTTAAGTGGCTGTGTTTATTAGTTGCTGAGAAAATTGTTGCAAATATGATTGTTTCAGATGAACGGAAGGATAGAGCTAAACCAGTATACCCCCATAGAGGCACGAGTATAAATAGTAAAAACAAAAGTACAAATGTAAAAAACTAGGCCATTTCAGTATTTGTTTACATCTGTGATTTTGACATTTAAACCTATGACCTTTATTCATATATCAAAATGATTGTTATGCAATAACTACAATGTTTTAATATACATGTACAAGCCGTCACAAAAATTTTAGTTTTCAAAATAATTAACCATTTCAGTATTTATTTGCATCTATTACCTTGACCTTTGGACTAATGATCTTTATTTGCTTATCAAAGTGATCATTAGGTCACTACCTAAAATATTGTAATAAACATGCCTATACAAAATGTTTATAGGTTGAGATAATTAACCATTTCAGTATTCTTTTGCATCTGTGACATTGACCTTTGAACCCATGACCCTCATTCATATATCAAAATTACTGTTAGGCCAATCCCTACCATATTCTTATATCCATGATTATACAAAAAGTTTATAGTTTTTGAGATAATTAACCATTTCAGTATTCATTTGCATCTGTGACTAATGTGGTACAGCATACAACAATATTACAGCATAAAGTGAGCAAAAAAGCCCATGTAAACAACCCGGACACATAAATGATTCTTTTGAAATAGTTAATTGCATCTGATACACTGTTTAAACATTGAAACAAATTGATGAATCGCAAGTGCTCACCTGAGAATATCATGGATATGCAATCTCATGCAAAAGTTCAATGGTCAACCATAAAATTTTCAGCAGTTTTGGTCCAATGCAAGGATATTTGCAAATTAGTTATAAGAAGCCTTAAAAATGTTACTGTCTAAAATCTAAAATATCTTAAGGTCTAGCTAAAGTATATAAATAAATAAACAGCAAGTAAAGAAGTACAAAGGAATCAATATTAACAATATTCTAATATACATGTACATGTCTGTATCAAAAGTTTAGTTTTCGAGATAAAAAAAACTATTTCAGTATTCTTTTACATCCGTGACCTTGACATTTAAACTAATGACCTTTATCAACATATCAAAATTACCTACAATATTCTAATATACATGTCTATACAAAAAATTTATAATTTTCTAAATATTTCACCATTCCAGTATTTTTTGCATCAACGACCTTGAGCTCTAAACTAATGACCTTCATCTATATATCAAAATGATTGTTTTATCAATACCTACAATATTCTAATATACAAGCCTACACAAAAAGTTTATACTTTTCAAGATAATCAACTATCTCAGTATTCTTTGCATCTGTGACCTTGACCTTTGAACCATGGCCTTCATCTATATATCAAAATGATAATTGTATCAATACATACAATATTCTTTTTAAAGATTTTTTAAAGATTTTTGAACCCTTATGTCACCCTGACTTAGTTTTGGTAGCCATGGCAAGGCCTCAAACAAATCTGAATTGCACAAACCCATGTATTCTTCTTCTGACCAAAGTTTCATTCAAATCTGTCTATCAGAGAAGTCAAAAGTAGGCATTACCGACACACACACACACACAAACTACACTATACCAAAAGCCTAAATGCATTTTGTCAGGTGAGCTAAAAACACAAGACTATCAACTATCAAGAAACAGAGAAATATATCAACTATTTAATGTGTGTGTGTGTGTGTGTGTGTGTGTGTGTGTGTGTGTAAACTGTACACATGCATACAAACATTGTGATGATTTACCATCATCTAGTTCTTCTATATAACTGATATCAGTTAAATGTATTGGACGAATCCATTTTACAAACAGCTACATAATTATAACTGTAGACCCATAAAAGCAGAAGCTACAAATAGAATTGTCGTGCTCTGCATTGTGAAGCCTATGATAGTCAGCTGAATAGTAGTCAGCACGGAGTGATACACTATAGAAGTATTATACATTTGATACTGCCAATTAAATACAAGATAATTTTACTCCTAGGGAGATAGCGTGTGTTAATGTTAGGTGGGATACAAGAAGAAAACCCTTAAACAACTTTGATCATAAATTGTACATGAACCAACCGACCAACAAAGGAAAACATATTTTATTCATATATCCGAAAAAAGTAAGTATTGAAACACTTTAAATCATTTGATAAAAAAAATTACAAAGCACATAATGATTAAGTTTTTTTTAATTATTTTTGTGTGATTTTTTAAACATTGTATGATGCTAATATTGATTTTTTAGAATGATTATCATCTAAAGTTTATACACAATCTTACTTAAATGATGTTATCAGTCAAATTTGTTTTATCTAAAGGATATCAAAACAAAACTTTTCTATTTTTATTTTAAAATTATATAGTTATTTCACTCCTGATTATAATGGAATTAACTGTTCAAAGCAATCAATATTTGGGGGCCTTTATATAACTCATTTTTGTTATTCCTTTTCATTGTTTCAGAGATTAAATGTACTAAATATATACCTGTCAATGGTAAAAATTATAATCAATGTTAGTAAATGAGCCTGACTGACTGCCTGACTGGTGCAGCCACATACAAATCTATTATCATTTATATCAACAGAAAACATTAGGTATTCAGAATTCTACATTAGCATAAAAAAACCTGAAACAACATAAATATCAGAAAAAATTACTTAAAGGGATGGTAAATAAGCATAAAATTTTCTGTTCTAAAATAATATAATCAATAAATAATCAATACAAGAGCATGAAAGATTGAGGAGAATTGTAAACTGGAATTAAAATTTCTGGTCCAAATATCAAGGTTCTATGAATTACACATTTATTGTTATATACCAGCATGGAACTTCTGATGTAGAATTTTAAGATAAAAACTCTTTAATACATAACATGTTATAGTTAATGACATATGGTATCTAGTACGTCATTGTACATACTGCTGTGAGTAATCAATGTTACTGTATGATCATCAATACCTAAGTTCTTACCTGTGTGTTCAATAGATTCATAAGTAAACTAATAGGCTAAATTATTGATTGTTGTTTTTGATTGAGTCTTTTCATACAAAATTACAGTTATTGGGATAATCATCTTCTTGATGCTAAAGTTCTTTTGAGATTGATTTTAGAGTTATTTTTTGGTAATTTTTTAAAAATCCTTTGAATAGCAAAAATTAAGTTTCAGAAAATGCATTGAAACATTGAGGCCCAACAGGCCTGATATGCTCACCTGGTAAATAATGGCTGGTTGAACTACATGTACTACAATTCCATTTAACACAACTATAATACTAATGATATTAACTGTTGATAAGCATTATAGATGAAGTCACTGTTATTTTTCAATTTGACATTACACAGTGTTTAATGCAGGTAGGTACATCCTTAATTCTCAAATTATTATTATATCCAAATACAAGTATCAAGTTTACAACTCGTCCAGATCATGTAAACAGTCTTTAAATAATTGCAAAAACTAGAAACAAAAATGTCAAATAAAATCACCCAAGCCAACATAAAGATGATATTGTGTGACAAATTTCCTAACTTTAAAGTAAATGGGGTTTAAAGCCTAGGACTGACTGATATACAGAGATTGGATCATATAATGACAGAAACTGAAAAATCACACCCAGTCAAAAAGCACTTTGTACCTCATGTTTTTGATGTAAGACTACATAGCATCATAAAACAGAAGCATTTGCCATATTAACTGGACTGGCAACAAAGGACACTAAGAATTTTATGACTTGGCAACAAAAAAAATTATGCAGTACTATATAAATAGTGCCCTTGAGTGAGAAAAATATGGACGATTGTCTCCCAAGGGAACGTTATCTCCCGAGCCAAGAGACATCCCATTACACAGGCGTATAAAAATAGCTAAACAAAATTAGAAAATAAACATGTCAATAATAAGGTCATAATCTTGACCCCATTTTGAAGGGCCTTTCAGTTTATGATTAGGACAAAATATTTTTTTAGTCAAGGTCAACCAACTTTGCAAACTTGGTAGAACTTAACATCCTGTTACTATAGATGGAGTTTCAAGTTTTAAACCTTTTGTTTCCTGAAATGACTAAATTGAAATTTTACTACTTCAGGTCACTATGACCTTTAACAATGTGTGTTAACATCAAACAGCTTTGCAAACTTGCAAGGTCTACAGCCTGGCAATATTCCTGCAAAATTCCAATGCTATTTAGAGAAGTAGCTGAATAACTTCAAACTGAATAATGCGCGATAGTGCATTACAATAACTTTGCCTGGAATAGCTACAGCAGTTATTGGACCACAATTACCACATCTCAACAGTTCAATGCTTAATATTTATATTTACAATCACAGTGTCCCAAGATTTGATCGCAAATTTAAAAAAAATTATTTTTAAACATTTATATTTCCCTCTTATATACAACATGACACTGTGTGACGCCATAAGATGTAACAGCCATGAATACACTCCAAGCTCTCAGGTTTCACTGTGATTATAAATGAGGACCCAATATACTCCAAGCTCTCAGGGTTCACTGTGATTTGAATTACTCTATAACTAAGAGCCCAATATACTCCAAGCTCTCAGGGTTCACTGTGATTTGAATTACTCTATAACTGAAGGCCCAATGCACTCCAAGCTCTCAGGTTTCACTGTGATTTGAATTACACTATAACGGAGGGCCCAATATACTCCAAGCTCTCAGGGTTCACTGTGATTTGAATTACTCTATAACAGAGGGCCCAATATACTCCAAGCTCTCAGGGTTCACTGTGATTTAAATTACTCTATAACTGAAGGTCCAATACACTCCAAGCTCTCAGGGTTCACTGTGATTTGAATTACTCTATAACTGAAGGCCCAATACACTCCAAGCTCTCAGGGTTCACTGTGATTTGAATTACTCTATAACTGAGGGCCCAATATACTCTAAGCTCTCAGGGTTCACTGTGATTTGAATTACTCTATAACTGAAGGCCCAATACACTCCAAGCTCTCGGGGTTCACTGTGATTTGAATTACTCTATAACCGAAGGCCCAATACACTCCAAGCTCTCAAGGTTCACTGTGATTTGAATTACTCTATAACTAAGGGCCCAATATACTCCAAGCTCTCAGGGTTCACTGTGATTTGAATTACTCTATAACTGAGGGCCCAATATATTCCAAGCTCTCAGGGTTCACTGTGATTTAAATTACTCTATAACTGAGGGCCCAATACACTCCAAGCTCTCAGGGTTCACTGTGATTTGAATTACTCTATAACCGAAGGCCCAATACACTCCAAGCTCTCAGGGTTCATTGTGATTTGAATTACTCTATAACTGAAGGCCCAATACACTCCAAGCTCTCAGGGTTCACTGTGATTTGAATTACTCTATAACTGAGGGCCCAATATACTCTAAGCTCTCAGGGTTCACTGTGATTTGAATTACTCTATAACTGAAGGCCCAATACACTCCAAGCTCTCAGGGTTCACTGTGATTTGAATTACTCTATAACCGAAGGCCCAATACACTCCAAGCTCTCAAGGTTCACTGTGATTTGAATTACTCTATAACTAAGGGCCCAATATACTCCAAGCTCTCAGGGTTCACTGTGATTTGAATTACTCTATAACTGAGGGCCCAATATATTCCAAGCTCTCAGGGTTCACTGTGATTTAAATTACTCTATAACTGAGGGCCCAATACACTCCAAGCTCTCAGGGTTCACTGTGATTTGAATTACTCTATAACCGAAGGCCCAATACACTCCAAGCTCTCAGGGTTCACTGTGATTTGAATTACTCTATTACATTGAATTACTCTATTACTATTGAATTACTTGGCAACAAAAAAAATTATGCAGTACTATATAAATAGTGCCCTTGAGTGAGAAAAATATGGACGATTGTCTCCCAAGGGAACGTTATCTCCCGAGCCAAGAGACATCCCATTACACAGGCGTATAAAAATAGCTAAACAAAATTAGAAAATAAACATGTCAATAATAAGGTCATAATCTTGACCCCATTTTGAAGGGCCTTTCAGTTTATGATTAGGACAAAATATTTTTTTAGTCAAGGTCAACCAACTTTGCAAACTTGGTAGAACTTAACATCCTGTTACTATAGATGGAGTTTCAAGTTTTAAACCTTTTGTTTCCTGAAATGACTAAATTGAAATTTTACTACTTCAGGTCACTATGACCTTTAACAATGTGTGTTAACATCAAACAGCTTTGCAAACTTGCAAGGTCTACAGCCTGGCAATATTCCTGCAAAATTCCAATGCTATTTAGAGAAGTAGCTGAATAACTTCAAACTGAATAATGCGCGATAGTGCATTACAATAACTTTGCCTGGAATAGCTACAGCAGTTATTGGACCACAATTACCACATCTCAACAGTTCAATGCTTAATATTTATATTTACAATCACAGTGTCCCAAGATTTGATCGCAAATTTAAAAAAAATTATTTTTAAACATTTATATTTCCCTCTTATATCTAAGGCCCAATACACTCCAAGCTCTCAGGGTTCACTGTGATTTGAATTACTCTATAACTGAAGGCCCAATATATTCCAAGCTCTCAGGGTTCACTGTGATTTGAATTACTCTATAACTGAAGGCCCAATACACTCCAAGCTCTCAGGGTTCACTGTGATTTGAATTACTCTATAACTGAGGCCCAATACACTCCAAGCTCTCAGGGTTCACTGTGATTTGAATTACGCTATAACGAGGGCCCAATATACTCCAAGCTCTCAGGGTTCACTGTGATTTGAATTACTCTATAACTGAGGCCCAATACACTCCAAGCTCTCAGTTCACTGTGATTTGAATTACTCTATAACTGAAGGCCCAATACACTCCAAGCTCTCAGGGTTCACTGTGATTTGAATTACTCTATAACTGAAGGCCCAATATACTCCAAGCTCTCAGGGTTCACTGTGATTTGAATTACTCTATAACTGAAGGCCCAATACACTCCAAGCTCTCAGGGTTCACTGTGATTTGAATTACTCTATAACTGAGGCCCAATATTCCAAGCTCTCAGGGTTCACTGTGATTTGAATTACTCTATAACTGAAGGCCCAATACACTCCAAGCTCTCAGGGTTCACTGTGATTTGAATTACTCTATAACTGAAGGCCCAATACACTCCAAGCTCTCAGGGTTCACTGTGATTTGAATTACGCTATAACGGAGGGCCCAATATACTCCAAGCTCTCAGGGTTCACTGTGATTTGAATTACTCTATAACTGAGGGCCCAATACACTCCAAGCTCTCAGAATTCACTGTGATTTGAATTACTCTATAACTGAAGGCCCAATACACTCCAAGCTCTCAGGGTTCACTGTGATTTGAATTACTCTATAACTGAAGGCCCAATATACTCCAAGCTCTCAGGGTTCACTGTGATTTGAATTACTCTATAACTGAAGGCCCAATACACTCCAAGCTCTCAGGGTTCACTGTGATTTGAATTACTCTATAACCGAAGGCCCAATACACTCCAAGCTCTCAAGGTTCACTGTGATTTGAATTACTCTATAACTAAGGGCCCAATATACTCCAAGCTCTCAGGGTTCACTGTGATTTGAATTACTCTATAACTGAGGGCCCAATACACTCTAAGCTCTCAGGGTTCACTGTGATTTGAATTACTCTATAACTGAAGGCCCAATATACTCCAAGCTCTCAGGGTTCACTGTGATTTGAATTACTCTATAACTGAAGGCCCAATACACTCCAAGCTCTCAGGGTTCACTGTGATTTGAATTACTCTATAACTGAAGGCCCAATACACTCCAAGCTCTCAGGGTTCACTGTGATTTGAATTACGCTATAACGGAGGGCCCAATATACTCCAAGCTCTCAGGGTTCACTGTGATTTGAATTACTCTATAACTGAGGGCCCAATACACTCCAAGCTCTCAGGGTTCACTGTGATTTGAATTACTCTATAACTGAAGGCCCAATACACTCCAAGCTCTCAGGGTTAACTGTGATTTGAATTACTCTATAACTGAAGGCCCAATACACTCCAAGCTCTCAAGGTTCACTGTCATTTGAATTACTGTATAACTAAAGGCCCAATACACTCCAAGCTCTTAGGATTCACTGTGATTTTTAGGATATTTGGGGTCCATATTCATTAATATTCAACAGACTAAAATGGATAAAACATCCAATTAAAAGAGATAAATTGAGTGACATTTCAAGATAGTTTCCAAACAAATTCCACATATAATACATTTTCTTAAATGACTTTATTAAAACTAGCACTATTAAAAGTTCTGCAGCTCAGATTTCATTATAAATCTAATATCAACTTAATTCCATAAAATATATTAATTTAGTTTAACAAATTAATTTTAGAAGTCCGAAAGTTTCAAAATATCAAGCACAACTAGAAATTCCTAATACATAACAAGTGCACTTTAATATCTCAACTCCAACTGTAAGAAACACCAAATTAATAGTACTGTATCATTTATGAAATGTTTAATCATACTTGTTTGGATAATTGTGACATATGGTTTTTCCAATCAATGAAATCAAACTATTTGATGTAAAGTAAATTAAGTTTGTTTTGTCTAAGCTCAAGTGTATACGAAGAATGCAATCCTCATGTAATCAAATTATTTTTCATAACGAACATTGAAGACATGTTTAACCAGCTAGTGTTACAGGTTGATATGTATATGTAACTGAAAGGTAACTTAAGAACAATCTCTTGAAAGCCAAATACCCCACATCCCTAATATTTAATGTTTTCCTGTGATCACGACTTTTCCAATAAGACCTTGGTTCAAGGTCACGACACACCTTTTGACCAGTTAAGATTATTCGTGTGAAGTTTTGTGATGGTCATCCAAAGCAGCTATTAGATATGGCCTGGACACAAATTTCAAACATACTTTTCCTGCGATCTTGACCTTTCTTGGTTCATTGTCATGACAGAGCTTACAACCATGACAATAATTCTTGTTAGGTTTTATGACAGTCATCTAAAGCATCTGTGAGATATGGCTCAGGCAAGATTTTACATGGACAGACAGACAGATAGACAAACATAGCGATTCCTATATACCACCCTACACTTGTAATGATTACTGATACAACATAATGTTGACAACGGTGTATTTGTAGAAAACAAACAGTTGATATAGTAATAAATAAATGCAAAAAAGGTTAGTTTATAAATTTTTGAAATGTTTATTTAGTGAATACTGCATGTTATCAAATTGGAATTTAAATGAGGCAGGGTCACATGATGAAAGATACCGCTAGAAACCAGTTTCTCCCTATTGTCCTGATCAGTTCCCAATTAAAAATAAACATTTTTTACAATTTGTTAAACATATACTTACTTAAATTATTTTTCACATAAAATTAACATCCACACATCTACAAATTTTGTTCTTGGTGTAAAAGTGTGATTAGGGCTCGATGGTATATGTTCCTTAGATATTATATCTTGTTTTTCTATTTATGGTTAATAATTTGGTCATAATAATGATAATAATAATAATGGTCATAGATGTTCAGACTGTCCATTAAAACCACAAAAATTGATATCCAACGAAAATTAATGATTTCACAGTAATTAATCTGTAAAAAAGTTAAATTAAGTCTCAATGTTATTTTTATGAAATTCTCTGAAGTTCATAAGAGTTATAAAAATTTAATCTGTTATTTCTATGAAATAAGAACTTTAAGACTAAAAAGAAGTCAAATATCACATCAGATTTTGTCTCCAGCCATACATTTCAGAAAATCTAATTGTTTTAGATTTTTCACTCAAAGGGACCGTAACTCCCAGAACAATAAACTCAGGTTAATAATATGCACATCTCCTTGCATGAAGTTTTGGACAAGAAGTGGTTGGTTCATGGTGGATGTATCATATTGTTCATGACTTAGGTAGACTAAGGTAGACACAAGTATTGATTAACCCCAGACATATGATATACCAAGAGGTCGTAGGCTGATCTAAATATCGTGTTTCTGAGGTGAATTGATCTTTATGTCTACCAAATCAAAAGCCATATAAGTTTTATTATATTATCAACAGTTTATATTATTGTTCAAACAAAAATTTGATCTGGTATATTGGAATAATGTTGAAGAATGATACTTAATATCATTTATGGAACCAGCTAGTAAAGCCAAAGGTTTGTTGAGTGTCTGGATCAACTGAATGAGTTCTTGTTTATAACTATGGTTGACTATGACAGCACTGAAATAGTTAATACTACCGGTAATATGAAAATTAATAAATTCACATTCCATGCAAATAATTATGGCAGCACAACATACTAATGTTCAAGAAAGTTTATTTTAAACCATTTTGTATCATATTTCCTAGTGACACAGGACATCACACTGATGATAATAAGTAAGGACATTTTGTATCATATTTCCTAGTGACACAGGACATCACACTGATGATAATAAGTAAGGACATTTTGTATCATATTTCCTAGTGACACAGGACATCACACTGATGATAATAAGTAAGGACATTTTGTATCATATTTCCTAGTGACACAGGACATCACACTGATGATAATAAGTAAGGACATTTTGTATCATATTTCCTAGTGACACAGGACATCACACTGATGATAATAAGTAAGGACATTTTGTATCATATTTCCTAGTGACACAGGACATCACACTGATGATAATAAGTAAGGACATTTTGTATCATGTTTCCTCATGACAAAGGATATCACACTGATGATAATGATAAGTAAGGACATTTTGTATCATGTTTCCTCGTGACAAAAAATATCACACTGATGATAATGATAAGTAAGGACATTTTGTATCATATTTCCTCGTGACACAGTACATCACACTGATGATAATAACAAGTAAAGACATTTTGTATAATGTTTCCTCATGACACAGGATATCACACTGATGATAATGATAAGTAAGGACATTTTGTATCAGGTTTCCTCATGACACAGGACATCACACTGATGATAATGATAAGTAAGGACATTCTGTATCATATTTCCTTGTGACACAGGATATCACACTGATGATAATAACAAGTAAAGACATTTTGTATCAGATTTCCTCATGACACAGGATATCACACTGATGATAATGATAAGTAAGGACATTTTGTATAATGTTTCCTCGTGACAAAGGATATCATACTGATGATAATGATAAGTAAGGACATTTTTGGTATCATATTTCCTCATGACACAGTACATCACACTGATGATAATGATAAGTAAGGACATTTTGTATCATGTTTCCTCGTGACAAAGGATATCACACTGATGATAATGATAAGGACATTTTGTATCATATTTCCTCGTGACACAGGATATCACACTGATGATAATGATAAGTAAGGACATTTTGTATCATATTTCCTAGTGACACAGGACATCACACTGATGATAATGATAAGTAAGGACATTTTGTATAATGTTTCCTTGTGACACAGGATATCACACTGATGATAATGATAAGTAGGGACATTTTATATCATGTTTCCTCGTCCTCGTGACACAGGACATCACACTGATGATAATGATAAGAAAGGACATTTTGTATCATGTTTCCTCATGACAAAGGATATCACACTGATGATAATGATAAGTAAGGACATTTTGTATCATGTTTCCTCATGACACAGGACATCACATTGATGATAATGATAAGTAAGGACATTTTGTATCATGTTTCCTTGTGACACAGGACATCACATTGATGATAATGATAATTAAGGACATTTTGTATCATATTTCCTCGTGACACAGGATATCACACTGATGATAATGATAAGTAAGGACATTTTGTATCATATTTCCTAGTGACACAGGACATCACACTGATGATAATGATAAGTAAGGACATTTTGTATAATGTTTCCTTGTGACACAGGATATCACACTGATGATAATGATAAGTAGGGACATTTTATATCATGTTTCCTCGTCCTCGTGACACAGGACATCACACTGATGATAATGATAAGAAAGGACATTTTGTATCATGTTTCCTCATGACAAAGGATATCACACTGATGATAATGATAAGTAAGGACATTTTGTATCATGTTTCCTCATGACACAGGACATCACATTGATGATAATGATAAGTAAGGACATTTTGTATCATGTTTCCTTGTGACACAGGACATCACATTGATGATAATGATAATTAAGGACATTTTGTATCATATTTCCTCGTGACACAGGACATCACACTGGTGATAATGATAAGTAAGGACATTTTGTATAATTTTTCCTCATGACACAGGACATCACACTGATGATAATGATAAGTAAGGACATTTTGTATAATGTTTCCTCGTGACACAGGATATCACACTGATGATAATGATAAGGACATTTTGTATCATGTTTCCTCGTGACACAGGGCATCACACTGATGATAATGATAAGGACATTTTGTATTATGTTTCCTCATGACACAGGACATCACATTGATGATAATGATAAGTAAGGACATTTTGTATTATGTTTCCTTGTGACACAGGGCATCACACTGATGATAATGATAAGGACATTTTGTATTATGTTTCCTCATGACACAGGACATCACATTGATGATAATGATAAGTAAGGACATTTTGTATTATGTTTCCTCATGACACAGGACATCACATTGATGATAATGATAAGTAAGGACATTTTGTATCATGTTTCCTCGTGACACAGGGCATCACACTGATGATAATGATAAGGACATTTTGTATTATGTTTCCTCATGACACAGGATATCACACTGATGATAATGATAAGGACATTTTGTATTATGTTTCCACATGACACAGGGTATCACACTGATGATAATGATAAGTAAGGACATTTTTGGTATTATGTTTCCTCATGACACAGGATATCACACTGGTGATAATGATAATGACATTCTGTATCATGTTTCCTTGTGACATAGAATTATCCATTAAAATTGTACAATGGAAATTTGATGTACAAAGTAAATACATGTATGTATAATTACTAGATCTGCTGTGAACCATTAAGATTTTAAAGGCAGCCAGACATTTTGTGTTCAACTGTCTCTTTTTCACTTTTAAGAAAATATTATATAAGATACCAATTAAAAAATCAATATTGCTAACCAATTTACAAGTACACTTGTAGAAATTTGTGTTGTTTTTGTTTTTGTTTTTTTTTTTCTTAATGATTCACTATATATAAAAGCAATTCTTATTCCTTTCGGCAATCAATTTACAGCACGGAAAAATTAATCATCCATCTTTCAACGGCACAGGAGTGGAGAATTAGTAGTGTATTATATCAAATTAACTGTGTCTTACAATTAAATCCTTAATATCTTATATAAAATGTCACCACATGTCAGATCATAGAACTCAATGGTACTCTAACAATAATTTCCTTCTATGTTCTATATATTTTGATTCAATGACAGCAGGGTCTTTATCCATCTATAAGAACCTTTTCTATCAATGTAAGCCAACTCATCAAGATCAAATATGGGGAAAATGGATATAAAAAGTGAAAATAGACAGTAGTTATCACTCTGTATATAAAGAAATGACAAAAGTCAGTAGCAGCTTTCACTCTGTATATAATGAAATGACAACATACAGCAGTTATCACTCTGTATATAAAGAAATGACAACATACAGTAGTTATCACTCTGTATATAAAGAAATGACAATGGACAGTAGTTATCACTCTGTATATAAAAAAATGACAATGGACAGTAGTTATCACTGTGTATATAAAGAAATGACAATGGACAGTAGTTATCACCCTGTATATAAAGAAATGACAATGGACAGCAGTTATCACTCTGTATATAAAGAAATGTAGTTATCACCCTGTATATAAAGAAATGACAATGGACAGTAGTTATCACCCTGTATATAAAGAAATGACAATGGACAGCAGTTATCACTCTGTATATAAAGAAATGTAGTTATCACCCTGTATATAAAGAAATGACAACAAACAGTAGTTATCACCCTGTATATAAAGAAATGACAATGGACAGCAGTTATCACTCTGTATATAAAGAAATGTAGTTATCACCCTGTATATAAAGAAATGACAACAAACAGTAGTTATCACCCTGTATATAAAGAAATGACAATGGACAGCAGTTATCACTCTGTATATAAAGAAACGTAGTTATCACCCTGTATATAAAGAAATGACAATGGACAGTAGTTATCACCCTGTATATAAAGAAATGACATTCTTTATGACAACAAACAGTAGTTATCACCCTGTATATAAAGAAATGACAATGGACAGCAGTTATCACTGTATATAAAGAAATGTAGTTATCACCCTGTATATAAAGAAATGACAATGGACAGTAATTATCACCCTGTATATAAAGAAATGACAATAGACAGTAGTTATCACCCTGTATATACAGAAATTACAATAGACAGTAGTTATCACCCTGTATATAAAGAAATGACAATTGACAGTAGCTATCACTCTGTATATAAAGAAATGACAATGGACAGTAGTTATCAATGTGTATATAAAGAAATGACAAGAGACAGTAGTTATCACTCTGTATATAAAGAAATGACAAAAGTCAGTAGTTATTACTCTGTATATAAAGAAATGACAACAAACAGTAGTTATCATTCTGTATATAAAGAAATTACAACAAACAGTAGTTATCATTCTGTATATAAAGAAATGAGAACATACAGTAGTTTTTACTCTATATACAAAGAAATACCAATAGACAGTAGCTATCACTCTGTATATAAAGAAATGACTACAGACAGTAGTTATCACTCTGTATATAAAGAAATGACAACAAACAGTAGTTATCATTCTGTATACGAAGAAATGACAATAGACAGTAGTTATCACCCTGTATATAAAGAAATGACAATAGACAGTAGCTATCACTCTGTATATAAAGAAATGACAAGACAGTAGTTATCACCCTGTATATAAAGAAATGACAATAGACAGTAGCTATCACTCTATATACAAAGAAATAACAAGACAGTAGTTATCACCCTGTATATAAAGAAATGACAATAGACAGTAGCTATCATTCTGTATATAAAGAAATGACAACAAACAGTAGTTATCACTCTGTATACGAAGAAATGACAATAGACAGTAGCTATCACTCTGTATATAAAGAAATGATAATAGACAGTAGTTATCACTCTTTATATAAAGAAATGACTAGACAGTAGCTATCACTCTGTATATAAAGAAATGACAAGACAGTAGTTATCACCCTGTATATAAAGAAATGACAATAGACAGTAGCTATCACTCTATATACAAAGAAATAACAAGACAGTAGTTATCACCCTGTATATAATGAAATGACAAGACAGTAGCTATCACTCTGTATATAAAGAAATGACAACATACAGTAGTTATCACTCTGTATATAAAAAATGAGAACATACAGTACTTATCACTCTGTATATAAAGAAATGAGAACATACAGTAGTTATTATTCTGTATATAAAGAAATGAGAACATACAGTAGTTATCACTCTGTATATAAAAAAATGAGAACATACAGTAGTTATCACTCTGTATATAAAGAAATGAGAACATACAGTAGTTATCACTCTGTATATAAAAAAATGAGAACATACAGTAGTTATCACTCTGTATATAAAGAAATGAGAACATACAGTAGTTATCACTCTGTATATAAGAAATGAGAACATACAGTAGTTATCACTCTGTATATAAAGAAATGAGAACATACAGTAGTTATCACTCTGTATATAAAAAAATGAGAACATACAGTAGTTATCACTCTGTATATAAAGAAATGAGAACATACAGTAGTTATCACTCTGTATATAAAGAAATGAGAACATACAGTAGTTATCACTCTGTATCACCACCTTTACCTTACTCTCCTGAACTTACTATTTTTATGTTCAATATCCACGTTAAGTGGTGTGCGTCTTACTGATGCTATTTAATGAAAATCGCATGTGCTACATGTGCAACTCATATTTCATGTCCATTCAATTTAAAATTGACTAATTGGATCTCTTTACATCAGGTAACAAGAAAACATAAAAATATTGCCAGATATCTAAAGTATCAATTGCTAGATTGACCCAAATACAGTGTGAGCAGGCAATTGGGACGTTTCATGCCGACTGCAATGTCACACATATTGCAAGCACACTTGGTGTTACAATTCATTCACTGGTAAGGCAGTTTCAACAAACTGGAACGACACCAGATGCCAATCAGAGTAGCCGACCAATATTCCATTTGCGTAATCGTATTGTACAAGGAACAGTTACAGCTAGAAATCTTCAAGAGCACAAACTGTAAGGCAGAAGCTGTGAGGATTTGGAATGTGGGCAAGGCGACCATATTGTGGTCCTTTTCTTAAACACCAGCATAAGAACACACATTTGAATTGGGCAAAAACGATGAAGAAGGGTCGAATGGAACAATGTTTTGTTCAGTGGTGAATCGCAATTCTGTCTTAGTGAATCAGATGGGAGGAAAAGGGTTATAGGTGGTGTGGAAAACGTTATACTGGCAATTGTGTTCAAACAATTGACAGATTCAGTTTAGGCAGTGTTATGGTATGGGGTGGAATTTGTGGTGGTCGTAAAATCCGTACAGAATGTACAGAAATACCACGATGACATTTTGGCTGTAGAAGTTATATCGTTTTTGCACCAGATGGACCAGGCCTCATCCACATAGGGCAAGACTCACTTTGGTTTTTTTACAAAAGAACAATGTCAACATTCTACCATGGTCCTTACTATCACTGGATATGTCACAGATTGAGGATCTTTGGGATGAATTTGGTCAACGAGCAAGACCAAATCATCAAATTATGACAATAGTAGATTTGAGTCATGCACTACAACATGGACGTTTATTCCAGGTCATTTGATTAACTGGAAACGTCAATTCTATGCTTCGCAGGCTCATTGCTTGCATAAACAAAAATGGAGGTCATACACTCAATTGAACTTTCAACTGTAAATTAAAAAACCATTTTGAACATTATTTACAATTTTACAGCGAGAAAATGAATTTCATGTTTTACAAGAATTTTTCATTTTGACCCCTTGCCCTTTTGCGCCTTATTAGTTGTCAAGTATTCTTTCTCAATCTTTGTACTTTAGTTTAGTTGTCAAGAATTCTTTCTCAATCTTGGTGCTTTAGTTTAGTTGTCAAGTATTCTTTCTCACTCTTTGTACTTTAGTTTAGTTGTCAAGTATTCTTTCTCAATCTTTGTACTTTAGTTTAGTTGTCAAGTACTCATTATATGGATATCTAGTTAGAATTCTTTCTCACTCTTTGTACTTTAGTTTAGTTGTCAAGTATTCTTTCTCAATCTTTGTACTTTAGTTTAGTTGTCAAGTATTCTTTCTCAATCTTTGTACTTTAGTTTAGTTGTCAAGTATTCTTTCTCAATCTTTGTACTTTAGTTTAGTTGTCAAGTATTCTTTCTCAATCTTTGTACTTTAGTTTAGTTGTCAAGTATTCTTTCTCAATCTTTGTACTTTAGTTTAGTTGTCAAGTATTCTTTCTCAATCTTTGTACTTTAGTTTAGTTGTCAAGAATTCTTTCTCAATCTTGGTGCTTTAGTTTAGTTGTCAAGTATTCTTTCTCACTCTTTGTACTTTAGTTTAGTTGTCAAGTATTCTTTCTCAATCTTTGTACTTTAGTTTAGTTGTCAAGTACATCATTATATGGATATCTAGTTAGAATTCTTTCTCACTCTTTGTACTTTAGTTTAGTTGTCAAGTATTCTTTCTCAATCTTTGTACTTTAGTTTAGTTGTCAAGTATTCTTTCTCAATCTTTGTACTTTAGTTTAGTTGTCAAGTATTCTTTCTCAATCTTTGTACTTTAGTTTAGTTGTCAAGTATTCTTTCTCAATCTTTGTACTTTAGTTTAGTTGTCAAGTATTCTTTCTCAATCTTTGTACTTTAGTTTAGTTGTCAAGAATTCTTTCTCAATCTTTGTACTTTAGTTTAGTTGTCAAGTATTCTTTCTCAATCTTTGTACTTTAGTTTAGTTGTCAAGTATTCTTTCTCAATCTTTGTACTTTAGTTTAGTTGTCAAGTATTCTTTCTCAATCTTTGTGCTTTAGTTTAGTTGCCAAGTATTCTTTCTCAATCTTTGTACTTTAGTTTAGTTGTCAAGAATTCTTTCTCAATCTTTGTACTTTAGTTTAGTTGCCAAGTATTCTTTCTCAATCTTTGTACTTTAGTTTAGTTGTCAAGTATTCTTTCTCACTCTTTGTACTTTAGTTTAGTTGTCAAGTATTCTTTCTCAATCTTTGTACTTTAGTTTAGTTGTCAAGTACATCATTATATGGATATCTAGTTAGAATTCTTTCTCAATCTTTGTACTTTAGTTTAGTTGTCAAGTATTCTTTCTCAATCTTTGTACTTTAGTTTAGTTGTCAAGTACATCATTATATGGATATCTAGTTAGAATTCTTTCTCAATCTTGGTGCTTTAGTTTAGTTGTCAAGTATTCTTTCTCAATCTTTGTGCTTTAGTTTAGTTGTCAAGTATTCTTTCTCAATCTTTGTACTTTAGTTTAGTTGCCAAGTATTCTTTCTCAATCTTTGTACTTTAGTTTAGTTGTCAAGAATTCTTTCTCAATCTTGGTGCTTTAGTTTAGTTGTCAAGTATTCTTTCTCAATCTTTGTACTTTAGTTTAGTTGTCAAGTATTCTTTCTCAATCTTTGTACTTTAGTTTAGTTGTCAAGTACATCTCATTATATGGATATCTAGTTAGAATTCTTTCTCAATCTTGGTGCTTTAGTTTAGTTGTCAAGTATTCTTTCTCAATCTTTGTGCTTTAGTTTAGTTGTCAAGTATTCTTTCTCACTCTTATTACTTTAGTTTAGTTGTCAAGAATTCTTTCCCAATCTTGGTGCTTTAGTTTAGTTGTCAAGTATTCTTTCTCACTCTTATTACTTTAGTTTAGTTGTCAAGTACACCATTATATGGATATCTAGTTAGAATTCTTTCTTTGTGAAAAAAAAAGTTTTCCTTGATGGGCAGGTGGTTACAGGTCATTTCAGAAAATGAAATCACAAGACTTCAGTTAATATTGATGATAAAATGAGTGTATCAAGATCTCAAAGGCTCTATTAGCAATATTATAATTATTGTATTTTTAGTGTTTCACTCAGATTCTATAATGTCTATGGCTTCTGTCTTACTGATCAGTAGTTTGCACTTGTATTCTTGTAATGAATGTGATTTTTTATGAAGTTTTTGTCTGCAATTCATGATCCAATGGCAGAGCATTGTGAACAGGAGTAAGTCATACTACATCTGCATGACGGAGTACTGTCAACAGCAATGTCTACAATATAAGAAACTCAGCCCAATAATTATGTTTACAATGTAAGATATACCCAATGTGGACAGTAAACTACACATTAGCAACATATTTCTGAAGTAATTTTGATTTCGTTTCATAAATTGCAAGACACCCAATGGGATTTAACAGCCACCTACAGTAGACTTGGTTACAAATGCAAATATACAAAGTTTATAGTTTTATGGATAATTAACCATTTCAGTATCTGAGCCTATGACCTTCTATATATCATAATGATTATTGTGTTTTATACCTACAATATTCTAATATACATGCATATACAAAATGTTTACAGTTTTCAACATAATTAACCATTTCAGTATTCTTTCCAATTTGTGACCTTGACCTTTAAAACCATGACCTTCATCTGTATATCCAAAATAATCATTGTATCAATACCTAAAATATTCTAACATACATGCCTATGCAAAAAGTTTATAGTTTTCCATATAATTAACCATTTAAGTATTCATTTGTATCTGTGACCTTGACCTTTATACCAATGACCATAATCTATATCTCAAAATGATCTTTACAGCAATACCAACAATATTCTAATATACATGCATATACAAAAAGTTTATAGTTTTTTCAGATAATAAATAAAATCAGAAAGGTAAAAAATTAGGTTATGACCTTCACAATTGACCTCGAACCCATTTTGAAGGTAATTACAAGAATATGTAAAAACTAAAAGTCCCATTTTTTTTATCTGATTGAATAATCCAGTTATAGCAATTTGAAGGTATTTCACAATTTTTTTCAAAATGAAACTCAAAAATACACATGCAGCTTTGCCATAAGCTCACATACATGAACTTTTGTCAGGTGAGCTAAAAACATGTTATTTCAACTATTTTCCTTCAAGTAAGTCCCAAGGTTTATCAGCTTTCAAAAAAACATGTAATAATGATGCAGATATGAAATATCCTATATTTGACACTGATACTTTTTATCTTTTTAAAGATTTTTACTCTTTTAACATTTTATGGGGTCCCAAGGTGACATAACCCCATGTTTTCATTGCTGGTGGCCAAAATTGCCCATTCCAAAAGAGCTCTAAGATCTTTAATTCACTTCTAGACTATTTGAAATGAAATGTAGATCTATGGAAACATTGATTCAGACATCTGTCACTTGGATTACAGACATTTTCTTTCCAGACGACATTTCCAGTGATTTTGCTGTTACTGACGTGTTTATTAGTTTATCTTTAATCACTTTGAGTTCTAGCTGACAGTTACACTGTATTAAACCTATACAACTAAAGGGCTTGTTGAATAATGACTTTCATTAACAATTATGGAAACCATTGAGAAAAAAAATCTGTGACAAATTTTTTTGATTTTGTTTTGGACGCCATGCCATTGCTGTATTGTGTGTATAAGCATGCTCTTGTTAATAAGAAATGATTGTCAAGACATACTAAATTGTGTAACTTACACCATAACTCTTGATAATTATAAGCAAATCTAGACAGGAACCTGATGTAGACAGACTAAATCATGTAAATTATATTGCAACAGAACTTGTTTTCTTGAATACCATGGATATATATCTGCTGGTGTTTTGAATCAGTGACTTAAGCACCCAAAATCTTAGTCCCGTCATACCAGTAAATTGTCAGTATAAAAGCAACAACAATGTAAACAAGAGGATTGAAGTTGTACATGTCTTGTGGTTTTATTGATAACGAGGGTACAGTAACTTTGATTGTACTGTCAGATGTTATCATTTCCCTTATCTTTGATTGTACTGTCAGATGTTATCATTTCCCTTATCTCCAATTATAGTCAGATCACATTTTCAGTGAGGAACAAACATGCTTTGAGTGGGTTGTGTGATTCAAACTTGGATATCTTACTTGATATACCTTTAATAGACTTGAAATTGTGATGTTTTTTCAGAACATATTTTTTCATATTTTGAATATTTTTTGCAAATATTCTCAGCTTTTTTAATTTTTTGCTTTCAATTTATATGAATAAATTTTAATGAACTTTTTTGATAAAAGTTTGTTGAGAAATAAACACTTGTTTGTTTACTGTTTTAGAGGTAAGTATATAAAAATACTATTTTTCTATCTACATGGTTAAATTTTTAATATTCACTGTAGTTTTTACGTTTGTGAGAGTTAAAACTTAGTAATTAATTCAAAGGCAGCTGTTGTCCCTCTGATATGTTGATATGGGATATTTGACAGCTTCATTCATAGAAGTCATTCAGAACTGGGGTACCATTGGCTGTTCTCGTACCGTGGACAAAAAAATCTCACGGGCACACCAGTGCTAGATTTTTCTGTCTTGTCCAGTTTGTCTGGTACTGCCTCGCGCGACAATTGAACAATCAGGATGACGTATCCGATCATTGTGTGTGACATCATCAAAACAAAGCGTTTCTTTATTTATTTTTCACATATGTGTTTTATTTTACTTTTTATTCAAAATATTTCATTGTCAGAGTTTTTTTTATATTTGCATTGAATACAAATCATTGATATTTTAAAATTTTGAAGAGTTGTCGATGGGATTATTTTCAAAGGGCCGATATGTACAATGCATTTTGTGCCAAAAGGAATGCAAGAGGCCCCATGAGGGTACGTGTTTTGTTTTGTATGTATCGCAGTTATAAACACTTAAATGGTACGAGAAATAGAATCTATCACTTGTTTGTGACCGATACCGGTTGATCTCAGTCTCGGGTGCTGTGATGTAACATATCCCAATCTCGGCAAAGCCTCGATTGGGATATATGTTACATCACATCACCCTCGACTGAGATCAACCAGTATCGGTCACAAACAGGTGACAGATTCTATTAATACATATTACGTGATGCTGTTTATATGGGTGTTTTTACTACTAATCAGTATAAGTCACAGACTGTTAGGCATAAAGCGACACACTTTTTACTTTAATGTTTAAAAATTACAAAACCTTCAAATTCATATAACAAAGTCAAGATTTTTGTCTCAAAGATGGCGTTATTGGTATTAAATCATTTTTCTATGTGATAGCTATCATCTGAATTCAGATGCATGTCTAAAAAAACTGCTTTTATTGGATTTTTAGACTTTATATAAGAAATTCAACCAGATTACTTTAACACATGTCATAAAAATAACAGATCTACATATAGAATTAATGAAATTTGAGGCACAATCCACAATCATTTTTAAGGCCATATTGGTATTCCTCACTGAATTCACCTATTCCTCAAGTGACTGAACTATTAATCAATCTAACACAAAAAATCTCCACATAATTATCCACATAACTTTGATTGGACCGATTTTCCATTTGGGAACTTGCTTTTTGCAAGATTATATATGTGTCAGTAGCACAATCAGGTGCACAATTGAATGGATAGCATCATGTTGGGAAAATATGGTGTGTATTTCTGAAATTTAAAAGTATAATATAGAAAGTTTTATATCAACTGAAAGGAAAAAACAAGCAAGCTCTTTTTAATAAGAAATTAAGATAATTAATTTACTGAGTGAAATAATTTAACTTTCGGGAATCTTTGTTGAAAAACGCGTCAGAAACACTTTGTAACCCGTAACAAATAAGCATGCTCTATTTATTCCTTTCCGGAACATAGGCCACTGACAAATCTTCGCCATTCTATTCTGTCCTGTGCAGTTTTCTCCACTGTTTTCCAATTGTGCCCGGTCAGTTCTTTTTCCAGCTCTCTTCGCCAGGTGTTCTTAGGCCTACCACGTTTCCTTTTTCCTTGTGGATTCCATGAAATGGCTTGCCTAGTGATGGTTTGTGTGGGTTTCCGCAGGGTATGTCCGATCCATTTCCATTTTCTTCTTTTAATTTGAATTTCTATTGGTTCTTGTTTTGTTTTTATCCATAGATCCTCATTGCTAATGGTGTTTCGCCAGTATATGTTGAGAATTCTTCGGAGGCATCTATTTATGAAGGTCTGGATTTTGTTTATAGTTGTTTGGTTTAACCTCCATGTTTCAGATCCATATAGCAGAACCGATTTTACATTAGAGTTGAAAATTCTAAGTTTTGTTTTTGATGTTATTTCTCTTGACTTCCAGATGTTACGCAGTTGATGGAATGCTGACCTGGCCTTTCCGATTCTACATTTTACATCTTCTTCTGTTCCTCCCGTGGTGTTAACACTGCTGCCTAGGTATGTGAAAGATGTTACTTCCTCTAGGTCTTTCTGATTCACAGTGACTGGTTGATTGCTCTTGCTGTTAATTTTCATCAGCTTTGTTTTTTCTAAGTTGATGTTTAGACCAACAATATTTGATGTTTCTGCTAGCCGGGTGGTTTTCTCTTGCATTTGGTTTTGTGTGTGAGACAGAAGGGCTAAATCATCTGCAAAATCAAGGTCCTCTAGATGTTCTGTGAGGGTCCATTGAATTCCCTGTTGTGTTCCTGATATTGTTTGTCTCATTATCCAGTCAATTGGAAGCAAGAATAAAAATGGAGATAACAGGCACCCTTGACGAACTCCAGTCTGTATGCTGAATTTCTCAGACACTAATCCATCATGAAGCACTTGGCATTTCATTCCACTGTAGATGTTCTTTACCAGGGAGATGATCTTATCTGGAATGCCGTAATGTGCCATGAGTTTCCAGAGTGTATTTCGGTCAATGCTGTCAAAGGCTTTCTCGTAGTCAATGAAATTTATGTAAACAGGGGTGTTCCATTCCAAAGATTGTTCTATAATTATCCGTAGGGTTGCCGTTTGGTCAGTACAAGATCTTCCTTGACGAAAGCCTGCTTGGTTGTCTCGCAAACTTGCATCCACTGTTGTTTTCATCCTATCTAGCAGAATGCGATTTAATACTTTTCCGGGCACTGATAGTAGCATTATACCCCTGTAGTTCTGGCACAGCTTTAGGTCTCCCTTCTTTGGCAGCTTTATAATAAAACCTTCTTTCCAATCCGTTGGTATTTCCTCATTTTCCCAGATGGTGTTAAGTAGAGGATATAACATTTCAACTGATGTTTCGATGTCTGCTTTTAATGCTTCTGCTGGAATGTTATCTGGACCAGATGATTTACTACTTTTCAATGATTGAATAGCTTTTCTTATTTCTGTTCTTATCGGTGGTCCACAGTTGATGTCCAAAGTTTGTTTTGCCACTTCTATGTTACACAATTCTGATGGTGGTGGTCTATTTAAAAGTTCGTTAAAATGTTCTGCCCATCTTTTTATCTGTTCTTCTTTGGTGGTGAGTATTTTACCATCTATATCTTTAACCTGGGTGCTTGTTTGTTTGTATTTCCCAGATAGCCTTTTGGTTGTTTCGTAAAGCTCTTTCATGTTGTTTTGTCCAGCTGCTGTTTCTGCTTTTTGAGCTAGTTCTTCAAAATATTTCCTTCTATCTGCCCTGACGCTCTTTTTGACCTCTTTATGAGCTTCAGAATACAACTGTTGAGCTTGGATTGTCTGAGCCCTTGTTCGACTGCTGTTTACCCTTTCTTTTATCTTCCTTCTACTTTCAATTTTTCCAATGGTGTCTTTTGTTATCCACAGTTTATGTTGATTCTTTTTTCTACCGAGTACTTCTTCACAAGTGTTTGTCCAAGCTAACTTTAGTTGACTCCAGTAATCTTCAGCCGTCTGATCTTGCAAATTCTGAAGAGCTTGGAACCTGTTTTGAAGAGACACTCTATACAGTTCTTTGGTTGGTTCATCTTGAAGGAATTCTGTGTTATATTTCATTCTTACTGGCTGCATTGATTTGTGGCGTTTGAGTTTTAGTTGTATTTTTGCGATGACTAGATGGTGATCTGAACCGACATCTGCTCCTCTTCTTGCTCTAACATCTAACAGAGAATGTCTAAAAGGTTTATTGATGCATATATGGTCTATTTGGTTTTGTGTTTTATTATCTGGAGATACCCATGTGACCTTGTGAATGTTCTTGTGTGGAAAGACAGATCCTCCGATAACTTGTTGATGTTCTGCACAGAATTCTGCAAATCTCTCTCCGTTGCTGTTCATTTCACCAAGGCCTTGTTTTCCCATAATTTCCTCATATCCACTATTGCTGTTTCCAATTTTTGCATTCATGTCTCCCATAAGGATGGTAATCTCTTTTCGTGGTCTGTTGTTACCCATGACCTGATGTAATCTGTTATAGAAAATGTCTTTGGCTTCCTCCTCTGAATCATTTGTTGGAGCATAACACATGATGCCTCAGGTAATTCGGACGCTGTTTTGTCCTGAATGTAGCAGTGATGAGCCTGGAACTGATGGGTTCCCAGCCTATTAGTGCTTGTTGTGCCTAACTTGATAGCATAAATCCTACCCCTTCTGTATGTGGCTTTCTCTCACTTTCATGACCTGAGTAGAGTATTTCTTCTCCTGTTGCTAGTTTTACAGTCCCATCCCCAGATTGTATCCATCTTGTTTCAGCTAATCCTAGAAGGTTGATGTTATTCTTCTAAACTCTATTGCTACATTTGGCTGCTTTTCCCCGACTCGTACATTGTTCTGATGTTCCATGTAGCTAATTTGGTAGACCATCTTGGTGACAGGAGAATCCGTCGCACAGGGTCCTTGCAGCTTTGCCTGTGTAAATTCATGTGTTCTGGTTCAGAACCTCCCTTCGCATGACAGCTGTAGTTTTTCTTTTGATTTGTCTGTGTTCCCGTAACAAATGCTATGTGTGATTTATGCAGTTTTTGGGGTCAATTGATGAATATATCGAGTTAAATAACCTGATCGATTGTTTTTAACATAGAGGGGTCACCAAGCAACAATATCATTAGCTGCACAGAAAATATAAAAGGTTAGGATGACTCTTTGACAGGCAAATGTAATGTTAAAAGGTGTAACCTTTGGTATAGGAAATATAGGACGTGTTTAAATGTATGTTTTATTCGATACACAATCAAATTGGACAAATTCATATATTCATTATCAGTGCATGGCCCAAGATCTGTACAAGTTCACCATGAAACTGTCACTAGAAGTGTTGCAATACTCTTTTTAGCAAGTAAAACTGTGTTGTAACCACAGTGTTTTCTCCATGTATTCGTGGTAACCCTCTATGCATTACGACACCCAAACAATCTATACCAAACAAACTATTATTTAAGTTCATGCTTAATATTTTGGAATTTAAATATGTATAAGCTACTCTTTTACGTTACATAAAAATGTTTTTCACTTTTAAAGATTTTGTAAAGCAAACTAGCGCAGACAACTTATGTGTACCATAGTTTAATTTGGTTGTTCTGCACCATAACGTAATGTTTGGCAGTGGTGACTTATCAACAAGTCAGCGTAAAATTACTGCAAACATTTTCAATTTGCGAAATAAACAAACATTTTTATATCATAATAAAGTGAATTAATTTCTTTATAAAATGATGTATTTTTTATTACAAAAATGTCTATAAAATATGAAATATTGACTGTTTAAACCCTACCAAGTTTTTAATCTTGATAATGTTTCCGACGTCATTTAAATATTCTTGCTTATGGTTACTCAAAAATGTAGGGCCCTTTCTTTTGCAATTTAATGATTATCTTTTCTTTTTCAAAACTCCAATTCTGTCACCCGAAAGTGCATATCCTCTTTATGTAAAACAGTTGGTTTATAACTTCACTATATTCAGACAATCAGAATAACCCCAGGTAAAGCCATTTTTCGGCAAAAAATGACATGAAAACTGTCACATTTACTATGTGGTTCTAATGCATATTAATAAAGGAGTTTGTGTTTACAGTGCAACACTTTAATAATCAACATTTAAGATTTTTACACTTTAATAACCAAAATTTAAGGTTTTTTTTAATAATCTGTAGAAAACTTTATCCATATGGGCGTGACCTGCTTTGTTTACAAATTATGAGTAGTATCCCTTGAATTGGTGACTATGAAAATTGTTTATTTTATGATATAAATTTTTTGTTGTTTTCAAAATTTATTCATATGTAAGGTAATGTCACTTTTTAACGTATTTATTTTACGTTTATCACTGCAAACATTAACCTATAAGGGCTATGTCAAATGAAAAAAATAATAATTGATTTATTGTAATCCCCAAAATTATATTTTTAACATGAAAGCAAATATATTAATCAACGAAAATTACAAATACTAGTTGATGACAATTTAGTCTTTGAGAAATAACCCAATGCCAATTTAAAGGTCGGTGTATTTTCTTCAGGCACTCTGGTTTCCTTCACAATATTTAAATTTATATAAGTAAAATAGTAGTACACATACATGTGAAATTTAGTCCGAAAAGCAAACTTCTGAATTGCACATTGAATAGTGAATAGCTTTATCACCTCCGGATTGACTAGAGATGTTCATAAAATGTTGTTATTGTTATATTCAGTAAGGAATCACTGTTAAAATCTTTTTTTTAATCTTAACATTTTTTTTAATTACTTTCCAGCTAGATACACATTTTTAAAACTTGATGCAATAATTTACATTTGTCTTGATCTAAAAGAAAATTCAAGACTTCAATTACGATTTCATGTCAAGTTATGGTGAATTTTTGTTCATTTTAAGAATAGTTGCAATTGTTGTTGTTGTTGAATTCTAACCCAGGTTTTTGACATGCATCTTGACCTGTAAAACATGGCATTTTTAAATCAAAATAATGCGGCATTGAAAATCTACCAGATTGCAAACACAATAAAATATACTACATACCGGGTAATTGTATTTTTTAGGACTTAAAAACTAATATAAAAGTTTAAATAAGCACGTGACAATCATGGACTTTGACAATATCCGTTATGGCTAGTTGACATAAAAAGAGATAAAGTTGTACTCGACTATGTATTTGGTGATGCAAGTGGGCGGACAGGAGTTAGTTTTCCGGACTTTCTTTCCAAACGCCTGCAGATATTGAACTGATATTTTCTATGTGAACCTACCATCATGAGTTTCAGATCAAGTTGAGTTTTACCGGTTAACTGATTTTTGGTGAAATTATGTGCCATGATTTCATAAAAATCGCATTTTCTGGACTTTTTTTAAGGCCCCCAGATTTTTTATTTATATTTTGTATGCGAGTCATACATCATATAAAATATAAATTTGCAACCCTACTTGTGACTATTGATTTTTTAAAGTTCAAATAAAATTGCTTTATTATTACATTTTAAGTAAATTTTTTTTTATATTTACTTTGTTTATTTCATATTCAATATATACATTTAACACAAAAAATAATGATAATACAATAATACATACATTTTGATGAAAAAATATATATATATTGAATAGTTTTTAGAGATAGAGAATGAGAGACACAGAGAGAAAGAGAGAGAGAGAGAGAGATTTTCACAAGATTGTTCTTATGTTCTATATAGTAATACGGTGTATTTGTGGCCATTCTCTTTGAAAATTTCTTACTTATTTTTACCTATTGCAATTTCTTTTTCGATGTAATATACATCTTTTAAAATATATTTAAACTTTTCAAGAGACAGTTTTTTACCAAGACAACAGGTTTTATAAATGTAATGTTTCATATGCATTAAGATAAAATTTTAAATCTATTAAATGATCTGAAATATCCAAAAATTACTCGTTTTTGTTAAAAACAAAAACATAAGGTATGCCTCATAATGACAGATAAAACATAAGTTATGACTCATGATGACACACAAAAAAACATAAGGTATGCCTCATAATGACAGACAAAAAACATAAGGTATGACTCATAATGACAGATAAAACATAAGTTACGACTCATAATGACAGACAAAAACATAAGGTATGACTCATAATGACAGATAAAACATAAGTTACGACTCATAATGACAGACCAAAAACATAAGGTATGACTCATAATGACAGACAAAAACAAAAGGTATGACTCATAATGACAGACAAAAAACATAAGGTATGAATCATGATGACAGACAAAAAAAAAACCATAAGGTATGACTCATGATGACAGACAAAAAAACATAAGTTATGACTCATAATGACAGACAAAAACATATGGTATGACTCATAATGACAGACAAAAACATAAGGTATGACTCATAATGACAGACAAAAAAAAACCATAAGGTATGACTCATGATGACAGACAAAAAAACATAAGTTATGACTCATAATGACAGACAAAAACATATGGTATGACTCATAATGACAGACAAAAACATAAGGTATGACTCATAATGACAGACAAAAAACATAAGGTATGACTCATGATGACAGACAAAAACATAAGTTATGACTCATAATGACAGACAAAAACATATGGTATGACTCATAATGACAGATAAAACATAAGGTATGACTCATAATGACAGATAAAACATAAGGTATTACTCATAATGACAGACAAAAAAAAATATAAGGTATGACTCATAATGACAGATAAAACATAAGTTACGACTCATAATGACAGACAAAAACATAAGGTATGACTCATAATGACAGATAAAACATAAGTTACGACTCATAATGACAGATAAAACATAAGTTACGACTCATAATGACAGACAAAAACATAAGGTATGACTCATAATGACAGACAAAAACATAAGGTATGACTCATAATGACAGATAAAACATAAGTTACGACTCATAATGACAGACAAAAACATAAGGTATGACTCATAATGACAGATAAAACATAAGGTATGACTCATAATGACAGACAAAAACATAAGGTATGACTCATAATGACAGACAAAAACATAAGTTACGACTCATAATGACAGACAAAAACATAAGGTATGACTCATAATGACAGACAAAAACATAAGGTATGACTCATAATGACAGATAAAACATAAGTTACGACTCATAATGACAGACAAAAACATAAGGTATGACTCATAATGACAGATAAAACATAAGTTACGACTCATAATGACAGATAAAACATAAGTTACGACTCATAATGACAGACAAAAACATAAGGTATGACTCATAATGACAGACAAAAACATAATGACAGATAAAACATAAGGTATGACTCATAATGACAGACAAAAACATAAGGTATGACTCATAATGACAGATAAAACATAAGTTACGACTCATAATGACAGATAAAAACATAAGGTATGACTCATAATGACAGATAAAACATAAGTTACGACTCATAATGACAGACAAAAACATAAGGTATGACTCATTATGACTGACAAAAACATAAGGTATGACTCATTATGACAGACAAAAACATAAGGTATGACTCACAATGACAGACAAAAAACATAAGGTATGACTCATAATAACAGACAAAAACATAATGACAGATAAAACATAAGGTATGACTCATAATGACAGACAAAAACATAAGGTATGACTCATAATGACAGACAAAAACATAAGTTACGACTCATAATGACAGATAAAAACATAAGATATGACTCATAATGACAGATAAAACATAAGTTACGACTCATAATGACAGACAAAAACATAAGGTATGACTCATTATGACTGACAAAAACATAAGGTATGACTCATTATGACAGACAAAAACATAAGGTATGACTCACAATGACAGACAAAAAACATAAGGTATGACTCATAATGACAGATAAAACATAAGGTATTACTCATAATGACAGATAAAACATAAGGTATGACTCATAATGACAGATAAAACATAAGGTATGACTCATAATGACAGACAAAAAACATAAGGTATGACTCATAATGACAGATAAAACATAAGTTACGACTCATAATGACAGACCAAAACATAAGGTATGACTCATAATGACAGACAAAAACATAAGGTATGACTCATAATGACAGACAAAAAAAAACATAAGGTATAACTCATAATGACAGACAAAAAAACATAAGTTACGACTCATAATGACAGACAAAAAACATAAGGTATGACTCATAATGACAGACAAAACATAAGGTATGACTCATAATGACAGATAAAACATAAGTTACGACTCATAATGACAGACAAAAAAACATAAGGTATGACTCATAATGACAGACAAAACATAAGGTATGACTCATAATAACAGACAAAAGAAAAAAACATAAGGTATGACTCATGATGACAGACAAAAAAACATAAGGTATGACTCATAATGACAGACAAAACATAAGGTATGACTCATGATGACAGACAAAAACATAAGGTATGACTCATAATGACAGACAAAAAACATAAGGTATGACTCATAATGACAGATAAAACATAAGGTATGACTCATAATAACAGACAAAAGAAAAAAACATAAGGTATGACTCATGATGACAGACAAAAAAACATAAGGTATGACTCATGACAGACAAAAAAACATAAGGTATGACTCATGATGACAGACAAAAAAACGTAAGTTACGACTCATAATGACAGACAAAAAACATATGGTATGACTCATAATGACAGACAAAACATAAGGTATGACTCATGATGACAGACAAAAACATAAGGTATGACTCATAATGACAGACAAAAAACATAAGGTATGACTCATAATGACAGATAAAACATAAGGTATGACTCATAATAACAGACAAAAGAAAAAAACATAAGGTATGACTCATGATGACAGACAAAAAAACATAAGGTATGACTCATGACAGACAAAAAAAACATAAGGTATGACTCATGATGACAGACAAAAAACATAAGGTATGACTCATGATAAAAAAAAACACCAGCATTACGTTACCATGAACCTTTAATTCAATGTGTGATCTAACAAAATAAAGAACAAAAACAATATGATTTATAATATAATTACCTTTTTGTTTTTGTGTTGAACTTTTTCTCATATTTAATTTTTCAGCCTTCATGGTTACTGAATAATATGATTTAATTAATTTATTTATTTTTTGTAGATATACCACATTTAAACCATTAAGCTGTACTCAAAACCCAAAGAGAAAAATAATAATTCAAAGAACAGGAACAAACCTATATTCATGATTAAAACAATGTCAGAAGTTATATATGAGAAAAATAGATCAGATTGGTTTAATAACAGTGATGACAAGAAGGATATGGATTATAATTATACACAGTGGGTGCCATTTTATGAGGACACTGAGGATCCAAATTTGACCACCATATTTAATGATTATTTACCACCCATCTTGATTATATTGGGATCCATAGGAAATATTCTGACTGTTTTAGTGATGCGAAGACGTGTTTTTCGTAAAACTTCAATCGGATTTTACATATCAGGATATTCAATAACAAGTTTGTTAACTCTGTATCTGTTTCTGGGGTTAGAGTGGATTGCTCACGTTACACACAAGAAAACTATAGATAACCAATCTGATTGGTTGTGCCGCTTGTGGCAATTCATCATGCGTGTTATAGCTTATTCAGGAATTTGGTTTATTGTTTCTATGACAATTGATCGTTACATAATAATATGGCATCCCTGGAAAGCATCTTCAATGTGTAGTCTCTTCATGGCAAAATTTGTAGCTGTGATCATCTTTGTTGGTTTAGTAGTTATAAGCATCCATGCCATGTGGACATACATGCTAATGAATGGATGTTATCCTTTTCATCATGAAAACGATTTACATACACTGATATGGCAATGGATGTCTGCTAGTTTCTATTCTTATATACCATTAACACTGATATTTTATTTGATGTTTTAATATTCACAGGAATTTGTATGAAGCGACCTTCTAAACATACCCATTCCAATGATCAAGTATCCATGATTTTAACAAATACCACTCTGGCGTTGTCCATATTATATTTTCTCATCGTGTTACCACCCACAGTTATAAACATTGTTGATATTACATTTCCTCCGTCATGGATGCAGGACCATAATCTGATGTTACAGTTGAGTCGAGCTAGACTGGCAACTCATTACATGTCCTATGTCAACACTGTGATATTATTCTGTGTTTGTTTTCTATTTTCACGTACCTTTCGATCAGAATTTTTTGACATGTTTCCATGGGTACTGTGTCACAGAAACAATGGGCGTATCTATGAAATTCAGCTTGGATCTAACAGCAGTGCTACACAGATGGAAACAGACTTGTGAACACAACCAAAATTTGTGTAACTGTTTATTTAGGAGAAAGCAAAATCCTAAATATTTTAGGTTTTGGATGAGATGGGTACAAATCAAAATTCATTTACTTACATGAACCAATTTGTTGCTAATAGTACTATTATTGCAATATATCTCTGATGATACAATAAAACATAATTTGTGTTGTTGGTGTTTACAGTGGTAAATGACAGCATTATTCCTGTGTATTACTGTAACATGTTTATTATCTAAAGAGTATAGTCAGAGGTAACTTAAAGGTCTGGTTGATCCAGTTGATCAGTATTAGTTTGTGCCATTTTTTTAAAAATCAATTTAGGCAACCTCAATTACACCAAAACAATCCTTCTAAAACTGCACTAACCTATTTTGGTTACAAACAAACAGCACCAATTAACTACAGTGCTTAAGGCAGTAGCGGATCATTAGTGCAATATTCACTGCTCTCCGAGAAAAACATTGCTGCCGATAGTATTTTTTTGGTACTATCAATTGACATCTCTCCACTCTTTCAATTTATCATTAGATGATAAAAATCGTCCGACTAAAAGTAAGGGCAATCCAAGCGTTTTGTATCCCATGTATTTACGTCAGTAACGAATCAATTTGTGAGTAGCGGATCGCGCCACCTAGTGTCAAGAAAACGAAAGGCGATTAACTCAAAAAATGATTAGTTTGAGTTTCCATCATCCAATTGCAAAAAATACAAATCATGAACCAATATTAAAGAGTTTTAATCGTAATATCAACAAAAGTCATGATTAAAATAAATAACAAAAAACAAATCATCGCAATGTCCCTGATAAATTAAGTCAATTAACATTGTCTTGAATACTGAATTATAAAAGCAGTAAATGGCAAAGGAAATAAAATAAAATAATTGTACCTTATAAGTTATAAATATTATGACATACTCTTGTCCATGAAGATTTTATTTTGACAAGAACAAATATACATACACTGATACTTATTGGTATTGTACACTGTACATCATAGGTCCAAAATTGTTACCAGACAAAAATATAGAACGGAATAAAACTTTAATTGTCTTAAACACAAAACACAGGGTTGGATATTAATGTATTTATTCAATATATTCTAATCTCATACAGATTATCCTTCAAGCATGACAATTATGGCTTCTTTAAAATGCCCATTGATCTGGTCTTATCATATGATAAATAAGATAGTGGCATGGCATGACAATGCCCCCATCTTTCTCATGGGATACTGGCCATGGAGGGAAGCTAGGCACTGGTTCTCCAATAGCCTCTGCATAACTGAACCCACCAGAATTTATTATTTTTCTGAAAGCGCCATATTTTTCTTAGCCTTTCGAGAGGTCCCCTGTAGAAAGCAGCTGATCCGTAATTGCCGTAATTGCACCCTGCATAAACTGGTTTATTTTTTATTGTCATGAACTGTAAAGCTCAATAAAGGTTTATGTCGTGAAAGAAGACATGTTAACGAGTGTAAAGAGCTATTGTAATCATTTCAAGTTACCTTTGAAATTATTGAACATGTTGGTCAAATCGAAAGTTAGGTTTTGGAAATCACACCCATGTCGCTGAGACGCTTGTGACATTCGCATTAAAAAGCCGAGAATTTAAAAAATAGGACGTTTATCAACACAAATAAAACGTAGAATTAAGTAAAAATACCAGCTTTACAGAAATATATCCGAGTTTTATTGGTCTCTCGTAATGATATGGAAAAAATTAACTTTATTCTAAAAAATGATCCGCTACTGACTGAGATCCGCTACTGCCGTAAGCACTATACCATCAAGTCAAAATTTTGTACAATTGTAAAAACTCATCCAAAATATTATTGTTTGAAAAAAGCAATATAACTTAAAGACGGAGACAAAAAAGGATTATTAGCAATGACTTGGCACATGTAGGTAAATTAATTATTGATTTGTATCTGAAAATCTGTATAATGTTTGTATTTTTACTTCCTTTGACATAAGGTAAAATAACAATACAACAAATGACAAATAATATAATTGCTAATCATAAACATAAGTGTATATGTACTGGATAAAATGGATTTTGTATAGATAAAATGTATTGGAGACTTATGTTCTGAATTTTTGACTGACTTAGATCTTTACAGGATAACTTCAATATTGTGTATGAAAACTATTTACTTGAAACTACATGTACCATATGATATTGATGTTATGTATTAACTTCCCTGTGATTTACTAGCTTAAGGACTTTACAAGTTTTCACTTCCATCTTACTTTATATATTAATGTTATGTTGTAATTTGTGCTTTAATTCATATGTATAAAAATAAAATATGTGCTTGCAGAAAAAGTAAAACACAGTGTAAAGGATAAATTACTATTTTGAATCCATTCATAACTGCATGAATAGTAAGCTTGACACATGTATCTCCAGTTACAATACAATTCTGTTTAGTAGTTCTGGCATACATAATGGTTACATGTTCAAATAAGACTGGATTCAATTGTATTGATTTAGTATTAAACTTGGCCATTATATCATGTATATAGAGGGTACATCGTAAAATTTATTAAACAATTTTATTACCTAAATATGCCAAGAGTCTTATGCAAGTTAAAACTTTGTAATATTTTCTGAATTGATTAAAATTGCATTTCAAAGAAATGAAAAGTATTCAAATGACTGAAATAACCATCAAAGGCCAAAACAAAAATGATACCATCAATAGGCCAATATATAAATGATGCCATCAATAGGCCAATACACAAATGATGCCATCAATAGGCCAATATATAAATGATACCATCAATAGGCCAATACACAAATGATGCCATCAATAGGCCAATACATAAATGATGCCATCAATAGGCCAATATATAAATGATACCATCAATAGGCCAATATATAAATGATACCATCAATAGGCCAATACACAAATGATACCATCAATAGGCCAATACACAAATGATGCCATCAATAGGCCAATACACAAATGATACCATCAATAGGCCAATATATAAATGATGTCATCAATAGGCCAATATATAAATGATGCCATCAATAGGCCAATATATAAATGATGCCATCAATAGGCCAATATATTAATGATGCCATCAGTAGGCCAATAAATAAATAATGCCATCAAAAGGCCAATACATAAATGATGCCATCAATAGGCCAATATATAAATGATGTCATCAGTAGGCCAATATATAAATGATGCCATCAATAGGCCAATATATAAATGATGTCATCAATAGGCTAATATATAAATGATGTCATCAATAGGCTAATACATAAATGATGTCATTGTGTTTAGATCAACTAAACCCATATATAAATGATGTCATTGTGTTTAGATCAACTAAACCAATACATAAATGATGTCATTTTGTTTAGATCAACTGACTTGGCAGCAGAGAGTGTCTATCAGGCCTTGATGCTTATGTACTTTGAAGCAACCACCAAACTCCGGTGCACCAAAAATATTCTGGAATCCACAAAACTTAAAATCGGAACATGTCAATTGCTGAACCTGATGTCAATGTTGATTTAGATTTGCTGAATATAAAATTTTTCAGAGAATGGTGCTTGAAGTTGAATGTAGGGATGCTGATAATCATTAATGTGACTATATCGTAATGTATTGATGTATGAAATGTTTTTGTGCCCTGTGATTTACACAATTTGACTGGCATATTACATCATTTAATATCTGTACAAGTTATTTGTGTTATGTTTTTGTCAAGTCTCCATACCAGAAGCTTTAACAATTATACATATCATAAATGTTCTAAGCTTTTGTTTTTTAAACTGCATATCACGTAGGTATGTAAAATGGAGAGTGAACGAGTGCATGAATCTTGTAGGGATAATTTTCTCACACTTAAACCAATCAAAAAGCACAAGAAGTAATTACATCATAATTGATTTATCATTTTACTAGTGGAAGTTCACATGTTTAACTGAATTTTTCAGTTCCAAAGTTTTTACTTTGCTTTGGGATTGTGATTTGGACATGGGTTGGTATGTTTGTTTTTACTTTGCTTTGGGATTGTGATTTGGACATGAATTGGTATATTTGTTTTTACTTGGCTTGTTTGTTTTTGATTAACACAGACAGCCTATATTACACCCTTTTCTTCCATCATTAATCAGGAGAGTTATGTGATATATGTAAAATAATACATGGTGGAATCAATATCCTATGCCATATCTGATTAAGACCATCAATATCAGACAGAGGGCTTTATCATATACTTTGTTGTAAATACATAGTTTCTGTATGCTCCTTAATGACTAAAATGATGTCATCCATATCACAGACTGCACATGCTAAGTTGGAAAAAACCATATCACCAGTCTGATATTGATGTCTGATATAGTTTTCAAGTTAATTAACAATGTCCCTATTGTTTTGCATGTGACCTTGACCTTTGAACCCTTTTCTATACATCAAAATCATTGTTATATCATATCAATACTTACAACATTCTTATATACTTGCCTATACAAAAAGTTTATAGTTTTTAACTTCATTAACGAATTGGATATTGTTTTGCATTGGTGACCTTGACTTATGAACCCATGACCTTAATTTATATATCAAAATGATGGTTGTATCAATACCTACAACATTCTAATATACATGCCTATACAAAAAATTTATAGTTTTCCAGATAATAAATAAAATCAGAGGTCAAAAATTAGGTCATGACTTTCACAATTGACCTTGACCCTATTTTGATGGCAATTACATGAGTATGTCAAAACTGAAACCCCCATATCATTATCTGATCAAATAGTCAAGTTGTAACAATTTGAAGCTATTTTATGATTTTTTTCACAATTAATCACAAAAATGTGTAAACTATTTTTTAACAAAATGAACTAACTATAGGCTTAAGAACCTAGAGAAGCCAAATATCACATCAAATTTTTTCTCTGATTGTTGGTTTTGGAGAAGAAGATTTTTAAAGATTTTTTTACCCCTAGGTCACCTTAACCCAGTTATGGTAGCCATGGCAATGCCACAAACAAATTTGAATTGCACCGGCTCATATATACTTCTGACCAAGTTTCATTGAAATCTGTGCAGTAGTTTCAGAGGAGTAGTCGAAAATAGGTGTTAATGATGCATGCACACAGGCACGCATACACACACATGCATATACAAATGCTGCGCTATGCCATAAGCTCACATGACCTTTGGTCAGGTGAGCTGAAAACAACAAAATACTTCCAAATTGACATTATGAAATTAAACTACCACCCAGGTCCCAGTTTCACAATCATTTCTTAAAAAATATTTTTCTAAGCTTAAATTTAGCAAATTTAGGTAGTACCTTTTTTGGAAATACTAATAGATAAAAAAGGTCAAATTTATTTGCAACTTTGTTGAGCTCAACACACTGATTCTATATCTTAGTTCGGTGTCTATATGCCTTTTGCTTCATGAGAAGTCATTTTGACTGTTATTATATAGGTCACTCTGACTTGAACGAAGATCAAGGTTGTGACCTTGAACGAAGATCAAGGTCAAATCTATTCACAAACTGTGCAGAACTTAACATGCTTATTATGTATATAATAAGTCATGGGATCCTAGGTCTTTCCGTTCAGAAGAAATCACTTATTTCCACAAGCTTTAAATGACATTTCTTGTGGATAAATTCCATCCAAGTTCAAAATCTGCCAAGCGGTTCAGGAGAAGCTGTTAAAGTGAAGTTTCCAGATGCACACACACAATTGCCGCATCATACCATAAGTTCATGCTGGCTTTCATCAGATGTGAGAAATGTTATGAAATGATTGTAAAAACCATTCCAATAAAGATACTACCAAAAACCTTTTATAGCAACAGACAGTCTTGTCAAAAATTCACAAAATTAAAATTACTGGCAAACCTCTTAATCACATCCACATTTACCAATAAAATTCTATGGCAATTGTCATAGCTTTGGATGTAAACTAGAATCTATACACATCACTGTTTCAACAAGACACAAAATATATGTCAAACTCAAACTTAACATGAATGGGTTTTATTTTTGTGCAATTGGTCACAAAATAAGCAACTTGTCCAGCTAACATTGAGAAACAAAACCTGTTGATGCTATTTGATAGATGCAGATTTTTACATTTTATTCTGAAATACTGTCTATTACTCCTCATCTATTAAACCTTATTGTAATGATATTCAAATGAAGTACTCTGTATACAGAGATAAGATTACAGCTTTGTTCAATATCAGTAGATTTAACTACCTTATGTTCGTGAGCTTACAGAACTACTGCTGCAGATTTAAATGATTGTTTTACAGATGTCAATCATTTAAATATATTAAATTTCAAATATGTTTATTCCAGTTTTATATCATCAAAATTTCATTTTGTCATTTTGTTTCAAATATACATTTATGTTATCAAAATTTTATGTATCAATATATAAAAAGTAGATAAAAGTTTTGCTTGAGAACATGTTAAAACAATAAAACGTACTGAATTTCAAAGAAAATGTTGTGCGGTTTATTTTTTGGTTTGTTTTTTTTTTTTGCTTATTCTGGTTTTACCATGACCTAATTTTGTAATTAAGAGAGCCTAAGCTCTGCAAAGTTTATCACACAAGAGGCCCAATAGGATCTTATCAGTAAACTGAGTTAATTTATATATTTCTTGATCAAAATATTGCTACATCAACCTTTGTTCTCAAGAGTCCAGTATCTAACATATTAGAACTGTACTGGTGACAGAAATCCAATATGTTGTGAAAACAGTCCAATAATATTTTTATAGAATTTAAAATCCTGGATGGACTTTTTCAAAAATATGGAAAGAAAGAAAAGGACAAAACATCAGTATACTAATTTATAAATACCAAAACTAAGTACAATTACACTGAATCTATCAAACGCTGATATGTAGAAGGTGATAAATCATATTTAATATTAAACAATACATTACTTTAGTACTGAAAGGAGAATATTAATTAACAGTTTATTGTCAAAAATGTCTATGCCCATCTTATTGGCAATATTTTTAGCACAACAGACTCAGTACAAGTATTTTGCTCATCTGCAGTTTCTACTCTGCTGCACTTTTGCTTTTTAGATTATACATCTCTCACTTTTACCATTTTTCTTCAAAAGCACATTTAAAATAGATCAATATCCAGTTTTTTCCTAAATAAGTTGTTTATGGATTCTGGCTATGAAAAGTCTTGTGTTTCCGTTGCTCAAAATGAATTCTGCTTCTTTGCAAATATTAGTCTATTCACAAATTAATTCATAGGTCACAAAAAAAGGAATACACTTTTTATTGCTGATAAATACAAACATGTAAGTTGAAACATATAAGGATGTTTGTTACAGAACAAATACTAAAATAATCTAAAACTGTTACAGTATATTGTAATTATACTGTCAGAATTTGTCAAAATATTGGCAAATTTATTAAGTGTGAACAAATGTATATATATATATTTTCTCTAAGCTAATTTGCAATATTTTATTTGAACAAGACCTCCATAAGCAACTTTGAAATGTTCTAAGACACTGTCTGGCCTGGATCAAGTAAATGTACAGGATACAAACCTATGGTCTTTATCTGGTATCTCCTTTTGGCATAATTACAATATATTTTAATGAACTTATAAGTCAATCTCTGACCATTTAGGACAGTCATTAATACAACAAATATTGATTCATATCACCATAACTTGGCAGCATCAGCAGCAGCATCAGCAGCTGATCAATACTTGATTCATATCATATATATATTGTTGATTTGAAGAGAAGCAAATCTGATTTCTTTATTAGATTTGGATATCAATAAGACAGTAATATGTTAAGAAGACACTGTTATATTACTATTAATGTAATTTTACACAACACGACCAAAAACCAAACACTTTTTACTGCATTCAACTCATATACATATATATATACATATATATATATATATATATATATATAACAGTGCCTTAAGCTACAGTATACCTACCTCATAATTATTGAGAGTTTCACATTATGAAAAACCATTGAAAATTTGAATTTTTTCAATAGTTATATTTCCATTAACACGAGGGTTATTGAAACAAGAAAATTCAATGAATTAGGATTCCCTCCAGCAGGTTCTTTATTTTCTTATTGCGTGATTTGCGCCTATTTTCAAAGAGCAATAACTCACAGAAATGATCAAACCAATATGCTAACTCCTGTCAATTTTGATGTTTTGCATCACATTTCGTGAAAATAGTGCTACATAAATTTGGAGAATTACTCCAGACAAGAAGTGTTACATGAAAAATGTATCACAAAAATGTGTAACCCATTTTCCAACTAACTTTAACAAAATGAACGATTTATAAATTTAAGACTATAGATAAGCCAAATATCACATCAGATTTTGGCCCCATGTATTTCAGAAAATTTTACCATTTTTGAATCATAGGGCCATAACCCCAAGGAAAATGAGCAAATTAAATTGTGTTAAAGATAGTTCCGTGAAATAGTGCTTCATAGTTTTGAATAATTAGCACAGACAAGAATTTCTGATGGACAGACGGACAGAAGGAAACTCGAAATTAATATCCCCCTCTTTCTTCAATAGGTGGGTTTTGATTAATTGAAATATCAAAAATATTATATTTTGCCATCCCCTCAGTTTTAGAAATAGGGGCCTCAATCTGACAAGGGTCAGAGACTGAAATATTTTAGGAATCCAAATGCTATGCCATATGTACAGACCCAACATTTTACAATCGATACCTGTTTTACGTGGATCAAATTGGTACTAAATTTATCACATAAAAGTCTTAGAAATTCTTTATAAGCTTTAGTTTTGAACTGTAGTGCAATAGGTCCAAAATACACCCATTTCGAGTCTCAACCCTTAAAATAACTGCTGTACATAGCAATTTGGGTCATTATCCCCCTGAAAAATCTAGCAATTCAGGGTTTTTTTACACAAAAATTAACTCTACATCTTAATTTACATCAAGTTTTGATTTTTCAATTTCTGGTTTTTTCTTTTACTGGTCAGATAATCAAGCATCCTCTTATCAGCAAGGTCATTTTTGTTAGTTTTTTGGGTCACCCAGCTCCTTTCTAATGCTAATATATTTATAACTTTCTCAATATTTTTAGCAACTAAATATACAGTTGAAAGAGATATATTCAGGTGTTTAGTTTTGACATATGGTTTAAGTATTTCTTTATTATAGACTTCAACATGGGATTCCTGTGACCAAAACCACTAAATTATCAAGCAGAATTTACTTGACCTAAATGTGTTAATAAATAAACAATTCTGCATTATATCATTTTACATACTTCTGTCTATGCTCATTTATATACTACCAAAAACCAAGAATAGACTTTTTATTGTCAGACAATAGGGAAAAGAACTTTAACAAAGGTCAATTTTATAAATTACACTGTAGACAACAAGTTATCTTTAGGTTTTTTATGGGAATCATCATTTCACAAATAAAGTAGATTTTAAATACAATTTTCACTGCACAATGTAAAGTACAACAATCTCTCGTAAGTCATATAACCTCATTCTTCTCCTCCACATTTCTAGTCCAAATATTGTCACCATGGATTAGCTAAAACATTATGCTATGGCCTTGGCTTAAGGTAATAATATACTCTTACACCATATACAGATCATTTGTGTGATGTTTTATTGAATTCCCCAAAAGCAACTATGAGGTATAGTCCAAATACCATTTTCAAACATAATATTAGAGCTGTAACAATATACCGATATACCGGTAAAACCGGTTCAGAGGCCCCAACGTCGGTTATCGCGGTACGATTTTCAAATACCGGTTTTTTGTCGATACGGAAATTATACCCTTTTCTTTGCCTATTTGGATATTAGTTTAACCACAAAGTCATAATCACTCGAACGTTTTATCTCGTTATTTACCTTAAGGCCGTATAATCCAGGCCGTATAATTATGTTGAATGGTCACGCTAGCGAAGCGCTTTAAAACAGTATGGTTAACACGTTTGTCCTGGAGTCGGACATAATAATTCATTTATTCATAATAAACACAAAGATGAACTCCAGGTGCTCCAAAAGATCGAGAATTTCCTGCTTCACATGTTCAACATCCAAGGCAATACGTATTCAATACGTATTGCAATACAGGTTTGACATTTCCCAATATATCGCAATACGGTTTTGCCCGTATCGTTACACCCCTACATAATATAGACTGTTACCCTGACCTTGTCAGGAAATTACCTTGGCACAAGTTTATGACACATCTTTGGTAATGAAGATGAATTGTGTAATGTTTTATGAAATTTCTCTGATGTACCTATTAATTAGTATTGTCCAGACACATATTTACATGGAGACAGATAGACATCATCACATAGCAATTCAAAGTCAGTTAGTTGGAGTATAAAATAGCAAGTGGCTGAGGATAAATAAAAAATAGGCACCATACATATAATTGAGGCCAGCATCTTTCTCTAGATTTCAAATTTGAGCAAAATCAAAAGAAAAAAATTAATTTACATTGGTTATTTATGTGTCTTTGCTGTTAAAGTAACGGCAGCCATCTTAGACATTTTACAGGGTCGCTTTACAAAAATTGATCTACCCCACCTAGGGACCTTCCACACCAAATTTGGTTTCAAATCGGCCAAATGGTTTCAGGGGAAAAAAGATCAAGGTTTACACATGCATGCTTAACCATGCCATTTTGCTGTTCTATGTGTGTTTGTTCATATAATATTTTATCCATTTCAAAAGTGTCAATGAAAAGAGCAGTTATGGATGACTATGAGGGTTTGAACCATTTCATAGAAGTTAAAATTCTACATCCACATTTATATGTCTGTTTTATGACCTTAAGGAATGGAATTAGTTTTTCCTCTCTTGTATAAATGTTTAAAATATAATTGTAACAAAGAAAAAAACTTCATTTGAACTGAAACAGTTTTGACAAGAATTAACTTGAACTAGCTCTCACCTCTTGAGAGTTTAAATGGTTGATTATTTCAACTTAAATGCTTATTTCTGTAAAACATTTTATTTTTTTAGAAAAGATATTATTTCCAGCAGGAAAACAAAAAATATTTCTGTCTGAAGGCAATATAATAATCTCTTATATTTCCCCTCTTGAACACGTACATGAATTTTGGAAGCTAGAGTGCAATAGCCTTAAACCATAATTACATCTTATCATTATTAAAGTCATGATGTTCTAAAAGAAACCTTCACATTCCAATAATTATTTTATATCCTTAAAGCTTAATTAATTCTAGACTGCCATTTTCAGAACCTGTCAAGGTCAAAATTAAGTTTGTTTATCACAAACATGGTAAATTTTTGTAAAAAAAAAAAAATAGCCCTAAATAACCTTAATGTTTCACAAGTATAACATTACCACTTCAGTAGTATAATGCTACCAATTCACTAATATACTGTTACTACTCTTCAGTGATATTAAATTACCAATTCACAAGTATAACATTACCAATTCAATAGTATAACATTACCACTTCACTGGTATAACATTACCACTTCACTGGTATAACATTACCACTTCACTAATATAGCATTACCACTTCACTAGTATAACATTACCAATTCACTGGTATAACATTACCACTTCACTAGTATAACATTACCACTACACTAGTATAACATTATCAATTCACTGGTATAACATTACCACTTCACTGGTATAACATTACCACTTCACTGGTATAACATTACCACTTCACTGGTATAACATTACCACTTCACTAGTATAACATTATCAATTCACTGGTATAACATTACCAATTCACTGGTATAACATTACCACTTCACTGGTATAACATTACCACTTCACTAGTATAACATTATCAATTCACTGGTATAACATTATCAATTCACTGGTATAACATTACCACTTCACTGGTATAACATTACCACTTCACTGGTATAACATTACCACTTCACTGGTATAACATTATCAATTCACTGGTATAACATTACCACTTTAGTAGTATAACATTACCACTTCACTAGTAAAACATTACCAATTCAATAGTGTAACATTACCACTTCACTAGTATAACATTACCACTTCACTGGTATAACATTACCACTTCACTGGTATAACATTACCACTTCACTGGTATAACATTACAAATTCAATAGTATAACATTACCACTTCACTGGTATAACATTACAAATTCAATAGTATAACATTACCACTTCACTGGTATAATATTACCACTTCAGTAGTATAACATTACCACTTCACTGGTATAACATTACCACTTCAATGGTATAACATTACCACTTCACTAGTATAACATTACCACTTCACTAGTATAACATTACAAATTCATAGTATAAATTACCACTTCACTGGTATAATATTACCACTTCAGTAGTATAACATTACCACTTCACTGGTATAACATTACCACTTCACTAGTATAACATTACCACTTCACTAGTATAACATTACCAATTCAATAGTATAACATTACCACTTCACTGGTATAACATTACCAATTCACCAGTTACTTTTATAAATGGTCTGTGATACTGATATGTGATACTGTGGACAATTATGCCAGCACTATTCAGAGTTTAAAAATGTGAACACATGTAAAGATAAGAAACACAAAACAAGGTCAAACAAGAGGACCATGGGCCTTAACGCTCACCTGAGGCTGAGTACATATCTCATACAGAGGTTCAATGGTCAATGACATTAATTAAAGAGAAGTCCAAATTTTCAGCAGTAAGAGCCAATTATTTGCAAGGATTTTTGCTTGTCCTAAGAATGCTATATGTAACATATCTAAAGTCTAGCTACAATATATTATTTTTAAACAGCTAAAGAATCTATATATCAAATTGATTGTTAGGCCAATACCTACAATATTCTAACATATATGTCTATATAAAAAGTTTATAGTTTTTGAGATAATTAACCATTTCAGTATTTGTTTGCACCTGTAACCTTTGAACTTTGAACCCATGGCCTTCATCTATATATCAAAATGATCGCTAGGTCAATGCCTACAATATTCCAATATATATTTCTATACTAAAGGTTAATATTTTTTTAGATAATTAACCATTTCAATATTCTTTTGCATCTGTGACCTTGACCTTTGAACCTTTGACCTTCATTCATATATATCAAAATTACCGACAGGCCAATACCTACAATATCCTGAGACATGCCTAAAGAAAATGTTTGTAGTTTTTAAGATAATAAACCATTTCAGTATTCGTTTGCATCTATGACCTTGACCTTTGAACCTATAACCTTCATTCATATATCAAAATCATTCATAACCCAAACAACCCCCCTTCTTCACTAAATCATTCATAGAGCTGTAAGCTTTTTGGTGGAGCTTATATTTCATCTGGAACATTACACAGCACAAATCTACTTCCAGATACTTCCTTTCTTTCTTCATTTTATTTATGAAAAGCTTTATTGATCCAAGCAGTCACTAAAAAGTTGGGAAAGACTACAATCTGACAGATCCTGCCATGTGGTTTCAGTTTGTTTACTTCCTGTCACTGCATCATGGCATGATTATGTCCCTTTAATAATATGTTATTCAAAGCAGAGTGGGTATTGACTATTTATTGGGTTAAAGTAAAAATATGGCTGTCACATGTTTTACTGCTTACATGGTCTTAATCAGTAAATCCGGGTTTATTTAGAAGAATATTAAAGAGATCATGATTTTATTATCGTCATACAGCCTTCCTATGAATAAGGAATACATAGTAACGGAATTATTTTCATCTGTCTTGTGCAATCCACATTTTTTCCTAGCTCTGTTCCAGAACAGATGGAGAGTTTCTATTTGAGACCTCAAATGCTTAATTTGGTATTCTTTTCAGCTCTATTGAATCACCCCACTGTTTTAATCATCTCCATAAAACATGAAACAAGGCATAAATAAAACTTGCCTCATACGGGATTTTGTTTACACGGTTTGTTGAACACACGTGGTCTTGGTAATTAAGTGATTAGAGCATTAACTCTGGTGTTGATTATACACAGTCAATGATTACTGATCACACCGATTTTACACCTGTGGGACAATATTAAGACATGTGGCTTCATCTTAAAGTCTTGTGTGATTACTCGATCGTAAGCTAATCTTAATTGACAAGACATTTAGTAGGTTTATCGGGGAAAAAAACCAAATAGCCGATTTTCAATTCGGTGTTTTATTTGCCAATTCGGAGATTTTTAGCCGATTTCAGCAATTTGTGGGGCCCTGTTTTGAACCCATGACCTTCATTCAAATATCAAAATGACTGTTAGGGCAATTCCTACAATATTCTAATATATATGCTTATACAGAAAGTTTATAGTTTTTGAGATAATAAATCATTTCAGTACTCGCTTTCATCTGTGACCTTGACCTTTGAACCCATGACCTTCATTCATATATTAATATGACTGTTAGGCTAATACCTACAATATTCTAATATACATGCCTATACAAAAATTTTACAATTTTTGAGATAAATAAACATTTCAGTACTTGCGATCGCTTGCATCTGTGACCTTGACCTTTGAATTCATGACCTTTATTCATTTATCAAAGTTACCATTGTGCCATTACCTACAATATTCTAATATGCATGCTTATTAAAAAAGTTAGTTTTGCAGATAATTAACTATTTCAGTATATTTGTGCATCTGTAACCTTGACCTTTGAACCCATGATATATGTATCAAAATGATTGTCATGTCAACCTACAATTAATTGAAAATCCCATGCAATAAACAACTCAAATGTTTAAAAAAGCGTTTTTATCAAAGGTAAAAAAACAGGAACATGACCTTGAACTTTGACATCAATTGGAAGAAAATAGCAAGACAAGATCAAAAGTGAAAACTCCATACAATTATCTTCAGCAGTTATTGAGTTATAACCATAAATGTCTCATTTTAAAAATTACATAATTTTATGCAAAAAATGCATAACCTATTTTTCACCCAATTTTCATGAAAAACATAATTTTAATGTTCCTAGGTATCCTAATCCAAATATCCAATCAAAATTTGCCTGCACTTTTTGGTTTCAGAGAAGAAGATTTTTTTGTCTTTTGGCTATTTTTAGTAATGGCGGCCATCTTTTTGAGCGTGGCTAAACCCTGAACACAATTTGTAAAGCCTGTTACCCAGACATGATAATCATCAAGTTTCATCAAATTTGGCTCAGTAGTTTTGGAGGAGAAGATTAAAATGTAAAGTTTACACACGCAGACGATGAGACAACGGACCACGGACAGTGATAGATTGCAATAGCTCAACTGTGCCTTTGGCTCAGGTAAGCTAAAAAGTTCCTAATTTTTGCAAAATGCTGAAAATTGTTGATGCAAAATAAAACAAACTGCAAACAAAGGAATGAGTTTTGTAAGATATTGAGTTATACTGTTCACATAATCATCTTATATACTTTGGGATTTATTTTTATTGTTTTTACTGATCTGCAATCATCAATCACTAGCCATGGTGTGTCAAATAACCAATGACCATTTATTTTTACTTGATGAAATGTTGAATTTAATATCCTCAAATTACTGGTGTTTCAAAATCATTGGCAATTGAAGATAAAGGAATGTTTTGTTATCCAATAATGTGGTGTAATCCTTCTTGATATGTGTTAATCATCTTTGGAATACAAAGAGAAAAAAAGTGTATCAACAAGGCATGGGTAGGACATGTGAACAGTGTGTATCAACAAGGCATGGGTAGGACATGTGAACGGTGTGTATCAACAAGGCATAGGTGTGACATGTGAACAGTGTGTATCAACAAGGCATAGGTGGGACATGTGAACGGTGTGTATCAACAAGGTATGGTAGGACATGTGAACGGTGTGTATCAACAAGGCATGTGTAGGACATGTGAACAGTGTGTATCAAGAGGCATGGGCGGACATGTGAACGGTGTGTATCAAGGTATGGTAGGACATGTGAACAGTGTGTAACAAGGTGGTAGGACATGTGAACGGTGTGTATCAACAAGGTATGGTAGGACATGTGAACAGTGTGTATCAAGAAGGCATGGGCGGACATGTGAACGGTGTGTATCAACAAGGTATGGTAGGACATGTGAACGGTGTGTATCAACAAGGCATGTGTAGGACATGTGAACGGTGTGTATCAAGGCATGGGTTGGACATGTGAACCGTGTGTATGAACAAGGCATGGGTAGGACATGTGAACGGTGTGCATCAACAAGGCATGGGTCTGACATGTGAACAATGTGTATGAACAAGGCATGGGTCTGACATGTGAATGGTGTGTATCAACAAGGCATGGGTCAAACATGTGAAGTGTATCAACAAGGAATGGGTCAAACATGTGAAGGAAGTGTATCAACAAGGCATATATCAGACTTGTGAAGGGTGTGTATCAACAAGGCATAGGTCAGACATGTGAGCAGTGTGTGTCAACAAGGCATAGGTCAGACATGTGAACGGTGTGTATCAACAAGGCATAGGTCACACATGTGAATGGTGTGTATCAACAAGGCATAGGTCACACATGTGAATGGTGTGTATTAACAAGGCATGGGTCACACATGTGAATGGTGTGTATCAACAAGGCATAGGTCACACATGTGAATGGTGTGTATCAACAAGGCATAGGTCACACATGTGAATGGTGTGTATCAACAAGGCATAGGTCACACATGTGAAGGGTGTGTGTCAACAAGGCATGGGTCAGACATGTGAATGGTGTGTATCAACAAGGCATAGGTCAGACATGTGAAGGGTGTGTATCAACAAGGCATGGGTCACACATGTGAATGGTGTGTATCAACAAGGCATAGGTCAGACATGTGAAGGGTGTGTATCAACAAGGCATGGGTCACACATGTGAATGGTGTGTATCAACAAGGCATAGGTCACACATGTGAATGGTGTGTATCAACAAGGCATAGGTCACACATGTGAATGGTGTGTATCAACAAGGCATAGGTCACACATGTGAATGGTGTGTATCAACAAGGCATAGGTCACACATGTGAAGGGTGTGTATCAACAAGGCATAGGTCACACATGTGAATGGTGTGTATCAACAAGGCATAGGTCAGACATGTGAAGGGTGTGTATCAACAAGGCATGGGTCACACATGTGAATGGTGTGTATCAACAAGGCATAGGTCAGACATGTGAAGGGTGTGTATCAACAAGGCAAGGGTCAGACATTTATAGGGTGTTTATCAACAAGGAATGGGTCAGACATGTGAAGGGTGTGTATCAACAAGGCATGGATCACACATGTGAGTGGTGTGTATCAACAAGACATGGGTCAGACATGTGAAGGGTGTGTAATTTTTGTAAATTTAGGTTTTAACTATGAAATGTCCGTCATTTCTTGCTTTATGATACACAATATAAGACCAAACAATTAATTAACTGGAGTTAACTGGCATTAAATTATTGTTATTGACAATATTACTTCATGACTAGATGACAACCCATATAATATTTGCCACATTACTTCCAGACATGGAATCTTAAATCAACAGTTTTTTTTAACCTTTAGACACTTGAACACCATCAACAATTCTTTAAATCATTTTCCAAACCCCATGTGGATTATAATTAGTTATTTTGCTATTGTATAATTAGTTTATTTAGCCATTGGCAGTATAGGGAGGTATAATGGAAGCCAGTTAAAATACAGTCTGTGTTATCTGATACATCAAATTACATATAATAGTCAACCAACTAGTTGATCATTATCTAAAAATTACCCTCAACAAATAACGGAAATTAAAAGAAGCAAAGGATATGCAAATTCTAAGGATCAAGCTCTTATAAGTTATATTGGGGATTGATGCCTTTTCTAGTTTTTTTATTATTTTTTATGATAACTAAGAAATCATTAATGACCTTACAGAACCAGAAGCCTCATCACCAAGGTGGTAAATTCCCACCAAAAATTGGTATGCAACACAATGTTTTAAGTTATTATTTATTTGTGCCAAGTTTGATCAAAATTCATCCATAGAAATGGAATTTATGGTACAGGAAATGTTTGACTTACATAACTTTAATATTTAAAACTATTTGATCCATTAAGGAGCAGAAGAAATCACAAAAGTTATGAAACAAGAGGCACAATTGACCCAATATGCTTACCTAATAAGTAATGACTACCTCTAATGTTGAAGAAAACAGCAAAACTGACATTATAATGTCAAAATACAGACAATATTTAAAGCTTTTTTTCCCGATTATTTACCATTTCAGTATTTTTCATATGTGACCCCCAACCTTTGAACCCATGACCTTCAGCTATGTCAAAGTTGTTGTATCAATATCAACAATCTTCTAATATACATGCTTATACAATAAGTTATAGATTTCCTGATAATAAACCATTTCAGAATTGTGTTACAGCTGTGACCTTGACCTTTGAACCCATATGACCTTCACCAATATCTCAATATTTTACAATATTCTAATGAACATTCTTATACAAAAACTTAATAGTTTTCTTGATAATCAACCAATTCAGTATTTTTTTTCCATCTTTGACCTTAACATACGTATGAACCCATAACCTTCATCTATACTAGTGTGGAGACACCTTTAGGAGTTTCGCGGGAAAGAATGGAACAATCTAGAGGATTTCTATTAGTAGAGCTCATCAACAGAACTTGCCACTCAAAAGTTTAACACAGACATAAAGAATTGGTTACTTTATTATGGGTACGAATTCAAAACGGTACATTAAATTTATTTTGGATGATAGGGCCGACTTTAAACAGTTATTGTGGATTTTATGTGCAAGATAGAAAAAATATAAAAATACCGTCTTTTCCGCAAGATCTTAAACTTTTTTCGGTCAATGGACGACTTTTTCGTACAATGAACGGTTATGGAACAGGAGTGCGTTAAACGTAATTGTTTTTTTTTTTGGAAAAATTCATTTTTTGCATGTTTGACCCCAAAATTAAGTATGATACCGATTTTTCCCTAAAATTTCACTAAGTTAGATAGCTAGATCGCATTAGACTCCATAATCTCAGAAAGTTTTAGCAAAATCATTAATCGGCTTCATATTCGTTCCCAAGATGCTGATATATGCTGCTAAAAATGAGAAAGGTGTCGCCTTTATCATTTCACATCCAGAGGATGTTCCGAATGAATTCGTCACTAATCCTCTAGATTGTTCCATTTTTTATGTCAAAATGATTGTTGTATCAATACTTACAATATTCTAATATATACGCCTGTACAAAATGTTTATAGTTTTCCAGAAACTTAACCATTTACTTTTAAATCTGTAACCTTGACCTTTGAACTCATGACCTTCATCTATATATCAAAACAATTGTTACATCAATAGTAACAATGTTCTAATATACATACAGGCCTATAAAAGAGTTTATAGGTTTCTAAACAATAAATAAAATCAGACAGGACAAAAAATTAAGTCATGACTTTCACAATTGACCTTGACCTCATTTTGAAGGTAATAACAAGAATATGTCAAAACTAAAAATGCAATGAGATTAAATCTGATCAAAAACTCGAGTTATAATAATTTGAAGCTATCTGTAGAATTTTTCGTAAGTAAATGCAAAAACATTTAACCTTTTTTTATCTAAATTTCATAAAATTAACAAACTAATAGGCTAAGGACCCTAGTGAAGCTAAATATCACATTAGATTTTTTTCTCCAATTCTCACTTTCGGAGAAAAAGATTTTAAAGATTTGTGCACCCCTAGGTCACCTTGACCTAGTTATGGTAGCCATGGCAATGCAAATAACAAATCTGAATGGCACCAGCCCATATAATAATTTTATAATTCTGACAAAGTTTCACCGAAATCTGTCTGGTAGTTTAAGACACATGTAGGCACACACACACAAATGCTTCACTATGCCATAAGGTCACGTGACCTTTGGTCAGGAGAGCTAAAACTGAAAGTTCAAATTATGTACCAATCCAATTAAATCTACCTTTCGCTCTAAAGACTATTTGGGCTACTAGTTAAGTAATTGGAAATAAAATATACATAATGTGTTTGTGATCACCCAGATTTACCTGATGTCTGAAATTACCAACATGCATTCAATGGTTCTTTGCAAAAGATTTGCATTATTTATATAAAAATGCAATTTCTACAAAATGTCTCTAATTTCCAAATTCATCACTAATTTTGCAGAAGACACAATCACAACACAAAATGATGTCATGCATTCTCAGACTACTCTGCTATGTTGTATGTTGGTAAATCCATAAAATATTTTTTATCTTTTTATTACAAATTTCAAGAACTTTGACAATGTCTAGACCATCAATTTACAGAAATTATTTTCACATGAAGGATATGATGACTTTAGTTTTTGTAAAGGGCAAAAGGAAGAAAAATAAATAAGATTTCTATTCTTTCCATCATCATCATCAGACTACTAGGTACCAGACCTAAGCCGACTTGTGACTAAATTAAGCATTGATACATTGTATTCATGACAATTAAGTTTACACATAATTACCATCTGATCTTTATCACAATGCCTCAATAAATATAAATAAGTATTTGTCAGTGTAATCTTATACTGAGCACGGTTATACAGTTATTTCATGGAAACAGTCAAATCTATTGTCCCGCAGGGATGATCTGTGGAACTGTTACCAGAGGCAGCTAGGCTGAGGGAAAACAGTTTCACAAGCCATCCCAGATACCATGTAACAATAGAAAACAGTTTCACAAGTCATCCCAGATACCACGTAACAATAGAAAACAGTTTCATAAGTCATCCCAGATACCACGTAACAATAGAAAACAGTTTCATAAGTCATTCCAGATACCATGTAACAATAGAAAACAGTTTCATAAGTCATCCCAGATACCACGTAACAATAGAAAACAGTTTCATAAGTCATTCCAGATACCATGTAACAATAGAAAACAGTTTCATAAGTCATTCCAGATACTATGTAACAATACAAAACAGTTTCATAAGTCATCCCAGATACCATGTAACAATAGAAAACAGTTTCACAAGTCATCCCAGATACCATGTAACAACAGAAAACAGTTTCATAAGTCATCCCAGATACCATGTAACAATAGAAAACACTTTCATAAGTCATCCCAGATACCATGTAACAATAGAAAACACTTTCATAAGTCATCCCAGATACCATGTAACAATAGAAAACAGTTTCATAAGTCATCCCAGATACCATGTAACAATAGAAAACAGTTTCATAAGTCATCCCAGATACCATGTAACAATAGAAAACACTTTCATAAGTCATCCCAGATACCATGTAACAATAGAAAACAGTTTCATAAGTCATCAAAATACCATGTAACAATAGAAAACAGTTTCACAAGTCATCCCAGATACCATGTAACAATAGAAAACAGTTTCACAAGTCATCCCAGATACCATGTAACAACAGAAAACAGTTTCACAAGTCATCCCAGATACCACGTAACAATAGAAAACAGTTTCATAAGTCATCCAAGATACCACGTAACAATAGAAAACAGTTTCACAAGTCATCCAAGATACCATGTAACAATAGAAAACAGTTTCACAAGTCATCCCAAATACCATGTAACAATAGAAAACAGTTTCACAAGTCATCCCAGATACCATGTAACAATAGAAAACAGTTTCATAAGTCATCCAAGATACCACGTAACAATAGAAAACAGTTTCACAAGTCATCCCAGATACCATGTAACAATAGAAAACAGTTTCACAAGTCATCCCAGATACCATGTAACAATAGAAAACAGTTTCACAAGTCATCCCAGATACCATGTAACAATAGCAAACACTTTCATAAGTCATCCAAGATACCACGTAACAATAGAAAACAGTTTCACAAGTCATCCCAGATACCATGTAACAATAGAAAACAGTTTCACAAGTCATCCCAGATACCATGTAACAATAGAAAACACTTTCATAAGTCATCAAAATACCATGTAACAATAGAAAACAGTTTCACAAGTCATCCCAGATACCACGTAACAATAGAAAACACTTTCATAAGTCATTCCAGATACCATGTAACAATAGAAAACAGTTTCATAAGTCATCCCAGATACCATGTAACAATAGAAAACACTTTCATAAGTCATTCCAGATACCATGTAACAATAGAAAACAGTTTCATAAGTCATTCCAGATACCATGTAACAATAGAAAACACTTTCATAAGTCATTCCAGATACCATGTAACAATAGAAAACACTTTCATAAGTCATCCCAGATACCATGTAACAATAGAAAACACTTTCATAAGTCATTCCAGATACCATGTAACAATAGAAAACACTTTCATAAGTCATCCCAGATACCATGTAACAATAGAAAACACTTTCATAAGTCATTCCAGATACCATGTAACAATAGAAAACACTTTCATAAGTCATTCCAGATACCATGTAACAATAGAAAACAGTTTCATAAGTCATCCCAGATACCATGTAACAATAGGAAACAGTTTCATAAGTCATCAAAATACCATGTAACAATAGAAAACAGTTTCATAAGTCATCCCAGATACCACGTAACAATAGAAAACAGTTTCACAAGTCATCCCAGATACCACGTAACAATAGAAAACAGTTTCACAAGTCATTCCAGATACCATGTAACAATAGAAAACAGTTTCACAAGTCATCCCAGATACCATGTAACAATAGAAAACACTTTCATAAGTCATTCCAGATACCATGTAACAATAGAAAACACTTTCATAAGTCATTCCAATACCATGTAACAATAGAAAACAGTTTCATAAGTCATCCCAGATACCATGTAACAATAGAAAACAGTTTCATAAGTCATCAAAATACCATGTAACAATAGAAAACACTTTCATAAGTCATCCCAGATACCACGTAACAATAGAAAACAGTTTCACAAGTCATCCCAGATACCATGTAACAATAGAAAACAGTTTCATAAGTCATCCCAGATACCATGTAACAATAGAAAACAGTTTCACAAGTCATCCCAGATACCATGTAACAATAGAAAACACTTTCATAAGTCATCCCAGATACCACGTAACAATAGAAAACACTTTCATAAGTCATCCCAGATACCACGTAACAATAGAAAACAGTTTCATAAGTCATCCCAGATACCATGTAACAATAGAAAACAGTTTCATAAGTCATTCGAGATACCACGTAACAATAGAAAACAGTTTCATAAGTCATCCCAGATACCACGTAACAATAGAAAACACTTTCATAAGTCATCCCAGATACCACGTAACAATAGAAAACAGTTTCATAAGTCATCCCAGATACCATGTAACAATAGAAAACACTTTCATAAGTCATTCCAGATACCATGTAACAATAGAAAACAGTTTCATAAGTCATCCCAGATACCATGTAACAATAGAAAACAGTTTCATAAGTCATCCCAGATACCATGTAACAATAGAAAACACTTTCATAAGTCATCCCAGATACCACGTAACAATAGAAAACAGTTTCACAAGTCATCCCAGATACCATGTAACAATAGAAAACACTTTCATAAGTCATTCCAGATACCATGTAACAATAGGAAACAGTTTCACAAGTCATCGCAGATACCATGTAACAATAGAAAACAGTTTCACAAGTCATCCCAGATACCATGTAACAATAGAAAACAGTTTCATAAGTCATCCCAGATACCACGTAACAATAGAAAACAGTTTCACAAGTCATCCCAGATACCATGTAACAATAGAAAACAGTTTCACAAGTCATCCCAGATACCATGTAACAATAGAAAACAGTTTCACAAGTCATCCCAGATACCATGTAACAATAGAAAACAGTTTCATAAGTCATCCAAGATACCACGTAACAATAGAAAACAGTTTCACAAGTCATCCCAGATACCATGTAACAATAGAAAACACTTTCATAAGTCATCAAAATACCATGTAACAATAGAAAACAGTTTCACAAGTCATCCCAGATACCATGTAACAATAGAAAACACTTTCATAAGTCATTCCAGATACCATGTAACAATAGAAAACAGTTTCATAAGTCATCCCAGATACCATGTAACAATAGAAAACAGTTTCATAAGTCATCCCAGATACCACGTAACAATAGAAAACACTTTCATAAGTCATTCCAGATACCATGTAACAATAGAAAACAGTTTCATAAGTCATCCCAGATACCATGTAACAATAGAAAACACTTTCATAAGTCATTCCAGATACCATGTAACAATAGAAAACAGTTTCATAAGTCATTCCAGATACCATGTAACAATAGAAAACACTTTCATAAGTCATTCCAGATACCATGTAACAATAGAAAACACTTTCATAAGTCATTCCAGATACCATGTAACAATAGAAAACAGTTTCACAAGTCATCCCAGATACCACGTAACAATAGAAAACAGTTTCACAAGTCATCCCAGATACCATGTAACAATAGAAAACACTTTCATAAGTCATTCCAGATACCATGTAACAATAGAAAACAGTTTCACAAGTCATCCCAGATACCATGTAACAATAGAAAACACTTTCATAAGTCATTCCAGATACCATGTAACAATAGAAAACACTTTCATAAGTCATTCCAGATACCATGTAACAATAGAAAACAGTTTCATAAGTCATCCCAGATACCATGTAACAATAGAAAACAGTTTCATAAGTCATCAAAACCATGTAACAACAGAAAACACTTTCATAAGTCATCCCAGATACCACGTAACAATAGAAAACACTTTCATAAGTCATCCCAGATACCATGTAACAATAGAAAACAGTTTCATAAGTCATCCCAGATACCATGTAACAATAGAAAACACTTTCATAAGTCATTCCAGATACCATGTAACAATAGAAAACAGTTTCATAAGTCATCCCAGATACCATGTAACAATAGAAAACACTTTCATAAGTCATTCCAGATACCATGTAACAATAGAAAACAGTTTCATAAGTCATTCCAGATACCATGTAACAATAGAAAACACTTTCATAAGTCATTCCATATACCATGTAACAATAGAAACACTTTCATAAGTCATTCCAGATACCATGTAACAATAGAAAACAGTTTCACAAGTCATCCCAGATACCACGTAACAATAGAAAACAGTTTCACAAGTCATCCCAGATACCATGTAACAATAGAAACACTTTCATAAGTCATTCCAGATACCATGTAACAATAGAAAACAGTTTCACAAGTCATCCCAGATACCATGTAACAATAGAAAACACTTTCATAAGTCATTCCAGATACCATGTAACAATAGAAAACACTTTCATAAGTCATTCCAGATACCATGTAACAATAGAAAACAGTTTCATAAGTCATCCCAGATACCATGTAACAATAGAAAACAGTTTCATAAGTCATCAAAATACCATGTAACAACAGAAAACACTTTCATAAGTCATCCCAGATACCACGTAACAATAGAAAACACTTTCATAAGTCATCCCAGATACCATGTAACAATAGAAAACAGTTTCATAAGTCATCCCAGATACCATGTAACAATAGAAAACACTTTCATAAGTCATTCCAGATACCACGTAACAATAGAAAACAGTTTCACAAGTCATCCCAGATACCATGTAACAATAGAAAACACTTTCATAAGTCATCCCAGATACCATGTAACAATAGAAAACACTTTCATAAGTCATTCCAGATACCATGTAACAATAGAAAACACTTTCATAAGTCATTCCAGATACCATGTAACAATAGAAAACACTTTCACAAGTCATTCCAGATACCATGTAACAATAGAAAACACTTTCATAAGTCATTCCAGATACCATGTAACAATAGAAAACAGTTTCATAAGTCATCCCAGATACCATGTAACAATAGAAAACACTTTCATAAGTCATTCCAGATACCACGTAACAATAGAAAACAGTTTCACAAGTCATCCCAGATACCATGTAACAATAGAAAACACTTTCATAAGTCATTCCAGATGCCATGTAACAATAGAAAACAGTTTCTTAAGTCATCCCAGATACCATGTAACATAGAAAACACTTTCATAAGTCATTCCAGATACCATGTAACAATAGAAAACAGTTTCATAAGTCATTCCAGATACCATGTAACAATAGAAAACACTTTCATAAGTCATTCCAGATACCATGTAACAATAGAAAACACTTTCATAAGTCATCCCAGATACCATGTAACAATAGAAAACACTTTCATAAGTCATTCCAGATACCATGTAACAATAGAAAACACTTTCATAAGTCATCCCAGATACCATGTAACAATAGAAAACAGTTTCATAAGTCATCCCAGATACCATGTAACAATAGAAAACACTTTCATAAGTCATTCCAGATACTGGTACCATGTAACAATAGAAAACACTTTCATAAGTCATCCCAGATACCATGTAACAATAGAAAACAGTTTCACAAGTCATTCCAGATACCATGTAACAATAGATTTGACTGTTTCAAAAACACCGGTACCCATGAAATAACTGTTTGTAACCTAATTAAATAATTGTCATTTTTTTTCAATGACATATTCGAATCCGCATCAGAAATGTCTTCAAATCAAGACATTGTTTATAATGTTGTTTGTTATGATCAGGGTTAGCAGAACATATTAAAGGCACCAAAAGGGCATTTTTTGCACATTCAGTTTGCCCATGAAACAGTTTGTTTTGCAATGAATAAGTTCATTAACCTTATTTTTTGTAAAGGACAAAAAGGAAGATAGCTAATTTACATGTATATATAATTTATATATTTATTTAAGTATAATGTATATATGATAACGTAGGGTAAACAAACAATTTCAGTGAATTAGGATCCCCTGCCAGCAGGTTCCTTTTTTGTGATTTGCACTTATGTTCAAAGGACAATATGCCCAGGAAAATAAGTAAAGCAACTGGGGTTAATGATATGCACATCTGTCAATTTTGATGCTTTCCACCAAGTTTCGTGAAATAGTGCAGCATAGGTTTAGAGAGATGAGAAGTATCTGGACATAACAATATCAAGGCATTTTTCAAAATTTTTGAAAATGTAATGCAAAAATGCATGATCCATTTTCTAGCTAAAATGAAATGAATTAAATATAAGTTTAAGACTACAGAAAAGCCAAATATCACATCAGATTTTGGCTCCAGTCATGTGTTTTAGAAAATTTTATCATTTCAGATTTTTCTGTCAAATGGCCATGACTCCAAGAAAAACTAGCAAACCCACTGGGGTTATTGATATGCACATCTCCTATCAATGTTGATGCTTTGCATGAAACAGGGCTTCATAGTTTTAGTTCAGACAAGAATTTCCCACGATTCCACTTTGAAGGTACAGATGATTCCAACTTGAGGATCACAGCTGATCCCACTTTGAGGGTCACATCTGATCCCACTTTTAGGGTCACAGCTGATCCCGCTTTGAGGGTCACAGCTGATCACACTTTGAGGGTCACAGTTGATCTCACACTTTGAAGGTACAGATGATTCCAACTTGAGGATCACACCTGATCCCACTTTGAGGGTCACAGCTGATCACACACTTTAAGGGTCACAGCTGATCATACTTTGAGGGTCACAGCTGATCACACTTTGAGGGTCACAGATGATCTCACTTTAAGGGTCACAGCTGATCACACTTTATGGGTCACAGCTGATCCCACTTTGAAGGTACAGATGATTCCAACTTGAGGGTCACAGTTGATCTCACTCTTAGGGTCACGGCTGATCTCACTTTGAGGGTCACACCTGATCTCACTTTGAGGATCACAGCTGGTCTCACTTGAGGGTCACAGCTGATCACACTTTGAGAGTCACAGTTGATCTCACTTTGAGGTCACAGCTGATCACACTTTGAGGGTCACAGCCGATCTCACTTTGAGTGTCACAGCTGATCTCACTTTGAGGGTCACACCTGATCTCACTTTGAGGGTCACAGCTGATCTCATTTTGAGGGTCACAGCTGATCTCAATTTTAAGATCACAGCTGATCACACTTTGAGATTCACAGTTGATCCCACTTTGATGGCCCCAACTGACCTTACTTTAAGAACTACATTTTTTTTATTAAAGGCCTCTATTTCGTCTGTAGTTTATTTCAGTCTGCATATATAATGACCATTTTTTGGAAAAAAGCTAATGTTACCTGTTTCCTTGGGTAGACAGGTTTGTATTCTACTCAGCTTTTCCAAGTAAAACCCTGTGTGTGTGTGTGTGTGTGTGTGTGTGTGTGTGTGTGTGTGTGTGTGTTTCCCTCACCTGCAGAACTGCCACCAATTCTATCTTTAGCATGAACACCATCAGTTTGTATATGTCTTTTCAAAGTCTGCCACCTTGTATCATTATCTGGATCTATCTCACATACCTGAAAATAGAATTTATATTAGTCACCACTAAACAAATTACAGAAATGACAAAGCCAAAGGGTAATAGTTTTATAATAATGGACAAATCATTAATGATAATAATAGTAAAAAAAAACATTAATATATGAAAATGATCTTTATGCCAATATCTACAGCATTCTAATTTATATGCCTTTACAAACAAGAGGCCCGTGGACCTTAACGCTCACCTGACCTCATGTGACCTTGACCTTTGAACCCATAACCCTCATTCATATACATGTATCAAAATGATCATTGGCCAATACCTACAATATTTTAGCATACATGCCTATACAAAATATTTATAGTTTTTCAAGATAATTAACCATTTCAGTACTTGCTTGACTTTGTGACCTTGACCTTTGAACCCATGACCTTCATTCTATATCAAAATGACTATTAGGCCAATACCTACAATATTCTAATATGTACAGTTATATATTTTTTTTTTTTTGATAATTTACCATTTCAGTACTTGTTGCATCTAAAGTAGAACTTCGATAACTAAAACTTTGATACTTAAATACCACAGATAACTTGAAGTCATTATTTTGTCCTGACCGGTTTTCTATATAAACTATTTAAATACATACATATTACAGTATGTATATACAACCCTCAGTATCAGGTCAAGTCCTTTTTTCGTAGTCACTTGCGCGACGAGTAGTGATACAGCTATGAAAAAGGACGGACCAGATATGAAGGGTTGTACATACACACTGTGTATATGATATTTTTATCTAACATTTCCAAGTAGGATATTTAAGATAATAAAAAACAATACTTTATGTGAAAAAATACATTTTACCACAGAAAACCACTGAACTATGTTATGACATGTTCTGTAGTAATGACGTCATTGTTTCCATTTGATAAATCAGAGATTCCCCAATGACGTCACAATGAGAAGTGCACGTGTACTTTATCGCCAATATTGTATCACCACAGTATGGTGATACGTATAAACATGCAAAAAAAATTTCAGTAAAACATTACGTTTCACGCACTCCTGTTCAATAACCATTTATTGCACGAAAAAGTCGTCCATTGACTGAAAAAAGTTTAAGATCTTACGGAAAAATCTGTATTTTTATATTTTTTCTATCTTGTGCACCACGAAATCCACAATAAGTGTTTAAAGTTGACCCTATGGCCCAAAATAAAAAAATTCTGCTACTTAGCGCGTGCAGACTGTGGAAAAGGAATTTTCTCAAAAACGCAGTCATTTCTTTAGTTATCAACTTGAAAGTTGGTCAAAATATATTTTAAAGTATTAAGAAAATAATGGTATTTTTATATTTTTTTCATTTCATGTACAAAATTCATAGTTAATGTTTAAAATCAACCCTGTCTTCCAATACACAAAGTGCGCCAAGTTGCATGTGCGAATTTCTGCATATCATTATAATTATCCAATCGGCAAACGGCCGAGTTTGGTTCCAATTGACTCAGTAGTTTCAGAAAAAAATATGTTTGAATGTATTTTCCCATAGGGTCCAATGTTAAAATATGTTCTCGGCTAACAGCCATCTTGGATTTTGTGTGGCCCTCAAAAACACAAATGTTGTAGGGAGCCACCCAAAGACTATTGTGGCCAAGTTTGGTTCCAATTGGCTTAGGGGTTTTAGAGAAAAAGATCTTTGAAATTGTTCCCATAGGGTCCAATGTTAACCTATGTTTCCTGTTGGCAGCTATCTTAGATTAGGTGCAGACTTAAAAAAAACACCACCCAAAGACTATTGTGGCCAAGTTTGGTTCCAACTGGCTTAGGGTTTTAGAGAAAAAGATCTCTGAAATTGTTCCCATAGGGTCCAATGTAAATCTATGTTCCCCCTTGGCGGCCATCTTGGATCAGGTGCAGACTTAAAAAAACACCGGTTTCAGAAGGTACCATCTAAGGACTACTGTGACCAAGTTTGATTCCAATTGGCTCGGTAGTTTCAGAGAAAAATATCTTTGAACGTATTTTCCCATAAGGTTCAATGTTAAAATATGTTCTCTGCTGGCGCCATCTTGGATTTGGTGTGGCCCTCAAATAACACAATGTTGTAGGGGGCCATCCAAAAACTATTGTGGCCAAGTTTGGTTCCCATTGGCTAAAGGGTTTTAGAGAAAAGATCTTTGATATTGTTCCCATAGGGTCCAATGTTAACCTATGTTCCCCGCTGGCCGCCATCTTGGATTAGTGGAGACTTAAAAAAACACCGGTTTCAGAAGGTACCATCTAAGGACTACTGTGACCAAGTTTGGTTCCAATTGGCTCAGTAGTTTCAGAGAAAAATATCTTTGAACATATTTTCCCATAGGGTCCAATGTTAATCTATGGTCCCTGCTGGCGGCCATCTTGGATTAGGTGCGGACATGTCGGACACAATTTTTAAAGTAGACCACCCAAGGACTGTTGTGACAAAGTTTGGTTGCAAATTGCCCAGCGGTTTCTGAGGAGTTGATCTTTAATGACGGACGGACAACGACGACGATGACAACGACAGACGCAAAGTGATGGCAAAAGCTCACATGGCCTTTTAAGCCAGGTGAGCTAATAATAGAATGTTTAAACACATACTAAACAAAAGACAAAGCTTTTTGAATGAGAAAAAAAATGATTTTCCCTGGGGAAATAAAACCCAACTGTCTGATTTCTTTATGAAGTATCACAGTGTATGAGTCCAACTTTGGCAACTGTGTTAACAAAATTATTCTATATCTGAATTTCATATGATCCTCACAAGTTGACGGTTGTCCTCTGATCTTCACACGTTTATTTTCACACAACTTATCAATTTTAAACCACAAGACCAATGACAGCACGTCTGTTTAAAAACTTGTGTGGTAGGATTTAACATACCGCTTTGAATTTGTACCCATAATAAAGTAACCAATTCTTTACCAAATTATTTTCTTAATAAATACAAATAAAATATTTATGTCAAAATGCTTCCAAAACTGCCGAAGGGCCTGTGGGAAGTCTATAGCTGCCAATGAGCAGAATGAGCTCCAAACATGTTGCCTGGTCAGCTTGAACATGTTGACTGGTCGAGGGGCCAAGCTATCCAATGATCGGTCCGCTCGGTAGGTTTGGCACTTATCCGTTAGGTCAGTGTTAAACTTTTGAGTGGCAAGTTCTGTGGATGAGCTCTACTAAACTTGTATAGAATCTAGAAATCCTCTAGATTGTTCCATTCTTTCCCGCGAAACCCCTAAAGGTGTCGCCACACTAGTAGCCATTGTTTTGTACATACAAGAACAGTTACATGACTTCAGCCATTTACCAATGGATATGTACATACAAGAACTGTTACATGACTTCAGCCATTCAGCCAAAGTTATGTACATACAAGAACAGGAACATTACTTCAGCCATTTAGCCATGATTATGTACATACAAGAACTGTTACATGACTTCAGCCATTTAGCCATGATTATGTACATACAAGAACCGTTACATGAATTTAGCCATGGTTATGTACATACAAGAACAGGAACATTACTTCAGCCATTTACCTATGGTTATGTACATACCAGAACTGTTACATGACTTCAGCTATTTCGCCATGGTTATGTACATACAAGAACTGTTACATGACTTCAGCTATTTCGCCATGGTTATGTACATACAAGAACTGTTACATGACTTCAGCTATTTCGCCATGGTTATGTACATACAAACATATAGCACTGCTGTGCTGTTGTATGGCGTAGTTGGGAAAATGGTGTTGTGGCAAGACAGAATATAACCGAAAATCCCCCTCCCCCCGGGGGTGTGTGTCGATCTATGCATAGTCCGATGGATGTTTTTTGGAAAAAGAAACAACGTACCAAACCATGTATTGCTAGATTAAATGGTAGAAAATAATAATTTCATAAATATATGAAAAAGACAATCAGTAATTAAAATTTAATAAAGTAGTACCCAATCGTTTTGTAATTTAGGATAGAGAGAAAGTAGAGTTTTGCAGACCCCACTGTCGCTATCAGTGGTACATTCTAGCGGTTGTATGTAACTGGATCATTTGCTGTTAAATCTGGGTTTTAATAAACTGCTGATTATCACTCACAATATTCCTGTTTCATGTTAATGGTGAAGTATTTAAAATCCACATGTGGGTCATTTGTACACAACACTGTACGAATTATCTTCCTTTCACGAAAGTGAAATCTAATCGGTAAACAGTTTTAAAATATAACACAATTGCCTCAACATCAAAATACGTTATCATACCCTTCAAAATAAATTTAAATTACCGTAGATTTCATGAAGAATAAATTAAATCAACCTGCCATTGCTGTTTATTTCATAAAAAGTTATGATTTTACATCGTAGGACGCAAACTTCTCGGACTACTTTTTATTGTAAACATGAGATCAGTTCGCCAAATTGCGTCGCAATATTTGACTAGATTCCCAAATGTATTCCGAAAATTTATTCCTAATGTGCATATGTAACCAAATGCATTACCCGTCTCAGAATACATATCTCACGATAAAACAGATATATTTCTCTCACGCTCATTTACCAGGCGCACTATTTTAATGCGTATTCATATCTTATAATTTCATAGCAAAGACGCCCGATAGCATGAAACGCCGTACAAAAACTGTTACATGACTTCAGCCGTTTAGCCATGGTTATTTATATACAAGAACACGAACATTACTTCAGCCATTCAGGCATGGTTATGTACATACAAGAACAGGAACATTACTTTAGCAGTTTAGCCATGATTATGTAAATACAAGAACTGTTACATGACTTCAGCAGTTTAGCCATGGATGTGTACATACAAGAACAGGAACATGACTTCAGCTATTTAGCCATGGATGTGTACATACAAGAACAGAAACATGACTTCAGCCATTTACCTATGGTTATGTACATACAAGAACAGGAACATGACTTCAGGAGTTTAGCCATGGTTATGTACATACAAGAACAGTTACATGACTTCAGCCATTTAGCCATGGTTATGTACACAAACGAACTGTTACATGACTTCAGCAATTTACCAATGGTTACGTACATACAAGAACTGTTACATGACTTCAGCAGTTTAGCCATGGTTATGTACATACAAGAACAGGAACATGACTTCAGCCATTTACCTATGGTTATGTACATACAAGAACAGGAACATGACTTCAGGAGTTTAGCCATGGTTATGTACATACAAGAACAGTTACATGACTTCAGCCATTTAGCCATGGTTATGTACACAACGAACTGTTACATGACTTCAGCAATTTACCAATGGTTATGTACATACAAGAACAGAAACATTACTTCAGCCATTTAGCTTTGGTTATTACATACAAGATTGTTACATGACTTCAGCCATTCAGCCATGGTTATGTACATACAAGAACAGGAACATTACTTCAGCCATTTAGCTTTGGTTATTTACATACAAGATTGTTAAACGACTTCAGCCATTAAGCCATGGTTATGTACATACAAGAACTGTTACATGACTTTAGCCATTCAGCCATGGTTATGTACATACAAGAACAGGAACATGACTTAGCAGTTTAGCCATGGTTATGTACATATAAGGACTGTTACATGACTTCAGCCATTCAGCCATGGTTATGTACATATAAGGACTGTTACATGACTTCAGCCATTCAGCCATGGTTATGTACATATAAGAACTGTTACATGACTTCAGCCATTCAGCCATGGTTATGTACATATAAGGACTGTTACATGACTTCAGCCATTCAGCCATGGTTATGTACATATAAGAACTGTTACATGACTTCAGTCATTTAGCCATGGTTATGTACATATAAGGACTGTTACATGACTTCAGCCATTCAGCCATGGTTATGTACATACAAGAACTGTTACATGACTTCAGCCATTCAGCCATGGTTATGTACATACAAGAACAGGAACATGACTTAGCAGTTTAGCCATGGTTATGTACATATAAGGACTGTTACATGACTTCAGCCATTTAGCCATGGTTATGTACATATAAGAACAGGAACATGACTTAGCAGTTTAGCCATGGTTATGTACATACACGATTGTTACATGACTTCAGCCATTTAGCCATGGTTATGTACATACAAGAACAGGAACATGACTTAGCAGTTTAGCCATGGTTACGTACATACACGATTGTTACATGACTTCAGCCATTTAGCCATGGTTATATACATACAAGAACAGGGACATTACTTCAGAAGTTTAGCCATGGTTATGAAAATACAAAAACAGAGACATGACATGAATATGTACATATAAGAACAGTGACATGATTTCAGAAGTTTAACCATGGTTATGTACATACAAGAACTGTTACATGACTTCAGCCATTTAGCCATGGATGTGTACATACAAGAACAGGAACATTACTTCAGCCATTTAGCCATGGTTATGTACATACAAGAACAGGAACATTACTTCAGCCATTTAGCCATGGTTATGTACATACAAGAACAGGAACATGACTTCAGTCATTTAGCCATGGTTATGTACATACAAGAACAGGAACATGACTTTAGCCATTTAGCCATGGTTATGTACATACAAGAACAGGAACATGACTTTAGCCATTTAGCCATGGTTATGTACATACAAGAACAGGAACATTACTTCAGCAGTTTAGCCACGGTTATGTACATACAAGAACTGTTACATGACTTTAGCCATTTAGCCATGGATGTGTACATACAAGAACAGGAACATGACTTCAGCAGTTTAGCCATGGTTATGAAAATACAAAAACATAGCACTGTCATGCTGGTGTACAGCGTAGTTGGGAAAATTGTGTTGTGGCAAGACAGAATATAACCGAAATTTCGGGGGGGGGGGGGGGGGGGGGGGGGTGTGGGGGGGGGGGGGGGTGTCGATCTATGCATAGTCCGACGGATGGTGTTTTTTGGGGGGAAAAGAAACAATGTACCAAACCATGTATTGCTGAATTAAATGGTAGAAAATAATAAGTTCATAAATATATGAAAAAGACAATCGGTAATTAAAATTTAAAAAAAGTTTGTACCCGATCGTTTTGTCATTTCGGATAGAGAGAAAGTAGAGTTTTGCAGATCCTACTGTCGCTATGAGGGGGTACATTCTAGCGGTTGTATGTAACTGGATCATTTGCTGTTATCTGGGTTTTAATTAACTGCTGATTATCACTCACAATATTCCCGTTTCATGTTAATGGTGAAGTACAGTTGTTTTACCAGTTCTGAATTTTTACTACCGAATAATCTAAAATTTCAATCCCGTTCAATTAAAGGAATCGCAAAATAACTTTTAAAAATTTGCTCTACTTGAATGTATGGGCATTAATTGTTTAAATAATATAAACTTCAACCGCTTCCTAAATGTATGTGCAGGACAGGTCGACAGATTGTTGGTGACCTAGTTTAATGATGTAAACAAATCGTGATCACGGAAATACTTTTTTCAATTTTCTACCACGTGTTTTTGAGGACAGGTGTCCATATTTTGGAATCAGTAAACATTTGTATTATTACACCACATAAATTTTATTTCCTCTGCTTGTGGATGACGTCTGCAGCAGCGCTTATATGAAACCCTGTTCGGAAACTGGTAAAACGACTGTATTTAAAATTTGCACACAAAACTGTACGAATTATCTCCCTTTTACGAAAGTAAAATCTAATCGATAAACATTTTAAAATATGAAACAATTGCCTCAACATCAAAATACATTATCATAACCTTCAAAATAAATTTAAATTTCCGTAGATTTCACGAAGAATTAATTAAACAACCTGCCGTTGCTGTTCATTTCATAAAAAGTTATGATTTTACATCGTAGGACGCAAACTTCTCGAACTACTTTTATTGTAAACATGAGATCAGTTCGCCAAATTGCAGAAATTATTAGATGCATCCCGTCGCAATATTTTACTGGATTCCGAAATGTATTCCGAAAATTTATTCCTAATGTGCATATGTAACCAAATGCATTACCCGTCTCAGAATACATATCTCACGATAAAACAGATATACTTCTTTCACGCTCATTTACCAGGCGCACTATTTCCAGGTGTACTCATATCTTATAATTTCATAGCAAAGAAGCTCGATATCTTGGAAGAAAGTGATAGCAAAGTACGCGTTCACTTTGTTCACGCTGTACAAACAGGGACATGACATGAATATGTACATAAGAACAGTGACATGATTTCAGAAGTTTAACCATGGTTATGTACATACAACAACTGTTACAAGACTTCAGCCATTCAGCCATGGTTATGTACATACAAGAACTGTTACATGACTTCAGCAGTTTAGCCATAGTTATGTACATACAAGAACAGGAACATGACTTCAGTCATTTAGCCATGGTTATGTACATACAAGAACTGTTACATGACTTCAGCCATTTAGCCACGGTTATGTACATACAAGAACAGGAACATTACTTCAGCCATTTAGCCATAGTTATGTACATACAAAAACTGTTACATGACTTCAGCCATTTAGCCATGGTTATGTACATACAAAAACTGTTACATGACTTCAGCCATTTAGCCATGGTTATTGGTAATGTACATACAACAACTGTTACATGACTTCAGTCATTTAGCCATGGTTATGTACATACAAGAACAGGAACATGACTTAGCAGTTTAACCATGGTTATGTACATACACGATTGTTACATGACTTCAGCCATTTAGCCATGATTATATACATACAAGAACAGGGACATTACTTCAGCCATTTAGCTTTGGTTATGTACATACCAGAACAGTTACATGACTTCAGTCATTTAGCCATGGTTATGTACATACCAGAACTGTTACATGACTTCAGCCATTTAGCCATGGTTATGTACATACCAGAACTGTTACATGACTTCAGCCATTTAGCCATGGTTATGTACATACCAGAACTGTTACATGACTCCAGCCATTTAGCCATGGTTATGTACATACAAGAACAGGAACATTACTTCAGTCATTTAGCCATGGTTATGTACATACCAGAACTGTTACATGACTCCAGCCATTTAGCCATGGTTATGTACATACCAGAACTGTTACATGACTTCAGCCATTTAGCCATGGTTATGTACATACCAGAACTGTTACATGACTCCAGCCATTTAGCCATGGTTATGTACATACAAGAACAGGAACATTACTTCAGTCATTTAGCCATGGTTATGTACATACCAGAACAGTTACATGACTTCAGTCATTTAGCCATGGTTATGTACATACCAGAACTGTTACATGACTTCAGCCATTTAGCCATGGTTATGTACATACAAGAACAGGAACATTACTTCAGTCATTTAGCCATGGTTATGTACATACCAGAACTGTTACATGACTTCAGCCATTTAGCCATGGTTATGTACATACAAGAACCATTACAATATTCTATTATACATACCTATACAAAAAATTAATAGTTTTCAAGATAATTTACCATTTGAGTAGTATCTTTTGCATCTTACACCTTGATCTTTAAACCCATGACCTTACGATATATCAAAATGATCGTCATATCAATACCTTCAATATTCTGATATAATTGCCTATACAAAAATAGTTTTTAAGATAATTGACCATTTCAGTTATTCTTTGCATCTGTGGCCTTGACCTTTGAACCAATGTCCTTAAACTATATATCAGAATGATTATTACATCAATACCAACAATATTCAAATATACATGCCTATATAAAAAGTTTATAGTTTTTGAGATAATAAATAAAATCAGAAAAGTAAACAAGAGGCCCATGGGCCTTAACGCTCACCTGAGGCAGAGTACATATCTTTTGCAGAGGTTCAATGGTCAATGATATTAATAAAAGAGAATATCAAAATTTTCAGCAGTAAGGGCCAATAATATGCAAGTATTTTGCAAATTAATTATAATAATTATTATATAAGCATGCTATATATAACATATCTAAAGTCTAGCTACAATATGTTATTTCTAAACAGCTAAAACATCTGTATATTAAAATGTGCATTAGGCCAATACCTACAATATTCCAATATACATGCCTATACAAAGAGTTTATAGTTTTTGAGATAACTAACCATTTAAGTATTCATTCGCATCTATGAACTTGACCTTTGAACCTATGACCTTCATTCATATATCAAAATGATTGTTGTGCAAATGCTTACAATATTCTAATATACATGCCTATACAAAAAGTTTATTAGTTTTTGAGATAATTAACCATTTAAGTATTCATTCAATTCTATGACCTTGACCTTTGAACCAATGACCTTAATCATATATCAAAATGATCGTTAGGCCAATACCTACAATATTCCAATATACATGCCTATACAAAAAGTTTATTGTTTTTGAGATAATTAACCATTTAAGTATTCCTTTGCATATATGACCTTGACCTTTGAACCTATGACCTTCATTCATATATCAAAATGATCGTTGTGCAATGCCTACAATATTCTAATATACATGCCTATACAAAAAGTTTATAGTTTTTGAGATAATTAACCATTTTAATATTTGTTTGCAGCTATGACCTTGACCTTTGAACCTATGACCTTCACTCATATATCAAAATGATCGTTAGGCCAATACCTACAATATTCCAATATACATGCCTATACAAAAAGTTAATAGTTTTTGAGATAATTAACCATTTAAGTATTTGTTTGCATCTATGACCTTGACCTTTGAACCTATGACCTTCAATCATATATCAAAATGATCGTTGTGCAAATGCCTATAATATTCTAATATACATACCTATACAAAAGGTTTATAGTTTTTGAGATAAATAATCATTTCAGAACTTTTTCACATCTGTGACCTTGACCTTTGAACCCATAACCTTCATTCACATATCAAAATGGTTGTTAGGCTAATACCTACAATATTCTAATATACATGCATATACAAAACAGTTTTCAAGATAATTAACCATTCAGGTATTCATTCATATCTGTGACCTTGACCTTTGAACCCATGACCTTCATTCATATATCAAAATGATCGTTAGGATAATACCTAAAATATTCTAATATACATGCCTATACAAAAAGTCTATAGTTTTTGAGATAAATAATCATTTCAGTACTTGTTTACATCTGTGACCTTGACCTTTGAACTCATGACCTTTATTCATATATCAAAATGACCATTGGGCCATTACCTACAATATTCTAATATACATGCCTATACAAAAAGTTCAAAGTTTTGCAGATAATTAACTATTTTGGTAAACTTGTACATCTGTGACCTTGACCTTTGAACCCATGACCTTAATCGATATATCAAAATGATCGTCATGTCAATACCTACAATTAACCAAAAATCCTATGTCATTATCACCAGAAATGTTTAAAAAATGCATTTTTTATCAAAGGTCAAAAACTGGGACATGACCTTGACCTTTGACCTTGACATCAATCAGAAGAAAATCGCAAGACAAGATCAACAGTGAAAACTCCATACAATTATCTTCAGCCATTATGAAGTTATAACAATAAATGTCTCATTTTAACAATTACATAATTTTACGCAAAAAAGGCGTAACCTATTTTTCGTCTAATTTTCATGAAAAACACAATTTTTGTGTATCTAGGTATCCTAAATCCAAAAATCTAATCAAAATTTGCCTGCACCTTTTGGTTTCAGAGAAGAAGATTTTTTTGTCTTTTGGCTATTTATAGTAACGGCAGCCATATTGTTGGGCGTGGTCAAACCCCGAACAGAATTTTGAAAGTCTGTTACCCAGGCATAATAATCACCAAGTTTCATCAAATTTGGCTCAGCAGTTTTGGAGAAGAAGATTAAAATGTAAAGTTTACGCACGACGGACGACACACGACGCACGACGGCCGACGCACGACGGACGGTGATAGATAGCAATAGCTCATCTGAGCCTTTCGGCTCAGGTGAGCTAAAAAAAACAATATGTCATGACCTTAACAATTGACCTTGACCCCATTTTGCAGGTCATTAAAAGAATATGATAAAACTGAAAACCCTGTGTTATTATCTGATCAAATAGTCAAGTTATAACAATTATAAACTATTTCAAGATTTTTTTTCAAAATTAAACACAAAAACACGTAACCCATCTTTTGTCCGAATTTCAGGAAATTAACAAACTATAGGCTTACGACCCTAGAGAAGCCAAATATCACAACAAATTTTTTAAGATTTTTGGACCCCTAGGTCATCTTGATCTAGTTGTGGTAGCTATGGCAATGTTCTAAAGCTACAATTTGTGCAAAGTCTACACATGAAATATCTAAGCCATATCTCTTATATGTTCAGAAGAGAATATTTTTTTAAGATTTTCACGATCTCCCCATTATATGGCTCCAAGGGGACATAACTCCTTCATTTGTTCAAATATGAAAGCCCTTCCCAAAAGGCATGATAGTCAGTAAGTTTCAACTTATTTAGCCTAGTAGTTTTGGAGGAGATCATTAAAATGTAAAATGTTAATGGACAGTGGACGATGCAAGACAGATGACGGACGGTGACACATCGCAAACGCTCAAGTAAGCTAAAAACCTCAACATTACATGCTAGCTGACACATGTCCACCTTCAAACCTAACATTTTTTTCAATTAACTCCATCATTATTGATTAACTGACATAATTAGCTGGTATCACATACAGAGATCACAAGTGTTATTATTCTGTATTTTCTGTATAATAAATACTAGTGTTTTCTACAAAGTGCTTCCTACAAAAACATCCTGAAACCCTCTTATACCTATCATTACACATATAATGTTACAATGGACATTTTAATTTCTGTTAGGTATCACTTACAATAATATACTACTGAAACAGTGAAATACAGAAAGTCATCACTAAAGACACATCACACAACTACACAGCAGTAAATCATCGCTTTAATCTGGGCTAGAAATAGTAAAAAAAGTAATGTCTGAATTTCTAACTGACTTTGAAATCATATAATGACTTAAACAAGTGGAATATATAAGAGAGCCATGAAAGCTCTGTGTGCTCACCTGAATACTTTGAAATCATATAATAACTTAGCCATGAAAGCTCTGGGTGCTCACCTGAATACTTTGAAATCATATAATAACTTAAACAAGTGGAATAAATAAGAGGACCATGAAAGCTCTGGGTGCTCACCTGAATACTTTGAAATCATAAAGACTGAAACAAGTGGAATAAATAAGAGGACCATGAAAGCTCTGGGTGCTCACCTGAATACTTTGAAATCATATAATGACTTAAACAAGTGGAATAAATAAGAGGACCATGAAAGCTCTGGGTGCTCACCTGAATACTTTGAAATCATAAAAAGACTGAAACAAGTGGAATAAATAAGAGGACCATGAAAGCTCTGGGTGCTCACCTGAATACTTTGAAATATATAATGACTTAAACAAGTGGAATAAATAAGAGGACCATGAAAGCTCTGGGTGCTCACCTGAATACTTTGAAATCAAAAAGACTGAAACAAGTGGAATAAATAAGAGGACCATGAAAGCTCTGGGTGCTCACCTGAATACTTTGAAATCATATAATGACTTAAACAAGTGGAATAAATAAGAGGACCATGAAAGCTCTGTGTGCTCACCCGAATACTTACTTTGAAATTATATAATGACTAAAACAAGTGGAATATATAAGAGAGCCATGAACGCTCTGGTGCTCACCTGAATACTTTGAAATCATAAAAGACTGAAACAAGTGGAATAATAAGAGGACCATGAAAGCTCTGTGTGCTCACCGAATATACTTTGAAATTATATAATGACTAAAACAAGTGGAATATATAAGAGAGCCATGAAAGCTCTGGGTGCTCACCTGAATACTTTGAAATCATATAATAACTTAGCCATGAAAGCTTGGGTGCTCACCTGAATACTTTGAAATCATATAATGACTTAAACAAGTGGAATAAATAAGAGGACCATGAAAGCTCTGGGTGCTCACCTGAATACTTTGAAATCATATAATGACTTAAACAAGTGGAATATATAAGAGAGCCATGAAAGCTCTGTGTGCTCACCTGAATACTTTGAAATTATATAATGACTTAAACAAGTGGAATAAACAAGAGAGCCATGAAAGCTCTGGGTGCTCACCTGAATACTTTGAAATCATATAATGACTTAAACAAGTGGAATAAATAAGAGAGCCATGAAGCTCTGGGTGCTCACCTGAATACTTTGAAATCATATAATGACTTAAACGCCATGAAAGCTTGGGTGCTCACCTGAATACTTTGAAATCATATAATGACTTAAACAAGTGGAATAAATAAGAGGACCATGAAAGCTCTGTGTGCTCACCTGAATACTTTGAAATCATATAATGACTTAAACAAGTGGAATAAATAAGAGGACCATGAAAGCTCTGGGTGCTCACCTGAATACTTTGAAATCATATAATGACTTAAACAAGTGGAATAAATAAGAGAGCCATGAAAGCTCTGGGTGCTCACCTGAATACTTTGAAATCATATAATGACTTAAACAAGTGGAATAAATAAGAGAGCCATGAAAGCTCTGGGTGCTCACCTGAATACTTTGAAATCATAAAGTGACTTAAACAAGTGGAATAAATAAGAGGGCCATGAAAGCTCTGGGTGCTCACCTGAATACTTTGAAATCATATAATGACTTAAACAAGTGGAATAAATAAGAGAGCCATGAACGCTCTGGGTGCTCACCTGAATACTTTAGAATGATGTAAATTACTGTAAAGGTTAATTCAATAGTTTGACCTACTTGTTTTTTATTCACCACGACCCATAGGCACAATAAGCCCAGCTTATGTCAAGAAGATAATTCTTGATGAAGAATAGTTTCTAAAGTGTTAACAAGTTTGTTTTTTGTATTATTTGGCCTAGAGACCTACAATGTTGACCCAATATGACCAATGTACAAGTTCACAAGGGGATTTTGGAATTTGAAGATTAGACAAAAGAACATTTGCCCTCTATAGTTTAACAAGGATTTACTATAACTTGACTGTGACCTTGAATGAAGGATCAGGTCAATTAGCTTCCCAAATTTGGTATAATTTCATGTCCTGTTACTATAAATTAGGAAATTCCAATGATGTATGTGGATAAATCAGCTTCCAAAAAGTTGTATAATTTCATGTCCTGTATGTGGATTAATCAGCTTCCAAAAAGTTGTATAATTTCATGTCCTGATACTACTGTAAACCGTGTTTTATTAGCGGCAGTTTTATTTTAGCGCAATTAGCGACAAGTGTGTCGGCGCTTAAATAAAACTGCCGCTAAAATTACGAAAGATCAGTACCTATGGAAGTACAGTACGATACAACACTTCTCATCTTAAGATATTCCAAATGACCATAGAAGGAATACTAGTATATTCAGGTATGAAAAACGACATGGCTTCCATCAATAATCCCGTATGATAAGTAATTAAGGGATTAATGATGCAGTAGACTGTGACCACAGACAAGCGAATTGAGGGGTCAGTTAAGGAAAAGTCTACATTAGATGTTTATTACCGACCACATTGTTGTTAGGCATCGTATATACAAACAATTTGACAAGTTTCATATTCAAAGAGGTATGGCGGGTTTGATATGCGCTTTTCACATTGCCCCTGCTTGAATGGATGAATGACGTAACGGTGTATTTTTAAACACCGAGGATTCTGGTTCTATAATTAGACCAGGTCTATGAAAAATAAGCGTTTCGTTTTTGTAAACTTGTTTTTCATTGGAGAGCCGAAGATATTGAACAAACCTTAACATCCATAATCTTAATTTTTCATCTTTATACAATAAACAGAAAAACTTGAACAATAAAGTATTAATTTACGCCTCACTAAGAATTCACGGGTGATGTGTGTAGATTTATTATATAAAAATGTAACCTGGCTTGATCTGCTAGTAGTGTTTTGAATGAAGATAATGCTCATTTTTAAAAACTAATATTTGTAAAGGAAAAAAGTTAACAATAGTATTTTAAAAAGATAAAAATTAAAAAAAAAATAATGATAAGCAGAATAAATAAAAAGATATCCGGATGGGATTTGAACTCATGCCGTACAGGTTGCAAAGCGTCCTCGCTACCCACTGAACTAACCACAGCATTTAGTGCCAGCCGTGTTAAAATGCAACATCAGTTATATGTGCAGTGGTCGGTTTTAATTTTCCCTAATTTTCAAAAATTGACCATTTTCTCCTAAGAAGACCAATTTTTTGAAAACTCGTAATTATTGCATTTTGAAAATATTTTCAGAAACAATAACGTAAAAAATGGTCTTCCGAGGAGAACACTTTGATAATAATTATCAGAGACAGGAAAACCCGCTAATTTTTCATATTTTAGCATAATATAGCACAAAGATGAGCTTATTAAGAAAAATACAAGTATAATAGACCTTTGTTCGAGCCAAAATCTGAAAGTCCACATAAAATACTGCTGCTTTATTATTTAAGTGCAAGAATATTTACACTTTTATTTTCCAAAAACCAAAACGGTCTATTTAGGACAAAATCCCATCAAACCCGCCATACCTCTTTACCGGTTCCCCTAAGAGTACCAGACTTCAATCATTTCACTGAATTAACCCTGTCATGCACATTTGTTATTTTTTTCTGTGATGTCTGCAACATACTATGAATCCTCGTTATTGACCTCTAATGATCTAAGCGGCCGTTATCTATCTACACCGCATTGTGTCATATCATTAAAACAACAGTTGGTATTTAAATAAATTAGAAACAAAAAAGAAGTATTTGTTGATTTAAATGTTTAATTAACAAAATGTACTATCGACAAGATGGCCAAATTATGACGAAAACTTCCTCCAGACATCTGTGTGTCTCTTGACTTCCCAGGTCGGTTTGCGGGATTTTCTCTCAATAATAGTCAAACAAAATAAACACAATTACACATTTATTTTTATTATTTTGTTAAATACATGTTTTTATTTTATTATTTTTCATCATTAAATTAAATAATAATTAAATTTCTAATGGTGATTTGTTACCCATGTTTAGTGTACATACACCCAAGTTTACAGCTGATCCCGGCTCGGATGGGAATTGATTACACTAAAATTAAACTGCGCTAATATGTTTACTAGTCATCAATTGCTAAAATAAGTATGCACCAATATAAAGCGGTTTATAGTATAAAGGAAGTTTCATGCATCTAGGTCTTTTAATTCATAAAAGAGATGTTTTAAGGCATAACTACTTTAAGTCGTTGACCTTAAATGTAGGTCAAGGTCAATCAACTTTTTGGTAGAACTTCATGTCCTTATGTAATGTATAAAGTTTTAAGCATACAACCTTTTAGTTGATGACAAAACCAGCTAGACCTGCAAGTTCTGATGCTATATAATGAAGATTCTAGCACCTCTGCATTTTAGTCCATGACAAAAAAGTTGTTTTAGTATTTTACTGCTTTACATCACTGTGACCTTGAAACTCCATCAAGGTCAACCAGATGCACAAAGAGCGCCATGTGCCAATGGTACATATATATGAAGTTTCGAGCTCCTAGGAATTCATCAGAAGATGTTTAAAGGTTTTGCTACTTTAGGTCACTGTAACCTTGAATGTAGGCCAAGATCAACCAACTGTGCAAATGTGGTAGAACATGCCATGATGCCATCAATGAGATTTCAACCTGATTTTGGTTAATAACACATTTTAAAGTTTCATTCTCAGCTTACCGTGACCTTGATTGTAGTTGAAGGTCAATCAGCTACGTATACTTGGTATACTTCCTGTCTGTATGCTATATATGGAGTTTCAAGCTCCTAGACCTTCAGGTTAATGAAAAAAGACATTTTAAGGTTTCATTACTTAAGGTCACTTTGAATTTTGATCTTCAATAGTTAAGGTCAATCAGTCTGACAAATTTGGTACAGCTTCATGCCCATGATGCTAAACATGAAGTTTCAAGCAACAACCAGGCCTTTAAGTTTGTGCCAAAAATGTTTTAAGGTCTAACTACTTTCTGTTACTGTGACCTTGAATGTAAGTCAAGATCAACACAACCAAAATGGCAAACTTACTAGAGCTGCATGTCTTTATGTCATACATAACATTTCTACCATCCCTATCTTTTAGTTCATGACAATAAGGTTTTACTGAATTATGTCACTATAGTAAGTTAAGGTCAACTAACTTTGTAAACTTGATAGAAATTCAGGTTTGGTGCTATATATGATGTTTCAAGCTCCTAGGCCTTAAGGATGAGAAGATGTTAAAAGGCATCACTACTTTAGGTCATCGTGGCCTTGAATTTAGGACAAAATCATCCAACTTTTCAAAATTGCTAGAACTATATGTCCAGATGTTATATATGAAGATTCTATCATTTGGGCCTTTAAGTTTATGGCAAAAAAATGTTTAAATGTTTTATTAATTTAGGTGACTGTGACCTTGAGAGTAAGTCAAGATTATCCAGCTTCACAAACTTGGTAGACATTTTTGTCTTGATGTTATACATGAAACTCCAAGGCCTTTTGGTTCATAACACAAACATGTTTAAAGCTTTTTACTATTTTAGGTCACTGTGACCTTGAATGTTTGTCAGGGTCCATCAGTGTAACAAACTTTGTAGACCTTTTTGTCCTGATGCTTTATATCAAGTTTCAAGCTCATAGGTTTGTGAGGAGAAGATGTTTTCAGGTTTTACTGCTTTGGGTCAATGTGACCTTGAATATATGTCAAGGTCAACCAGCTTTCAAATCCCTTTTTGTCCTGATGCTATATATGAAATTTCAAGTTCTTAGGCCTTTTGGTTTATGACAAGATGGTGTTTAAAACTTTACTACTTTAGGTCACTGTGATCTTGACTGTAAGTCAAGGTCAACCAATATCACTTGAAAACTTGAAAGGGCATTGTCAAAGACACATCCATGTCAAGTTTTACCATCAATGTCTTTCTGGTTCGGTGGAAAAAGTTAAAAATGTGAAATTGTTTATAATGCACACCTCAAGAAGCACTTCATACGAGAACAGACAAACAACAATCACTATAGGTCATCTTGAGCCTTTAGGCCTAAAAAACGAGAGCAGACTTCATGACAAACAATATTACCAGTAGTCATTACATTTCAGCAGACTTCATGACAAAAACAATATTACCAGTAATCATTACATTTCAGTAGACTGGATGACAAACAATATTACCAGTAATCATTACATTTCAGCAGACATCATGACAAACAATATTACCAATAATCATTACATTTCAGCAGACATCATGACAAACAATATTACCAGTAATCATTACATTTCAGTAGACTGGATGACAAACAATATTACCAGTAATCATTACATTTCAGTAGACTGGATGACAAACAATATTACCAGTAATCATTACATTTCAGCAGACTTCATGACAAACAATATTACCAGTAATCATTACATTTCAGTAGACTGGATGACAAACAATATTACCAGTAATCATTACATTTCAGCAGACTTCATGACAAACAATATTACCAGTAATCATTACATTTCAGTAGACTGGATGACAAACAATATTACCAGTAATCATTACATTTCAGTAGACTGGATGACAAACAATATTACCAGTAGTCATTACATTTCAGCAGACTTCATGACAAAACAATATTACCAGTAATCATTACATTTCAGCAGACTTCATGACAAACAATATTACCAATAATCATTACATTTCAGCAGACTGGATGACAAACAATATTACCAGTAATCATAACATTTCAGCAGACTTCATGACAAACAATATTACCAGTAATCATTACATTTCAGTAGACTGGATGACAAACAATATTACCAGTAATCATTACATTTCAGTAGACAGGATGACAAACAATATTACCAGTAGTCATTACATTTCAGCAGACTTCATGACAAAAACAATATTACCAGTAATCATTACATTTCAGCAGACTTCATGACAAACAATATTACCAATAATCATTACATTTCAGCAGACTGGATGACAAACAATATTACCAATAATCATTACATTTCAGCAGACTGGATGACAAACAATATTACCAGTAGTCATTACATTTCAGCAGACTTCATGACAAAAACAATATTACCAGTAATCATTACATTTTAGTAGACATCATGACAAACAATATTACCAGTAGTCATTACATTTCAGTAGAATGGAGGACAAACAATATTACCAGTAGTCATTACATTTCAGCAGACTTCATGACAAAAACAATATTACCAGTAATCATTACATTTCAGTAGACATCATGACAAACAATATTACCAGTAATCATTACATTTCAGTAGACTGGATGACAAACAATATTACCAGTACTCATTACATTTCAGCAGACTTCATGACAAACAATATTACCAGTAATCATTACATTTCAGTAGACTTTATGACAACCAATATTACCAGTAATCATTACATTTCAGAAGACTTTATGACAAACAATATTACCAGTAATCATTACATTTCAGCAGACTTCATGACAAACAATATTACCAGTAATCATTACATTTCAGTAGACTGGATGACAAACAATATTACCAGTAATCATTACATTTCAGCAGACTTTATGACAAACAATATTACCAGTAATCATTACATTTCAGCAGACTTTATGACAAACAATATTACCAGTAATCATTACATTTGAGCAGACTTCATGACAAACACTATTACCAGTAATCATTACATTTCAGTAGACTGGATGACAAACAATATTACCAGTAATCATTACATTTCAGCTGACTTCATGACAAACAATATTACCAGTAATCATTACATTTCAGCAGACTTCATGACAAACAATATTACCAGAAATCATTACATTTCAGCAGACTGGATGACAAACAATTTACCAGTAATCATTACATTTCAGCAGACTTTATGACAAACAATATTACCAGTAATCATTACATTTCAGAAGACTTTATGACAACAATATTACCAGTAATCATTACATTTCAGCAGACTTCATGACAAACACTATTACCAGTAATCATTACATTTCAGTAGACTGGATGACAAACAATATTACCAGTAATCATTACATTTCAGCAGACTTTATGACAAACAATATTACCAGTAGTCATTACATTTCAGCAGACTTCATGACAAAAACAATATTACCAGTAATCATTACATTTCAGTAGACTGGATGACAAACAATATTACCAGTATCATTACATTTCAGCAGACTTCATGACAAACAATATTACCAGTAATCATTACATTTCAGCAGACTTCATGACAAACAATATTACCAGTATCATTACATTTCAGCAGACTTTATGACAAAACAATATTACCAGTAGTCATTACATTTCAGCAGACTTTATGACAAAAACAATATTACCAGTAGTCATTACATTTCAGCAGACTTCATGACAAAAACATATTACCAGTAATCATTACATTTCAGTAGACTGGATGACAAACAATATTACCAGTAATCATTACATTTCAGTAGACTTTATGACAAACAATATTACCAGTAATCATTACATTTCAGTAGACTGGATGACAAACAATATTAACAGTAATCATTACATTTCAGTAGACTGGATGACAAACAATATTACCAGTAATCATTACATTTCAGTAGACTGGATGACAAACAATATTACCAGTAATCATTACATTTCAGCAGACTTTATGACAAACAATATTACCAGTAATCATTACATTTCAGCAGACTTTATGACAAACAATATTACCAGTAATCATTACATTTCAGCAGACTTTATGACAAACAATATTACCAGTAATCATTACATTTCAGCAGACTCGATGACAAACAATATTACCAGTAGTCATTACATTTCAGCAGACTTTATGAAAAACAATATTACCAGTAGTCATTACATTTCAGCAGACTTCATGACAAACAATATTACCAGTAATCATTACATTTCAGCAGACTTTATGACAAACAATAGTACCAGTAATCATTATATTTCAGCTGACTTGATGACAAACAATATTACCAGTAATCATTACATTTCAGCAGACTTCATGACAAACAATATTACCAGAAATCATTACATTTCAGCAGACTGGATGACAAACAATATTACCAGTAATCATTACATTTCAGCAGACTGGATGACAAACAATATTACCAGTATTCATTACATTTCAACAGACTGGATGACAACCAATATTACCAGTAATCATTACATTTCAGCAGACTTTATGACAACCAATATTACCAGTATTCATTACATTTCAGTAGACTTTATGACAAACAATATTACCAGTAATCATTACATTTCAGCAGACTTTATGACAAACAATATTACCAGTAATCATTACATTTCAGCAGACTTCATGACAAACACTATTACCAGTAATCATTACATTTCAGTAGACTGGATGACAAACAATATTACCAGTAATCATTACATTTCAGCTGACTTCATGACAAACAATATTACCAGTAATCATTACATTTCAGCAGACTTCATGACAAACAATATTACCAGAAATCATTACATTTCAGCAGACTGGATGACAAACAATATTACCAGTAATCATTACATTTCAGCAGACTTTATGACAAACAATATTACCAGTAATCATTACATTTCAGAAGACTTTATGACAAACAATATTACCAGTAATCATTACATTTCAGCAGACTTCATGACAAACACTATTACCAGTAATCATTACATTTCAGTAGACTGGATGACAAACAATATTACCAGTAATCATTACATTTCAGCAGACTTTATGACAAACAATATTACCAGTAGTCATTACATTTCAGCAGACTTCATGACAAAAACAATATTACCAGTAATCATTACATTTCAGTAGACTGGATGACAAACAATATTACCAGTAGTCATTACATTTCAGCAGACTTCATGACAAAAACAATATTACCAGTAATCATTACATTTCAGCAGACTTCATGACAAACAATATTACCAGTAATCATTACATTTCAGCAGACTTTATGACAAAAACAATATTACCAGTAGTCATTACATTTCAGCAGACTTTATGACAAAAACAATATTACCAGTAGTCATTACATTTCAGCAGACTTTATGACAAACAATATTACCAGTAATCATTACATTTCAGTAGACTGGATGACAAACAATATTACCAGTAATCATTACATTTCAGTAGACTGGATGACAAACAATATTACCAATAATCATTACATTTCAGTAGACTGGATGACAAACAATATTACCAGTAATCATTACATTTCAGCAGACTTTATGACAAACAATATTACCAGTAATCATTACATTTCAGCAGACTTTATGACAAACAATATTACCAGTAATCATTACATTTCAGCAGACTTTATGACAAACAATATTACCAGTAATCATTACATTTCAGCAGACTGGATGACAAACAATATTACCAGTAGTCATTACATTTCAGCAGACTTTATGACAAACAATATTACCAGTAATCATTATATTTCAGCAGACTTTATGACAAACAATATTACCAGTAATCATTATATTTCAGCAGACTTCATGACAAACAATATTACCAGTAATCATTACATTTCAGCAGACTTTATGACAAACAATATTACCAGTAATCATTACATTTCAGCAGACTGGATGACAAACAATATTACCAGTATTCATTACATTTCAACAGACTGGATGACAAACAATATTACCAGTAATCATTACATTTCAGCAGACTTTATGACAACCAATATTACCAGTATTCATTACATTTCAGTAGACTTTATGACAAACAATATTACCAGTATTCATTACATTTCAGCAGACTTCATGACAAACAATATTACCAGTATTCATTACATTTCAGCAGACTTTATGACAAACAATATTACCAGTAATCATTATATTTCAGCAGACTTCATGACAAACAATATTACCAGTAATCATTACATTTCAGCAGACTTTATGACAACCAATATTACCAGTAATCATTACATTTCAGCAGACTTTATGACAACCAATATTACCAGTATTCATTACATTTCAGTAGACTTTATGACAAACAATATTACCAGTAATCATTATATTTCAGCAGACTTCATGACAAACAATATTACCAGTAATCATTACATTTCAGCAGACTTTATGACAACCAATATTACCAGTAATCATTACATTTCAGCAGACTTTATGACAACCAATATTACCAGTATTCATTACATTTCAGCAGACTGGATGACAAACAATATTACCAGTATTCATTACATTTCAGCAGACTGGATGACAAACAATATTACCAGTAATCATTACATTTCAGCAGACTTTATGACAAACAATATTACCAGTAATCATTACATTTCAACAGACTGGATGACAAACAATATTACCAGTAATCATTACATTTCAGTAGACTGGATGACAAACAATATTACCAGTAATCATTACATTTCAACAGACTGGATGACAAACAATATTACCAGTAATCATTACATTTCAGTAGACTGGATGACAAACAATATTACCAATAATCATTACATTTCAACAGACTGGATGACAAACAATATTACCAGTAATCATTACATTTCAGTAGACTGGATGACAAACAATATTACCAGTAATCATTACATTTCAGTAGACTGGATGACAAACAATATTACCAGTAATCATTACATTTCAGCAGACTTTATGACAAACAATATTACCAGTATTCATTACATTTCAGCAGACTTTATGACAAACAATATTACCAATAATCATTACATTTCAGCAGACTTTATGACAAACAATATTACCAGTATTCATTACATTTCAGCAGACTTTATGACAAACAATATTACCAATAATCATTACATTTCAGCAGACTTTATGACAAACAATATTACCAGTATTCATTACATTTCAGCAGACTGGATGACAAACAATATTACCAGTAATCATTACATTTCAGCAGACTTTATGACAAACAATATTACCAGTAATCATTACATTTCAACAGACTGGATGACAAACAATATTACCAGTAATCATTACATTTCAGTAGACTGGATGACAAACAATATTACCAATAATCATTACATTTCAACAGACTGGATGACAAACAATATTACCAGTAATCATTACATTTCAATAGACTGGATGACAAACAATATTACCAATAATCATTACATTTCAACAGACTGGATGACAAACAATATTACCAGTAATCATTACATTTCAGCAGACTGGATGACAAACAATATTACCAGTAATCATTACATTTCAGTAGACTGGATGACAAACAATATTACCAGTAATCATTACATTTCAGCAGACTGGATGACAAACAATATTACCAGTATTCATTACATTTCAACAGACTGGATGACAAACAATATTACCAGTAATCATTACATTTCAGCAGACTTTATGACAACCAATATTACCAGTATTCATTACATTTCAGTAGACTTTATGACAAACAATATTACCAGTATTCATTACATTTCAGCAGACTTCATGACAAACAATATTACCAGTATTCATTACATTTCAGCAGACTTTATGACAAACAATATTACCAGTAATCATTATATTTCAGCAGACTTCATGACAAACAATATTACCAGTAATCATTACATTTCAGCAGACTTATGACAAACAATATTACCAGTAATCATTACATTTCAGCAGACTTTATGACAACAATATTACCAGTAATCATTACATTTCAGCAGACTTTATGACAAACAATATACCAGTAATCATTACATTTCAGCAGACTTATGACAAACAATATTACCAGTAATCATTACATTTCAGCAGACTTATGACAAACAATATTACCAGTATCATTACATTTCAGCAGACTTTATGACAACAATATTACCAGTATCATTACATTTCAGCAGACTTTATGACAAACAATATTACCAGTATCATTACATTTCAGCAGATGGATGACAAACAATATTACCAGTAATCATTACATTTCAGCAGACTGGATGACAAACAATATTACCAGTAATCATTACATTTCACAGACTGGATGACAAACAATATTACCAGTAATCATTACATTTCAGTAGACTGGATGACAAACAATATTACCAGTAATCATTACATTTCACAGACTGGATGACAAACAATATACCAGTAATCATTACATTTCAGTAGACTGGATGACAAACAAATTTACCAAATCATTAATTTCAACAGACTGGATGACAAAAATATTACCAGTAATCATTACATTTCAGTAGACTGGATGACAAACAATATTACCAGTAATCATTACATTTCAGTAGACTGGATGACAAACAATATTACCAGTAATCATTACATTTCAGCAGACTTTATGACAAACAATATTACCAGTATTCATTACATTTCAGCAGACTTTATGACAAACAATATTACCAATAATCATTACATTTCAGCAGACTTTATGACAAACAATATTACCAGTATTCATTACATTTCAGCAGACTTTATGACAAACAATATTACCAATAATCATTACATTTCAGCAGACTTTATGACAAACAATATTACCAGTATTCATACATTTCAGCAGACTGGATGACAAACAATATTACCAGTAATCATTACATTTCAGCAGACTTTATGACAAACAATATTACCAGTAATCATTACATTTCAACAGACTGGATGACAAACAATATTACCAGTAATCATTACATTTCAGTAGACTGGATGACAAACAATATTACCAATAATCATTACATTTCAACAGACTGGATGACAAAACATATTACCAGTAATCATTACATTTCAATAGACTGGATGACAAACAATATACCAATAATCATTACATTTCAACAGACTGGATGACAAACAATATTACCAGTAATCATTACATTTCAGCAGACTGGATGACAAACAATATTACCAGTAATCATTACATTTCAGTAGACTGGATGACAAACAATATTACCAGTAATCATTACATTTCAGCAGACTTTATGACAAACAATATTACCAGTAATCATTACATTTCAGCAGACTTTATGACAAACAATATTACCAATAATCATTACATTTCAGCAGACTTTATGACAAACAATATTACCAGTATTCATTACATTTCAGCAGACTTTATGACAAACAATATTACCAATAATCATTACATTTCAGCAGACTTTATGACAAACAATATTACCAGTATTCATTACATTTCAGCAGACTGGATGACAAACAATATTACCAGTAATCATTACATTTCAGCAGACTTTATGACAAACAATATTACCAGTAATCATTACATTTCAGCAGACTTATGACAAACACTATTACCAGTAATCATACATTTCAGCAGACTTTATGACAAACAATATTACCAGTATTCATTACATTTCAGCAGACTTTATGACAAACAATATCCAGTAATCATTACATTTCAGCAGACTTCATGACAAACAATATTACCAGTATTCATTACATTTCAACAGACTTCATGACAAACAATATTACCAGTAATCATTACATTTTAGTAGACATCATGACAAACATATTACCACATTACATTTCAGCAGTCTTATGACAACAATATTACCAGTAATCATTACATTTTAGTAGACTCATGACAAACAATATTACCAGTAATCATTACATTTCAGCAGACTTTATGACAAACAATATTACCAGTATTCATTACATTTCAGCAGACTTTATGACAAAACATATTACCAATAATCATTACATTTCAGCAGACTTTATGACAAACAATATTACCAGTATTCATTACATTTCAGCAGACTGGATGACAAACAATATTACCAGTAATCATTACATTTCAGCAGACTTTATGACAAAAATATTACCAGTAATCATTACATTTCACAGACTGGATGACAAACAATATTACCAGTAATCATACATTTCAGTAGACTTGATGACAAACAATATTACCAGTAATCATTACATTTCAACAGACTGGATGACAAACAATATTACCAGTAATCATTACATTTCAATAGACTGGATGACAACAATATTACCAATAATCATTACATTTCAACAGACTGGATGACAAACAATATTACCAGTAATCATTACATTTCAGTAGACTGGATGACAAACAATATTACCAGTAATCATTACATTTCAGTAGACTGGATGACAAACAATATTACCAGTAATCATTACATTTCAGCAGACTTTATGACAAACAATATTACCAGTAATCATTACATTTCAGCAGACTTTATGACAAACAATATTACCAATAATCATTACATTTCAGCAGACTGGATGACAAACAATATTACCAGTAATCATTACATTTCAGCAGACTTTATGACAAACAATATTACCAGTAATCATTACATTTCAGCAGACTTTATGACAAACACTATTACCAGTAATCATTACATTTCAGCAGACTTTATGACAAACAATATTACCAGTATTCATTACATTTCAGCAGACTTTATGACAAACAATATTACCAGTAATCATTACATTTCAGCAGACTTCATGACAAACAATATTACCAGTATTCATTACATTTCAACAGACTTCATGACAAACAATATTACCAGTAATCATTACATTTTAGTAGACATCATGACAAACAATATTACCAGTAATCATTACATTTCAGCAGACTTTATGACAAACATATTACCAGTATTCATTACATTTCGACAGACTTTATGACAAACAATATTACCAGTATTCATTACATTTCAACAGACTTCATGACAAACAATATTACCAGTAATCATTACATTTTAGTAGACATCATGACAAACAATATTACCAGTATTCATTACATTTCAGCAGACTTCATGACAAACAATATTACCAGTATTCATTACATTTCAGCAGACTTTATGACAAACAATATTACCAGTAATCATTACATTTCAGTAGACTGGATGACAAACAATATTACCAGTAGTCATTACATTTCAGTAGACTGGATGACAAACAATATTACCAGTAATCATTACATTTCAGTAGACTGGATGACAACAATATCACCAGTAATCATTCATTTCAGTAGACTGGATGACAAACAATTTACCAGTAGTCATTACATTTCAGTAGACTGGATGACAAACAATATTACCAGTAGTCATTACATTTCAGTAGACTGGATGACAAACAATATTACCAGTAATCATTACATTTCAGTAGACTGGATGACAAACAATATCACCAGTAATCATTACATTTCAGTAGACTGGATGACAAACAATATTACCAGTAGTCATTACATTTCAGTAGACTGGATGACAAACAATATTACCAGTAGTCATTACATTTCAGTAGACTGGATGACAAACAATATTACCAGTATTCATTACATTTCAGCAGACTTCATGACAAACAATATTACCAGTATTCATTACATTTCAACAGACTTCATGACAAACAATATTACCAGTAATCATTACATTTTAGTAGACATCATGACAAACAATATTACCAGTAATCATTACATTTCAGCAGACTTTATGACAAACAATATTACCAGTAATCATTACATTTCAGTAGACTGGATGACAAACAATATTACCAGTAATCATTACATTTCAGCAGACTTCATGACAAACAATATTACCAGTATTCATTACATTTCAACAGACTGGATGACAAACAATATTACCAGTATTCATTACATTTCAACAGACTGGATGACAAACAATATTACCAGTAATCATTACATTTCAGCAGACTTCATGACAAACAATATTACCAGTATTCATTACATTTCAACAGACTTGATGACAAACAATATTACCAGTAATCATTACATTTTAGTAGACATCATGACAAACAATATTACCAGTAATCATTACATTTCAGTAGACTGATGACAAACAATATTACCAGTAGTCATTACATT